>JAPFRF010000008.1:129095788-129695788 GCA_029282475.1 Phrynocephalus forsythii | reverse complement strand
ATGAGAATATGGTTTTTATTTTATTTTTATTTAATACTGTGGAGCGGTAGTATGAATACATTGTTAATCCTGGATTTCTAAACATTGTTTTGTAGAGTTTTTTTGTTGTTTTGTTCCACATAAACTATTAAATAGTTTGGGAGATTGTAATCTCGAAGGCTTTCACGGCTGGGATCCGATAGTTGTTGTGACTTTTATCAGGCTGTTTGGCCATGTTCTGGAAGTTTTTCTTCCTGATGTTTCATCAGACTCTGTGGCTGGCATCTTCAGAGGGCAAGGAGCTCAGGGAACTAGGAGGGCTATATTAGCACTTTCTCCTCCCCGGTTTTACAGCGTGAAAGCCATTCAGTTGCTTTAGGAATAAAAATGTGACTATGGACAATTTGACTTGGCATAATATTATCATAACTAGCATATTAATATATAGCATATCCAAATAATTATTAGAAATTATTAGGTAATCCATCTCTTTTGGGAGGTTTGGTATCTCCAGTATGCAGATGACACCAAACTCAATCTCTCCCTTCCATCTAAATAAAGATCAGTGTCAGGCAACAATAATTGACTGGGTGACAGCAAATAAACAGAAACTTAATCCAGACAAGACAGAGATGACCCTGGTCATTAGAAAAGCAGATCAAGGAATAGGGCTGTAGCCTGTGCTAGAGGGGGTTATACTTGATCTGTAAACACAAGGCACACCGTGTGGGGGAGTTCCTGGATTTATCTCTGAGCACAGATGCCCAGGTTTCAGCCATGGTCAGGAGTACCTTTGCACAGTTAAAATTCTAGACAGCCTCTTTCACGCTTGTCATGTATACAGTATGTGAAATAGTATGGGGACTCATGGAACCCTGAGACACAGCCCAGGCTAACGGTGAAGGGGTTGAACAGGATTCCCCCCCATTCACAAAGTGACACCATGCAAGGCAAAATCCCAGAAGCTCGATCCGTGTTTCATCAGTTCACCACTTCTCATTCAAACACAAAGCAATGGTCAGGCTGTTTTTCAACAGGTGTGAATGCTAGTGAGAAGAAGAGGGTATCCTGTAGACTATCTTAACTGCTGCCATTGGTTTCGTCAACATTCAGGCTGCCCTTTGCCACATAAAGTTTAGCGTCCTTTTTCTTCCTGGCAATACAGGTACCAGATTTTGCAGCAATATCAGGTCATTTCCTAGCTTTCTGAATCATGGTACAGAAGCACAATATCCCACATCCATAAATGAGAGGTTTTTTTGAACAACTTAATTATCTATTAACTTTGAGTAACCATAGTGTTCTTGGACTGCAATTCCCAGAAGCCTTCACAACCAGCTGTGCTGGCCAGTATTTTTGTTTAATATAACATAAAGACAAATAAAAGCATACAACCATATTAATCTATTTTATCATGCAACCATTTTTCCATATTGAATCAAAATCATTACTGTACTTTTTTCCTATCTTTTTCTAATGTTGATTTCACGTTAGTTCATCATTAATAGCTATACGCCATGACACCCTGTACCATTCCTCCAATGTTACTTGGTTGTTGGATTTCCAATTTTAACAAAGATTATTCTTACCATCATCACCATTGTTTTCATTAACTCCACCTCCTCTTTCTTCAATTGCTTATTATCAACAAGACAACCTCATAGAACATTTGAACCCATTCCCCAATTATTTCTTGAATTTCCTTAAAAATCAGTGTTTCTAAAATTACCACATATGCAAATATGTCCATTATTAACCTCAACTTTACAGGCATTATATACCATCTCCAGTACACTTAATAACAATTCTCTTTTAATCTTATTGACATATTTTTCATTTTTTATTCCATATTTCATTCCATTCTTCCTTTTTAATTTCTTTATTAATATCTTCTTGTCATATCTCTTTTAACTTATTCTCTTTATATTATTTTGTATTAAGAGTTAATGTATCTCATGTATTATTCCCTTTCAGTCTCTTTATTCTCTATTTTTCTTCTTTTTTCTATAATTCTCCTACTTTGGTTTTCCATTTTTAGACCATTTTCCCAATTGTATAATTATTTAACCAAGAAATTTCTTCTCCTACATTCTGTTTTATATTTTCCCTATTTTGTATTTGTATCACCCCATCTAATAAACTTATAAAAGTGCTTTATCTAATAAAAGTTAATAATTAATAAAATGTAATAAAAGTTAATTAGCTTTTTAAATTATTTGAATTTTTTTCTGTTACTTGAATCAAAAGTGACACTGGAGGACTCAATTTGCCCCATATTTATTCCAACATTCCATCAAAGCAAATTTAGAAAGAGCAAAGAAAGTGATAAACTAATAGAAAAAAAGAAAATTAAAAATTAAAAATCTCCTCGTTTGGAACAGTTGTGTTATGTAAAATGAAGATTATTCCTAAACTAAACTTTCCATTTTAGATGTTACCGATGAACATAGGTGAAAGAGAGTAAAAAGAATAGCAAGGGAGGACAAATTTGCAATGGTAATTTAAAAAAACTAAAATTTATACGTGTTTATGGTATGTACCTCAAAAGGAGGGAGGTTTAGGTGTACCTAATATAAAGTTATATACCAAGGCTAACAATTTAAGATATTCCAGATATATAAAAGCAAACTTAATTTAGAGAGATTTAAAAACTCTAGGGAAAGATATGATGAAAAACATATTTTTAGGAAAATATTAAAGAGGAACTAAGCTGAGAAATGTTGATAATTCATTTTAGAAAAATTGCTGTCCAGTATTTTGGGATTGCAATCCAAGAATATCTGGATTATCCTAGTTTGGAAACTACTAATTTAATTCAATGAAGGGTTCCAAGGACCTTGAAATACTCTATAGAGCAGTGATGGCGAACCTATGGCACGGGTGCCAAAGGTGGCACTTGGAGCCCTTTCTGTGGGCACCCGACATTGCCCCTTCATAGCCTCCTGTATACAGGTTAAATTACTGTATTGGCACTTTGCAAAAAAAAAAATAGTGGGTTTTGAATTGCAGTTTGGGCACTCGGTCTCTAAAAGGTTCGCCATCACTGTTATAGAGTTTCTTTTTTAAGTTTATCTATCAATTCAATGCAGATTTCAGTTTTGTCTTTTAATAGGTCACCTAATGGAATTTAATGGAATTCATTGGACATGTACTGCAGGTAGACACAACATTTTCCTAAGGCCCAATAATACCATAAGCCCTATGGCTTTTTATTCCAGCTGAGTTCAGTCATACAATATTCCCATATCAACAGCTAAATGCAAATAGACAAGATTCTCCTTTTCATTTTTTCAAAACACTCGAATGGACGTACCAAGATCTGCACGGCAGATGACAAGCTATCTAAAGGAAAGTCCGGAAGACCCAAAGCAGAGGATTCCTGGGTGCAAAGGGTTGTTGCAAATGACAAAATCTGTGAAATTCTAGAAATAAATAATTTAACAGCAATTTTAACTGAATTGCTTATTCTTACACTCAAAATGGTCATTAAAATAAGGATAATCAAGGCTAGACTCATAAGAACATTGGTGTAAACAAAAAGAAATGGTTCTATTTGATAGTTTCATAAAAGCAATTTTAAAGCAATATGTATGAGCTTGATTTCTCTTATAAGCAACATTCTATATGGATTGAACATTTAATCTTGCCACTCTGAATAGCATTCAAAGACCTTGAAAGAACAATTAACTCCTTCCTGGCCAAACATTCTTAACTCCTTTCTGAGACTATATTTTAAAAGATACTTTAAAAATACAGAATAATATTCAGCAGCTCACTCATTTAAGACATGAAATTATTGGGTTTTTTTATTTTGTGGTTGGGGATAATCTCAAAGTAAATTCTACCCAGTTTACTCATGACTAAGGAGACAGTTCTGCCTTGAAGGGAGAACATTAAGGAGGAAGGCCTGGAGACAGAAGGGAGGTAACCTACCTTTTCCCCTGCCTCTCTATGAGTTACTGACTTCTAAAATGTCCTATTATGAGCTCTGTTTATATCTTGCAAACAAAAGCATTTCAGGATAGGTCGTTTTCTCTTACTGGTGCCCCCTCCCTCTGCATTCCTAGTGATATTGATTTTTCACTCAAGTTCAGATTTTGCAAACTAACAGCTGTGGTTTCCTGCACTAAGCCAACACATCTCATGTTAGATCTTTGCCCAGCCCAGAGGTACGTGGTACAGGTCCATCTCATACTTTCCACCGATAAAATCTACTCTGTGTGGGACAAGATTAGGTAATAACTATATCAAAAGATTCTGAGAGGGGTCTCACCTCTAGAAGCCTTCACCTAACCCAGTTTAATATCCAATGAAAAGAAATAGAGATATCAAGATCTACTAAAAGAAAAATAATTTTAAAAAGATGAACTTGAGAAACAAAATATAAAAAGATTGGTGGACTAATATACAATTGATATTGAGATATACAAAAGAGGAGTTTTATGTAGAAAAAGACATTATTTGAGAAATTGCTGTGAGACTCAAATGAAAAATTAAGAAGTTTTATAGATGGTATATGTCACGTGCAAAACTAGATAAAATGTACATAAATGTATCAAGCCAATGTTGGAAGTGTAAGATACAAGAGGGAAGATTTTATCATATGTGGTGGACATGTAAAGAAGCGAGAGTACTGTATATTGGAGAAGGGTACATGCATTTTTGCAAGATATTACAAAATATCTTGCCATGTAAATACCTTATTCTTAACACTGGCACACCACAGGGTTGTGTGCTGAGTCCCTTACTTTACTCTCTGTATACACATGACTGCACATTCACTCACCACAGTAATATTACCGTTACATTTTCAGATGATACAGCAGTGGTGGGGCTTATCTCTGAAGGGGATGAGTCTGACTACCAGAATTAGGTGGACCAGCTGCTTTTGTTGTGCAGAGATAATTATTTAGCCCTAAATATCAATAAAGTGTTCGGCTTATATACTGCCTCATAGCACTTCAAGCACTCTCTGATCGGTTTACAATTTAATTATGCAGGCTACATATTGACCCTTGTAACAGAATTAGGATGATGGGACATATAGTGTGATTTATAAGGCTCAATATTAACTGCACATTTTCAGCTTTTCTCTAGACACTTATCTAAGGAATGCAATAGCCTAGACAAAATAAGCCAAGTTGGAGAAAATTGGACAGCTACCATTGGACAATTGTTTCATGTGACATCTAGAAGATTCTCAGAGCTGGGAAAAAGAAGTGTTTATACTTAAGGCCATGAGAGGGAGATTGGCTAAGAATTCGGCCTAGGCATTGAAATTTCCATAGAATCTAAGCTAGTGAGAATATCATAGACTTTATTATTTTCAGGCAATATTATATGATTGTATCTGATAAGCATTTTTATATTTTTCATTGATTTTTATGAGTTGTTTTTTCATTTTTGTAACTTAGAATAGTGAATAAAGGGATTTCATTAAATTGATGCTCTCAGACCATTTGTTTTCTTTAAAAGAACCCACAGGAACCCAGGTGATCCTCGGCCAGAGACGCTCCTACCCCTGAGTTTCGTTACACCCCTCTCTCAGCAAGCTGGGTACTCATTTCACCAACCTCACAAGGATGGAAGGTTGAGTGAACCTTGAGCCGTCTACCTGGAATTGAACCCCAGGTCGTGAAACCAAGGAGCTCATGGTGAACTACAGAAGGAATAGATCAGTAATTCAACCCCTGGTTATCAATGGAGATCAAGTGGAGCAGGTGGCCAGTTTTAATTTTCTGGGGGTTATTCTTAAGGAGGACGTGACCTGGGGCACTCATATTGCAGCATTGGTTAAGAGGGTCTAAGAAAGATTACATTACCTGAGACTTCTCAAGAAACATCAATTGAATGAAAAACTGCCGGTGACTTACCGCTGCACTATAGAGAGTCTTCTAACCTACTACACCTGTGTATGGTTTGCTAACTGCACAGTGGAGGGTGGGAAAGCACTCCAGAGGATTAACACTATTGCCCAGAGGATTTTTGGTTGCCCTCTCCCCTCTTTGGAAGAACTTTACAGCTCCTGCTGCCTTAAGAAAGGTCAAAACATTCTTAAAGACCCATCACATCCAGGGCATTGCTTCTTTCAATGCCTTGAATTGCGAAATTAACCCATTCCAATGGATCTTTTGTAATTCAAAATTGTCCTCATTCAAAATGTGGTTTCCCATAAGAATGCATTGAAAACCAATTAATCAGTTCCAAAGGGCACGGATTACAATAGGTTTTCAATGCATTCCTATGGGAAACCTGTGGGGATCCAGCAAAGCAAGGGAAGACCTTCCCCCTTTTGCTGGTTAGCAGGAAAACCCCTCAATGAGCTGTCAAAAGCAGCTGATGAATGGAGGCCAGCTGCTTTACTCCTGCCGTCTGGTCTTGCTTCAGGTAACAGGCTGCAGCCAATGGCAGGGGTTAAAGTCGCTGGCCGCCACTCACCACTACCACCCAGCTGATTTTGACAGCTTGGAGAAGCTGCTGCCCCCCCCTCACAGCCGGGTGATGGTGACAAGTGGTGGCCAGTGGCTTCTGTCCAGTCACCAGGTCTCACTGCAGCCAGTTGCCTGAAGTGAGACCCAGCAGCTAGAGAGAAGCTGCTGGCCACAGCTCATCAGAAATAGACTGAAAAATTGCTTTTATCCCAGAGCTGAAACTATTTTGAATTCTTCTGTATAGTGCAATATAAATGTGATGGCAAGGGTTGAGTAATTGTGAAGAATGTGAATGTGAGGGATGTATTTTATGTGTTTGTATTTTATGACGTGCACAGCAGATGGCACTTAATTTCACTTAACAAAGTACAATGACAATAAAGTTATTCAGTTCAATTAATATGCCATTTAAGCCTGATCTTTTTGTGCATATTATGCTTGAGAATGGAGACATGAAAATGAGACATTTAGTGATATATGTAGTAACTGCAGCCAGAAGTTTATATGTGATGTATTAGAAAAGAGCTGAGATAACGAAACAAGAAAAACTGATAATGTGTCTGGAAGTTGTGGAGATGGACATATTATCAGAAAAGTGAAAGGACTTACCAATGGAAAGCTGGGAACCATTTTATAGGGGGAATTGTAAAAAGTTTTGAAGGAAAACACAAAATAATGTAATGGAAATAGATGGTAAAGAAAATTAACAAGAGCAATAATGATTTGACAGTAGGGCTAATTCATTATAAACTATAACATGCTGGAATAAGGTTAACATTTTGATTAGAATTGTAATATAAAATGTTATTATACTGTTCCTCCCAATCCCCTTATCTTCCCTTATTTTTCCTTTTACACTACCCCTCCTTTTGACCCTACCTCCCTTGATACTTCCTTTTTTACTTTGTATAAAAAGAAAAGAAAGAAAAGGAAAAAAACACTTTCAAGCTGCCCTTTGGCATTCTTTTTTGTGCTAGCATTGTGGGCACAATATTATGCAGCATTATCAAGCAATCTCCTGTGTTCTGCATTGTGAATACAGAAGCACCACATCTATATGGGATTTTGAAGAACTGAATTATCTTTACCTGTCTGTTGAAATAGCAGGTCCAGCCAAACACAAAAGAGAAAGATGGTCCTAAAATAAAATAAATTGCATATCAGATTACAAGGCTTTTTGTGGAAGACCTATTGTATTCTACAATTTCTCAAACAAGCTGATTCTTAGCATACTGCTGTCTCAAATGGTTTGTATATCATAATCAGCTTTTTATACTCAAGTGCTAAGCTTCAAAATACAGAATGTTTAATTTGTTGTACATTGTTTTTCGGCACTGATTGTTATCATTTAAGCAATTAACTGTCAAATATGTGATATATAAACTCAGCATGAGCCAATCTTTTAAAGCTAAAATGCTGTATTTTGTAAATGCATGATGTGATGTTTTGCTCAAATTTCCGTTCTATACAATATGGGAGCTTTGCAATACCACCTACCTTAAAGGGTAGATAATAAATATCTCTAGCTTGAAATCTAGATCGAAGTGGTGGATCTAGTGGATTACCAAAATATCGGGGGACAGGAAGGCCCAGTGCAATTACTCTGAAGTTTTCACTGACTCGAACAATCCTCCACGCATCCAACTGTGTTTTATCATGATCCTGAATAAAAGTAAATCTACAATTACAATTCAGCAATCACTTCAGACAAATAACAACTACAGTATATAAAAAACTGAGACTACACATATAGCCAAATGAAGAGGATTTGTACAAAACAACTCAGGGTTATAACATACATGTGTACAATGTATACCTCCGGCTACCATCCATTTCAGTACAAATATCAATATTACCCAAAACTTGAAATGATTTTGAAGTAAACATATATGGTACCAGTTAGACAACCCAGTACATTTATACAGTGGTACCTTGTATAAAGGAAATAATTCATTCCAAATGAAATTATGTTAAGCAAATTTTCCTTTATACAAATTCCCATAGGAATGCATTGAAAATGAAGTAATCCCATTTTTATGTTGTATGGATTCTCCCCATAGGCGATTATGTTAAACAAATTTCCCCTATCTCTGGAATTTTTTATTTTGTACAAATTTTATGTTACACAAGCTGTTTGTTATACAAGGGTCCACTGTATTGTGTTTAAATATACTGTACTATGTATTTACTAAGGTGCTGCCTAGATGCCCTAAGCACATCCGATCTCGCCCGATTTCAGAAGCTAAGCAGGGTCGGGCCTGGCTACTATTTGGATGGGAGACCACCAGGGAATACCAGGTGCTGTAGGCGCTTGGGGTAGGAACTGGCAAGCCACTCCAGTATCCCTGCCAAGAAAACTCCATGGACATGGGGTCATGAAGGGTTGATCACGACTGTAATGACACAACACACACACATGTATTTACTGTGCCTAGCTGAAGATTTTAAACAGGAGATGAAGTTGAGTACCATCAGCATACTAGTGGTACCAGACCACAAAATTCTGGACAGCCTCTTTCAGGTTTGACATGTATGTGTGAAATAGTATGGGGACTCATAGAACCCTGAGACACACCACAGGCTAATGGTGAAGGGCTTGAACAAGAGTCCCCCTATTCACAAAGTAACACCACGCAAGGCAAAATCCCAGAAGCTGACTCCTTGCTTCATCAGTTCATCACTTTTCATTCAATCACAAAGCAATGGTCAGGGTTGTTTTTTAACATGTGAATGGTAGTGAGCAGAAGAGGGTATCCTGTAGACCAGTGCTCCCCAACCTTTTTGTCCCCACGGACGGTAAATGTTCGATGATTTTCCGTGGCCCGGGGCTGGGGGTGGGGAGGGGGAGATGGGGGGTCGGGCGGGTCGGGCGGGGGGAAGGGGAGGGTGTGTGGGAGGCGGGGGATGGGGGAGGGAGGAGGGGAGGCTGGGGGCGGGGGCCTGGAGCGTGTGCCTTGCGGGGGGCCACGGGAGCGGCAGCGGCGGCGCGCTCGCCCGGCTGGGGGCATCGGGCGTGCCGCTCGCCCCGCGCACACGGGCGGGGTGGGGGGAGCCTGGGGCTCCTGGGCGGGCGGGCCGCCGCCTCCTCTGTTGCGCGGCGGCCACGGCAGCCGCCCGGGTTTGGCCGCCGCCGCCGCCTGCCTCCGGCTGCGGCCTTCGGGCGGGTGGGCGGCGGGAGGGGGAGGGAGGAGGCCGGTGGGGGGGTGGCGCCCCGCGCGCCCCCGGAGAGGCCAGTGTCCTTTCCTCAGCCCTCCCCAACACACACACACACACACACACACACACACACACACACACACACACACCCTGGCCACCTCTCAGGAGGCGGGCAAAGCTCACCCCGCGCGCGCGCCTCCCCCGCCACCAAGACTTGCCCCCTCCCGCCTCGGGTCTCCGGGCCGAGAAGGGGAGCCCGAGCGCCTCCGCCGCCGCCGCCGCCGCCTCTCACCTGCTGCTGGAACTTGTCCGCTCTCCCGGGGAGGCGGGGAGGCGGCCGCTGGGGACTGGCGGAACCCGCCCCGCCCCGAAGGGGCTGCAACGAGGGCGGTAGCGCCTCCTGCGCCTCCTCCTCCTCCTCCCGCCGCCGCCGCCAGAGGAGCAGCAGCAGCAGCTGGGGCGATTGCGGCGGGGGGTCGCAGGGGCAGCGGCGACCGTGGGGGGGTCACGGCAGCGGCGAAAACACCCGGGCTGGCCCGCGACGCCCCCCCGCCTGCCCCCAACACAGGCGCGGTCCGGCGGCGGCGGCAGTGAGGGGTTCCGCCCTGGAGCGCGGCCGCAGGGAGGGGCCAAAGGGCGCGCGCCCCGGGGGAGGAGGAGGAGGAGGGGCACCCACCTCCTCTTCTGACCGAGGGGGCCCCCACGCTGCGGCGGTGGTGCGCGCGCATGGGGGGGGCTCACCAGCGCCTCCTGCGTGCGCCCCCCTCCTCCTCTCCGGCTCCCGCACGCCCGGCCTCCAGCTTCCTGCTGCTGGTGGTGGTGGTGGTGGAGGGTGAGGAGGAGGAGGAGGATGCACCGCCGTCGCCGCCGGGCAGAGGAGGAAGACAAAGGCGGCGGCGGCTCCTCCTGCGCTCCTCCAGCCTTCCTCCTCCACCGGCCGCCCGCGGGAGAGAAGAGGAGGAAGAGGAGGGCGGCGGAGGAAAAGGGGAGGAGCCTCCCCAGCCTCCCCAGGCGGCCCGGTGCCGACCGGTCCACGGACCGGCACCGGTCCGCGGCCCGGGGGTTGGGGACCACTGCTGTAGACCATCTTGACTTCTATAGTCAGTTTTTGTCATTATTCAGGTTGCCCTCTGCTATGTAAAGCTTGACATCCTTTTTCCTGCTAGGGGCACAATATTTTGCAGTTATGTTGGGCCACTGGCTAAAAGTCATGCGTACAGAATCACAATATCCCACATTCATAAACTGGAAGGTTTTAGAACAATGGAATATGCCTTAGGCATGTCAGCCCTACTCTCCTCAGTTCCCAATCAAATTCTGGACTGGCTGCTCATCAAAAGCTGAAGGCATGCCAGGAATGTGCACTTCAGAGTTCCTTTCCTTTTTAGACTCTAAGGTATATATATATTTTTAGAACCCACAATGCTTACTGTGATGCAGCAGCAAAAAGGAAAGGAGTCTGGAATACATGGGAACTCCTCTGAGAAGAGATTTCTTCCAAATGTCAGGCTTGAATAATGAATAGTTATTAGTATGCATGTCAGTTCCAATACATCTGCCTGAGCACAAGAAGGCTCCAGATAAGAAAGAAGGACAGATGAAGAGGTATACAGCTCTTCCTCAGACAGTTCCATTCTTGGAGTAGCCATTATGGCCTGACTCAGAGAAGGCTTCCTGCAAATTTTAGATCCAGAATACTGCAGATTAGGACTCTTGACAAGGCTAGAAGTCATTTCCCCAGATTTATGCCTGGAAGAGAGCATAATGTTTTCAGTTCACCTGCCTTATGAACATCTGGCAAAAGATGGAAGCATTAACTTTGTGTCCCTCTTCCAACAAGAAAAGGCAAAGAGGAAAACTAAACTAAAATTACGCTAAACAGAGTGCAGTTTCTTCTGTTTCAGCAAGAGACTGGATTTGGTAACCCTTGGATCCCTTGCATCTGAATAAGAATACTATAAAATAAAACCAAAGAGGAATGGGGGGAATACAAAATAATGCTTGTAAATAAAGCATTAGAAAGAGCACGTTCCTTCCATGGAGATTAAAACCAACTGAGGAAATGACTGCTGAGTTATCTAAGGCACATAGGGTGATGGGTGGGCTCCCCACCAAATCTTCAACTTAGAAGCTTCTTAATGGAAGAGCTGCTCTTAAAATGAAATAGTTACATTATGTAGTGTTCTATGAGGACATGGCACTTGAAAAGAAGTGTTGTAAGAATTGGTAAACTATACCAGAAAGATACAAAAGGCAGATACAGGCAGGAGACTACATGTCATGTGTGCATCATATGATTACTATTCCAGACTTACATTAATCTTATTCTGGCATTTATGGGCAAACATGGGCAAATCATAATGAAGAAACCAAGAACTTTATTATGAATATATGAGTTAAAGAGGTCTAATGGGCTAAGAGAGATATACAAATAAATAGCACAAAACCTGGAGATTATATACACGCAAGTATTCTGGAAATCAAAGTATATGATAAATTTTATTCAGATCAGTTAATCAATTTAAAACAAAGATATGTATATTCTTTTGAAAAACGTCATACTATATTCTCTTTACCTTCAGCAATTTGTCATAACGTTCTGCTGACATGAGGAAACGGCCATCTTCCAGTTGCATTTCCCTGTTCTCTAACAAATTGTTCAGCACCGGCAAGACATTCCGCTCAGCTTTCTCCAAGCCTTCCAAAATCAGGATTCTGCCTTCTGTAGCTGCCCGTACTGCACACTATAAACCAAAACAAATTTAGTGTTAGAAATAAAACTGCCTCTAGCCCACAAAACTAACTTGATATTGAATGACAATCTTTTTTCACTTTTTCAACTCACCCACACCTCTTTCATGCCACCAAATTAAGAGCAACATAAGGGTAATTGAATCAGTGAATGAAGAATGAGCATGAACAGGATATCTGTGTTTCAAAGTACATATGTTTATATAAAATGGGTATACAGTACAAGAAAAAGTTCTGAGAAGCTGGGAACTACAGTAAATCAGAGACTTGGGTTTTTTAAAAAGTGTAATTGCTGGGGGAAAGAAATCAGAACACTTGATGCCACCTTACATTGAGCTAAAACACTATGCCATCTAATTTAGTGTTCATTTATACTGACCAGCAGCAGTTTCCTAGGGTTTCATTGAGGAGATAATCCCAGTCCTACCTAGAGATGCCAAAAGTTGAAACTGGGATCTTTTGCATGTAAAGCAGACATGCTCAACCAATGAACAATGACCCTTCTTCCAACATTTATTGGGTCACTAAAGGGTTGCAAGTAAAGCAAGCTTCCACATCTTCCTGAATATTTCATGGGGCAATTATGACATTCTGATTAGAAAAAAATGGCTAGAACAAGGATCCGTTGTGGATAGTGTTGGAACAGAATCATACTCAAAAAGTGCTTATCAATGTTTCCCTCTCAAACTGAGAGAAGGTTAATAAGCTGGGTACAGTGGTCCCCCGCCCTTTCGCAGTTCACATACTGCGGTCCCGCTATATCACGGGACCGCAGTACCCAGAAAGGGCTTGAGGGAGGGGGGACCGCACACTGCCCGCCCGCGCCTCCCAGGAAGTCCGGGAAAGTGGCGCACGATGGCAAAGGGGCTTTCAGCTTCAGAGCCCCAGCGCTGGGCTCTGTGCGCCTCCCAGGAAGTCCGGGCAAGTGGCGTGTGATGGCAAAGGGGATTTCAGCTGAAGAGCCCCAGCGCTGGGCTCTGTGGCCAAAATCCCTTTGTCTGATCGCGCGCTGCTTGCCCCGAACTCCCGGGAGGTCTGCGCAAGCAGCACGTGATTGCAAAGGGGCTTCCAGCTGCAGAGCCCCAGCACTGGGCTCCGCTGCAGAGAGCCCTTTTTAAACATTGCATGCTGCTCGCCCGCACCACTGGGTGCGGACAAGCGGCACGCAAACATTGTGCTCCCCCCACCTGCATCCGCATATCACGGATTTTCAACAACTGCGGGTGGGGTGGGTCCCTAACTCCCGCGATAGGCAGGGGCTTACTGTATTACAATGTTCAGTCTTTGCCTTGGTGCTCTCCATCATTTTTATTAATGACTTCAATCAGAAGATGCAGGAAATATTTATCAAGTTTGTGGGTGATGCCAAATTAGATGAAATAGCTACACATCTACTTTTTTCTCTTCTCCGCACATTGTCTGTCATGCAATATCACCAGAGATACCCAATGACAAATGCCAGAAACACTTGTGATTTTTAGGCTTTGGTTTTTCAACTAGTATTCATCCTCAGATGAAGGGTAAAACTGAGGCTATTGAACATACTCACTTGATCAATGTAATAGGCAGTGCCTGATCGGATCTCTCTCCGTTGTTTGAGATCAGTTTCTGTTGTGTCTCTGGACAGTGCAATGTACTCAACCTCCCGCTTGGTCAACTCCTGTAGAGTGAGATACATTAATAGGAAATATTTAGGTTATGAAATTTATTCAACAGAAAATTTTCCATCAGCACATCACCAAATGGTCCTCAGGCTAAGAAGAAACATTTTATATTGAAGCCTAGTTTAGTGCCCTCTTCAGAGTGCACCAACTTTTTTCCTATATTATTTTTCTATATTATTTAGGTAGAACAATGTTACAATCTATTTTCCCTAGGAAATGGTAAAACATTTCTGGGTGATATATGCCACAACAACAGAGACAATAATTTTGCCTAGTATGCATTATCCTTCTCAACAATGCTGCTCATAACATAAAACAGAACAATTATAATAAGCATCCAAATCATATTGAACTGCTCCTTTTGGTCTCCATTTCTCACACCAAGAACGGGATAGGGGATCTGTGCCCCAGTTGATTTTACTGGAACTCTTAGCATATTTCAGTACTATTGATCATAGTATTCTCTTGACACATTTATTTGCAATGGGACTTCGGGGCATGGTTTTATGTTGGCTAAAGTCCTTCCTGGTGGAGAGCTCAAAAGTGGTGCTGAGGGATTCATGTTCAACACTCTGGCCACTGACCTGTGGGGTTTCTCAGGGTCTTTGTATCCTATGTTATTTAACATCTACAAGAAACTGCTGAGAGATATTATCTACAGTTTTGGGGTTAGGTGTCACCAGTATGCAGATGATACCCAACTCTCCCTCTTCTTGACATCGGAAATGGACTGGATGAGGATAAGAATTGAATCTTAATCCAGACAAGACAGATGTGCTCCTGGTCAGCTGAAACAGAGATCAAGGAATAGAGATTCAACCTGTACTGGATGGGATTACTCTCTCATTGAAAAAGGTGTGTAGCTTGGAGGTCCTGCTGGATTGATCTCTGAACCTGGATGCCCAGGTCTCAGCATTGACCAAGAGTGCATTTGCACAATTATAATTAGTAATTAATCAGCTGAACCGATTTCTTGAGAGATCTGACTCTGTGCCACATGATCTAGTTACCTCCTGTCTGGATTACAGTCACACAATCTATGTAGGGGTACCAAAAGGAAATGGGAGGAAACATCAGCAGGTCCAAGACGCAGCAGCCAATATTGCTGACTGGGGCTGATTACAGGGATCATACAATACCTGTTACATGATGTCCACTGGTTGCCATTCAATTTCCAGGCACAATTCAAAGTGCTGGTTTTAACCTATAAAGCTGTATATGGCCTGGGTCTAAAACTATCTAAAAGACCATACAGTATCTCCTATTATGATCTGGCTCTGGTACTAAGATCATCAGGAGAGGCCTATTTGCATTGTCCATTTCTCAGAGTGGCATTTTTTTCTATATTGTTTACCTATTGGTGTTAACTTTAATATTGCCTTTTAATTATGTAAACTGCCTCTTCACACCTATTTAACGTTGTTAACAACCATTGTGTACTCATTGTGTTCAAATTTAAGCATTGTCTTTCAATGCTATAAGCTGCTTTCGGTCCTTTTCAAGGGGAAATGCAGAGTATAAATATTTAAATAAGTTGTTTTTGCAATTTCTCTTGCACTTGGTCAAAGAAAATTCCATGGGAAGATGTTTGAAAATATAGGAAGTAGATAAGAACATACAAAAGTGGTCTGCTTATATACCGCCCCATACCACTTCAAGTAGTCTCTGGGCGGTTTAGTTTTTAATTACAGTGTGCAGGCTACACATTGCCCCCCAGCAAGCTGGGTACTCATTTCACTGACCTCGGAAGGATGGAAGGCTGAGTCAACCATGAGCCTGCTACCTGGGATTGAATCCCAGGTCGTGAACACAGTTTTACCTGCAGTACAGGCATTTAACCACTGTGCCACGAAGCTCAGTGAACATAAGAACAGCCTTGCTGGAACAGGCCACAGCCCATCTAGTCCAACATTCTGTCTCACACAGCAACTCACCATTTGCTTCAGGGTATTCCCAAGCAGATGTCTTCACCTACTTACAATTCCTTGCAAATTGCATTGAGAGATATGCTGCCTATCGCTTCAACGCGGAGGTTGTCCTTAGGCATCCATAATGATAGCCATTGATACCCTTGTTCTCCATGAACTTGTCTAATCCTTTCTTAAAGATGTCAAGGCTGACAGCTGTCACCACTTCTTCTGGCAGGGAGTTCCACAGACCAGTGATCCTTTCAGTGAAAAAGTACCTTCTCTTATTTGTTTGAGATCTAGCACCCAAAAGTTTCATAGAGTGCCCCCTAGTTCAATGTTGTGCAATAGAGAAAACAGTTTTTCCTTACTTTGTCCACACCATGTATGATTTATAAGCTTCAATCAGATCACCTCTTAGACCCCGTCGTTCAAGAGTGAAGAAGCCCAACCATTGCAGCCTCAGATGGTAAGGAAGATGTTCCAGTCCCCTAATCATTCTGGTTTCCCTCCTCTGTACTTTTTCCATTTCCATGATATCCTTCTGGAGGTATGGTGACCAGAACTATACTTATCATAGATTCATAAAGAGGCAAAATTACACTTGCTGACTTATTTTCTATACCCTTCCTAATGATCCCTAGCATTGAGTTTGCTTTTTCACTGCTGCGACACATTGGGTTGACACTTTCATTGAGCTGTCCACCAGGACACCAAGTTCCTTTTCCTGGTTTGTTGCAGAGAGTTCTGAACCCATCAGTTTATAAATGTAATTAGGTTTTTTTGCCCCAGCATGCATCACTCTGGACTTACTAATGTTGAAGCTCATTTGCCACTGGTTTGAAAAACCCCATCCTGACCCCGATGTCAAGAGATCTCTCTGGAGCTCCTCACCCTGTATAATTTAGTGTCATTGGCAAATCTGCCTACCTTGTTATTTACTCCTACATCTAGATCTTTTATGGGGGAAAGCCGACAGGAGCTGTGTGGCATCCGGTTCGGAACACCTCATCCACAGGGAATGAGGTTGGAAAGGGTAGAGAATCACATAGAGATGACATAGCAGGTATTAGTACTGGGAGAATAATGGAATGTGATAGTTCATCTACTGAAAATAATAGCTGTGAGGGGAAAAGAACAAAGCAGCAGCTGTTGTTGCAGAACCCACTGTACAGGTGCTTCTACGCCAATGCTCGAAGCCTCCGACCAAAAATGGGAGAACTCGAACATTTGGCAGCTAGGGATAACATTGATATAATAGCCGTAACAGAAACCTGGTGGAATGCAGAGAACCAGTGGGATACAGAAATCCCAGGCTATAAACTTTATAGAAGGGATAGAGAGGGGCGGGTTGGAGGGGGAGTGGCCATCTACATTAAAGAACGGGTAAAATCCAGCAGAATGGAGATTGACAGAGGGTCTGACTCCACCATAGAATCACTGTGGGTTAAACTACCAGGTCCAAGGAGTGATGTGATAGTTGGGGTATGCTATCGCCCACCAGATCAAAAACTTGAGGAGGACCTTGAAATGAGGAGACAAATCATGGAGGTGTCTCAGAAGCACAGGATAGTAATCGTGGGGGACTTCAATTATCCCCACATCGACGGGGCCAATGCGAGCTCCGGGCAAGAAAGAGAAACTGGGTTTCTCGACTTGCTGAATGACTGTGCCTTAGAGCAACTTGTCATGGAGCCCACCCGAGAACAGGCAACTCTGGATCTAATACTGTCTGATACTCAGGATCTGGTCAGGGATGTGAATGTCACTGAGCCTCTGGGGAACAGTGACCATGCTGCAATCTCCTTTGCCATGCATGTTGGAGGAAGAGTGTCAAGCAAATCAGACATAAAAATCCTTGATTTTCGAAGGGCAAACTTCCCTCAGATGAGGAAACTAGTTAGAAAGAAATTGAAGGGGAAGGTTGGAAGAATCCAGTCTCTTCAGAGTGCATGGAACCTGTTTAAAACAACAGTAACAGAGGCCCAGCACAAGTGCATACCACAAAGAAAGAAGAGCTCATTTAAGTCCAAGAGGGCACCAGCATGGTTAACGAGTGGAGTTAGAGAGGCTCTAAAGCGCAAGGAGAGGTCTTTCTGTAAATGGAAATCCTCCCCAAATGAGGAAAATAAAAAGGAACACAAACTCTGGCAAAAGAAATGTAAGAAGATGATAAGAGAGGCAAAAAAAGATTTTGAGGAACGCATGGCTAGCAATATAAAGGGTAATAATAAAAGCTTCTTTAAATATGTTAGAAGTAGAAAACCTGCCAGAGAACCAGTTGTCCCTCTGGATGGTGAGGGAGGAAAAGGGGAGATTAAGGAGGACTTGGAAATTGCAGAGAAATTAAATGAGTTCTTTGCATCTGTCTTCACGACAGAAGACCTTGAGCAGATTCCGCTGCCTGAACGGCCCCTCTTGACTAAAGAATTAAATCAAATACAGGTTAAAAGAGAAGATGTTTTAGGACTAATTGATAAATTGAAGATTAACAAGTCCCCGGGCCCAGATGGCATCCACCCAAGGGTTATTAGGGAACTGAGAAATGAAATTGCAGATCTCTTAACGGTACTATGCAACTTGTCTCTTAAAACGCCACAGTGCCGGGGACTGGAGGATAGCAGATGTCACACCAATTTTTAAAAAAGGAAGGAGGGGGACCCGGGAAACTACAGGCCAGTTAGCCTTACATCTGTCCCAGGGAAGATGGTGGAAAGCCTCATCCAAGAGAAAATCTTAAAACACATAGAAGAACAAACTTTGCTGAGAGAAAATCAGCATGGCTTCTGCAAGGGTAAGTCTTGTCTGACAAATCTTGTAGAATTTTTTGAAAAGGTCAGCAGGCATGTAGATTTGGGTGAATCGGTGGATATAGTCTATCTGGATTTTCAAAAGGCCTTTGACACAGTCCCTCACCAGAGGCTGCTGAGAAAATTGCACAGTCAGGGGATAAGAGGGCAGGTCCTCTTATGGATTGAGAACTGGTTGAGATCCAGGAAACAAAGAGTAGGTGTCAATGGGAAATTTTCACAATGGAGAGAGGTGAAAAGCGGTGTGCCCCAGGGCTCTGTCCTGGGACCGGTGCTTTTCAATCTGTTCATAAATGACCTGGGGACAGGGATAAGCAGTGAGGTGGCCAAGTTTGCAGATGACACAAAACTTTTCCGTGTGGTAAAAACCAGAGAAGATTGTGAAGAGCTCCAGAAGGATCTCTCCAAACTGGGGGAATGGGCTACGAAATGGCAAATGCGTTTTAATGTAGCCAAATGTAAAGTAATGCATATTGGGGCGAAAAATCAAAACTTTATCTATCAACTCATGGGCTCTGAGTTATCCGTGACAGATCAGGAAAGAGATCTTGGTGTGTTGGTGGACAGCTCCATGAAGGTGTCTCCCCAATGTGTGGCAGTGGTGAAGAAGGCCAATTCCATGCTAGGGATTATCAAAAAGGGGATTGAAAATAAAACAGCCAACATTATAATGCCATTATACAAAACAATAGTAAGGCCGCATCTGGAGTATTGTGTACAATTCTGGTCACCGCATCTCAAGAAAGACATAGTGGAACTGGAAAAGGTGCAGAAGAGAGTGACCAAAATGATTACTGGGCTGGGGCACCTCCCTTATGAGGAAAGGATAAAACATTTGGGGCTCTTTAGTCTGGAAAAAGGCGCCTGAGGGGGGATATGATTGAGACGTACAAAATAATGCAGGGCATGAGTAAAGTGGATAGAGGGAAGCTCTTTTCCCTCTCACAAAATACCAGAACTAGGGGACATGCACTCAAATTGAGGGCTGGGAGAGTAAGAACAGACAAAAGAAAATATTTTTTCACCCAGCGTGTTGTTAGTCTATGGAACTCCCTGCCACAGGATGTGGTGATGGCATCTGGCCTGGATGCCTTCAAAAGGGGATTGGACAGATTCCTGGAGGAAAAGTCCATCACAGGTTACAAACCATGATGGAGATGTGTAATCTCCAGGCTTAAAACCAGGGTACTTCAAGGGCCAGATGCAGGGGAGTGGTATCAGGAGACAGATATCTAGTCTCATGCGCTTCCAAAAGCATCTGGTGGGGCCACTGTGAGATACAGGAAGCTGGACTAGATGGGCCTTTGGCCTGATCCAGCATGGCTCTTCTTATGTTCTTATGTTCTTAAAAGCAAGAGTCCCAATACTGAACCTTGGGGGACCCCACTCTTTATCATCCTCAAATTGGTCCATTTAGTGCTACCCTCTGTTTCCTGTCTCTTAGCCAGCTGCTGATCCAAGACAAGAACTTTCCCTTGATTCCATGACTGGCAATTTTATTCAAGAGTCATTGTTGCGGGACCTTGTCAAAAGCCTCCTGAAAGTCTAGATAAACAACGTCAACTGGATCTCCCTTATCCACATGCTTTTGACACTCTCAAAAGTTCCAACAGATTAGTGAGGCATGATTTGTCCTTGCAAAAGCCATGTTGGCTCTCCTTCAGTAGCACCTTGTCTTCTATATGTCTATTAATTTTACCTTTTATGATAGTTTCCATCACTTTACCCGGGACACATGTCAAACTGAACCGGCCAGTAATTTCATGGATCACCTCTGAATCCTTTTTTGAAGTTTGTTGTTACATTCACTACCTTCCAGGCATCAGGCACAGTGCCTGGTTTGAGTGAAAGATTATATATTTTGGCTAGGACATCAGCAATTCCAGCTTTAAGTTTCTTGAGAACTTGTGGAAGGATGACATCTGTTCCTGGTGATTTGTTAGCATTTAGTTTAACAGGACATGCAAGAGCCTCCTCCCTGGTTATTTCTATCTGGGAGAAATAACCAGGGAGGGAGCGGAGAGGAGAGGAGAGGAGAGGAGAGGAGAGGAGAGCAGAGGGGAGGGGAGGAGAAAGAAAGAAAGAAACAAAGAAAGAAAGAAAGAAACAAAGAAAGAAAGAAACAAAGAAAGAAAGGGAGGGAGGGAGGGAGGGAGTTAAAAAGAACAAAAGAAAGGAGATGAGGAGGGAGAGAGGGAGAGAGGGAGAGGGGGAGGGAGAAAGGAAGAGTGGGAGGGAAGAAAGAAAAAAGAATGGAAGGAAGGAGAGGAGAGGAGGAAGGAGGAAGGGGAGGGGAGGGGAGGAGAAGGGAGGGAGGGGAGGGAGGGAGAAAGAAAGAAAGAAAGAAAGGGAGGGAGGGAGATAAAAAGAACAAAAGAAAAGAGAGGAGGAGGGAGGAGGAAGGAAGGAAGGAAGAGTGGGGGAAGAAAGAAAAAAGAATGGAAGGAAGGAAGGAGGGAAGAGGAGGAGGGAGGGAGGAACAAAGAAAGAAAGAAAAGGAGGGAGGGAGAAAAAGAAAGAAAGAAAGAAAGAAGGGAAAGGAGGAGGGAGGGAGGAAAGAAGAAAGAAAATGAGGAAGGAAGGAAGGAAGGAAGGAAGGAAGGAAGGAAGGAAGGAAGGAAGGAAGGAAGGAAGGAAGGAAGGAAGGAAAGAGCTGGGCTAGTGAGAGTGCGCGAGGTCACCCATCAAATTTGGCTTTGGTGCGGACAGAGGACAATCCAGGCGCCAAGGTGAATGGCTCGCTTGGGGTACAAAAGTGAGAATGGTAGCATGCTGTGGTTTCTGAGGCACTAAGGAAATCATCTCCTTTGAAATTAATTTTAAGCTATTTTTAACCTTAGTTTTCATGTACTATCCCCTCAGGCACTTTCAGTTAGAAAAAGTAAACTTCAGCCTGTTCAAAGTTGGACAACCCTGATTTAGCATATCTAGGAACTTTATCTCTTTATCATGTGCTGAACAACAGTTCACCCAGTCTATGTGAGGGTAACTGAAGTCCCCCTTCTTGGATGCCTCCTTTACAACATTCTTCAACCTGCTAGTCTCCCTCAGGAGCTTGGGTTGGATCATTAGACTTCCTCTTGCATCCATCTGCTGGAGTGCTGGTGACTAGCTCCTCACTCTGCTCAGTAATTTTTGCATCCTCACTACTCAAGTACACACATTCCCAAACTGGATACTGCCCAGCTCCTGTCGGCTTTCCCCCAGTTATCAGTTTAAAAGCTGCGTTGAGTGCTAACAATCTGGTCCCATCATGGTTCAAGTGCAATCCATTCCTCCTGAACAGGTTTGGTTTGTCCCAATATGTTCTCCAGTTCCCAGCAAATCTGAAGCCCTCCTCTCAACACCATCACCTCATCCATGCATTGAAGCTTCTGAGCTCTGCCTGCCTGCTAGGTCCTGCATTAGGAACAGGTAGCACTTCTGTAAATTGGCGGTCTGGGACTTCAATCATCTTCCTAACAACCTGAATTTGGCTTTCAGGATGGACCATTTTGCCTTCCCAACATCATTGGTATCAACGTGTACCATGACCACTGGCGCCTTCCCAGTTCTCTTTAACAAACTATCTAGATTTCCCATGATGTCTGCAACCTTTGCACCTGACAGGCAAGTCATGATACATTTATCATGCACATAACAAATCCATCTCTCTGAATTTCTGATAATTGAATCACTTAGTACAAGGAGTCTCTCTCCTGCAATCTGTTCATCTACATGCACCTCATCATCTATATTAAGGGAGAGGTCTTCAGTTTGTTCTTGTCTGTCTTCTTCCATCTCATCAAGTGTGGTGAAGGTGATGAGGGAAAGAGCATCAAATTGATTCTGTAATCTCAGACTCTCAGAGCAATCCCTTGCCCTTCTACTTCTTTGAGTCACATTCCTCCATGCATCTACCTCCTGAGTTGGTGGAGTGATTTCTTCCTCAGAACTGTGCCCTGTCTCTTCTTTGTCCAGGATAGTCTGCTCCGCTCTGTCCAAGAACAGCTCAATCTCCTTAATTTGTTGCTGGTTAGATATGTGGGCTTCTAGCTGCTGGACATTCCCTTCAAAGTGTGGAACCAGCTTGCCCTTGCTGCAAGTGTAGTTCTTCACATGCTTTGGCAGGATCACAAACATGGCACAAGTGTTGCAGGTAACTACAGCTGTTCCCTCAATATTCATTTTAACGAGTGTAGTATTCTGGGCCTCAAAAATTGGCACTTTTACTACTTTTCTATCTAGTAAGAATATTTTCTTACTTTATTTATTTGAAATCTCAAAAGCAGCTCTACTCCAACTGCAAGCACCCCAGAAACTTACCAGTGCTCAGTTCCTCCTGTTTGTTTGGCTCTCCTCAGCAGAATACTCCAGACTCAAAGTATGATAGAATTGTCTCCCCCCCCCCCCCAGTTTTCATGCGCCGTGAGGCACGTGCAGCTGGCAGCAGTTAGTTAAAGTTAAAACTCCACCCCCTCAATCAGTGTAGTCGGGAAGTGGTCAGAAGTTCCAACCCATCAGCTGCGTGCTATCTCTATTGTTCTGCAAACACTCCCCTCTTTCTGCTGCTCTGCAAGAAAAGAACTTGGAAGCTATTTAAAGATAAAACTCCACCTCAATCAGTGTAGTAACAGGAATTGGTCAGAAGCTCCAACTCCTCAGCTGTGTGCTTGCTCTATTGCAGTGTTGGCAAACCTATGGCACGGGTGCCAAAGGTGGCACTCAGAGCTCTTTCTGTGGGCACCCGACATTGCCCCTTCACAGCCACCTGTATTCAGGTTAAATGGCCGTATTGGCACTTTGGGAGAAATTAGTGGGCTTTGAATTGCATTTGGGGCACTCAGTCTCTAAAAGGTTCACCATCACTGCTCTATTGTTCTGCAAACGCGCCTCTCTTTCTGCTGCTCTGCAAGAAAAGAACTTGGAAGCTGCTGGCAGCAGTTATTTAAAGCTAAAACTCCACCCCTCAATCAGTATTCCCCTCAAAAGGGAATACTTCCATTCCCTTTAAAGATTTGGTGTGTTTAGTTCCCTTCTTCGTGATGCGAAAATGAAAGTAAAATTCTTTTGTACCTATAGGAATTGTCCTGGGCAGAGGCACTCACCTATAATGGAATGGATAACACTTTGAATTGTTCTATAATGATCATTACAATGTGCAGCACACCAATCCTTGTCAAACTGGTCACAGCATACCATATTAAAAATAAGTCAGTAGCATCCTCAGCTGGATCACAAATCCCTGATGAATGTATCCGACAGACTATAGCTAGGGTACGATCTCCAGGTACATAATGCAACAATTCTAAGCATATAAATTCAAACCCATGCATAATATTCTAAATCCCCTAGAAAAAAGGCAAGTTGATTCTGACTTTTGGTGACACTTTCCAGGGATTCGTAGGAATACAGAACTCAGAAGTGATTTACTATTCCCTTCTAGGGGTTCCCTCGGACTGAGATCTACCGACGTCTACAAAGTCTAGCTCTTCTCTCAAAAGGCACAGTGGAGAAGTGTTCTTGGTTTGAACCAACCTCTTCCATACTAGCACATACTGGATATATGTATACATTACAGGAAATTCTGCCAGAAAGCCAAAATTTAACATTAAGAATATAGAATCATAGAGTTGGAAGGGACCTCAAAGACCATCCAGTCCAACACCCTGCCATGCAGGAACCCCCCATCAAAGTGCACCCGACAGATGGCCATCCAGCATCTCCTTAAAAAAAACCAAAGAAAGAGACTCCACCACCCTCAGTGGCAGGATATTTCACTGCCGGACACCTCTAACTGTCAGGAAGTTCTTCCTAATATTCAAATGGAATCTCTTTTCCTGTACATAGCTTGAAACCATTGCCGAATCCTAGCCTCTGAAGCCATGGGAAAGAAACCTGTCTCCTCTTCGGTATGACTTCCTTTCAAATAAACATGGCTATCATATCCCCTCTCAACCTTCTTTTTGTAAGGCTAACATTCCCAGCTCCCCAAGCCACTCTTCGTAAGACATTGCTTCCACATTTTTAACTATCTTGGTCACCCTTCTCTCAGCTAGATTGGTAAATACCATTGTACAGAAACGTAAAAAAATTTTAACATTTGTTTTGATTCTCTAGTGAACGTGAGGTATAGTTTAAAAAACTTACCAAGTACTGCATGGCAATAGATCGCCGAAGAGGCCCAGGGGGCCCTATAAGAAAGACATCTTGACCCAAAAGGTCTTTTTGCATGATCCATCTTAGATGTTGAATTACAGATTGAGCCAGAGAATCTGAAACTAAATGAAAAAAGGTATTTGCTCTTATCCCAATCCCAAATTTCTGTTTCTGAATTTATCATTCTAGTTGCATTCTATGTGAGTTCATTTTTGTTGTGTTACCCTGTACAAGGCTGAATGTGGTGATTAACATTCAAATGAAACCTGTTAGTTCACAGATGCATAAAAACAACCAGGTGCTTGAGTTAATAAGAATTACATTAATGAAATACATAAAATAACATTAATGTTATAATAAACTACAGTGTGATAGTATTAGTACTGAATGCTAGAGAAAGTGAGTTGAATTCCTGCTCATTAGTCAAGTTGACAAGATAACCAGGGGCATGTATTTATCTCCTGGTTTAATCATCACAGGATTCTCTTCACCTAAGGTAAGATGTTATTATGACCACCTCCACCTGGTGAATAACCTTTAACCTGCCCTTACTTTTACTAGCCTTGCCTTATATGTGAATCACATGAGCTCAAGCAGTTTTAAACTTGAAACATAACAATAAGATATTTATTTAAACATAACAACTGGTAAAACTCAGATTTCATCTTGAGGTTACATTAAAGTACATGCCAGCTTTCTATTGACAAACCTTCCTTTCAGATACAAAACAATGCTTTTCTATTTATAGCCCATTCTTAAACATAACTGCTGTTGAAATATTCATTGTATCTCTCTTTTAGAACCCATACAGAATAACCCTCCCTCCCTGGACACAGTTTAACTTTCTCAATTCACCTTCTCACTTCTCCTGGCTCTTGTTGACTGGATCTCCTTTCTCCATTCTTTCAGCCAATCAGCTATTTATGTTGTGGGCAGGTAACCTTAAGGAGGGTTCTGTCACAACTAGACATTTTTATTTCCTCAGAGGAAGGTGAGAACATCTAATTAAAATGCAGAGTTCTGCTCTAAATGCCCAACACCAACAAAGAGTATTTGTATCTATAATTCAGATTATACTGTATATTTCCTGAATGAAATTCTACAGCACATAAGATTCACTGCGATCAAAATTTTGTGTATACAACCTAAGAGTTACTTTTCAGTCAACGTGGGAGTCAGACAGGAAACAGCTAATAAAAACTCCTTAACAAACTTAATTCTAGACAACTTCGCATTCAAAAATTAAAATGAGTAATATAAGCTTGAAAAAATGTTTTGGATTAGCAAAAGGAATGAAAATTGTAAATCAAATGGAGGGATGTAAAGAGAAGCGAAGGGAAAGAAGAGGGAAAGAGGGACACTATTCTCTCTAATTCAATACCCAAACCCTAAATCTGTTTATCTCTCCCTCCTCCCACACTCATCTTTTCTGTGAGGTCTGTGTGCTTATACCTTTTTCTATCTCTCTCTAGGTCTTGGTATTTTGTGAAAGGCCACACCACATTACATCCATTTTGTGATAGATTCACAACAGTTTTTCAAGATTTGACAGGCTTAGAAAGTCTGGAAATCCTTGCCCTAATGGCTCAGAAGAGAGATGTAAGAATTTATACTTCCTTGATCAAGATTCTCTGTTGTTCACAAGCTTCCCTTGCAAACCTTCACCACCATTCATGCAAACTACGGTTCTTAATAAGAGATCTACTAGCTTCAAAAACTAGTATAGTGGTAACTTGGTTTATGAGTATTCTGATCAACAAGCAAAAATTGCTGATAAATTTTGCCTTGATCAATGAGTAATGTCTTGCAAAATAAGCATCAGGCCCACTGGCACCTGGCTGTTGAGTCAGGGCTGCTGGCTTCCTGATGGTGTGGCCTGAGGATTGAAGCAGTGGCTCCACTGCTCCAGGAACTGCCACTCGCTCCCTCACCAGGTCACGGCTAGCAGATTTTCACCCTTGAAGCTGCAGGCGCCTGCCCCAATGCTGGCTTTTCCCTGCTTCAGCAGCAAAGGACTTGGGCTCCATCTCAGCCACCTCCAGGCTGCTCTCCTCCCGTGCAGCCCCCCTCGTTGCTCCACAGCTGAAAGTTGCTCCCCAGCTTCCTAGCACAGAATGTGGCATCTTCCCATCGCCAGGTTGCCTCTTCAGGATGCTCCATCTCAGCCATGGCACCCCAGCCACATCAGTCTTAAAGGGCACCAGGACCGGAGCTCAGAAGGACCACCTCCAGGTATCCTTCTCAATGCCAGGCCACGCTACTCAAACCTAGTGGGAGGTGCTGCTGCTGTGCTCGACATGGAAGAGAAGCAGTAGTAAGAGAGCCAGGGATGAGGGAGGGAGGCAGGAGAGGGACATAAGAACATAAGAAGAGCCATGCTGGATCAGGCCAAAGGCCCATCTAGTCCAGCTTCCTGTATCTCACAGCGGCCCCACCAGATGCGTTTGGGAGCGCATGAGACTAGATATCTGTCTCCTGATACCACTCCCCTGCATCTGGCCCTTGAACTACCCTGGTTTAAAGCCTAGAGATTACATATCTCCATCATGGTTTGTAACCCGTGATGGACTTTTCCTCTAGGAATCTGTCCAATCCCCTTTTGAAGGCATCCAGGCCAGATGCCATCACCACATCCTGTGGCAGGGAGTTCCATAGACTTACAACGCGCTGGGTGAAAAAATATTTTCTTTTGTCAGTTCTTACTCTCCCAGCACTCAATTTGAGTGTATGTCCCCTAGTTCTGGTATTTTGTGAGAGGGAAAAGAGCTTCCCTCTATCCACTTTACTCATACCCTGCATTATTTTGTATGTCTCAATCATATCCCCCTCAAGCGCCTTTTTCCAGACAGCCTTTCCACCCAGCCCAGTAATCATTTTAGTCGCTCTCTTCTGCACCTTTTCCAGTTCCACTATGTCTTTCTTGAGATGCGGTGACCAGAATTGTACACAATACTCCAGGTGGGGCCTTACTATTGTTTTGTATAACGGCATTATAATGTTGGCTGTTTTATTTTCAATCCCCTTTTTGATAATCCCTAGCATGGAATTGGCCTTCTTCACTGCTGCCACACATTGGGTAGACACCTTCATGGAGCTGTCCACCAACACACCAAGATCTCTTTCCTGATCCGTCACGGATAACTCAGGACCCTCGGCATCCAGCCACTGCCGAGGCCAAACGTACCTGGTCCATGTGGCTGACAGCCCCTCGCTGCCACAGCTGGCAGCCCTTCGCTGGGGCCACGGTCCTGGCGGCCACTAGCCTAAGCCATGGCTGCAGTCCCAGCCTCCAGCCCTTGCTGCGGGTCCTGGCTGCTGTGGTCACTGGCTCCCAACCAAATCAAATTTCCCCATAGGACAGAATGGAAACTTAGGCCCCAGAACAAATCATCTACATTTCCATTTTTTTTTTCGTATGAGGAAATTTGTTTTGATATAGGACACGTTGTGAGAATGGATGACGGTCGGATCCCAAAAGATCTTCTATATGGAGAACTAATGAAGGGAAAGCGCCCCAGAGGGAGACCACAGCTGCGGTATAAGGATATCTGTAAGAGGGACCTGAAGGCCTTGGGAATGGACCTCAACAGCTGGGAAACCCTGACCTCCGATCGCACTGTCTGGAGGCAAGAGATACAGCATGGTCTACATAAATTTGAAGAGGCATTTGTCCAACAGGCAGAGGAAAAGAGGCAGGCACGGAAAGAACGAAACTCGAGGACCAGGCAGGAAACAGAATACATCTGCCCCCAGTGCGGTAGAGACTGCCATTCCCGAATTGGTCTATTTAGTCACACTAGGTGCTGTTTTTAGGATCTCTACTCCAGGCATGATACCATAGTCTTTCGAGACTGAAGGATGCCAATGATGATGATGATGATGAGTATTTTGGTTTACGAGCATGTTTCTGGAACATATTGTGCTCATAAACCAAGGTACCATTGTATATCATTCATGGGAAGTCTCTGGAATGTCCCTACCTGCTAATCCAGAATGCTACTTAGATAGACTTCTACCTACTCTAATGTTACTACCATGATTAGATGCACCTCAAAACATGGACACAAATTAAAATAAGGCTAGAAAGAAAGAAAGAAAGAAAGAAAGAAAGAAAGAAAGAAAGAAAGAAAGAAAGAAAGAAAGAAAGAAAGAAAGAAAGAAAGAAAGAAAGAAAGAAAGAAAGACAAAAACACTGTGGCACTTCAATGACTAACTACTACATTTTAATGTGGGGATTTGTGGATTAATCAACTTCTTATAACATAAAACTGGGACTACATGATTCATGGGACCATTGCTGGAAGAGACTGTATTTTTAATTTTAAAAAAATATGGGCACGTTGTTGATAGTACAGCATTTCACACCTGAAAATGACCTTTAAGACCCCTGATACTGATATTGTTCCCCTCCCAGGAAGCGTTGTTCTGCAAGCAATGAAAACATGGTGTGTGGAGGGGTGAGTGTGCCAGACAACCCACATGCTCATGGTGTCTGTCTGGCCCCTTTAAGTAGGCTAGAAGATATAAAGCAGAGAAGAATGCTAAAATGGAGGAGGGGAGGGGAAATGAGGACAGCTGATTGGAGGGAATTGTCCTGATGGTGGGTCCTTGACCATGGCAGGTTGGAGGCAGATCAAAACCTGGTCAAACAGGGGGTTGGGGTCTTTTTCTGAATCACAAGAAGAGGAAGATGAATCTTGAGTGGATGCAGAGGAAGAACTGGTGCTTCTGACCAGGGCTGATGGAGGAAGATGAAGTGGGCTGTGTTTCTCCCAACTCAAACAGGCAGCTCCTAACCAACATGGAATCTTCCACCTCCTAGCTAGGGACTCTACATGAGCGGGCTGTAAGCTCCTCTGTGCCTGATCCCTAAAAGTGAGCCCAAGGATATTTTGCCAGAGCACCCAGCCACCACAACTCCTTAGAACAGGAGGCTGGTGGAGCACTCATATGGTAATGATGACATCTCTAATCACCAAATACGATAATGTAAATATTGAGTCCATTGAGATGTATTTAAGCATTCCAAAGTTGAAATGACATCCAGTCTTAATGTTTACAAACATTAGTTAGCATTATATTTGCGTACTTCATACAAAGCACAAAGTGACCATCTCTAGTTAGCGTTATTCATGGCTAAACTAGAAATGTGAAGGGCTGGGGGGGGGGCAGAAAAAAAATCAGAAAAAGGGTTTTTTTGTTGTTGTTTTTTCCTTTAGTCTTTTTTGGGGGGAGGGTTCCTGAAAAATTGGAAAAAAGGAAAAAAGAAAAAGTGTGATTATGGAATGTTTTATTTTAACATGATGACTAAAATATTTTACATACATACACCTTTATTGGCATTAAAACAAAGAATATAGAACACAACCAAAACAGTGATGGTAAACCATTGTCAAGTAAAACAATAGGTAAAAAGCCAAAAAGGGGATACACTCTCATTTCTTATTAATAACAGCTACTAGAAAATCTGCAACTTGTAGGGTGACCCATTCGGAATTGTCACGAAGTAAAAAGCTTGTGTATTCCTCTGGAGGGCCAGAGAACATGGACATAATTGGGTCTAAAAACTCTTTGTGTAACCTAGTATGGGCAGGGCAACGGCACAGTATATGAGGGACTGTGTCTGGTTCAAGTTGGCAAAATTTACAAAGCCTCTGGGACGGTGGTATACCCAAGTATCTTCCTGAGAGTATTGAGGAGGGGAAAATATTGAGTCTGGCCAACATGAAAGCACGTCTCTTATTTGGATTAATCAGCTTGCGGAAATAACAGAGATCATGGCCAAAGACCGGGGATAGGTTAAAGAAAAGAGGAGAGCAGGTCCAATTTAGATTAGAGGAAAGTAATTCAGTTTCTTCTTCAAATAATTTTGCCTTAATGGTCAAGTAAGCTCTTTTAAAGTCAAAGTTGGCAAAATAGTCAAGAGTAAAGCCTAAGTTGTGGAGTTTGTTTACAAAGAGGAAATCCCAGGTGGAAGTAAAGGGATCCTTTAAAAGATCGGAAAAGTAAGGAACCAGGGGAGGAATTATAATGGAGGGCTAACCAGTATTTGATGGCCCGAGACCATGCCAAAGTGGAAGGTAAGTGAATGCCCAACTCAAGGATCATGGTTGAAAGTTTGATTGTGTTGGGAACACCTAGCATTTGCCTTAAAAAGGGGGCAATTACTAGGTCTACTTTTGTGGAAGCCGCCTTGATTCAAATTAGAACTCCGTACAGAAGCTGACTCAAGGTCTTTGTCTGAAGAACCTTGAGGGCCGCAGGTGCATACTGGTTGCCACTATGGTAATGAAAACGGGATACTGCATTCAAATGGAGTTTGGTTGAAGATATTGCCAAGTCTCTATGAAAATTCCATTCTAGTCGGTGGTGGAAATTTATACCTAAATATTTGAATGTTTTAACTTGTTCGACTGGTCTGCTGTCAATGCTCCAGGATAGCGGTTTCCATAGATGAGAAAAAACCAATATTTTGGTTTTTTTGGAGTTGATTATTAGATCATTAGATATACAATAAGAATGAAAAGCAGATAGGAGATGCCATAGCCCGATTTTGGAGATGGAGAAAAGGACAGAATCATCAGCATAAAGGAGAATTGGTAATGGTGAGTTACTCAAACAAGGGGCATACTTATCACAATGAGATAGTTGAGAACGTAAATCGGCAAGGAAGAGATTGAATAGTTGGGGTGCTAGTATACAACCCTGATGGACACCTTTGGATACAGTAATCTTTTCAGAAAGGGAGCCCTTGCGGTTTATACGAACCCGACATGAATTGGAGGAGTGAAGATTCCTAATTAAGAAAAGCAGTCAAGAGTCAATTCCCCAAGAAGCAAGTTTGTGCCATAATAGGTTCCTATTGATAGAATCAAACACACCTCTCAGATCGATGAAAGCAGCGTAGAGTTTCCCTTTAAAGTGAAAAGAATATTTTTCCGCAAGGAAAAACAGCAAAAGTGCATGGTCTAAAGTGGATGACCCTGGACGGAAACCAATTTGCTCATTGCCAGGAAGGCACTTCGCCTCCGCCCAGGCTACTAAACGTTTGAGAAGGAATTTTGCATAGAGTTTACCTATAGTGGAAAGGAGACTAATAGGCCTATAGTTGGACGGGGATGTAGGGTCATCCTTTTTGAAAACTGGTACTAAAATCGAAGATAACCATGATTCTGGGAAAATCCCAAAATGGTTAATCAGGGTAAATAGTTTAGCCAGGAAGGGAGCCCACCAGTCAGGGGCATTAATCAGTATTTCACTTACAATCCCATCAGGTCCTGGGGCTTTTCCGGGTTTCAAGGTGCTAATCAGTTCTAGTATTTCGGATTCTAAAACGGGAGGCCAAGGGGGAAGGTCAGGGGGCAGGAGAGGAAAAGGGAATACCAGGTCAGAAGCAGCAAAGATTTTAGAATAGTGTGTAGTCCAAGCAGAGGGAGAAATGGGAGGAACATCAATTAAAGGGGGGACCGGGTTGGAACGGGACACCAGTTGCCAAAATACTCTGCTGTTCTTGGAGGAGATGGCGTCGAATAACCTATCCCACTGATTTAGAGCAAAAATGTGCTGTTTCTCTTCCAAGAAAAGATGGAAGGACTTTCTAACTGAAAAATAAAAGGTAAGTGCCTCAGAAGAAGGATGAGAGCAAACAAAGGAGAACAATTGTCTCAGTTCATATTTTGCAGATCGACAATCCTGGTCAAACCAGGAAACTGGTTTGCTCTTCCCTGTGTGTGGACGGGGAGGGTTCAGTGAGTTGGTTAAGTGGAGATAATTGCGGAATATGCTTGGATAGTAACATCGGGGGAGTTGGTTGATTGAATAGTTGCACACTGGCAAACAGTTTCTAGTGATCTGGACCATTGTTGGAAGGCCAGTGAAGATCTAGAGGTCCACTTAGGATATACAAAAAGATCAGTGGGGGAGTCGCTACTGGAAGGATCTGAGAGGGGGTTCAATAACGACATCTGCAGAGGGATATGGTCACTATCGGTGCGCGGGCTAAGTTCAAAATCGGAAGTCACCGCAAGAAGGTTGGGGGAAATTAATATATAATCGACCACGCTCAACCCTAAGGGTGAGAAGAAGGTAAAATCACCTGAAAGAGGATAATCAGGGGCACCGTTCAAAATACGGAGATCATAACTTAGACATAGATCGACCATTAATAAGGCATTCTTATTGATGGAAAGGTCCTTGGACTTCCTGACCCCCGAGAAAGAAGGAGGAATCATCTCCTCCATATCCCAATTCATATATTTGGCAAGGCTTAGATTATTTGCTCCTAGCCTAGAGTTAAAATTACCAGCAAAGAGAAGAGAGATAGAGGGATTGGATATTAGTACTTGGTCAGTAATTCTTTTTACTTCTGTCCATGGATCTGTGGAAGAAGAACCATAGGGAGGGATGTAAACATTCATCATGAGGATGTGGCGCTCACTATTATTAAATAGAAAGGCTTATCATAAGGGGAGTGAGAGGTAAAAGGGGACAGAACAGAGGAGGAGGAAGGTTTCACTAGACAGCTTAAGCCAGAGCAGGGACGACCCAACTTATTTAGTTTAAAAGCAGGAAGATTGTAGGAAACAAATCCAGGAACACTGGGGCCTGTGAGGGACCAGGTTTCCTAGAGAAAAATAATATCATGCCTGGAGAGATATTCTATAAAATCGGAGTCGTTCCTTTTCCTCTCCCAACCTGCAATGTTCCATGAGACCAGTTTGATACTAGATGGAGACGGAGGGAGGGGGAGGGAAGGGGGAGAGAGTCAATTAGATATAGCAGCACCATTGGCATGTTCTGAACACAAGTGGGGGGTGCTGGATTGGGCAGGAACTGGCCTGTGCATAAAATTAATATCTGGAGATAAGAGTATGGCAGCTTTGGGAGAAGTAATAGGTTGAGTTAAGGCATTGTTCATATTGTGGGACAGCTCAGACCTAACTTTGTCTAGGGATGAGATGATCTTAGTTTGTTCTGTCCAAGAGAGGCCTTTAAAGGCGGCAGTAGTTATATTATCCCCGTCCACGTCCACGTCAAGGTGCAGAAGTAGGTCTTCTTCCAAGGGGTGAGATACTTCTTTACGACAGCCCTCCATTATTTCCAGATTATGCGGAGTAGCAGCAAAAGACAAATCCGAATCTTGATTTGGTTTTCCCTCCGGTATGCTAGTGCCGCATGAGATGACATTGGAAGCAGGTTTTCCTTGTGATCGTCGCATTGTCTTATCATTGTCTTGACTCCAGACTGTTAAGGACTCCGTGAATTTTGCAAGGGATTCTTCCAGAGAAGAGGTTAGCTTTCTCAAGGACTCAATTTCAGGTGGAAGCTGCCTTTCAGGGGTTAACTGTAGTAGCTGCACATCCTCTTTTTGGTTATCTGCAGAGTTGAGGTTTGGCAAGCAGCCAACTTGATGTGGCCTTGGCACGGAGGCAGCGTTTAGCAAAGGAAGCTTTTTCAATGATAACAGTGGTTTTAAAGTATCCTCGCTAAAAACTCTTCTAGTTCTTATGCAGAGAGTGTTCAAAAAGTCCCTCATTTTAAAAAGCATAAGAGGAATTGTAGATGCATCAAATTCTAAAAGCAGCCTTGTGGAGTTGCATGATGCAGGTAAGGGCACAATGGAATTTAGATCAATTTGTGATGGTGTCGTTCTGAGGAGAGAGCTTAGGGAGGATACAACCTTCTGTCTATTTGCCCATTTCCCTCTATTCATATAGTTGTTTGTAATCTCAAGCATTATTTTAGCTACTTGAAGGCGACGGGAATGGGACCCACACACTTTACTGTCCTTAGAGGGCTCTTCGACAGTTTTGCCCATATCCTCCATATGGCCCCCTGTCACTGTTTCAGCAAGGGGGTGTGAGTGAGGTTGGGCTTTTGAAAGCTCTCCTTCATGTTTATTGAGGGATTTATGGACACTATCCAATGGATTGCTGATGTTTTCAAGCTTTTGAAATATTGCTAGGACAGTTCTCCCTGTGAGAATACAATGCTCTCCAACAGTTTCAATTAATTGTCTCTCGTGCCCCCCTCCATTGATGATCACAGAAGTATTACAAGGTCTTGTGCAAGTATCAGAGGGTGAAGAGGGCTGATTGCCTTCAAGAACTTGGACTTGAGCCTTGGGAAGTAATCCCAGATGTGGGGGGAGAGAGGCAGTCTGTTCTGGGATCTTATTTTCATCATCATCACCATAAGCCGGAGGGGGTTCAACTTCCAACACTGCAAATTTATTTGGGGAGGACATTTCAGATATCTCACTTATGGTTTCTCTTACTGTCCGTGCCAGTATCTCGTCAAGCCGCAGTTGTTTTGCCGCCTTGGCTGGGGATCCTGATTGAGCCCTCTGCCACTTCTTCTTCCTCCTCATTATGATTATATATCCCCCGGCAAGAACTTCGGGTCTGGACGAGAGCTCCACTCAAATGTCAGCAGCAGCAGTTGTTTTCAGACTCGAGGCCCTAAAAAAAAACCCTTTAAAAGTCTAAAAGAACAAAATGGGTATCTTGGTACCCATCAAGAGCCTACTCGGGCTGTGTGAAAAGGGTAAAAGGATAAAAACTCAGAGAGCTTAAAAAGGTTGCAGGGAGCAGGCAGCCATCTTTGTCCTCCTCATTCGACAGATCCATATTTTACGATGGGGTGTTCAATATTTCTAAAAAATATCATTGAAACTTAGTCCAACTCTCTTCTATACATTTCCCCCTCTTCAAATCTTTTTATGAAAATGAGGTTTTTATTTTATTTTTAATTAATACTGTGAAGAAGAAATATGAATAATTGTTAATTCTGGATTTTTAAACATTGTTTTATAGAGGGTTTTTTTTTGTTCCACTTAAACTAGTAAACAGTTCAGGAGATTGACACTCTATTTGTTACTTACAATTACAAAGAAATGTTATTTAAAAAGTAAATTCTGTTTGTAATAATTGCTTGGATGCACTAAATTTTCATATGCTAGCTGTGATAATTTTATGCCAAGTCAAATTATCCATAGTCATAGTTTATGTTCCTAAAGTAACATAATGACTTTCAAGCCGTAAAAGGTGTGTGTGTGTGTGTGTGTGTGTGTGTGTGTGTGCACACACACACACACACACACACACGTGTGCTAATGTAGCATTTTTTTCAATTTTTCTGAAAATTTCTGGTTTTTTCCTGAACTTCTAGATTTCAAGAAATGTTATATCTCTAAGCTAGATGAATGCCCATATAACTTGAATCAGGCTGAAGATGAGGAAGAAGATAGGGCTGAAGAAGCATATGACCCTACCTATAGACAAACATGGCGATAAGTATTGCTAATATGTCTCATATTGAAGAAGAGCTTCTGCATCCACTTAAATATGAAGCCTTTTTCAAGAACTAATACCCAGCTTGTTTTGACAGAGTGACCAAGAGATGCTGTATCAATACAATGTTTGCCTGCTATCCTTACTGCAAGATCACAACTGGACCTGAATCACTGTATATCTACTATTTATATAAAACAGTATTTGTTTAATACACAGGTTCCCAGCCCCACAAGCTAAAAGTGAAAATTGGGAGGGCTAAAAGATAATAAGGGGACAACTGTTAAAACCTCAGAAAGATTAAAAGCAGATGAAGAAATCAAATCATACCACCAGAAAAAGAGGTGTGGTGAATAAGCACTATAAGGACATCATAGAACTGCAGAGGTGATGAGCAATGAGGCACAGTGATAAACTGAACACTCAACCTTGGCTCCACAGGCCCAGGTCTAAGCCACTGAGCTCTCCAGGATACAAGCAATACGAAGAAGTAGCATGTGAATGATATATGAAGATTTAACACTCTACAGACCCAAACTAGGAAACAGATTGCATTTCCTATGGGAAATAAAATCAGCACACAACTGTGCAAGAATAAAGAGAAAAAGGACACTGGGCTAAAGTGCAATGTCCATGTGAAAGAAGAACAAACTACAAATAACAAAAAAAACACCACCACCAGAGTTAGCCAATTATGTTCAAGCTTCAAAAGCACACTGGAGGAAGAATCATGCCCCATGATGACAGATCCACACACATCCAATGGAACCTCAGAAAGGGCACAGATGGACTGCCCTTAGGAGGTGTTTGTCAATCAATCTCTCCAGCTATAATAATGATTACAACTAGAGATGGGCACGACTTAGTGGTATTCCTGTTTCTGTTTCCGTTACTTGTATCCGTTACTCTACAGAAACAGAAACGGGAATTACTCCGCCAGAATTCAAGCTCGAACCGACGAACGAACAATTTGGTCTGATTTGTCGTGCTCGTTACTTGCATCACGGCGATCGCACAATGCCAAGCGGCACAGAAAAAAAGTTTTTAAAAGTTAAAAAAAAACCCGATTCCCGGCCCTAAAAGTAGGCGAAAACTGTCTGAGGGCACCTACCAGGCCAGAAGGGTGTTTTATTTGGGGGGGGTTCCCCGCCCCCCTCTCCTTGGCTATTGCTACTGCTGCGCTGCTGGTACCAGGCTGGGAGGGCGCATCCATTTGCCATGCAGTGCGGGGGATCCAAAATGGCAACCGCAATATTTTTTTTGAAATCGTTGCCCAAAACCCCACCAAAGCACCACAGAAACATGCGAAAATTAGCTATTTTAAATGCTTGAATTTTTACAGTAGCAGCAGTGGGTTTTTCTTGCAAAAAAAAAAGTCTCAGTTGATTTTATTTTATTTTATTTTATTTTATTTTATTTTTTTACACCTGTGCATTCGCAATGATGGGCTCGCCCATGGGAGTGGACCATGCAAAGTTTTGGAGCCATTCCACCAATCGCATGGCCAGGTTTTGCTGACTGTACCAGGCTGGGAGGGCGCATCCATTTGCCATGCAGTGCGGGGGATCCAAAATGGCGACCACAATATTTGTTTTGAAATCGTTGCCCCAAACCCCACCAAAGCACCACAGAAACATGCGAAAATTAGCTATTTTAAATGCTTGAATTTTTACAGTAGCAGCAGTGGGTTTTTCTTGCAAAAAAAAGTCTCCGTTGATTTTATTTTATTTTATTTTATTTTATTTTTTTACACCTGCACATTTGCAATGATGGGCTCGCCCATGGGAGTGGACCATGCAAATTTTCCACCAATCGCATGGCCACTTGGCCAGGTTGACCACAGAGACTTCTGGGATGTGCCAATCGGGCATAAACAGCCCACTAATCGTAGCCCAAACCCGAACCCTAAGCCTAAGCCTAACCCATACGCCAGTACACTGTCCTTCTAAGTGGGTCAGAGAGGCACCCAGAGGTGCACCCCAATACTCACCCTAACCTCACCCGTAACTAGCCTAACCCTAGCCCTTGCGCTAACCCGTCTTAACCCTAAGCCAGATCTACTTGCATTGCACTACATGCAAGTACATGAGACACAGCGGGTGCAAAGAGTCTGCCAGTCCGTCACTTGTGGCTCTGGCTGACTCCTGCAGCTCCCTCCAGGAGCCCGCTACCCCCCCCCAAACCAGTACTAATGAAAACGAAAAAACAAAAAAACGAACCGACTAATTTTTGCGAAATTTCGTGAAAAACGGAAACGAGCCGAAATGGACTGCCTCCGACAAATGACAACTCGAAAACGTCATTTTCCCTAGCCGTGCCCATCTCTAATTACAACCAGGCTGATGTGAAGCTACCAGACTCTCTCAAATGTATTGTACAGATAGAAAATGACAAACCAAAAGCAAACTCAATGCAGAGAGCAAGGAAACATAAGAGTATTATGGACTGTACCCCCACAAAGCAAAGTAATAGAAGGAGTAAATATGTGATTATCAAGTTAGGAAGCCAAAAAGCAGATTGCAGGCACAAACATCCCACAAAAAGGCTTAACACTGTATCACAACTTCAATTCCAAATGCAGACATATCCCCTACATAAAGAAAAGAGCCATGGTTTGGAGGCAAAACACAAAATGAGAAAAGAAATGGCAAGGAGATGTATAGGGGCAGCATTCATGTACTCCACAGCACAAGTAACAATTATTTTTTACTAATAGGTGAGGTTGCACTCAACTGAAGACTCAGGTTCACAGTTTGGTGTGCTCCTAGATGTCCTGAAACCACAGCCCCCACAAAGTGTATAAAAACTACTCTTTGATTCTACAGTGTTTTTGTATTGTACTATAGTTAATGTGCATTAAAATCAGAATGTTTGTATGCCTTACTTCTTATCTATCTTTATCTGCATTTGTTTTAAATTTCTTGTAAGCTGTCTAAATTCCAGTTCTGTTAAGGACAAAATATGAACCTACTAACTAAACCACTGCACTGTCATGTATGTTCACCAAAGCAACTAATTCAAGAGCCAAAAGAAAGCAGTTAACAGCACAAGCTCCAGAGAGACAGTATAATCAGCGTAGTTCACCCACTGCAGCCCAGTTACTCTTGTGTTATAACTAGGGTAGCATGTCATTTTTTTCTCTGCAATCTTTATTTGAACTTAAAACATGTTTATGAGGAATATGGTGAGAATTACATAGTTGTTATTTTTCTTGGATAGTCACAGTTTGACCTTTTAAAGTGTTGTGTCATATTTCTGCTTAATTCTGTAATAAATATTGTATTTTGATCATATTTTGGTTGTCAGTAACCCTCCCGACAAGCCAGCAAACAACACATGGGGGAAGGGCAGTCACAAGGCTGCCTGACTCACCTAATTGGATGCAGTGGCTGAGGGAAAGGTGTGCAGTAGAGAAAACAGCACTGGAGGGAGAATTAAGCATAAACCCTCTGTGTTTTGTTCAGTGTTTGGGAAGCAGACTTTTTTATAATGTTGGTGATATTTTTGTTTTGTAAATTGTGCCAAATTAAGGCATCACCCCAAAAGCATTTTAATACTCAACCACATTGTGATACTGCAAAATGTAAGAGTTGCTTAACTAGATTTCCCTTCAGGTTCATTAAATATCCAGTCTGACTTCCATACGGATATCTCTACAATGATGGTTACTGCAAATATTCCCATAAAGAAATTAGGTCATGGCAGACTCATACCTTTCTTGGAGAACTGCATCAATCATCCAATTCCTAATGAATCAGTTCTAAGGAAAAATTACACCTCTGCCTACCATGAAGATGTGTTAGGAAAGATAAGATCTGCTATTGATAACAATGTGATATGTGTTTCAACAGATGAAACAAGGGATGTAAAGAGAAGATATTAGCTTATATTATTATTGGGACCCTCAAATGTGAAAAGCCTGTCAAGTATTTTTTCTAATATACCGTACTAGCACAAATAGATAGATAGATAGATAGATAGATAGATAGATAGATAGATAGATAGATAGATAGATAGATAGATAACACATGAAACTCTACAAAAGGTAAACAATTTCACTATTGCTATGCTCTTCAATAACTCTATGAAGCTACTCTGGACAGATGGTGTAAAAAGGGGAAACATCCTTCTCTTTGCAAGGGATACTGCTCCATGCATGATGCAGGCAGCCAATGGACTTCTTTTATTCTAAAACAATCCATACAGTATGCCTTGCACGTGGTTACGTAGAGTAACCAAAGAGGTTTGAAGCAACTATTGGGATGTAGATAACATAATTTCAAACGGGAGAAATGTTCATAAAGCTCTACTTCAGGTACAAAGATTCAAAGAAATGCCTCTACTTTGGCTCTCTCTCCTCAGCCTGTTGTGATGTGTTAGAACTCTCTTGATACAACTCTGTATTATTCCACAAATTCCTTGTTGCAGACAGTTGAAGAATTTGACTAGAGTGAATCTCCATCAAGATTGTGCAAGATTCCTTTTCTGAAACCTTGGCTAAATCTAAAATTTGACTTCAGTGGATTAAGAGCAATCACTTGCCATGAAAGTGTAGGAATGGAACTTAAGGATACAGTACACTGAAATTTGTAGAACAAACAGGGTGATTTAAAGACAAAAGGGGAAGCTGGCAGAAAACAAATTAATAATAAGCTGCAAAGACTGCTACAATCTATTCTAATCCAATTTATTCTACACTTTGCAAAATAAGTCACCTTCTAAATTGACTTGAAGCAAAATCTGATTACTTTGAGCCATATTTTTTCCAGATGACCTTGCTTTTTTCAAATTTGTTATGGCATGTCCAAACTTCAGCCCTCCTGATGTTTTGGACCACAACTCCCAGAATTCTAAACTTAGATTGCCAATGACAAAGGACTGTGGGAGTTGTGGTCCAAAACATCTGGAAGGCCGAAGTATGGACATGCCAATCTCTTGTACTGAGGAATGGAGTTTCTCTAGATATAAGAAAATACTAATTGAAAGCAAGAGTTTTGAGTTTGGTAACCTCAAAATGCACGTGATAGTCCAATACAATTCTACAGAGAAAAACTAATCCAGCTATGACCATTTTATTCTCAAAATGTTCATTAGATTCCTTTACTACTAGCACTTCTGCACTGGACATGAAGAAGAATACACTTTTTAATTGTAATATGTGTATATTAAGCATATATATTTAAAAAAACACCATGGTGCTAAATTTAGAAAAACTGTCAAATCATATTTTTGGTTCAAGCCAAACATTTTAAAATATTATTGCATATTACAGTACTACCATTTTAGGGCCTTAATTAGAACCCCACCCTAGTATTTCCCAAACCTTTTAGACCTGCATCTCCCTTGACTAACTGGCCACTGGCTGTGGCTCCCGGTACAAGCAGGACTGCCATTTCAATGGGGTCAGGATCCGCAGTTTTACTTACCCACTGACTGGGTAAGTAAGCCATTAGGTGGAACCAGATACTATGTGATAGACAGGTGGACTGACTTCTCTGAGAGAAGCAGCCTCTGGGTGAAATGTAAAGACCCCTCCCTCCCCCCAGGGTGGGGGCAGGGAAGGCTCCCTTGTGAGCAGAAGGGCGGGAAAACCAGTCCTTGGCATGAAGACTCAGCCAGGATTCCCTCTCTGTATCATGCAAGGACACCAAAGAAACTGCAAGCAAGTGTTGTAGGATTCTGTGCATGGGTGGAGGAAGAAGGGAGGGGGGAAGGAGGAAGGAGGAGAAGATTCTGTTGTGCCCCTGGGTGGGTTTCCTGACACCCCCACAGACCAACTGCATTCAGTTGGAGAACCACAGGAGCAGTCTGTTGAAGCATTCCATCAGAGATGGGCTTTTCGTTTCGGAAGTGGTCAGCTTCCGAAATGACATGTGAGAACCCAGCTGGCATTCAGAGCTGGAGGGATGAAATCAACCTTACCTTGAGCTGGGTTCGCATGAGGCTAAACCCCAATGAGGAAGAAGCCTCCAATGTCATATTTCCTTCTCCCTGTTGCTGGCTAATCAGACAGGGCTGGCTATTCAGACAGGAAAAATGATGTGAGGATGAATGTCACCCCACCTCTCCCTACCACTCTTGTGCTTCCTAATGGGGTTGTACAACTTGGGAAGCGTGAGGTGCTTGCAGGACACATGAGGATGGGAACACAAAAATGATGTTGTGAGGCTTCTTCGCCCCCACCCCTCTTTCTCTCATTGGAATTTCTTTTATTTTTCACCCCACCTCTCCCTACCACTCTACTGTGATCCTTCTTCCTCCATTGGGGCTGTACAACTTGGGCCACAAGGTGGACCAGCACACAACATGATCCATCGGTCCTCCAAGGGGGGTAGAGCAGTGCAGCCTTGCCTCAAACTACCATTAGGACACATGAGCGTTCATCAGGATGGGAACACACACGTGACTTTGGATGCGAAGTGGGATGCCTTCTAGCGGTTTAGGGGGCGTGGTCGGGGTTTATCTTCGCACGGAAATTACTCTCTCCAGCAGAGGCTCGTGAAGTAACGGCCCTACTGCCTTCTAGCAAAATTTACATATCTTTCTCTCTCCTGCAAGGGACACCCAAGCCTTCTCCTCTCCACCTCTCGCCCAAAGACACAAATCAGTGAGCACAAAAGGAGGCAAGACGGAGGCTCAGCCTCCCCTGCAACCCGCCCGCTGCAAACACACACACACACACACACACACACACACACACAGAGAGAGAGAGAGAGAGAGAGAGAGAGAGAGAGAGAGAGAGAGAGAGAGAGAGCCAGCCTTCAGGCAACCACAGCCTGCTTTGCTGTCCCCAGCATGGGAAGCTAAAGCCTCCCCTCCCTGCCTTGCCCCCATGGTGTGAACCAGGGAGTACAAAAGGGAAGGGGGAAAAAACAGACTCGGACTCCTACCCGGCTGCAAACAAAGCCAAGTTGGGGGATTATCACCTGCAAGAAGATGCCTTCACACACATCCGATAGCTGACATCTTAAGGGGAAGAGGATGGAATCTACTAGATTTATTCCTGTCCCTCTGCCCAGTCCCTCACATGGATTGTGCTGATTTCTTTAGCAGATCACACGGTAATTCACACCCATGTTGAGGCATCCACCATTGGGTGGCAAGGGAGTCCAGGTCACCCAGCAAGGGGGCAAATCTAGCAAGGAGGTGAGTGGTAACTCGTTGCCACCAGGATGGCTCCTGGAGTGGCAGAGCCACTGCTTCAATCTTGGCAGCCCCAACCCAGCATGGGGGCAAGCTGTGGCCCCAATCTTGCAAGGGGGTAAGCAGCAGCTTCTCACCACCCACCTAGATCCTGCAGCAGCAGAGTCACCGCATCAATCCTGGGGCTGCAGGAGCCAGGAGACAACAGCCGTGACCCAACAAGGGGGAGAACGGTAGCCCTGACCCGGCGATGGAGCAAGTGGCAGTGTTGGAAGGGTGATCTCTGGTGCTTGTATATCGAGGGATTGCTCATTGTTCAAGGCAAAAATCATCAGAGATGTTTGCTCGTTGATCAAAATACTCGTGAACCGAGGTACCACTGTATTCAAAATATATATTTTTAAAAAAATTAAACATCAGCTGGGTCCACATGAAAACTGAAAACACTGTTTTCTGTAGCTCACTCATCTTAATCTTCGCTCTCTTGTTTGTTCATACGCAGGAAAAGAAAAACAAGCTTTCCTGCTTTATTGGTCCCCAATGAATTTCTCAATTTAGAATGAACAATTCTAGAGCAAGAAAATATTCTTTTGATGCCAGCAGAAGAGGCCACTGTTGTTAAAAGTGAAATTATTACTTCAATAATTTCTGAATCCAAATACTTCAGTTACTTTCACTTGTGCAATTTTCCTTAAAACATCATCAGCAAACATAGAGTTATTGAATTGTTCCTCCTTTGTACTCAAGTTTATTATAGTTAATAGTAGAGATGGATGATTGCTGGATATTCATTTCCTTATCTCACTTCTCTTCTTCATCATTTAAGGTTTGACTATGGTACTGGACATCAACAATGTTTGTGAGAAAATGAGCTGGGGGCATTTTTAAAAAACTTTAATTCTGTGTGTAGTTCTGTTTTTAAGTGTTTACTCTATTTTAAAATTTCAATAGCACCAGCAATAAAACAGCTATTTTTCTGTATTTTGTTTAAAGCTTCAGGAATCAGTTTCAGGATCCTCAGCATATGTTCAACATTTCTCTTAAGCCCAATGCCAAGGATTTTCACAGTGATGGTGCCATGTATTTTTTTCTCAATTTTGTTCACACACTGTCATAGGAATAAGCCAGTTCTTGATATATGGATCAAAACAGTCCACTACACATTGAGTTCTATCTAACATCTTGTAGAAGGGTTAGCTTGGTTCCACCCATTCATTTTAGAGCTGCTACTGCAGCAAAATGATTGCTTTGGCAGTATTTAGCAATTCTAAGAACATTACAGTAATATCTTATCTTGGTTTACAAGTACCTTGGCTTAAGAGTGTTTTTACAAGACAAGCAAACATTTATTTTAAATTTTGCCTTGATCAACAAGCAATATCTTGCAATACAATCACTGAAGCAGGTCACATGATCACAAGTGGGTGTCTTTCTCTCCCCTTGCTGGATTGTGGGCGACTGTCTGGAAAGTTCCATCTCAGGCAAGCCTCAAAAGTAGAGGGAGGAGAGAGGAAGGGAGGTCTCCCTTGCACCACCCACAAACATTTTCAAAGGGTAGTGCAGGTTAGGGATTTGTTTTATTTTTCTTTAATTTGTTTTCAACATCCTTGCTTGTTTTTTCAAACTATTTCTAGTCATGAGACAACTAGTCAAGTGTGTATAGGGCTACAAATTGCATTTTATTATCCTCACGTTAAAAACACAGAGGAAAACCCAACAAAGCAGATTCCACAGCCAGGTACCTAAACCATGGTGTGGATGTGGACTTCTAGCCAACTTCTCTTGTGATTTTTGGCATTTTGTGTGTACAGTATGTGGTCTATGGGGCCACAGAAGGAATCATCAAAGTTTCCATTATTTCTTATGAGGAAATTTGCTTTGATAAACAGGTGCTTTCATTTACAAGCATCTATAATGGAGTAAGCCCGTAAACTAAGGTACTAATATACTCTTTATTTCTGGAACACTGAGGTTTTTGGCTAGGAGGTGCATCAAATGAGCATGGCAGCCATATATCATTATGCTCGGAGTCTTTTCATCTTCTTATAAATTTCTTTTCATTTTGCAATGGACACATTTGCAGCATTGATTGTGACCAAACTTCATACTTACTATAACTTTTGCTGCTAAGTATGCTACATTTCCTGAAATATCAATTTTTTCCTTAAGAAAGACATTCCCTTCTTTTGTTGTTACACAAGAGGCTTTACAGATGTAATTTTACTCCAAACAATATTCAAACCCATCATTTCAGGTAATGTGTCCATTGTTTGTACATTGATTTGCAGAACAACAATGAAATTAAAGTCCTTTCCTGGGCTTTGTTTATTTTATACCATTTTTACTGTGGAAAAAGTGCATGTTGTCTCATCTTAGATAACTTGGATTAATTATTAGTTTACCAAATATATTAATATTGCATGATATATGGCCTCATGCTATATAACTAAGCTCTATTTGATGCTTAATAAACATTGAACTACAGTATAAATAGAAACACTTTAAATAGAAAACTATTTTCCTCCAAAACAATTTCATTAATACAAATTTGATTTAAATATTTAAAAATTCAATTGAATTCCAAAAATAGTTTTTTAAAAAATATATCACTGATTTTTATCCACCCTGGTGAGTAGAGCATAGGGGACCATGCATGCTCATCTTAACACCTATACTAAATAAGGGCCCATCTTTGTGCCCCTAAGTTCAGACTTCGCCATGCTCAGCAAGATCTAAAGGAAATTCTACTTAAGTTCACTTGAAATGTGAGCAAAGCACTGTGTATGACTGCACTTGTATAGAATTATAGAATGAAATAATTTCTACATTGCTTCGGATGATTAGGAAGCTGTGTTGGGTGTTTCTCCATGCAACTGTAATGAATAGTTTTCAATATCAATATGAAACACAATCCAACAGAAATCTGGTGCACCTGGCAGAAACACAGCAATTACTGCTATCCCTGCTTGGTTGGGTTTTTAAAAATCTTTTTCACCCTTTTTAGTTGTGTAGTATACACAGCTGAACAGCCTATAGTATTTGATCCTTGTAAAGTATCAGATATCTACCCAAGTTTCAGTTTTCTATCTACTCATTAAGGCTATATTAGGTGTACTACCCCTTAATAAATTTCTCAGTGTAGTTTAAAATAAAATACAATACAGAATTACTATCAAGCTGAAACTACTACCAGCACAAAACCAACAATGACAGTGTTTTCAACTAGCATGAAAAAGTAAATCATCACATTTATAATTAAATGTCTTTAGAAAAATAAAACAGTGCCCCAAATCTGTCCCAAGTTAAGAAATCAATGCAGACCTTATCAATTGCATATTGAGCTGTATTACACGTAGTATAACTGATATTGTCTATGGTGATTTTTCAATGTGGGGCAATTTGTCTTCAATAATTATACAATTCATGAAGCTATGCAAGAGGATTTGGGGCAAAATTTGCCTTCTGCCATAATGATAAAGTTGCCCAAATTGTCCAAAGTGAGTATCTTTGGGGAGAACATATTGTAACAGGGCTGCCACCTCTTAAAAGCCTCTGCCTTTTGATCAGGGTGGGAAAAAATAAATGATTTTTAAATATCCGAATGTATAAATTGTGATGAAAAATAAAAAAATTAATTTAAATAATCAAAAAGTCTTATTTTGTTTAATTTTAAATCATTTTGGATTAAATCAAACCCACCTTGCTTTTGATAGCCAATTGCCTCTTGTTAGGTAATGGGATATTAAGAGGAGACTCTCTGCTGAAATTCTTAAAGTAAAGGAAGGTGTATGTAGAAGATAGTCCTTGAAATATCCTGATGTAAAACCATGAATCCTCTGAAGTGCAAGACAAGACTTCTCTAACACACCCAGAAGCAGAATGAAAAAATAGTGTGATTGTACCATCTAGCCTCTCAGTTTGTCAAGATGTGGGTGGCTTCATATGGAAGCAACAGTGGTTTGCAAACTACTCCAAAAATAATCCCCTATTCCAGTGATGGTGAACCTTTTAGAGACCGAGTGCTCAAACTGCAACCCAAAACCCACTTATTAATTGCAAAGTGCCAACACGGCAATTTAACATGAATACAGTGGTACCTTTGCTTACGAGTACCTTGGTTAACAAGTATTTTGACAGACGAGCAAAAAATTCTGACAATTTTTGCCTTAATCCACGAGCAATGTCACCCCTCCACCTCTGATACTTGCCCCTCTTGCTGCCAGGTGAGGACTGCTGGTTGCTGGCCGCCAGGCATCTGGCCTTCGCTGCAGCCCCAGCGGACGTCTCCGGACTCATCCGCAGCCCCAGCAGAGGCCTCTGCACCCAGCTGTGAAGGCCTTTCGAGTTTTGACCCATCTGCGGCCCCAGTGAAGTACAGCAGACTCATACCCAGAAGTCTCCAGACCTCATGGCAGCAGCCTCCGGACCTTGCTGCGGGCCTACAGCTGCCAACTTCCAGCCACCAGCTCCTGGCTGCTGTCTTTACTGCTGCAAATTACCCCACAGGAAATAATGGAAACTGGGGGCCTAGAATTAATCAGGCAAGTTTCCATTATTTCCTATATGGGAAAATTTGGCTCGATTTATGAGTATTTTGGTTTACGAGCTTTCTTCCTGGAATGGAATTCCACACTTGAAAGCTTTCATTTTCACAACTAACGGTGCTGTCCCCGATGCTGGCCAATCAGGAGCTGTGCAAGGATATGCATCATCCTGCCTCCCTGTCTGACTGGGCAGCAACAAGGAGAAGGAAATATGACACATCGGAGGTTGCTTCCTGGTTGGATTTTCACCCAATCCGAACAAGAGCAAGGTAAGACGCCGAGAACATCTTAGGCCCTGAGCAATCAGGATTCTGTCAGGGCAAATCCACGTTAGATAACTGTGCTATCCTTTCACACTTGGTCTATAAACAGGTCAAGATATCTAAGGCTAGACTCTATGTGGCTTTCCTTGACCTGAAGGGTGCTTTTGATTCTGTAGATAGAGAGCTACTTTGGGATAAATTATCCAGATGGAATATTGATCAAAGGCTACTTCTCCTAATTAGAGCCTTGCATGCCGATACTTTATGTACGGTTAGATGCTCTCAGAATGGCAAACTAACTCAACCCTTCAAAACAAATAAAGGAGTGAAGCAGGGCTGCATTCTGGCCCCAACACTTTTCAACCTCTTCCTAAATGACTTAGCTCCTAATCTGCGGAATGTGAATAGCCACTGCCCAAAACTGGGTCAGACACAAGTTCCATTGCTTTTGTATGCCAACGACGCAATACTTCTCTCTCGCACTAGGATAGGTCTTAAACGCTTACTTAACAACAGAGAATAAAGCTGATAAGATGTGGGTTTGAGCAGCAATGAGAAAAAGAACCTGGTGTTCATGAGACTGGAAAAGCAATGGGCATATAACTGCATGAGGAGATTCTGTGTACTGTATGTGTGACAAAGAAGAGAAGAAAATAAAAGGTGGCTCTTTGAAATCAAGAATGGATCCTCATGATTTTATGATTTTTGCATGAGATCGCAATTCATCAATCCATCCATCTCATTAATGTCCAAACACTGCACAATAATAATCTCTCCAGTGTGTGGCTGTGCAGTAGCACAAAAGCATGGCTCCATGGCATGGCTCCACATGATTTCACATTTCCGCATTGGATCATACTAAAAACACTCTCCCATCACAGGTCCCATCTTGGCTCACGGATTGCACCATCAGTGCATGGCTCCACAGTGCCGCAAAAACATCAGTTCAATGCCTGGATCCTCATGGATCTACCTGATTTTGCTACAGGATCTTCCCCAAACCACTCTCTCATCCCTCTGCATGAAAGAGAATGTAGAATGTATGCATAACAACAGAGAATAAAGCTGATAAGATGTGGGTTTGACCATCTCTGCCCACAAATTGAATACCAGGAATCATTGGTCCATCCCCCACAGTAGCCCAAAAACATGGATCCAACGCACAGATCCTCACGGATCTACTTGATAGGACTGTCTATCATTATCATCAGTTCAATGCCTGGACTACAGGACTGTCCAAATTGAATACCAGGAATCATTGGTCCATCCCCCACAGTAGCCCAAAAACATGGGCCCCATCTTTGCCCACGTTGGCCCCATCTTTGGCCATGCCACTGATGGACCCGTGATTTTTGGCACTCAGTCTGTGGTCAGAGATGGGGCTTATGATGGGAGAGTGATTTGGGGTGATCCTGAAAAAAAATCAGGTAGATCTGTGAGGATCTGTGCATTTGACCTATGTTTTTGTGCCACTGCAGAGCAATGCACTGATCAACTAAAGATTTCTGGCATTCAATCTGTGGATCTGTGGGCAAATATGGGGCACTGAGGGGCCCCCAGAAAAGAGACCATGTGGGTGAGCAAAGGAGGTAGAGAGGGCGCAGGAGAGATTACAACCTCTCCTGGCACTAGGTCCCCACCTCCAAGCTGTTCCACTGCCACTGCTGCCGTTTCCCCCTTCCCCCATTCCTCCAATGCTGGCAATAGCAGGCAGCTCTCATGCTGGAGAACTCTTAGCTGCCTTCCTCCTCCTCCTCCTCCTCCTCCTCCTCCCTCTTCGCCCTCCTGAGATTTAGTGATTCTGCCTGCATGCATGTCTTGTCCCCTTTCATCCCCTTCCCTATTTGTTTGAGGAGGGCTTCTCTGAGCCCAAGACAGGGAGGGGAGAGAGGAAAGGAAGGGGAGGGCTGGAGCAAATGCTGCTCCTGCTATCTGGGATTGGTGGGCGAGTGTTCCTTTTTCGCCAGTGTGTGTGTGTGAGAGAGAGAAGGGGGATGGGAAGCATGTCTCAATGTGCGTCTGACCTGGCCAGAGCTTTCTCAAGCAATTCCCCACCCCACCCAGGCAAGGAAAGACACCAGAGAAGCCAGGATCCTTCTCTTGAAGCCCTTCCACCATCACCTCAGCAAGCTTGCTCCAATATCATGTGAGGGGCAGCTCCTCCCTAGCAGCCAGCTCTCTGGCTTTCTGGGCAACAACATACACATGCACACTGAGAGGGCTCCACCTGTCCCCTGTGCCACCTGTGCCATAGGTTCGTCAACACTGCCCTATTTATTATATGAAGAAAAAGTATAAGAAAGGTTTTCTTGCTGTGTAACCAAATACTGGTGGTACATTTCAACCTAGTTAAGTTTAGCTAGTTCTATTTCTGTTATGACTTAAACAAAATAAATTGGATCAGATTTAAGAGATGTCTAAAATAGAAACAAAATTCAAGAATACAAAACAAGCTGTCATCTAGAATAGAATATAAGTGTTACATAGCATACAATAATACTCCAAAGGCTGAGGGGTTCAGCCTCTCTGGTGATGAGTGTTTTGGAACTTATTTCACTGGACAGTATTTTAAGCCCAAATTAGAAGAAAATATTTTCTTACTGTAGTTCACTGGGACAAGTTCTGGATTTCTTGGAGTTTTGAGTTTGTATGAAACATCACCAATGGTAACATTATCACCTGAAAAGAAAAAAAGGTATTTGTGATTCAAATGTGGTGGTTGTTAAACAAAGTTCTTCTATTTCTCCATATTAAATCACTTGTAAATGACATATTGTGTTGTGTGTGTGTGTCTACACACACACACACACACACACACACACACACACACACACACACACACACACACACAAAGTACGACCCCCACATCCGCTGATTCAATTATCTGCAGTTGATTATCAGGGTGCAGGGGAGGTCCGCACGCTGCAGCGCAGAGGAGAAAAAGAAAGAAAATTCACCAAAGCTGATGCCGGCCAGCCACGCTCCTCACTGCCAATGCCGGCTGTCCTCTGGAGGGGTGGGGTGAGGACTTAAGACGACCCACCTGGCCAACCAGCCTTGGGTCCTGGGTAACAGACCAGAGGTTTGAGCTTGCGCGCGAAGTTCAAAACTTCCAGTCTGCCGCTCAGAACCCGAGCAGGAAGAGCAAAGGCTGGTTGGCCAGGCAGGTCCTCTAAATCTCCACCCCATCCCTCCAGAGGGCAGCCAGCATGGTAAGTTTTGTTTTTTTTCACCCTCTCCCACCGCACACCGGCCACCCTCTGGAGACTGTGAGGTAGGGCTTTAGAGGACCCGCCTGGCCAACTGGCCTTTGTTCTTCCTCCTTGAGTCCCGGGCAGCATATCAGAAGTTTGAACTTCTCACTCAACCTCAAACTTCTGGCCCACCATCCTGGATCCAAGTGGGAAGTTCAAAGGCCAGATGGCCAGGCAGGTCTTCTTAAGGCCCCACCCCACACCTCCGCAGGGCAGCTGGTGTGCAGCAAGGAGGGCTTGACATCAAGAAGTTTTCTTTTTTCTTTCCCCTCCTTACCGTCACCACTGGCCAGCTACAGTGATAAGGGAGGGGAGAAAATTTACCAATGCTGAGCCCTCCTCACTGCTGCCACCGCTGCTGCAGAACAGCTGCCAAGCCTGTTGGTGAAAAAGGTGACTGGCCAGTGGCAGTGGCAAGGAGGGCTTTGCATCGGGACATTTTTCTCCCCTCCCTTATCACTGCAGCTGGCCAGTGGTGACGGTCAGGAGGGGAAAGAAAAAAGAAAACTTTCCCCCACTCGCCACCACCACCACCACTGGCCAGTCACCCTCTTTCACCCCAGCACCCCACTACACCTGCTGCCACCATTATCCTCGAATAAGAGTGTTTGCTCTTATCCCCAGATTTCGCTATCCGTGGGGGTGGGGGACAGAATCAATTCCCTATGGATACGGAGATCCAACTGTACACACACACACACACACACACACACACACACACACACACACACACACACACACACACACACACACCCCTAATATGTGGCTCCTAGCCAGCATAGAAAGGGCCAGTGGAGCAACAGTCCAGAAATATTTTTTGATCCTCTGCTATTTTCTCTTTGCACTACAGTATTCAAATCAGGAATGGAATTGTAGCCTTATTCTTTTTTATTTTATGACTACAATGAGAAACAAAATAACAAGAAAGTTGTCCCAACCCACCCATATAATCTCGTAGTCTCTACAGATTAAATAAAAATGTCAGAGTATGTGCTATTTGACCAGCCAGCAGAAGCAATACTTATTGAATAAATAGTTAGTCAGAGACAGAGTTTTCTTAAAACCAAACAGCTATATTACAAACTGTACAAATATATATCACAAAGTTCAACGAAGCACAGAGGGAAAAGTCACATTAGTACATTTATATTCAACAGCGTAACAGCATACATTTCATTGACAAAATATATGATAGAGAATCAAAGTGGGTGTCTTACTCATGGAAGGCCTAATGAACAATGATTTACAGAACGTTTTTATACATGTTCTGTCCAATCATAAATGACATTACCTCATAGCTATTTCAACCCCTTGCATCAGCCAAAATTCATTATGTTAATTCTTAACATCTGTACCTCATTAGAAAAAACTGCATTGAGTCACTGTGACTTTGCAACTTTTACAGACTCCATCTTTAAATCAATTAAATACATATCAAATATATATAGAACATCCTGTCTAATACATATATTCACTAATATCTGACAAAAATGTAAAAAGACAAGCGTCTCGCTAAATCCTATTACATTTACAACTCCAAGGGTTACCATTTATCCAATCTATTAATATTAACATTTTTTAAATATTACAGAAATGTCTCCATATTTTGAGGCTAGTACCAACAGTATCATGTCATGTCCATTATCATGACATTTTTAAATATGAAAAAGCTGCCTCAAGGTGTCCAGTGACCAGTGAGTAAAAACAACAATAACAACTAGTGGTACAGGTGGCCCCATGGGTGTTTGAAGGTTCTTGAAACATGGTGAAACTGCTCCTCAGAGAACATAAGAAGACACTTCTGGGTCTTTTCTTTAAAATATGTATATATATAAAACTTTTTATGTGATGGTAGGCTACTGGAACTACAGCTAGCTTCTTTTCTGTAAGCTGATAGTAAAGTTGTGAGTGACACTGAAAACACTACAAATAATAAAAACACTTCAAAGGGTCACAAACAGATTGGCTTCACTGAAATAGCATTAAAATGAAGCTTCCTTGAAGAATGAAATGGGAATCCATATCATTGAGGAACAAACTGGCCACAAAGTAGGTAGCCATAGAAAACAAAAGGAACATACAGCATATACAAAGAAGGGATATGTGTAGTGATCACTCATCAGCCTCAAAAATAAAATTCAGCCACTGGATACTGCAGCGATAAATGGAAAAACGTCTTATACACTTACCAGTCTGAGACTTGTTACACACTATTGTAAATTCATATACATAGTAGCTGAAATATAGTACTAACAAGTTGCACTTTGTACGGCTAATGATACAGTATCATGAGTTGTGATTGTATCTTCATAATTAAATGTTTCCTATTCTGCCTGCCCCCAGGATCTAAGGCTCTTTAAGGCCCTGGGAAAACCTTTAGGGACAGCAGGATGGGGGCAAGAGGTCTGAAATGCTGGGGAAATGCTGCTGCCATGCCAGCTGCCATAGCAGGACTTGTGGCAACAATTTTCAGATTTCTTGTCCCCATCCTTCTATTCCCAAAGGCTTTCCCATGACCAAAGGTTTTATGCAGAAGTATGGAACTCTAGAGGCAGAGGAGCTTGGATAAGAAACTTTTAATTACCACAATATGGCCACAGCTGATGACATTATTAGCCTTATAGGCTTTAACTTTATGTCAATAGATTTTAGTCAGTCTCTTTCTGAGTGTTTGAAGATCTCTCTTTTCATTAAGGTTCATTTTGTCACTTCCTGACAGTCATTAGCAAGAGTTCAAAACATTTATTTGAATTCAACGGGTAGCCTTTCATTTATTATTTACGTCTATTAGCCATCTTTCATATCACCTGTAATGTGACAAAAAGGAATTGGAAATTATGGGCAAAAGTTCCAAGAAGCAACAGGCAGCAGTAAAGTAAATGCTAAAAGGACTTTGATCAAAACTGAAGCTGTTGGGCAACAAGATGAGAGTCATGAGACTCTCTATTGCAAGGATTTACGGCCTGGCTAAAAACTTAAAGAGACAGGAAGTACTTCAAATCCACATACAGCCTAGAAGAAACCAGAACAAGTAGGGCAGGGAATAGGGAAATAGGTTCCATAGCAAAATCTCAATATTTTGCATGTTGCTCAATGTGTGGGGAAAGTGTGGCCTTCCAAACACTGATGGATTAAAATGCTCATCATCCCTAGGGATCATGGCAAGTGACCAGTGAACATCAGTATGTTTTGTTATAAAGGTCTGTGAGGACTGGCAAAGCCAGTAGCCCCATGATTACAACAAGGAGAGCTGCAAGCTTTGCTGGCAATGCAGAACAGAAAATCTACATGTTATATAACACAATTATCAAGGTACAGCAACTCTGTAACTTGTTTAGGTTATGGTATGTACTACAGATAAAATAAAACATGGACATTGTTGTTGTTTATAATAATATCTTCATTTACTACAAAATAGGCTCAAGGTGGAAGAGTGTAATGACAAGAGTTAGTTAGAGAAAAAGCACAAACAAGAATGACAAGATTTAGAAATCAGAAGTTTCCTGGAAGCCAATGAGCAAAAAGCACAAACAAGATCCTGACAATTCCATTATGTTTTCAATGATTTTTGTTTTGTTTTGTTTTTGGAGCCCTTCAAACAAAATCTTTAACCTTCAAAGATTTCAAAAAAAAAAATGTAGGGAAGAACCAATGAGCACTCTGGGCTAACCCCCATTTGCCTCAGGCAGCAGAAGGCTTTGCAGCTTCTTTTCCCCAGATCTGACCTCCAAACCCCCCATCCTTGGACTTTGACAATTCCCCATTATGTTTTCAATGATTTTTGTTTTGTTTTGTTTTCAAATCAAAGCCATGCCCTTCAAACAATTTGCACATCTTTAACCTTCAATATGATGCTTTTCCACTGCCTATCTCTAAAAAAATGTACCCCCAAGGGAACCCCATTTGAGCTGGCTCTTTTGCTGCCACTGACTCTGCTCATCTCCCACCCCCACCCCCCCCCCACCCCCCCCACCCCTTGAGCTTTGCCCCATTTGCCTCACTTTACGGTCGTCCCCCCCCCCCCCCACCCCCCCCCACCCCCCCCCCACCCCTTGAGCTTTGCAGCCTCTTTTCCCCACTGCCTATCTGACCTCCACCCCCCCACCACCCCACACACACACCACCACCACCACCCCGGTAAAAGGTTGTACTAACTGTACGAACCGATGTTGGGACCAAAGAAGGTCTTCCATTACCTTCGGCTGCCCCAGCCCCGTGCAAGGCTCGGGCGTGACACCGCCATGGGCGGCCGCCTTCCGCCCCAGCACCTGGCCGGCCGCGCGCCGCTACTTGTTGCAGCAGGAGCCGGACCCTCCGAGCGGCGCCCCCCGCCCCCGCCGCCCCCGCCGGCCCCGCCGAGGCACACCACCCGGGACTGCATGGCCCTTGGGGCAAAGGGGAAAAAAAGCCAGGACCGGCGCGCGCGCGTGTGTGTGTGTGTGTGTGTGTGTGTGTGTGTGTCGGGGGGGGCGGGGGAAGGGTTCCGGCGGAGCACCGCGTCCCTCTAGAAACCGCACCCGCTGTTTCCTGGGCCGGGAGGAGACAGGACGGAGGCGCCCAGGAGAGACACACGACAAGGGGAGGGGAGGGGAGGGAGGGGGAAAGGGGGTGGTGGGTGGCAAAGGGGGGAGGGGGATGGATGCACCCAGCGCTCAACCTGCGCCCGCGTCGGACAAAACAGCGGGTCTCTGATGGCACCCTGCACGGCTGCCGAGGAAGTGGGTTTTAAGAGGGAGGGGTAATCCACTTTCTCTCCTCCAATCGGTTTTCAAAAAAATTGTTATCTGTCTAATCGTATTTAACTGTATAATGTATTGCACAATGTTCCGCTATATTCGTTTTTTAATCGTGTTGTAAGATGCCACGATTGTCAGTACCGGGAGAAAGGCAGGATATTAGATAGGTGGGTGAGTAGACAGATGGGGGCGGGAGATGGGGAGAGGGGTGTAGGAGGTAGCAGCTGCCTAGTTGCCCTGAGCGCATGGGATCTCACCTGTTCTGGAAGTTAAGCAGGGGGGGCTGACTTGGATGGGAGACCCCCAGGGAATGCCAGGTGCTGTAGGCACCTGGAGTAGGAACTGGCAAGCCACTCCAGTATTCTTGCCAAGAATACCCCATGGACATGGAGTCATTGGAGGCCCGTTCTGGTAGTGCCAGGCCTCAGGTAAGTGAAGGGGGCCCCAAACAGGCCCCCCAGCCCCATCCTGACCCAGCATCCACATATCGCGGATTTTCAATTATCACGGGTCGGGTCAATCCCTAACCTCCACAATAGGTGGGAAGGTTACTGTATTAAACAATACATAAACAATTGTTTACTTTTTTCATTCATTACATACTGGACAGATAGGGAAAATAAAAAAATCCTTGTCTCCACAGCTTTGCCTAAGATACCATTCTGTTTCTCTTTCCTAACAATAACTTTAACTCCAAAATGCAGGTTACACATCAGGGCAATCAAATATAGAGGAACACCCGTTTATTTAGAACAGGTCATAACCTTTCATGTTCCACATTCAAAACCTTTTGTGGAGTCTAAAAAGCATAGACTTTTCTTCTGCAATGCTTTGGTGTCTTTCAGGTTCTATTATGATTTTAAGTTCCTCTTTTCAGATTCTAGTCTGAATGCTGGAGTTTCACACTCCATATGTGGTAACAGTTTTTGCTCCACCACCTTGAGCATAACTTTCTTGCATGGAAAATTAAGGCAATGGCCCTACAATCACTGCACTATAGAATCCAAATATAGTTGATACAGTACCTTTATTTAGACCACTAAAAATTAAACATTCAATACAGGTACAAGCTTTTGAGAATAAAATTCACTTTCTTGTAGATATAGTAGAATTCTATTTTTATTTAATTTATATATTGCCCACCCTACTTCAAAGGCCACCCATATAAATGCAAGTGCCAAAATGGTCATGAAAAGGCCTTTCTCCCCTTGTGCTCCACCCATAAGGAAACTTGATTTCCAGACAGGCAATATGAGTGAGGGAATGGGGGTTCATTTAGGAATTACCTCTTAGCCTTGAACCTGAGTTGAGAATTCCAACTAAATGGCTCTAGAGTAAGACATTTAAAAACACCCACCCCCATACTGGTTGAAACCAGCTCTTAACTCACCTTAAGGCAGCATGTCTGGCAGATAACTGCCATGACTAGAGATCTTTTGAGACTTTCATTAATAATTTTTCTATGCTGTGCCTGAGGATCTGAATTCTATTTCCAAAAGCGTAATATTTGATTTTTAGTAGTTTAAATAAAGGTATCTCTTCTACATTTGATTGCAGCAATGACTCTTGAATAAACTTACCAGTCATGGAATCAAGGGACAGGTCTTGTCCTGGATCAGCAACTGGCTAAGGGACAGAAAACAGAGGCTAGCACTAAATGGACACTTCTCCAAGTGGTGGGAGGTAACGAGTGAGGTCCCCAAGGTTCTGTACTGGGTCCCATGCCTTTCAACTTCTTCATAAATGTTCTAGAAGTAGGAATAAATACCAAGGTAGCCAAATTTACCAAAGACACTAAATTATACAGGGTAATGAAACTGAAAGGGATTGTGAGGAGCTCCAGAGGGATCTCTTGACATTGGGGAAGTGGGCAAACCAGTGGCAAATGAGCGTCAACATTTGTAAGTACAGAGTGATGCACATTGGGGCAAAAAAAAAAACCCCAATTAGGTTTATAGAGTAATGGGGTCTGAACTCTCTGCAACAAACCAGGTAAGGGACCTTGGTGTCCTGGTGGACAGCTCAATGAAGGTGTCAACCTGCTGCTGCAGCAGTGAAAAAAACAAACTGAATGCTAGGGATCATTAGGTAGGGTATAGAAAATAAGTCAGCAAGTGTCACTTTGCCTCTTTGTAAATCTATGGTGAAGCCCCATCTGGAGTATTGTGACTGTAGGACCATTGCATTAATTTTCCATTCAAGAAACTTCTGGACACCATACATCCAGAAGGAAATTATGGAAATGGAAAAAGTACAGAGGAGGGCAACCAGAATGATTAGGGGACTGCAACACCTTCCTTACCATCTGAGGCTGCAATGAATGGGCCTCTTCACTCTTGAGGTGACCTGATTGAAGTTTATAAAATCTTACATGGTGTGGACAAAGTAGATAAGGAAAAACTTTCTCCTATCACACAACACTAGAACTAGGGTGCACTCCATGAAACTTTTGGGTGCTAGATCTCAAACAAATAAGAGAAAGTACTTTTTCACCCAGAAAGTCACTGGTCTGTCGAACTTCCTGCCAGAAGAACTGGTGACAGCTGTCAGCCTTAAGAAAGGATTGGACAAGTTCATGGAGAACAAGGGTATATCAATGGCTATCATAATGGCTGCCTAAGGGCAACCTCTGGGTTGGAAAGAGAGGCAGGATATCTCTCAGTGCCATTTGCAGGAAATTGTAATCAGGTGAATACATCTGCTTGGGAATACCCTGAAGCAAATGGTGAGCCGCTTTGTAAGACAGAATGCTGGACTAGATGGACTGTGGCCTGTTCCAGCAAGGCTGTTCTCATGTTCTTATTGTGAGCGTTTGTGGATTACAGTCTGCTTTGTTAGGAACACTGAATGCAGTACTTTGCTGAAAGTGGATGAGGACATAGAAAATAATATTCCAAAGTGACAATAGGATTATTAACACCAATAGTGAACTTTTTGACTAAAAATTATAGAAACGTCCTGGCACATCTAGAACAGCACAAGCTAGCATAGTCGATCTTTGAGGTGCAATCACAGATTACCAGTAGTTATTCTTTTCCATTAATCTGACTGATAAATATGTCATTGGTGCTTCTTAGAGAGACTTTTGAGCACAGGAGTTTGAAAGGAATTGTTCAGAGCCAGTTATGAATATATTTGCATACTGTGGCAGCCATAACAGTAGTTTAATCTGAAGGTACATGTTATTGAAGTTCATGTTCAGATGTTCTGTGACCTCATAAAGGTTAATTTTGATGGCTTGTACTGTAGTCCATCCTTATGCTGCATGTTGGTATACATCTATAATGACCAGAATACTGCAGTCTTATATGTAGTCTGTAAAAGGAGTAGTTGTCTCTTATAGCTAGGAAATTTGGTGGCATATAGTTTAACTGTCAAGTCCATATATTGACAGTTGAGTCCACAATAGAATCAATACAGTACTTGATATAATGGGCTATCCATTATTGCCTCATTTGTGAGTTTTGGCCAGTAAGTAGAAGATGCCTAGTTGAGGCTCTTAGTACTGTTATACGCTACTTTTCCTTGAGGTAATGCTCAAGGTAGCTTTGACTGCTTAGAAAAATATAAGGAAATAGTCTTGCATTTGGTCTATGTGGATTTGACCATATAGAACTCTGAGGAGTTGTTTTATTAGGCTTTGTCATTCCTTTTGGTACAGTATTTAGCATGTTTGTTCCGTGGCTAGAAGCATGAAAATGTGGGGTGTTGAATAATTGTCCATCTGCATCTTTTATGTAGTCTAACGTGTCCATGACAACAACCACTCTTCTTTAATGATTGTGTTGGGATTGTTTTTGAGAGTGTGAGTAGCAGCACACTCTAAACACCTGACACGTGTAGTAAATTATGTCCTTCAGTTGTCATGTGGTGGTCAAAGCACTTTATGTTGACATCTAATTTCATGTTCCAACCTCTACCTACTCATGGTGTTTATGTAATTTATACTCTGAAAGCTCATTACTGGTGTTAATAATCCTATTCTCACTTTTTCTATACTGGTATCCCTCTTCATTGGATCTCCATGATACATTGCATAATTCTATGATTAACATTTTACCCCTTATTTCTAAGAAGTAAATCAAAGCAAAGTGTTCTGCTTATGTATCACCCCATAGCACTTCAAGCACTCTCTGGGAGGTTTACAATTTAATTATGCAGGGTACACATTGTCCCCCCCCCCAAGCAAGCTGGGTACTCATTTTGCCAACCCCAGAAGGATAGAAGGCTGAGTAAACCATGAGCCAGCTACCTGAGATATAACACACAAAATCTCTCACTGAAATACATGCTAGTCTTTAAGGTACAACAAAACCTTTGTTTGTTTTTTCACACATTTAAATAACAGAAAAATTGTCCAGTAACACAAAAAGATTTAATGATAATCAGATAAAATTAATTATATAAATTGATATGCAGGCGTACATCAATTTATGAATGCCTCCATTACAAAAGGAAATCCATTGAAAATAATGCCTTGTTTTATGAATCCCCCCCCCACAATACTTTGGTGTAATTTTTTTCCAAAGCAAGTTTACCAAGGATGCATTACACCCCTGTGCATTTCCAGTTTATGATTTTTTTAACAATACAAAACATCTCAGAGAACGCATTAAATACTTAAACCAAGATATGACTGTATAATAATTTTACAACCAAATGGTGAGTTCACCAATAAGGCAATGCTGTTGCTTAGCATACTAAATTACACCAGAGTAGGTATTCTGAATCAGAGGGGATTTGATGAGTCAGCTCCTGCACAAGAGCCATTTATTCAAATAGACGTACTCTAACTGTGACTTGGTTTAGCATAGTAAGTTACTAGAGCAATCCTATTTGAATTAATGGAATTCAGTGGAATCAATGGAATGACTGAATGGACCTACTCTAGAGTGACTTAAGAACATAAGAACATAAGAAGAGCCATGCTGGATCAGGCCAAAGGCCCATCTAGTCCAGCTTCCTGTATCTCACAGTGGCCCCACCATATGCGATTTATTCTGCTAAGCAACAAATTTCAACCGATTAAAATTAAAACAAGTCATAAGAAATGTAGAATTCCACTTTTCATGAACTTACATTTTTTCCACTTTCCTAATGAAAGCTTTAAAAACACATGGGAGATGTATTGTATATTTGCTTAGTTGTATTAATGGTAATATTGTGTTGGCCAGTTGAATGCTGGGATGTCCGTAGTAGTTTTTTATTTTATCTATACAAGATTGTTCATGAAAAAAGCACTTTAAATGCCTTAAAGCTTTACACCAGTGACTGAGTTATTGGATACAGGATGTCAATTCACTGTTTGAGGAAAAGCAGCGGAATGTCTCTTGGAAAAGGCCATGGGTGGCTAGCAGGGATCCTAAAAAAAGAAAATGTTGCTCTGCACCGCAACCTTTTGTTGGAAGATTGCAACTGTAATGATCAAATGTGTTGAGTGGAATGGAAGCAGCTTGACTAAAGAGCTGTAGTTCTACAATAAATGCATTCCTATTTTACTGTCTAAAAAGTACAAGTTGCTTTTAGACATATAGGCTTTTAGGACATCTGCTATCTATCTATCTATCTATTGATACATTTCAAACATTTCTGTTCAAAAATTATTTCTGTGGAGAAACTGTAGCACCATCAGTAAATATGGATGTAATTATTGATTTTTAAAGGGTAATGGCATCCAGTGCTGGGATTTGTGGTCAATTAATGGTTGACTGGAAGAGGGGAAGCTTATCTGCCCGGCCTCTTAAGTGCTTGGAATTGCTGGACCTCAAAACAATTGTTCAGTCACATGTGTTCTGGAATTGTTAAAGGCCTGAAAAAATAGTGAATGAGAGGTGTTTGGGGGAAGGGAGGGTAAGTGCAGCTGAATCGAAATACCACTGGCTAATGAGAAGTGCAGATAGGAGGCACTGTAGCCAGTACAGTACTATGTAACCCATGGTTGCTAACTGGATGGTTGCGTTGAAGACATCACTAGCTTCTGCTCTCACTGATGTGTCTGTCTAGTTAGAAACAGTGCACTTACATATTGCTGGTTGCTAACATTTTCAACAGTTTAAATGACAATTGGTTGTTGTAACAGTTCAGTGATTTAGTTGTCTAATTTGTTTCCAGAGAGAGATCTGTCAGCTACACTGAGTGGTATTCTGTAGTTAGTTTTCCACTTTTCTCCCCATAGGACATCCAAGACAACTCACACTGCTTAAACCGGTACGATAACTATGCAAAACTACACTAAGCACAATTAAACATTAATCAAGATTTAAAACAACCTTAAACATATTTTTTTAAAAAATCTAAATGTTATAAATGCAGCTCTCCATAGATCTCTTTGGGGCATTTTTTCGCCAAAAAAGCCCAGTTTTATCCAAATTGAAGATCTGTTCTGGGTGGTAGCTGCTTTCCTCAATCACTTTATCAAATTGGTCAACATTTTTTCCTGCTGCTTCTATGTTTGTGGCTACTGCCTCATTGCTGATACTCAAATTACGCCGACTGAATATTTGACAAAACTGTTGAAACCATCTGTGGCTTGTCGTAAATGTTTCCATCTGTTCTCCCCCTTTGCCTGCCTTCAGCATTTCAAAGATATTGTGTGCCTTGGCTTGAATAATTAAAAGGCTCATCAGTATTTTTTTTTTGGATTTTGTCATCAAAACAGATTGTCCATAATTGTTTCAATTTGTGGAACTTTTCACTGCCTAGTTATAAAAGACTTGAAATGGTTGAATGTGCCAGCTTCACATTTATTTACAATCTTCATTGTCATCTCAGGATTGATAGCCTTCCTTCAAATCTTGGTGCTTCCTCCAGGTGAAGTTATGTTCTTACTTTTTTTGCTGACATCTTGTACTATGGGTGCACTATTTATAAACGAAATGCTGTACAGTGTGAACAGTGGTGGCTGCAAATGGCTACACTATTGCTTAGTGGTCGTAAGTCAGAGCAGCCGTTAAACAGATAGGCCATTAAGTGAGAATGGTCTGTATCTGCTGTTCTGTGAATGAAGTAAAATTTATAGATTTCACTGAGGGTTGTCACTACAACTCAGAAATCCCATGCTTGGGCAAACAAAGCTCCTAGGGGCCAATTCCAACAATCAATTTCAGTGTTTTGTGTTCCTCGAGATCCTACAATAAACCATGATTATTGCACAAAGGCAACCTGGGGCAATTGCCTCTAGTATGCCGACTGTTTTGGATAGCTCAAGCATGAGTAAACGAGGGAATCACCAATGTGCTGCAGTAAGGAACCTCTAGTCTCATGATGAGACTCGTGGTGCAATGGTTAATCTGCTGTGCTGCTGCCAAACCGGTGTTCAATCCCAGATAGCCAGTGGGTGAGGTTGGGATGGGTCCAAAGAGGGCCAGGGGCAGGCTGTGCTGGGAGGGGTGCCTGGCAGGGGCTCAGCCACCAAATTTCTTTCAAGTATTTTCTATAGCTCTCCATCCAAAGGGGTTAATGGGTTATTTTAGATATACTATTGGAAGATGACTGGGACCTCCTAATGAATATAAAATGTTCCTGTATTTACTGTACAAAGCCTATTACAGTATATAAGTTTTAAGGTACAGCAGTATCGTTCAAATGGGGAACACATATAAATCCATCCAAAGTCCAGATTCAGCTGTGAAATCTACCCAAAAGTTAGCAAATATGAGTAGTGGTAATCATGACCAAAATAGAGTACAAAGATAGAATTGTTGGAGGAAAAATGCCTAAAGACAAATCCTGGATAACAACAGATTTCTATCACATATTTCTCGTTCTGAAAACCAAAATCTGGATATTGTCCAAGATGGTCCTGCATATTAGGAAAATGATCAAAAGAGTCGTTTGCATCATTAGCTCAAATTTGCTCTTGTAGGATGAAACTGTATTCATCATTTCACGAATGCATTTGTTTTCACCTTGTAGTTCAAAAAGCAAATGTGCCCAAAGTGGAAAAAAGCTTGCATTCGGCTTTTTGACACCCCCTTCCTTGTGTTGCGGCACTGGATGTCAACAAAATGAACACCTGTTCTGTCCCCTCCACTTACACTACACATTTGTTGGGGGGAAGCATAGTCTGACCTTTGAGAAAAGACTGAGCTAAAATGGAATTGAGCACTTCTACCATTTTTTTTGCCATCTGTTACCATTTTCCCATCTCCACTGAGTAGCTAAACTACTGTTTCTTTTCTTTGTGTTTTGTTATGCACGTAACTGAAAAATACATTTTGTGGCTTTTAGTGTCTCTAGCTAACCTTGGCTCATTTTCACATTTTGTTGTCCTAATATCATCCCTGCAATCGCTTGCTATTTGCCTGTACCAGCATTCACTCTGGCAAGGCTGAATGTATTTCCTTCTAAATTGCTGGATGGAAGATTTTAAACATTGTGTGCCGCTTTTAAGGGGTACCCTATTGCCATCGTTTTTGTCCCTGCGGTAGTGATGAGGTGGAAACTGCAGAGAATGTCCTGCTTTTGGGGGAGTTTTAGAGGGATTTACACAAAGATACTCTGTATCCAGTCCTTCAAAAGTACCCGGGGAGATAATTGGAATTTTAAATTCTTTTTACTTTCCGATAGGGATCTAAATATTATAATGGCAGCGGTTAAATTTTGTGCAGCAGCCATGGCTTGCTGTAAGATGTTATCCACCATTGATCCCTAGAATATGCTCACTTTGAGGCTTTTATAGTTTGTGATTTAATATTTTTAAAAATTAGAAATTTTAAAATTTAAATTTTTAAAAAATATTTTTTAAAAAATTATTATATATAGGAATTTTAAGCCTTGGTATTGATGTTTATATCTTTAAACTTATCTTTTGTAGCTCATGCAATTATAAGCCTATTTTTCACACTATAAGATGCACTGGGCCATAAGATGCACCTAGTTTTTAGTGGAGAAAAAAAAGAAAAATGTTTAGCCTAAGATTTTATGGCGGTGGAAGGGGAGGCTGCAAACGAGGTAATTGGAATTGTGGGATCCAAGCTACAAAAAGGAAGGCTATCAAAGGAGGTAATTGGAGCTGTGGAATCCAGGCTTCAGAAGGGGAGGGGCTCCGTGGAGACCTCTTTGCAAACAAGGTGAATTTTGATTGGGGAATCTTGGCTGCAGGACCCATGCAGGTGTCTTATCTCTACATGAAAATCTGTGATAAATATGTAGAGGGGACTGCTGTATTTGCTCTGTGAGACGCACAGACATTTCCCCTTACTTATGAGGGTGGAAAAAGTGCGTCTTATAGGGCATTGTGAAGCCACAATGGCCTTTTTTGTTATCTTCCAAGTTGTTGTTGTTGTCAGAATTGTTTGTTGTTGTGTCTTTAGAATTTCCTCTTCTTCTTTTTTCTTCTTTTTTTTTAGAAACCCCCACTCTTCATGGATTCTCTTTCTTGTTAGGATCTCCTGCCATGGAACCTTACTGATCCTTGTTCTGTTTTTTTCTAAAATTGGCTTTTTAAATATCCAGCATAGACAGTATATGTGTCTACATTTTGCTTTGGTTTCCTTTGAAGTCTAGAATTCCAGTAGAACATGGTCACTCTCATCCAGAGTTCCACTTACTTCCACTTTCTCCACCAAGTCATTTCCATTAGTTAGAATCAAGGATACCTAGAGATCTAGTATCTTTCTGTACATGTTGTAAAGAAAATTACCAGCCACACAGACCAGGAAGTTCTTGGAAGGCCTGTATTTGGCAGAATTTGCCTTCCAACATATATCAAGATAATTGATATCCCCTGTCCTGCCAACTTGTGGTTGACTGCACAAGAAGGCAGAGAAGAGCCAACTGGACTCCAGCTGCAATTGGCACAGCTATGATGATGTTGTTCATGAGTAATGCCTGTCCAGTTCTGGGCTTTATTGGGACCTATAGTGCCAATATTCATATTTGTCTCCGCCAGGAAACAAATACAAAGGCCTACCTCTATTTATAACTGTATCATTATAGATCCACATATCCTCAAACATCTTAAGGAATATTCAAATTAGATAAGTGCCTAGCAATATTAAAATCCATAAGTGCTTTCATTTGTTCCCTTCATACATGCAAAATGATATATGCCAACTACATTACATGTGGTTTGGAATATACTGTTTTTAAATATCTGTACCATGATAAATCTCATTTTCAGTTAATCAGCATTGAATACCCCCAGAAAATTTCAAGATGTCAAGAAAAGAAAACAATTTCTCCACTTTGTGCAGCAGCAAATATTGGTCATAATCATATTAGGGAGGCTCTGAAATTGCAGATCAGTTCACTAATGCAATCAAGTCTGTTACTACCTCATTTATTAGGAGGCAGAGTGCCATATAAGCCATTTGCCCATAAATTACTTTCTCAACAAGGTTTTGCTTGCTGCTGTGGAAAACACTTATCTTCTAATGATCTTTTGCTTAATGGGCAGTAGTGCAGTACTCATTACCTACCACCAATTTATACTGCTTCAGATTTCAAACAGATGCATATTTGTTTCAACATGAGAATAAAAGTTTTATGCTTTTATAGATTTTAAAGCCTCCTGTTTTTGGATACAAAAGACACAAAATATTGATATTGTTTCTTCATCTCTCATCTAGCAGGTTGCAATACAACAACATGAATTTGTTCTAAAAATGCTATTATTGGGCAATCCAGGAAAGATCAGTTTTAAATGGGAACACAAGAGTACTTCCAGACACAAACCTCCTAGCAGTGTCCATCAGGATTCTAAAGACACTGTGTATCTAGTCTCTTCTACATTTTTTTTTATTTTCTGTGTGAGAGAAAAAGGAAGAAAGTGTAATACAGACCCACTGTCAAATCTATGAATGAGGCTGTGTGGTTGCACAATAAAAAAGTACTTCAGCCAGAAGTACTTTTAATGTTTCTCAAGTGTGAGATGGATGCATACTGGTGTGTAAGGTGCATGCATACCTGGAATAAGGTGAAGAGTCAGTGTGTGTTTGTGTGTGTGTGTGTGTGTGTGAGAGAGAGAGAGAGAGAGAGAGACAAAGATGGACCAAGAGAACAAAATTTTGCAAATAATTGGAGCAGTTCCAAGACCCATCGGAACTGCCCAAATGGTCCTCACACCGTCACAAGCACTACACTTTTTCCCCCATCCAAAAACTCCAAACCGTTCCCGAGATATTGGGAGAAATACAAGCCGCCTCTTGCTGCCGGCTGAGAGGCCTTGCGAGCCGAGATTCGGCAGCGGAACCCTCAAATTTGCACCTCAGTCAATTTCCGCAGAGACTCCATAAAACAGCAGGGAAGCGAAGATAAGCTCTCCTGCGCGCTTTGACCAATCAGCGCCCCCGGCTATCAATCACTGTCAAATTAATTATGGCCAGACGGGGGCGCCCAGCGGGGAACCTTATTCCATTGAATTGGCTAACTAGACCGACCCCCTCCAAAAGAACCATCATGTTTCCCCGGGCAAATTCAAAACTCTAGCTGCCTGGAGTTCCAGAGAGGCGGCTAAACCTTCAGACAGCTCAGCGGTGGAAATCCACTCGCCCTACCCGACCCACAGTAACACAAACCCGGGGAGAGACAGCCGAAGGGACCGGCTCCTCTCACCCCTCTCTACCCGAGCCTGAGTTTCATGCCTTCTCCCGGCCATATATCTCTATGAAGGTAGACCCCCCCCTCCGTTTCAATGTCTTTCTATGGCAGTAGACCGGTCCCCTTTTCCAAATTGAACAAACAGGGTTCCCCTCTTGTGGAAACCCCTGGAAGCTGATTTCCCCAGTTCCAGGGATTCCAGCCAAGAAATCAGGAATGTCCCTAGCTAAAGTTTCATTTAACCCCTTCCTGCCTTTTCTTAACCCTTCCTGCCCTTTTTATTTTATTTATTTTATTTTTATTTATTTTTCAGGCCCACTACCCAAAGGTGTCCCTACAACAAGGAATTAAAACAGTTAAGACATAAAATATCAATAAATAATTAAAACATCAGCAAAACCTTATACTAAAATCATCACTTTGCCATCAGTCTAATCAATTAAAAACTTCTGGAACTTTTCCCTGAACCCTTTTTCTGCTCCTTTTCTCTTACTCCCCCAACCTTGAAGTTTCAGCCAGAGGCGCAATTCAGGCAGAATCTCTCCTGAATTGAGGGATTATTTCCTCCCTGCTCTGGCTGGCAAAGAGAATGATTTTCAACCATCATTCTCAGGGACCAGGGACTTCCTTACCATCTGAGACCTGGTTTCACTGCCCCTATCTAGCATAGCTCCAGACTCCTGACTCAGAGGATGCCCCCCTCTTCTCTCTCTCTCTCTCTCTCTCTCTCTCTCTCCCTCTCTCCCTCCTTCCCTCCCTCCCCCCCTCTCTCTTCTTTCCCTTCTTCTCTATCTCTCTCTCTCCTCCCACCCCTTCTACCCTGGGTGTGCTTAAACGTGTTTTCCTGTCCTATCCTATGGCCTCTTTAACTCTAATCTGGGGCAACGGAGGTTATGGCACAGAAGAAGAAGAGGATCATCATGGCGATTTCATGAGGCTGGCTGCATCTTCTAGAAGGGATCCATCTTCTCCAGAGTTTTTAGCACGTACACACAGCTGCTTCCTGGAGTACAAGAATTCCTTGTCACGTAGACCACAGATGTTATCACCGCCTGAGGGGGTTTTCCACCATCACATCTCGTCACCCACAAAGGACTCTCCAGACACCTCCGGATTATCCCATCAGCTTTCCTGTCCCCTATTGACTTTTTGTATCAGCCTTTATTGATTTTCTGATTTCTACAAATTTGCCCAGACCTATGGACAATACTCTGCTTCCCCTTCCTATTGTTTTATCACGATGGCCTAATCAAAAGATTTTCCGGACTCATTAACACCTACATGGGCATCCGACTCCAGCCTGCCAGAGACCGCCCAGGACCGCCTCTGGCCAACCCCTGGACCACACTGATTGGACCGTTTGAAGATCATCCCCCAGCCCACTCCTGGGCAGGTGCCACCCAGAGAAGGGAGGGGGGGGAACCAATAAAACTTGGGGTTTCCATGTGCTCGGGGTCGGACATCTTTGCCCGGTTCCTGGCTTGTGTCCACCTACTGTCTTTATTGGGCCAATAAACACAGTATTTTCTCTTGGATTTCTCTCGCGTTGGATGCTTCATTGGGCTCTTGGGATCCAGCGAATCTCAGCAGGGCTAGCCTGTCTGAAATATAATTTTAACTTTGCTTAAGATTCAACAGTATGATGGGACTTCAGGAACCTGACTAGGAGACTAACTCTTCACTGAGATGAGCTCAACTTTTGAGCTGTGACCTCTTGAACTATGCTTTTAGTATCTTAAATCATCCAATCTGGGCATTGGATGAGCATCTGGTTTTGTTATGCTATTCAACTTCCTATAATCTACACAAAACTGTATGCTCCCATCAGGTTTATCCACTAGGACTCTGGGTGCAGCCCACGGGCTCTCTGATGGGACTAGTATATCTGCTTTTAAAATTTCTTCAATCTCTTTTTTCACCTTTTTTTCACATATGGCCTTGTTATCCTATAAGGTGGTGCAGCAATTGTTGCTGCACTGCCTGTGTCTATTTTATGAACAACACCTTTGGCTTTCCCTGGATTAGGTGTAAATAGAGTCTTATATTTATTTATGATACTCTTAATTTCATTCTGTTGGTCCTTTGTTACCACAGCTTCGGGATTATATATTGTCTCCTCTCTAACCTTCCCAATACAATAGCTTGTGTTTTTTAGCCACATCTTCCTTAATTGAATAAAATACTAAGTTCTCTTTTCTAATGTAAGGTTTTAACATGTCTACATGTACTACTCTTCACCTTTCTTCCTTGTCTTGTATTATGTAATTAGCTTCATTTGTTTTAGTCATTACTGTAAATGGTCCCATCCAACGTAATTGCATTTTATTTCCCTCTACAGGTCTTATCACCAAAACTTCCTCACCAGGTTCAAAATTTATCTCCCTTGCATTTCTATTGTGCCATAATTTTTGCTTAAATTTTGCTTTTTCCATGTTTTTACTTGCTAATTCCCATGAGCTTTTTAAGGTGTTCATTAGCTTATCCACATATTCCACTAAATTTTCAGGTTATTTTCTATTTTCACACCCTTCCTAGTGATATTGAATTATATCTAATGGACCCATACCTGCCTACTAAACAATAATTCAAAGGGACTGTATCCTGTACTTTGTTGTGGAATTGATCTATATGCATAAAGTAACAATTGCAATTTGTTGTCCCAGTAACTATGGTTTTCATTCACATATGTTTTGATCATGTTTTTTTCTTCCCAAGATTTACTACGCAGTCTTAATTCAGAAAATCTAGGATCTCTTAAAACGTTTATATTATCTGCAATTTCAGCCGCTTCCTGTACTGTTTTTGGGCTTTTGTCTCTTACTAGATAACTTAAGTCAGGGTTTAGCACTGCATAGAACTGCTCCAGTCCAATTATGTTTTTCATGCCTTCTAAAGAATCATTTTTTTTCTTTTTCCAAACACTTCTCAAGTAAATTTGTTAGCGTAAAGCCCAATTCAGAAAACGTTTCTCCTGACTGGAACAGTAACTGAAGGAAAACATTTTCGTAACTGTTCCGGATTTATTCCCACGCATGTAAACAAAAGCCTTTTAAAAACTCCATAGTCCCTGATGTTTTCTGTTGACAATTGGGAATATATTTCCAACAAAATACCACTGATTTGTGGGCGTAAATAAAACATACATTCCTGTTCTGAAATTTCTAGATCCATACATGTGTGCTCAAAATAAATCAGAAAAGATTATACACATTCCCCTTTTTTATAACTAGGAAGACGCTTCATATCAATTTTAACTGACCTCCATTCTATATTTAAATTATTATTATTATTACTGGTATTAGTTAATGAAGCTAGTTCTAATTTCCTCATTTCTATCTGGAATTCCCTCCCTCCCTCCCTCTCTCTTTCTTTAGCTTGTAATTCTCCCTGTCCTGCCTCCTGGTCCATTTCCAATGCCCTTAATCAGCTCCTTTCTTTCTCTTTTTCTAATTCCATTTCTTTCTCTATTTGTAACTGTTTAAATTTATATTCTTGTTCCAATTTCCATCTTTCAAATTCTTGGGTTTTATTAATTTTCTCAGCATTGGAGGGAATCTGGCCTTCCAGAGGTCCACCATCCCCCTCCCCCCAAGGCAAGATTCTGCTGTTCGATTGTAGGCTTTCTCTCTGAGCCTCCATTTTCTTATTTTTATTAGAGATGGACACGACTTGGTGAAATTCTCGTTTCCGTTTCCATTACTCGTTTCCGTTACGCAATGAAACGAAGAACGACAATTACTCTGCCAGAACTCGAACTCGAACCAATAAACGACAAATTGGGTCTGATTTGTCGTGTTGTCGTTCCTGGCATCGCGCGATTGCGCGATGCCAAGCGGCACAGAAAAAAAGTTTTTAAAAGCCCGATTCACGGCCAAAAAAGCAGGCGAAAATATGCCTGACTGAGGGCATGTACCCGAGGGGTGGTTTCTGGGGGGGGTCCCCACTCCAGCCTCCCCCCCCGTCCTGGGCTGCTGGTGGTACCAGGGTGGGGGGTGGCATCCTCGGCGTAATCCATTTGCCATGCGGTGTGGGGGGGATCCAAAATGGCGACCGCAATATTTTTTAAAAAATCGTGGTCCAAAAACCCACCAAAGCACCAGAGAAACATGCGAAAATTAGCTATTTTTACAGTAGCAGCAGTTGGTTTTTCTTGCAACAAAACATCTCAGTTGATTTTATTTTATTTTATTTTTATGTTTATTTTTTTACACATGCGCAATGATGGGCTGGCCATGGGATGGGACCATGCAAATTTTTGGACCCATTCCACCAATCGCATGGCCAGGTTTTGACTGACACTTCTGGATGTGCAAGAGGGTATAAAAAGGCGGGGCACTCCCCAGAACAGCGCAGTCCGGGTTTGTATGTGGGCTGTGTGTAGCTGGCTGCTGTGCTAGTAGTTTCGATTTCGCGGTCGCGGTCGCGGAGCGTTTAGATTCTGTTAGGCAGGGAGGGAGGGAATTCAATTGAATTTTTAGGAATAGGAATTTGGAAATATTTCATTCCGTCTGCTGTGGGGAATAGCAAGCAACGCAGTTCATTCCTGCAGTTTGTCAGGATTTTTTTTTTCTGATACTGGTTTAGGTTTGACTGGGGGGGGGGTGGATTGAGTATACTACCATTCAATATTTATTTTCTATTTTCCAAAGTTCATTTTTTCATTTCATTGCTAGCAGTTTTGTTTATTTTCTCCTCACCTTTTTGTGAGACAGAGCTGCTGCAGTGCTTTCAGGCTGGGAAGCAAGCAAGCGTAATATAGCAGTTCTCTATTCTCACCTTTTTTTCTGAGACAGAGGGAGAACTCATTCCACTCTAGTGATTCAACAGGGGAGGTTTCTTGGAGGGCAGTGGATTTATATTATATAATTATATACTCTACCCATTTATTTTCTATTCATACTCAATATGCGCGCCCGCTCCTCCCCCCTGCCGCTGCCGCCGCCCGCACATGGACCCCCCGCCCCCGCCGCCCGCCCTGCGCCCGCACCTCCCCGCCCCCACAAAAATAGTGCTGGTCGCGCCGGATGTCAAATCGCGCGAAATTGCGGTAGAAACGACAAACGAAAAAACGACACGACGAAACGACAAATTTTTGAAAAATTTCGCGAAAAACGGAAACAAGCCAAAACAGACCCGTCCCGAAAAACGATAACTCGAAAAAAAAAATTCCTGGTCGTGCCCATCTCTAATTTTTATTTTTATTTTTATTTTAGGCATTAAATATTCCTTAGATGGTAAATAATATATGTGTCATCTTTTTGTTTAAAAGCTGTTTATATTCAAGGGATTTTTTTCTGCTAAACCCCTTTTGTTACTTAGGGCCTTTTTACACGACCCCTAAGATCCGCTGGCCACTTAAATTCGGACCAGACATCTTAGGGGTTCGTCGCTCTTCCTCTGTCCCCACCCCCCTCCGCACTTCCTGGTTGCTGGCTGCGTGAGGGAGGGAGAAAAAGAGAAAGAAAAGCATGCCGCTCACCTCGTTCTGCCTCTCGTCTCTGTAAGGCCATCAAGTCCAACCCCCTCGTCTCTGTAAAAGTAGCTCTTAAAGGAGCGGGAGCCAAAAAGCAGCAAACAGAAGCGAGGAGAGCCCCGCACTCACTATCATTGCACCGCATCAAAGATTTTTCACCTCCAAAGAGAAGGTACAAGAAAAGTGCACTGGGTCGTGCTAAAGTGGGTGGGGTTGCACTTAATTGTCTGCAAACTCCGGAGCTGGTGGGGAAACATTTTTAAGCTCTGGAGCTTGCAGCCATTTGCAGCGGAGCTTAGGGGTCGTGTATAAACGCCCTTTGTTATCACTTCCTTCAAAAGCTGGCAGTTTTTGACAATTATACTGTAATGGCCACCTGGCAAACTGCCCAGATTTCCTTAGCTTTTCCCCTCTGCTGTTTAACCTTATAACAGATACTAAGTATCTCTGTTTGGGTATGTTTTCCAAATGCAACCAGTAGTTTCTCTTTTTACAACTAGAATATATATCTTTTTCACTGCCTCAGATTTTTTTACACTTTGCCCTTCAGTGTCTGCTTTCAGCCAGACCCACTCTCACACCAGAGCACTGGCACCAGAACACCTGACAGGCACCCAGAAATCCTGAGGTAAAAAATGCAGTTTCAGAGCCTGAACTCCCTTTCAGATTAGGTTTTCCCCAGGCTGGATCCAGAAGCTTCCCCAAAATAAAACTTTTCATGTTTTTATCAGGGTTTTATCAGTCCTAACACAGTTAATCAGGGAATCTTCACAGGACTTTCTCACACCACTGTCTTCTCCATAAGAAGTCTTATTTTTCTTCAGGACTTCCCATGTATTATTTATCCAACTTTTAAAACTACAGGTGTACTGGATATTTCTCTTCACAGTCTATTTTCTCATAAGGCAAACTGGATTTTTTTCATCATCCCACTGCTTTGGCACCAATGTTGTGGCGAACCTGGGTTCTCCAAACCCCTGCCACACATTAACACCTGAATGTGACCTGGTTTCTTTCCGCTGCCATCATTTCCCAAAATATTTATGCCTGAACTAATAAATAAATGAAGACAGATGCCTGCTTTAAAGTTTCAAACTAACAATGGAATTTATTTAAGTTACAGAAATAAAAAGATGTATGCTATTCACTTGAGACTTGTACTTTTCTTTAACTTCAAAACAAAAAGTAATTATTTGCTCATTTTCTTCTTTAGCTGTTCCCTGAACAATCCTTAACCTGTCCCTAACAGACCCTAACCATACCCTAGCCAGACCCTATCCATCTGACAATCCAACCGACATTTGCTTACATATGAGATAATTCCACCCAGAAGCTTAGCAATTGGCCAAACAAATAATACATAACAAATATTGATGACCCCCATTTTAGTTTCCATTACTAGGACATGCTGTTGAGGGGAAGGGCCTGGCTAGGGGGGTGATGGGCACCTGGCCTGGACTCTAACAACCCCCAGCTACAATACCTTGTCATGAGGGGACCAGGAAAGGGCATGAAAACTGACGTTGTCCCCGGGTGCTGAAAACCCTAGCTAGACCTCTACACAAGTTCAATAAAGCCCCAGAACTAGGTAACAACAGTTAAAGATCAAACAACAACTCCCCAAACATGGGTGGAGATGAATAAGCTTTAACATTTGAGGATGGGCTCACTTGTAATAGATCCATCCCACAATTGACTCCTACACGTGATAGCCAGGGTTCTTGCCAGGTCTTGTTGGAAATGGGAACTTCCCACAATTCATCCCAGGAAGGTTATACATGGTCTCATCTCCTAGTAATAGGCTTTTCTTGTGAGTTTATTTCTTTTCTGCTCCCGCACCACTTTTCTTCCCTCAACTGCCTCTCTTCCCCTCCAAATATACTGGATTGTGATTCCCAAGACTGGGAATTATAGTTGTAATTTGACACATATGAAAGGCATAGGTTGAGAAAAGCTGTTATATTTTCTTTGAATAGAAACAAGAAAATACACAGCCTGAAGGCAAAGTCTCTTAAGATATTACATAAGATTTCAATAGCCAGTAACAGTCAAGTGATGGCACTGGGCAGAGCCAAGTTTGGTTCAGTTACTTAAAGTCATTTTAAACATCACACAATGCTCCCCTTTGCCCCGTGGGGGTGGTGGTCGGGAGCAGTGGTGCACAATGTTTAAAATGACTTTTAGCCACTTGCCTCCATGGCTAAACTTAATTTTAAACATTGTAATGCCACTTCTCCTGAACACCCCCCCCCCTGCGTCGGGGTGTGGTGGAGCGGCACACAATGTTTAAAATGACTTTTATTCACAGAGGCAAATTGCCTCAGTGGATAAAAGTCATTTAAAACAACCACCGCTCTTCCCCCCCAATGCACCATCATTACTTGGGGAAACCCCATCTTAATCGTAAGGCACCGGGGGGACCAGAAGCCCACTCGTAAATCGGGATTCTCAGTTGTTAGGGTCATCGTAAGTTGGTACCACTATATTTGGCTTGAAGTTATCAAACTACTTTGTTTGTTTATTTTTGTTATATGCCACTTCTATGAGCAGATTTCTTGATCCAGCCCATAGTGTTTGTTTTTCACTTTTATCCTGTATTTACTAAGGGCCACTTGTTCTTCCTTTCTAAAGGAAAGCACTATGCAAACAGATATAAAATAGAGATGTACTGTATTCTTAATTCACACAGTGATCCCTATCTGGGATTTACATTTAACTGAATCTGAGGGCAGAGAAGTTATATAGCTTAATTAGAACAGAAAGGGTGTTACTTTTTTTTCCACTATTCATCTAATGAAACAGAGTTGATTGTGCTAAGATATGATATGACATAATACAGTATGATCTTAGAGTAACTAAAAGATTCAGGGGGGAAATGACAATTATTTGGAGTCTATTACATTATATATGCAGTATATATTCTGTTCTGTGGGGTTTTATTGTACTGAAGGTAGGACTGCAGCTCGAACAATTCAATTTATATACAGTAGTAGGAACATTACACAATGTTAGTAATAATATTACTGATTGTATAGTTTATTCAAAGTTTTAGTCAATGGTTATTAGGACATTAAAATCTGTACATGAGACCAGAAACATGAAGTCTGATATCAAGACTTTGAGGCTCTATTGGGAGGAATTTTGTTGAGGTACCTTTGGCTTTTCTACTATGAAGGTAAAAACTACTCCCATGAAAGAAGCCAGAGATTCCTTGGACATCACTCTAATGACCCCTGTGATGTAATCTATTCAAAACGTACTGCTCCCTTCTAACATCCCATTTTCAGAATTTAAAGGAACATGAGTTGATGTTGGGGCAATGCCCTTGTGTCAGCAATTATTTGGAACACCTGGTAAGGATGATCTGTCCCACTCCTGTCCTGGCAATAACTCAGATACGTATGATCGCAAGTGCGGAAGAGAGGGTGAATGTTGACACAGCAGGGAAACATTGGAAACAAACTAAGATCACCAACTTTGTTAACCTCAGGAAGTGACACACTTGCAGAGCTGACCAGAGAGAGTCTGGCCCCTTTGGGAAGTTGAACATTCCCATATGTCATCTACCAGATTGTGTCATGGATAACTCTCAGATGCTGGATATTAGTTATTTATCTAGCAACTGGATGTGAACTTTGGTCACATGAGACCACAGGCTTTATGTCCCCCATCAGATGTTTTTCCAGGTAGAAGAGTCCTGATAGAGGTGCCAAAGAGTCTAAAGAACACTGATAAAGATAACTCTTTGGCAGAAATTAGCAATGTGGAGAAAGATCAGCCTACCCTAGAACAGTCTATCCCAGTGAGAGATTTACTCAACAATACCTCCATAAGAGATGACCAATGTGCTTATAACCAGACCTGTTTATCAGAAATCAGGGATTTCCTATTTGACATTGAAGAACTTATGATAGTCATAATAGGCTATCTGATGAAAACTCAACAGCTTCCATCAATGGAAAGTGAACCTTGATGGAGACAGAGAAAGGATAACTCCACCCAAGATCCTGACATGGATTATCACAACCTGCCAAAATTGCTGGTCTGTCCCTAGAAGAGCTGCTACTGTGTGTCAATCAATCAATCAATCAATCAATCAATCAATCAATCAATCAATCAATCAATCAAAACCTTTAATGGCATTAAACTAAACATATGAATTTCTGATAATGTAGAATGAGCACGATCAGATTACACCAAGGTTCTTCTTAAGAAATCATCCTTACATATCACAATAGCTAGGTACTTAGCTACATGCTCTGTCAGCTCATGTGGTTTGTCAGCTAAGAGAAGTCAGGTTAGGCTCTCAGGGGAATCTGAAAAGTTAGAGATAACAGAATTCAATAATAGTTGGTGGGGCTGGTTGAATTTTTGGCAGAAGATAAGAATGTGTACGATTGAATCTGGTTCAACTAAACAGTTATGCCCAGAGCATAACTATTGAATGGTGCATAATTTGTGAAAGTTCATGCAGGGTAAAGCCTAGAAGTTGGGATATTGGCTCATTTCAGCTGCATCTTATTCCCTGAAATGTCAGAACAAAGGAGTGTGTGATACTGTGATGTCAGAGGAATGAGCTTTTCTGATGTCCCAGGAGTTGGGATGAGTCAGAAATAAATACGGTATTAAAATGTCCTAACTTCTATCCTTCTGAGATTAGTAAAATGACTACCCAGCTCACTGTGGGGACAATGTGTAGCCTGCATGATTAAAGTGTAAACTGCCTAGTGAGTGCTTTAAACACCATGGTGTGGTATATAATCAGAACACTTTGCTTTTGTGTTTTTGGGCATGGACCAAAAAACAATTTGTTGTCGAAAATTTCTAATTGATCAAAAATTGTCACTTTGTATTGTTCAGTACAGAGCCCAATAAATATGAAGCGATACCATTTTGCCTATTTTTGATTTGTTGATTTCTCTACCCTTTTTGGGGCCTCCTCTGCCTGCTGTCGCCAGTCAGATGTTCTAGGCAACCTTGAAAGGGATGGCAGCCAGTGATACGGCTGAAAGGCCTGTGGGAGTGTTGCTGGGGAGTAATTTTTTAGGCAGATGCATGAACCACTCCAGTATTCCTGCCAAGAAAACTCCATGGACATGGGGTCACGAAGAGTCGGTCACAACTGTAACGACACACACACACACACATTCACACACACATAGTAGTTTAGCTGTAGTGTGGGTGATCTGTTTGTGCATGTGTATTTTACACACAGTCCTGTGGGCTTGTGTGGCGTGGATTTGATTGGTTTTTATGGGTATTGGGATAGCTTTTCCTAATAGCCTCCTATTTCTCTTTAATGATTTTTTTAAATTCTTCCACTTCTCCCCCAACCATCCACTATGTTCTTTCCCCTTTTAAAATGTTACTTTATTATTACACACACTCTCTTATATTAGTACACCCAATTTTTCCTTCCCCTCCCCTTTGGCTCCAAAGTGTGGTTTAGGAGACAGGATATATTAAAACAGACGTAAATGTAGGGTATGTTTCGAAGGCCGCGGCTGGAGGCAAGCGGCGGCGCAGAGGTGCCCCACTGAGGCGGGCAATGTTTCGCAGAAACCCGGGCGGGGGAAGAAGCCCTTCAATAGATTAGGCACTACTGTTCCTTCTCCAGTGAGCTTGCAAGCACAGTTTCCTCAGGTGGCTGAAGAAGAAGAGTGACTACTCTTCCTGGAGGCATCAGAGGAACTACTGCTTTCAGAGGATCGACAATCCTCCTAGTCTTCTGAACCAATACTACTGGGGCAGGTTTCACCACCCCCACCCAGCCCCGTTGTCAAACTAGCATCATAATGTGAAACATGTCAAGGCTCCCTATGGAAGGATTTCATTATGGTAAATGATGACTCATAGGTGATATGTTGCCAAGCATGCCTCATAGTGGTCTGGAGGGGATCAGACCCCAGGCATCTGTCCACCACTGCCCTCTGACAACATCTGGAGAAGCCACCCAAGGCTCCTGTTTGAGGAAGGCTGTCTGTCCCCACCATCAGAATGAGAGGAGCAAAAGGGAGGAAAATAGAGAGGGAGGTGGAGGCTCTTCCTTCCAGAAGGGTGGCCATGGAGGTTGCTGGGCCTGGAAGCTCTAGGAAGCTTCATCTGTTGAGGCTGTGCTGACTGTCAGCAGGCAGTCCAAGGCCCAGGCCCAGGAGGTGGGCACTCATCTAGTGGTACAGATGATAGCCTTGTTTCAGCTTCCACTGTCCATTGTGGAATCCCCAGATTTCTCCTGGTTGCTGCATTTTTAGCACCATGGTATGAACTCCCCCCATGGATAATCATCAATTGTAGAATCCCTCCCTCCCTCTATATCTCCATGTGGGAGGTGATCTGTGGCCACCTTTCATGGTCACAAGAGTGGAAAGTGCACTTTACCTGTGAAGTGGTAGTCACCATGGGTACCTCTCACAGTGGCACCATGGGTACCTCTCACAGTGGCAGGCAGAGGACCTGAAGTGTGACAGAGTATTGGCCACAGAGCCGCAGGGGGAGGCCCTAGTTTTGCCTTAGGTCTGTTCTGCGGCAGGCATGACACATTGCCAAGGAGTTCCTGGCCATGATGTAGTAGCGGGAACCAGTGTCTGAGGTCATCTGTGGCCACATGGTCATGGATATGTGATGGAACATGTTGGTGGCATTGAATATGGCAGACTTTGAGGGCATAGTGACCATAGTGCACAAGTTACACCTTACGCTCAATGCCATTGGCCTGGGGAGCACCATCAAACCTAATTGGTATGCAGGCACTTAGGAGATACAGGTGCTCTTGGAGCAATGCTATTAATTGGTGGGCTATTTCCCATGCAGACTGAAAGCAACTCACCAGCTGCATGAGAAGCAGCAAGTTGGGGCAAAACCAACACATTCTCCTGCCAACCAGGTGGAACTCCACCAAACCTGCTTAACCAGGTGTCCCACCTAGTTGAGCAGATCATTTTGGAGGGTATAATGTCTTCCATGCCCATCCTTCCCAGGAGAAGAGAGGTGGGCATCAGTTCCATGGATTGGGTGGCCCTTTCCCAGATGGTGGAGGTGGTCAACCCCTTCCTAGAAACCACAGATGCTCTTTACAGCCACACCACCAGTCTGGGGCACGTAATCACTCTGATTCATGTCCTTGATTGGTCTTTGCAATCTGCATCTTCTTCATTCTGTGGACCCCAGCCTTGATGCAGAGGTTGCAACCAGCATCTGTGACTCCATCCTGTCAGCAGAAACAGTACCACATTGCCTGCCTGTGTGATCCCCACATCAAAGGCAGTTTGGCAGCATGCACCATAGAGTTTATCAAGTGAAGAACACAGCTCTCCAGCAAGGTCTGCAATATGGTGGGAGTGTGCTGCATGCGTGGAGAGCCAGGGATGCAAGAGTATTATGCAGATGAGGAGGGGGTAGTTCACAGGAGCAACATGTAGGGAGTTCTGCTAGCTAGAGTTCCAACCTCCATTACTGGAGCTTGGTGGTAAGTTGGGTGCTTCCCACCCCAGAGGAGGGCAGACAGGCGGCAAATACTTTGCAGGTGGTATAGCTCAGACATCCGAAACCCACTCTTCACCAAACATGGATGGATTCTTGAACAGAGTTAAGGAAGCTTATCTGCAGTTTGGTGTCTCTAGACAACTGGGTGGCACTTCTGGGAGGGGCCTATTTGGGGGTACATAACTCAGAAGTCCAAAACCCAGTCTCCACCAAACATGGAGGGATTGTAGAGGAGTCAGGGGATGCTCCTCAGTGATTGCTGTCTCTCTAGATATGGTATGTGTGCATGTGTACGTCATTTTATAGTGTTTTTAAGAGTCAAACTGACAAATCAATTCAGCGGTTCATCAAAATTTATAAATATGGGATTTGCCAACCTCAACTGCCAAATTTTTATTTGTGCTTATGTCTAGTTAACTATAGTCTGCTCATTTCAAAGAGAAAAGGAGGGGGCTTCTGTGGAGTCCCCCCCCTTTTTCCACCTGATGTACCTGCTATGGCTTTGTTCCTGTAGCACTTAAGATATTATCGACAACAAAGTAAGTCTTAATTTTGAATGAATAGGCAGAGCTCCTTGTTCTTTCTTAACCAAGCCCATTAGTTTTAAGGGTTTACATTGAGGACATCCCTTTAGTAGGATACTCTAAAAAGTCTTCACCATTTCTATCCTGCTAGTTCTTGAGAACGTGATACTTGCACAGATTCTGGAATCTGTTTTCCTGGGTTATCTTTTATTTCCTTTGGATTTAGAGGGATTCCTTTTCAAAGAATCCCTCTAAAATCACTAGGAGGAGGCTGGGGCCTCCTCCTAGTGATTTCACTAGTGAGTCTTTTGCAGCCTTTTTAAAATCCAAAATAGAGGCCATCCGTTTCAATCTGGACTCCGGCTGTACCAATCTACCACTGAGCGTGGCCGGTGCCACCCCCCCCTCATTCTCCTCGTTTTGTCGAGTTTGGGCCTCTTACTCCAGCTGAGGCCTCCAGGGCTCTGGCGCACTGCAGACCGGTGGTCTCTCCATTCGACCCCTGCCCATCTTGGCTGATTAAGATTGCCAGAGGGAGCATACCGGAATGGACCTCATTGATCGCCACTACCTCCTTCAGGGATGGGATTTTTCCCTGTCGACTTAAAGAGAAGGTGGTTAAGACCATTCTCAAAAGACCTGGCTTGGCTGTGGCTTATATGTCCAATTTTCTTCCCATAGCCAATGTTCCCTTCCTGGGCAAGGTGGTGGAACAAGTTGCTGCCGTGTGGCTCCAGTCATTCCTGGAGGTAAGTCTTTCCAGTCCAGGTTTAGGCCACGGCACGGGATTGAGACTGCTTTGGTCACATTGCATGAAGACCTGAGGGGTGGGTGGGTGACAGGGGTTGTTCTACCTTGCTGGTCATCCTTGATTTGTCAGTGGCCTTTGATACCGCTGACCACGGTATCCTCCTGGGCAGGTTCTCTGAGGTGCAGATCGGAGGTACAGCCTTGAGCTGGCTCCAGTCCTTCCTTGAGGGCTGGGCCCAGTGTGTGAGCTTGGAGGAAGAATGGTCAGCTCCCTGGACAATCTCTTGTGGGGTGCCTCAGGGGTTGGCAATCTCCCCCATGCTCCTTAATATCTATATGAGGGCGCTGGCTGAGGTCATTCGGAGTTTTGGAGTCTGCTGTCATCAGAATGCTGATGACACACAGTTCTATCTCTCCTTTTCCACCTCTGCGATGGCAGTCCAGACCCTTGATTGCTGCCTGGCCACAGTTCTGGAGTGGACCAGGACCAACAGGCTCAAGCTCAACCCTGAGAAGATTGAGGTTCTGTTCTTTTGGGGGTGGGGAGTCTGGGTGGGTCTGTCCTCCAGCTGGCTGAAAGAGTGAAGAGTCTGGGCATCATCCTGGATCTGGAACTCTCTCCGGAACTCCAGGTGGCAGCCATGACCAGGTCAGCCTTCTACCAATTTAGGCTTATTGCCCAGATTCGCCTCTACCTTGATGGGAACAAGCGTTTGGAACAAACTGCCCAGCGAGATGCACCTGGCTCCATCCTTCACAGCCTTTAAAAAAATCATTGAAAACTTGGCTGTTTAAGGAAGCTTACAGCAATCACTAATGTTTGTTTCGTGCCTTTTGTGATTTTTTTTTGTTAGTACTTGTCATGCCTCTTGCTGGACTTTATACTTTTTTCCTCCTTTTCTTTTTCCCCTCCCTTCCTTGTGCATTACCTGATTAGAATTTTGTGGTTTTAACTGTCTGTGATACTCCATTTGTAAACCAGCCAGAGTTCCCTTTGGGAAAGTTGGTGGGTATATAAACTTTAAATAAATAAATAAATAAATAAATAAATAAATAAATAAATAAATAAATAAAGCTAGGTTTCATTCTCTTCGAAAACATTGCACTGAAGAGAGAGCTGGCACTCCGCTCACCTCTGAAAAGATGTTCTTATGGGAGCAGTCATTGTCAAGGGGCGCCCAGACCGCCTCTCCTTGACACCTACCCCACTTCCTGGCCCCAGGGAGGACCCGCCAGTGGCTGGGGCAAACACAGCTAGTGCTCCAGAATATGTCTGTGAAGATTCTCAGTCATCCAGGTGAGTTTATCTGGAAGTTGAGTCAGGGCAACTGGACTCGCCACTAGCTTTCTTCAGACTGAGGAAGCTGCTCGGATGCGCAGCGAAACGTTTCAGTTTCTGGAGAAAAGAAGCCCCCTTGCCATGAGTCAACTTCCAGATACTGCTCCAGAAGTTGTTGGGGACGGGCTTTGGGGCGTAATGCCCCCCCCCCCAGTCTCCTCCGGGCAAGCTGTTGCCGGTCGGGCTGGGTGGGTGAAGCGACGGGACAGAGAGAGAGAGAGAGAGAGAGAGGCGGCGGCGGAAGATGGCGTCCGCAGGCGGGGCGCGGCGGCGGAGGAGGCGGCGGTGGCGGCGGAGTCTGGCCGCCGCTCCTCCTCACTTTGATCCCCGCCACCTCCCTCCTCTCCGCCCCGGGAGAAGCCAGCCGGGAGGAGGAGGAGGAGGAGGAGGAAGATAAGCGGGAAGGAGGGAACGGCTGGCAGTGCCGCCGCCTCCGCCTGCCGGTCGGCGCTTGAGCCGGACGCGCGTGCTTTCTCGTCTCCCCCCCCCCTCGGTCGGTCTCTCTCTCTCTCTCTCTCTTTCGGGAGGAGCCGGAGAAGATGGCCGGGGCCGAGGCGGGGCTGGGCGCCGCCGGGATCCCAGCGCCGCCGGGGGACTCGGAAGCCTCGGCGTCGGCGGGGCCGGGAGAGGAGTCGTCGGACAGCGACGGGGAGCCCGAGGGCCCCCAGAAACTCATCCGCAAAGTGTCCACCTCGGGCCAGATCCGGAGCAAGGTGTGTGTGTGTACGGGGGGGCGCGCGCGGGGCTCGAGTCTCCCCCCTTGGCGTGGAGGGGGGGCGGCGGCGGAGGGGGGGCGCCCGAGCCGCGCCGGAGGTGGGCAGCCCTTGGAGCCCGCGCAGTGAGTGGGCGCAAGGAGAGGGCACGGATGGGCAGGGCAGAGAACCGGAGTGCCCGCTTGCTTGCCTTTGGCGGGGAAAGGGCTTGTTTGTCCAGAGGAAGACCCCCGTGGGGGGGGGGTGGCCTCTGCCCAGAGCCGCCTGCGGCTTCCTTGTTTTGTCTTACTTCGCCCCCCCCACCCCCCACCCACCAAACACACCCCGCGCGCACCCCTTTCCTGACCCGGGCGGCCAGGGAGCCGTGGGTCTCTTCCGTTGCTCTTCATCCTCCTCCGTCCAGCTGCAGCCACATCTGGCTCCCTCCCCCCCCACCCCCTCCTCCTCCTCCTTGTGCCGCTGGAGCATTGCCGCTCCTGCACCAGAGGAAAAGCGATGGCTGCAACCCCGGGTGAATATGCCCGTCCTCCTGGTCGTGGCGGTTGCCTCTTTCTGTTGTTTCCTTGTTGCTGCCTCCTCCCTGAGCTGGACGGAGAGGCTGAGCCGCCAGCTGGACCTGCCCAAACAAGCTTCTTCAGCACCTCCCTTCCTTGGCGGCGTCGCAGTTTTGAAACTCACACTGTTGCTCAGGGGGAAATCTTTCCTTAAGCCCAATCCTCCTTCCCCTTTTTCAAAGCCTAGGTCTCGGTGGAGAACAGAAGAAGAGTTATTTGGAAGAGGTTTCTCTGTTAGGTGCCTTTTATTCATCCCACTTGTCTCTTCCCCAAGTGTTGTCGCCCCCCCCCGTCCCGTCCCCCGCCCCATAGGACTGGAATGAAATAATCCAGAATAGTCCCCAAAGGAATACTTGAGTGGGTTGCCAGGCTCATGCTAACAGGATTGGAGGTGGACAGAGAAAGCCTCCCTTTTGTATCAGGCGTGTTTGGTTTCCGGTCTCTTTGAAACTGGAGATACAAAGTCTCTTAATATAAAGTACTGTAGTCCTTACACTGTAGATGAGGGGACAAATAGTTACAGTGGTACATCAGTTTACAAATTTAATCCGTTCCGAATGCATGCTCTTAAGTCGAACTACTCTTAAATCGGGGTACCTATAAAAATGAAAAAGTTAAAAAAATAAAAAATTTCTAAATCGAGGAGATCATATCTAAAATTTGTAAGGCAGCAGTTAAAATGCCAACAGTTTTCTGCTCTTAAGTCGAATTGCTCTTAAATTAAGCTGCTCTTAAGTCGAGGTACCACTATATAGGCTTTCCCTTAGAATTAGTGGAATTCTAAAGGTAATAGTATAAATTGGTGTAACCATATTTTAAAGTACAGTATTTTAGATCATCTCCTGAAGCACGCTGAAGTTAAAAGTGACGATCTTTTGATGTCTTAGTGCCTCCTGCAGTCCCAGCTAAGACCCCCTTTTTTTTGGAACCAAGCATCTTTTGAAGAGACCCTGATCACTTCTCTGTGAAATCCACACATGTACACACACAGTGAGAAGGTGACTGGAGCAGTTTCTTTGAGAGGAGGTATACTCACCAAAACTCCAGACACTAAATTGGAGGTTTTCTTAATTTGTGCTGATAAGCAAGAGAGATTTTATCACACTTTGTACCCCCAGCCTATTGGTGTGTTTGCTTTCATTATAAGATAGTTGCAGTACCTGATGGACCCTCCATCAGGCCTCATGACTTTTCATCTGGTAGCTTTCTCTTTGGGCGTCATCAAAATACTGTATTATTGTAGACCTAATTAAAAATCACAGTAGAAATACTGACTTGAGCAATTTGGCCCAGTGGAGGCCTGTAGGAGGAAATGTGGTTGGCCTAAGGCTTTCTTGAGCTAGAATGAATTAACACTGAAAATAGTCTTTATATAGCTGCCTAGTCTAAGCAAACCCGATCTCGCCAGATTTCGGAAGGTAAGCAGGGTCGGCCCTGGTTAGTACTTGGATGGGAGACCCACCAGGGAATACCAGGTGCTGTAGGCGTCTGGAGCAGGAACTGGCAAGCCACGCCACGCCAGTATTCCTGCCAAGAAAACTCATTGGACATGGGGGTCACAAAGAGTCGGTCACGACTGTAAGGACACAAAACACACACACACACACACACACACACACACACACACACACACACACACACACACACACACACACACACACACACACACAGTGTTTATATAAATGGGTGGCTGTTACTGTTGTAGATGGGTTTACTCTAACCTGGATACTGTTCAGTTTTTCCACTGTTTGTGTGTGTGTGTGTGTGTGTGTGTGTGTGTGTGTGTGTGTGTGTGTGTGTGTGTCATTACGGTCATGACCAACTCTCTGTGACCCCATGTCCATTGAGCTTTCTTACTTTACAGCAAACTTATGGTCACAAGCAATTAAATAAAAATGTCAATGTTTGTTTTCTGAAAACAGTAACATAATAAAATGGATTAAGATGTGAGTGAGAGGGAAATACATAAAGAAAAGATTAGCAAACCTTTTACTTGGTATACAAGATAAACGTAAATATCTTTTTGCAGGGATAGCTGTAAACAAAACTGTTAAAGGTGCCACATGACTTAGTTTTTTTAATGAAAGTATGGAACAAATGTTTAAAATAACTAGATTTTAGAGCACAATGGTGTTCTTTATGGTCAGGTGGATTCTGAACAGATCACAATTTTATGGAATAAATAACTCACTATGTGGTTTATATAGGGATCTTAAAGAGGATGGATAAAGACAGTTCCAAGCATTCTTTTGTACTTTGACCTGAACAGGATCATAGTGTGCACTTTTGATTCTTAAGGGGTAGAATCAGCACAGAGCAGCTTTAGATAGCAACCCAGTTGTTTTGTTGAGCATCTCCATTCATTTTCTCACATAAGGTTGCCCTACATAAAGTATGTATGTATGTATGTATGTATGTATGTATGTATGTATGTATGTATGTATGTATGTATGTATGTATGTATGTATGTATGTCACAGAAGTGAGTACATCCTCTCAGATTTTGTAAATATTTTAGTATATATTTTCATGTGACAACACTGAATAAATGATACTTGGCTACAATTTAAAGCAGTGAGTATACAGCTTGTATAACTGTGTAATCAACTGCACACACATTCTCTCCATCATAATGAAATCATTTTGCCAGTTTATTGTATTAGTGTAATTAATTCAGTTCTGTGTAAAAAAACAACAACAGTAAACTATTAAACAGAGAACAGAGATTTATATTTATATTATATTATATTATATTATATTATATTATATTATATTATATTATATTATATTATATTATATTATATTATATTATATACCACCTTTCTCCCCATTGGAAACCTAAAGCCATTCACAACAGCTAAAATTTTACAGTAACCAACAGTTGTAAAATACTGTACTATGTAAGTACCATGTTAACATTTTGAACACATATCAAGATTGAATCCCATAATTAAATATTTGCAGTATGATATTACACATTTTAGATTACAATATCATAATGAAGGGTTCCTTAGAAACAGAAAGCGTTTTAACAACGTAAACTTGGAACCCCAATTTACATGTTTTGTTTTACAAAAACTGATTTTTTAAAAAAAAAAACTCACAGATTTTATGCACCCTAATATTCATAGAGAAAGAGTCCCTCCATGTGTATGAGCTGTGACAGCTAATTTGAGCTGCCATGCTCAGATAAAGTGTGCCTTTAAATCCCAGTTTCTGGGGAACCAGCATGGGGTGAGTAATGTCTTTTATGTATGTTTCCTGAAGGTCTTTGATTGCTGATGGCAACAAGGTGCAGAACCCTATTGACCTTTGAAGGGAAAGAGCTCCAGGATTTCCAAATGACTATCATTTGGAAATAAGTATCATTATGAGGACCAACCAAAATGTCAAATAACATTGGAGAGAAAATGAGAACAGAAGAAGTGCATATTTTCATAGTAGAAGTTTTGGAGAAGGTAGCCGTGTTAGTCTGTACATGAATTCCAGGCAAAAATCAAAGAAACAGAACACATTTTAGGTTCATCAGCTGGCTGATATGAAAAATAAAGGATATTGGATCGGTTTGAACAGAATTCTGTTAATATTTTTACCACTTCTGACAGACATGTGGATTATTTACTCTAATAATGATTGTTTCTCAAGCAAAAACATAATGCATAGTCCATTATACAAGTATGGAGCAGCTACCTTAGCAAGAGAATCAATGCCATTCATCTTGCATATGTAAAATATATAGTACTCTATCTACTTTTATTTATTTAAAATCCAGTCCCTCCTAATTTTTTCTGAACTTTTAGCAACTTTTATGTGTTGAAGTATGAATGCTTTCCTGTTTGATTAGGGATATCCTGGTAAAATAAAAATGATGATTTTTACTGTCTGCTTTTAATCCTTTCACAAAGTGATGTAGATGTCACTTTTTAAAGCTGATGAAAGGAATTGTTAGTGAGTGAGGAAATGCATTCCAGATGTTATTGAAATCTGTAACACCGTTGTCTCAGCTGGTACACAAGTTTGGTTTTTGAAGTTTGCCTGACAGTCTATGAGGAATCTAATGTAGCTGGCAAAATATTATTTCTTCAGAAGGCTGATTGAGTACCATCACAATGCTAAAAGTAGGTCATTGGTTAAGTGTTGGGTGATATGTGTAATCTGTAAACTAGAGGTCACTAGTGTTTTTGCTCTCTGTACATATTGCATGTCTAAAAATATATCTTAATAGATATGGAGATGAACAAAAACACGGATCTCAATATTCCATGGATATTGCTCATTTGTTTAATATCCATCCCTTCATGTTAACTGGGTCTGGATACCCCAAAGAATAAGAAGGGATGAATATTTCCCCACTTCATTAGTTTCTCATATTCTCTTTGACTGCCAATTATATGCACCCATCAGGCTTGAATATCTATCCCCCTTTTTAGAAAGAACAGTCCATAGGGACCCAATTCACAGATTGTCTTATCTTCTTTCGGGCTCTAATGTGTACATTGTTCGCAAAGTTGCCAAGTTTGTAACTAAAGCTGCCGCTTTAAGAACGCAATACGTCGAACAAATTGGAGTATCCTGCAAAGGAGATCTACATATATGACCTCTGAATATTCTGAATCTGTATTGTAGGGTACCCTATTGGATGGTGTTGCATGTACTTCGATGTATTTTATATTCTGTGTTGTTATTGGTTGATATGGTCATAGGACTAATCAATAAATTTATTTGTCTTGTCTTGTCATTAGTTATCATAAAGGCACAAATGCTTCCCACACTAAGGGAAACTGGGCCACCCTTTGCTGGGATGGCTCAAGCTTCCCTTTGCTCTAAGTGAAGCTGCTGTCATCATCATTGCAAAGGATATTCTGGTTTCCCTTAGTCCCTAAGGCAGGAGACGGGAACCTTTGGCCTCCCACTTGTTTTGGATTGGAACTCACAATTCTTTATCATTGGCAATATGGGACAATAAAATAAAATCATAGAACCAACTCTGTGATTGGGATTCTTGAAGTTGTAGTACAAAAGATCTGGAGGGCCAAAGGTTCCCCTGCCCTGCCCTAAGGAAATCCATATGGCCACCTTTGCAAATATGATGCCAGTGATGGCAGCCCAGGCACCAGTGGTGGTGGTGCACTGGGGGTCGGGCGCGACTGTTATTAAGGTAGAGAGGAGGCCAGGGAGGTTTTGGAGAGTCGGGTGGCTTTGGAGGGGGGCAAGGATGTTTGTTTTTATTTGTTTATTTGGTTGTTGTTAAAATACGAACAAACCTATTCATCAGTTTATCAGTTCATGAGTTAGGGATTTGTGATTTGTCAAATTTGGTGACCTTGACCAAACTCACATAGCTTGGACAGCCTTGGTTTTAGGTTTTCTGTGTTGAAACTGCTGCTTCGAAATGCCAGATCGGTCAGTTGCAAAACAACAGCCATCCAGGACTTGATCCTGGATGAATGAATCAATTTGGCTTGTATCAGAGAGCTGATTGGATGAGACTGGGGGTGTTAATTTGTCTCAACTGTGTCCACCAGGGCTCTCTGCAGCAGCCGGTAAGACCTGATGGTTGGGGAGGTGAAGTTGCAGACTCTTGGAGAGGTGAAGGCAACCACCTGTTTGCTAGATGCTTGCCCATCTTGGCTGATAAGGCTATCAGAGAAGGACTGGCTGAGTGTGTCCAAGAGATAGAATCCTTGCTTGCTTAAGGAAGGCAGTAGTGAGGGCATTATTAAGAAAAAACTCTCCTTATTCCCAAGTGTACTGGATAATTATTGACAACCCTCTAATATCCTGTTCCTGGGAAGGTTGCTGGAGGGGGTTGTGGCTTCTCAGCTCCAGGTTCCTGGATGAGATCGGATTATCGAGATCAATTTCAATTTGGCTTCAGGCCTGGTTACGGGACATAGATGGCTTTGGTCACCTTAGTGGATGATCTACACCAGGAGCTGGACAGGGGGAATTTGTCCCTGTTTGTTCTACTGGACCTGTCAGCGTCTTTCTTTACCATCAAACATGGTATCCTTCTGGGTTTCTCAGTGGGTTTGGTCCTTCTTGGAGGAAGAACTCATAGGATGGGGCTGGGGGACTCTTTGTTTGACATGCTGGCCATTGTCCCTCACAGTTCCCATCCTGTCCCCCAAATCATTTAACATTTACATGAAACTGGTGGGAGAGGTTGTCTGGAGTTTTTGGATTGGCACTTAACTCTCTTTCTCTCCTTTCCATCAGTAATCTGCCTTGGTTCTAAATCAGTGTCTGGCATCAGTAATGGACTGGATGAGGGTGAATAAACTGAAACTTAATCCAGACAAGACAGAGGTGATCCTAATAAATTGAAAACCAGAACAAAGAATAGGGTTGCACCTGTGCTGGCTGAGGTAACATTCCCTCAGAAAACACCAGTGTGCAGCTTGGGGTTGCTCTTGGTTTCATCCCTGAGCTTGGAGTTTCAGCAAGTCTGACTTGGCCACAGTGACACATGCCCTAGTCCTAGTTACATCCCAACTGGATTACTGTAATGAACTGTACATGGGGCTGCCTTTGGAAAGTGTTGGGAAACCTTAAAAGGGTGCATGCTGCAGCCAGACTATTAATTGGGGCTGGCAACAGGGAACATTTAACTTCTCGGTTGCAGCAGCTCTACTGGCTGCCGATTCATTTCCCGGCACAATTCCTAATGCTAGTTTTAGCCTATAAAGCAATAAAGGGTTTGGATCCCTTCTGTTTAAATCACTCCTCATATGAGCCTGTCTGGTTTAAAAGAAGATTGTGTGTAAAGAGAAGGGAAAACATTGTGTGTATACAGAAGGCTTGTTTATATCTCAAATGTTAAATATGATCATCTAAAGTTAGCCATTTCCCAAGTACTTGGCAAACCCTGGGGCCATCATATAATGGAGCTGGAGGTAGTTGGGATACATGGAAAAGAGAATTATAAGAAGAAAGTACAAAGTGGTTTACAAATACATTGTGGAGTAAAAAAAAGGTTGTAGAGAAGAGCAAGAACTGGTTTTAAAAGAATCATTTATCATTTTATTTATTTTAGAGTATTTTTACCCTGCCTTTCTCCTTGGAAAAGCACCCAAGGTGGCTTACAGTAATGAGGGATATTATACAGTCCAGTACAATTAAGACATGTGCAAGTATTGGAGAACAAGGAATTGAGGGACATCTTACAGCATTAATAGACATCTTGACTACTGCTACATTTCTGGTTTTCAGTTGTCTTCTCTGGCCTCATACTCTACTCAGCAACCTAATGATAAAAGAATTTTCATCTTTTGATGCTGTGATGAAGTTATGCCTTTCATTCTTTTGATCATCATTGTCTCTTGTCAGTAGAATGCCCTAATATGCACTGACTACCTAGCTGCTTTATGGAAATGCAACTATTTGCTGTCATTAACTTTGCAAGTTCACAGCATTAAAAATAAATTTACAAGCCAAATAGTATATGGAGAGATGAAAGATGAGTTTTTAATCACTTATTATGGAGATGAGGAGAGGGTTCCATACTGAAGGCAGCATGTGAAACAACTTGCAGGCAGGAAATTGAAGCAGGGATAAATGTTTGCTCAATAGTGGGACTGAGAAGGGAAATAGAAAGCAAGGAAGGAAGATTAGAAGGAATAAGAGCTTTAAAGATTAAGGCCAGAATCCTGTTGAACATTGGCAAGTGTATAGTTCTATTCAATCTCTGTTGTGTAGAGGGTATTTATTTAGTTTTGCTTGTGGAAGGATATGTTGGATACTTCTTTTTGCTGTAAACTAAAACACTGAACTGTGAGCGCAAAAGATTGCTGCACAGGCAGAGTACCATTTCTGACCTAAGAGGTGAAGATTAAACTTGATATGAAATGAGGGAGGAAATCATTGAAATAAATATTTAGAAGTACAGATATAACACGGAGAAAGGAAAATGAAACAATCACAAGAGCTGAAGACTTAAGAATCAGACTACGTACATAGGCTGTTGAAGAGATGATTGAATAATGTGCTTGATGTCACATGAACCCCTTTCTCCCACTGAGAACCCTAATTTTCAGCATATTTCTAATGGTTGTGTGTGGAGTTTTTTTTTTTAAAAGTTAAATAAGGATTAGAGCCTTCTCTGCTGCTCCCAGACTTTGGAATTTCCTGCTAAAGGAAGCCAGCATTAAATAAATAAATAAATAAATAAATAAATAAATAAATAAATAATATTTACTGTCATTCTGCAAGCAAGGAAATACTTTTCTCTTCAGGCAAGCTTTTCCTGAGTGACTGGCTGCCTGAAGGGTTTTTTTAAATGGTCTGTTCTGTTTTACTTCTTTGAACATGCCTTTTCTTTGAACCAGAACCCTGATGGTGATGCCACAGATCAGCCTTGCACCAGAACTCTGCCCTCGTGTTGCTTTTATTTATAATTTTACTATGGCATTTGTTGGACCCTTTTAAGTACAGTATTTGTATTCAGCTGTTGTTAGCTTTAAATATGGTCTTTGAATTATGGAAGCTGCCTTGGATCCTTATTAAGGAGAAGAGCAGGGTAAAAATATTTTCAATCAGTCAGCCAGTCAATCAATCAATCAATCAATCAATCAATCAATCAATCAATCAAATCCTTCCTTAAATAATTGTGATTTTTCTTTTATTAGCCCATTTTTTCTAGAGCTGCCTCTTTAAATGTCACAGAGTCAATCTCTCTTACTTTATTAAAATATTCTTCATAATCTATTCTTTCTATGAACATTTTTGGACATTCCCAAGCCTGTACCCTCTTCTAGATTTGTTCCTAATCCTAAACTTGATTCCTGGTTACTGTTGGGGTACAACTTCCAGAAACTGTACTCACTCACCTAAGGTTTCCAGGAGTTACAGTGCAACAGCTTAAAAGGACTCAGGTTTGGGAACCATGGCCTTACTTTAACAAAGCCAAAATAAATGCAACTGACTGTACTGAATGCTGGTCCTCTTATTGTTTGTCCCAGTTGTCTTTTATTAGTCTGGGCTTCCTCTGTTGAATTATACAGTGCACATTCCTTGGAGAAGGGTTTTTTCCTGGCACTGTTTAAATGCTTCTGCAATATCTACACAAGTGTGATTGCATCGTAGACTTAAGGTAAAGGTCCCCCCCCCGCACATGTGTGCTAGTCATGTCCGACTCTGGGGGCGGAGCTCAGCTCCGTATTCAAGCCAAAGAGCCAGTGTTGTGCAAGACCTTGGCCACATGGCCGGCATGGCTGCAAGGAAACAATGGTTTACCTTCCCGCTTTTTACCGTGGTACCAATTTATTTACTTGCATTTACATTATTTTGAACTACTAGGTTGGCAGGAGCTGGGGGTTAACAGCGGGAGCTCACTCTGCTGCGTGGCACCCGGGAATCAAACCGCCGAGCTGCCGACTTTGCAGCCAACAGTTTTCAGAGCCTTAGTCCACTGAGCCATCACGCTTACAAGCAGACAATTAGGCACTGGTAACTCTATTAGGGTAGCCAGTTTAGTATATGCGCTTACTCAGCAAATATTTGTTTATTTTAAATATTTAAATAAATATATCCAGTCGATGGTTAGCAATGTGATTTAGGCATTGGTTGTCAACCTTGCATCCTCAGATGTTATTGGACTAAAACTCCCAGAAGCATTCACCATTAGCTGTGCTCACGTGCATTTTTGGGAGTTGGGAACTCCTGATTTAAAGCATTGAGTTAGCCAATCTCGAGTAATATGTTGTTAGGCTGTTCTGAAGGTTTATTGGATTTATAGTGTGACTGTGTAGGACTGAGCGATTAATGCTAATATGGCGGGGTGTGTAGTTTAAGAGGCTATTGAAGCAACAAACCACACTTTCCCATGTTATATGTACTGATGTCATGATTCTGTATGAACATGTATGTAGATGAAGTGGAAGAATGTGGGAGGAAAGAAAATAAAGGTTTACACATATTTTTCTTGAAAGGTCAAAACAGAGACTCGCCTTCCAGGTGCTGGGGGTACACTAGTGCATTGCCTGCAAACAAATTAGGTATGTCTTCAGACATTTGTTTCGTGGAGTTTGTTTCAGTTTCTGAGTGTAGAAACATTTGGTACCAATATTTCTATATGAAGTGTGCCCAACAGTATCCTCCTTACCTATCTGTCTGGAATGGGACTTGAGAACATTATTTTATGGTGGCTTCAGTCTTTCCTGGAGTAGAGAGAAGTCAGAAAATGGTGCTGGGGGATTCCTGTTCGACACCCTGGTTGCTGACCTGTGAGGTCCATGAGTGCTGTTTAACATGTACGTAAAACTGCTGGGAGAGATTGTCTGGAGTTTTGGGGTTCATTGTCACCTGGATGTGGATGACACCCAGCTCTACCTGTCCTTGCCACAGAAATCTGAGGAAGCTGTCTGCTTCTAAATCAGTGTCTGGTGTTAGTAATGGACTGGATGAGGGTGAATAAACAAACTTAATCCAGACAAGACAGAGGTGTTCCTGGTCAGCTGAAAGGCAGATCAAGGAATAAGGATGCAGACTGTGCTGGATGGGATGGCATTCCCTCTGAAAACACAGGTGTGCAGCTTGGGGTGCTGTTGAATTTGTATCTGAGATTGGATGCCCAGGTTTCAGCAGTAGCCAGTAGTGCCTTTGCACATTTAAAACTAGTGCAAAAGCTACTTCCATTTTTTGAGAGATCTGACACTGTGCTACTTTTGACTGGATTATTGTAGCATGCTCTATATGAAAATGGGAAGTATCAGGATACTTCAGTGGATCCAAAATGCAGCATCCAGATTGCTGACTGCGGCTGGTTACAGGGATCATATAACCCCCTTCCTATAACAGCTCCACTGGCTGCCAATACTTTTTAAGGTACAATTCAAAGTGGCTTGTATACTTTAGAAAAATACACAGAAAAAAAATCCAAGAAATAGAAATGATATTAAAAGATTAGAAATAACAAGTGATAATAAAGCATTATTGGAGTAATGAGCAAAAATGAAAGAATTAGAAGGAATACACTTAGAAAAAGTACAATGAAATTTAGTGTATTTGAAAAGAGAACATTATGAACTACAATCTATTTACGCTATCCAAACTACAGTGGTACCTTTTAAGACAAATGCTCCGTAACACAAAAAACTCGCAAGACAAATAAAATTTATGGGAATAGGGTTGCTTCACAATATGAAAATTTCCTATGGGATGCTTCACAAGAAGAAAATCCACTCTGCATTTTGAAACTAGTTATCCACGACACATTGCACCATCATAGTTTGTGGAGGGCTGGGAGGAGTTTTTTTCATCAAGTTTTGGAGCCATTCTGGACATTGTTTTGCAGCAGCTTTTGGACTTTTAGACCTTGGAAAGGTAAAGGAGCTGAGGCTTCCTTGTTTTCTTTTGTGTTTTTATATTGGTTCCGATTGCTCTGCAGGAGGTAACAACCTGGCTTTTGTCTTAGTGCTTTCTTTTGCCCATCTTTGCCTTCTTTTCCATTGCTCTGCAAGCGGGAATGGGCTGGGTTTTCCTGCTTGGTATAGCTTTTTTTGCTTTTACATTCCTTTCCATTGCACTTTTGGTGGGAAACTGCAAACTGCAGACAAACAGTTTTCAGTTACTCCTTGGTCTTGGTGCTTGCTTTTGCACTGCAGGGTAGTGATGGTTTCTGGCTCTGCATGCCTTTAAAGTGAACTTTATAAAGGGGTCTGGGGGAGAGGCTTTTTTGGCCTTTTTTCCGACCTCCAAAACTGATCAATCAGTTTCCCATTCATTTCTGTGGGAAACCATGTTTCATAAGACAATTTTTTGTACTATGAAATGACTAGTAAAACAAATTAAGAGGTACCACTGTATTAGAGAAAAAGATGCGAATAAAAAAGAGTAAAGAAAGCAAAGGGGTAATCCAGGATTAAAAAGGAAAAATATGTAAAAAAAATGAGAGAAAAATTGAATGCATTTCAAGAACTTTTAAAGAAATTTAAAGGGGAAGAGATCCCTCAATCATTGAAGGAATCAATGACAGTGTTAATCTTGAAGCAAGGTAAAAAAATTGATGATAATGAAATCATAGAGGCCAATTTCATTAAGTAATCAAGATGCAAAAATATTTACAGAAATTTTAGATAACATATTAAATTATATACGAAAGTATATAAATGAAGATCAAAATGGCTTTATTAGAGGTTAAACAAATGTCAGATTTTGTTACAAGTGTTCTTAACAATATGTATGTAGCTAATAGAAACAAAAGGTAGGATATATATATTTTAAAGCATTTGATATGATAGAATGGGACACATTAAAGATATTGATTTAGGATTTAGTGCATATTTTAGTAATATATTTAAAAATTTGTATTCACAAAACATGGCAAGTATTTTAGTGAATGATGGAATAATGGGAAATATTCCCCTAGGCTGAGGAACAAGACAAGGTTGCCCATTATCTCCAGTTTTATTTACACTAATAGAAATGGTGGCAAATGCCATAAGAAAGAATAAGGCTGGGGTGTCCAAACTTTTTGCAAGGAGGGCCAGATTTGGTGAGGTGAAAATGTGTAGGGACCAACCATTCAGCCTGAAGGGGGGAGAAAGAGTGTGGGCCTGCACGCGACTGCAACAGCCACAAATGCTCCAGTTTTGAGCGGTTGCTGCATGGCCCGGGAATCGCATATGCTGCCCTCCCTTGCAAGGAGGTGGTGAGGACACTACAGCAACGGAGCCAGGATGGGAAGGCAGGGCAGGTGGCTATGGGGATGGATGGAGGCTGGGAGTATAGGCAAACCATAAAACTACAAGCTGATGTCTCCAGTCAGCAGGCCACATTTGGCCCCCAGGCCGGACTTTGGACATGCCTGGAATAAGGAAATAGAAGGTACAGAAGAGTGAAAAATTAAAATGATTTGCAGATGATACAGTATATCATAGAAGTGAGTACACCTCACATTTCATAAATATTTTAGTATATCTTTTCATGTGACGACACTGAAGAAATGACATTTGGCTACAATGCAAAGCAGTGAGTATACAGCATGTATAACCCAATGGTGGGCACACAAAATGTTGACACTTTGTGCCCAATTTGGACATTATCACTTAGGAGTGTACTCAGTTTGTTGCCAGCAGTTTAGACATTAATGGCTGTATGTTCCATTATTTTGAGGGGACAGCACATATACACTGTTATAGAAGTTGTATACTCACTGCTTTACTTTGTAGCCGAGTGTCATTTCTTCAGTCGCTTGAAAATATATGCAGTCACCCCCTGCCATTTTGCGGTTCAGGTACTGCGGTCCCACTACATTGCGGGATTGCAGTACCTGCACCTCAGGGCTGCCGGGGCGGGGGCGGGAGGCGATCGTGTCACTCCACGCCGCCCCTCCACACTCCTCCGCGAAGCCTAAGGGCCACGTGTGGGGGCAGTGTGGGGTGATCAGGTCACTCCGCGCTGCCCCCGCGCTCCGCCGAGAAGCCTCGGGGCCGCATGTGGGGGCAGCGTGGGGTGATCAGGTCGCTCCGTGCTGTCCCCGCGCTCAGCCGAGAAGCCTCGGGGCCAGGTGGGGGGCTGGTGGGGGGCAATTGGGTCTTTCCGCACCACCCCCACGCTCTGCCGAGAAGCCTCGGGGCCGCATGGGGGGCAATTGGGTCTCTTTTCACCACCCCTGCGCTCCTCCAAGAAGCCTCGGGGCCACGTGGGGGGTGGGGGCGATCGGGTTGCTCCGTGCTGCCCCCGCGCTCTGTCGAGAAACCTCGGGGCCACGGGGGGCACGCGGGGGTGATTGGGTCGCTCTGCGCCACCCCCTCACTGCTCCAAGAAGTCTCAGGCGGCACGGGTGGGCGGGTGGTGGGATGTAAGATCCCGCAAGACCACCTGCATGTGCCACCCCAAGACGTCTCGGACAGGCGCGCAATCACCCCCCGCCCCCAGGCACCACCCCACCTGCTTCCGCATATCGCGGATTTTCATGCATCATGGGTGGGGTGGGTCCCTAACCCCTGTGATTGGCGGGGGATTACTGTACTAAAATACAGTGGTGCCTCGAGATATAAAATGAATTCATTCATTTTTGTATCTTGAAATTTTTGTATCTTGAAAAGGGATTTCCCATAGGAATACATTGAAAACCAATTAAAATCCATTCCAGAGGTCAGAAAAGTAAAAAAAGAGAACGGATTACATGGGTTTTCAATGCATTCCTATGGGAAAGCTGTCCCAATGTCAGGAAAAATGGGAATACCCTTTTCGTCTCATTGGTGGCATTGGATTTTTGACACCCCCAATTGCAAGGAGCAATGGGGGGTGTCAAAAACCCTCCACCTCCAAAGGCTTTTGCTGTCTATGGGGGAGGTGGGTTTTTTGAAAGCCTTCTTCAATCCAGCAAAGCAGGGGGAAAGCTTCCCCACTTTGCTGGGTTGGGGGGAAACCCTTCAATCAAGGCAGCTGAACGCTGCTCCTTCCAGCCCAACACCCAGCTGATTTTGACAGCTCGGAAAATCACTTGGTTGTTGAGGAGTAGCCTTTGGCTGCTGTTTGATTGAGGATGTTTTCCTCAACCCAGCAAAGGGTAGGAGATATTCCCCTGCTTTGCTGGGTTGGGGCAGATGCCCTGCTTTGCTTTTACCCCCTTCTCCTTCTTCCTTCTTTTTTCTCTCTTCCTCTTTTCCCCCCTCTGTCTTTCTCTTCCAAGCTTCCCCCTTTCCAATCTTCCCCTTCTCCTTGCACCCCCAAAGTCTCTCTCTCACCCTCGCTCCCTTCTCCCCCTCTCTCACACACAGACACCACAGAGTGAGAGTAGTAGTAGTAGTAGTAGTAGTAGTAGTAGTAGTAGTAGTAGTAGTAGTAGTAGTAGTAGTAGTGTCTCTCTGTGTGGGAGTATTAGTAGTGTCTCTCTCTGTGTGGGGGGGCACTGTTGCTCAGGACTGAACCAATTCCTCCCTGTCTGTTCTATCCCTCCTGAGTGAGGCTTCTTGCTTGTTTCAACTATTCCTTCACCAGGAAGAGTTAAAACAAGTAAAAAGCCTCACTCAGCAGGGATGGGACAGACAGGGGAGGAATTGCTTCAGTCCTGAGCCCCAGCGCCCCCCCCCCCACACCACAGAGTCAGTAGTAGTAGTAGGACAAACAAGTCCTAAATTATAAACTGAATTCTCCAATGCAAGAACAAGATGCATTTATTCCTTTTTAGGAGGTGCTGCTATTGTCACAAGAAAAAATTAAAGGTTTCACTTTTGGTTTTGCATGTGGGTGGGTGTGTTTGTTTCTGTTCCGTCCTCTTCATTAGGCCTCAAAGCACTGGAAGAAAATAGAGAGCAACAAATGGTTCTAATAAATTTCATGCCCATTCATTGAAACTTAGTCCCACTTCCTTCTATGCATTTTCCCCCTTTTCAATTCTTTTTATGAGAATGAGGTTTTTATTTTATTTTTATTTAATACTGTGAAGAGGAAGTATGAATTGTTAATTCTGGATTTTTAAACATTGTTTTGTAGAGTTTTTTTTTGTTACTCATAAACTAGTAAACAGTTCAGGAGATTGTTACTCCATTTGTTCCTTACAATCACATATACATATTATTTTAAAAGTAAATTCTGTTTGTAATATTATGATACACTATATTTTAATGTGCTAGTTGTGATAATTTTATGCCAAGTTAAATTGTCCATAGCCATATTTTATGTTCCTAAAGTAACACAATGACTTTCAAGCTATAAAATGGGGTGGGGAGTGCTAATGTAGCTGTTTTTAATTTTTTTCCAAAAAATTCTGTTTTTCCTGGACACCCCCGAAAAAATAGTTTTTTTCCAAGCTTCAAAATTTCTGGAAATTTGACATCACTAACTAATACCCCACTGCCTTTCTGTTTCTCCTCCCCACCCCCGCAACAGAAGGTGGAGGAACCAGAAAAGCCTTCAGCTGCGGCGGGGGCGCAAAACGCAGCAGGGCTTCCATGCCCGCTGCAACACAAGGTTTCCAAGGCCAGCTCCCGAGGGGTGCCTCTGTGGTGGTGGACGCCCTGCGGGAGCTGGACTTGAATCACAAAATGTCACAGGTGAATTTTTTTTAAAGCACTGAAAGTGGCTGTGATGTTTTGCAATCCAAATCCAGCTCCCACAGAGTGCCCAGCACCACAGGGGCACCCTGAGGGAGCTGGACTTGGTAGCTTTGGGTTGCAGCAGGCACAAAAGCCCCGCTGCCTTTCCACTTTCCTGCTCAAAAGCCCTCTGTTGTGGTGGGTGTACAAAATGCAGCGGGACTTCCATGCCCGCCACAACACAAGGCTATGAAATGCAGCTCCTGCAGGGTGCCCATCTGGTGCTGGGCATTCTGCAGGAACTGGACTTAGATTGCAGAATGTCATAGCTGAATGCAGTTTTAAAAAAGCAGCAAAAGAGGCTATGGCATTTTGCAATCAAGTCCAGCTCCCGTAGGGTGCCCTGCGGGTGCTGGACTTGACAGCTTTCTGTTGCAGTGGGCACGTAAGCCCTGCTGCCTTTCTGCTTCCGTGTACCCGCCGCAACAGAAGGTGGGGGAACCCAAAAAGCTTTCTGTTGCATCGCGTGAAATAGGGCAATCTCGTATGTTTAAATTAGAAACATTAAGCTTCACTTTACCAAGAAAATTCATCTGTAGTCCAAGGGCTTAATTAAATGGGTTGGGTTTGTTTTAAAGCTAAAAATAGGGATCAAAACATGCATATTACATTATCTTGGAGGATGATAGGTCACTATAGTGTATAACATTATTGTTTTTCTTGGCTTCAGTTGTGTAGATGGTTAGTTGAAACATTGCTGCAAATTAGAATAATATTCCATAGCTTGCATTTGGTAAACGTTTTGCAAGTTCATTGTGGGAAGATACTATTTTTAGCTGTTTTGGTACAGTTTATCATAGCTGAAAACTGGCATATGGTGCGGTGTCTTTGCAGATAGAATTGTTCAGTAGCGGAGATCGTGATTTGGAGATCATAATATTTAACAAATGAGAGTGTTTTAGCAGAGGCATTTGCTCTGCTTCTGAAAAGCAGTGTTGATGGAAATGGAATTTTGAGCATCACTTAACTGAGGATGTATATAAACTTTATATTGTACATAAAAGAGAGGAATATGGAAGAATTCTGATACTTGACAAAGAAGTGCTAAATGTTAATATATATTGTTTATAATGTTAATATAAATTGTTTACCATGTTGAAATCTAAACTTAGTTGAGTACAGTAATATTTTGCCTTCTGTAGATTGACTGGTTTATTAATGTTAGCTAAAAAGCACTTACTATAATAAAAATGTTATAAGACCACATTGTACTTAAAGGCTTTTCATATTTCTTCCTTTCTTTTTTTTTTGTTCCTAAATTCATGATTCTTGCACATCCCTATCTCTAGGGTAATAACTGAAACACAATAACAGAGGTATAATATCTTCTACATAATAAAGAAAGCTATGGTTTTGATTTTAAAAGACTATAGTGGCATAATTAGTGACGGGGTCTAATTCATTGAGTCACCACAAGTCGGAAGCAATTTGATGACACTTAACAATAGTAAATGCTTTACATAATGATATCTGGCTATTGCTGTGACCTTTAATTCAATTTCATTGCTTTTTGTATATCAACATAAATTTGAATACAAATCATTTAATTTTATAGTTAAACAACATTTTATTTATATTTATATTCTACCCCTGAATATTATTTTGTGATCAACAAACAGTGAAATACATGATGTAAATAAAATATAACAGTATTACAATTAATAAATTCAAGTACTAGAGCAAATATGATTACAGGTGTAACTGGCATGCCTGGTTAGCACTCAGGCTATATTCTTAGAAATAGAGTGTTAACTGGAACAGTGGTAAATGGGGTCATTATTACATTGTATTTCACTGAATAGGTGTAAATACAAATGAGGGTTTGGGATAATTCCAAGTGTGTGGCACTGGAAGAGAGGGAGGAGGAGGAAGGGAGAAAGAATAGGAGGAGAAAAGCAGAAGAGGGGGTATCTATAGTGTCTTAGACAAGGACATGGGGTGGGTGCAGTGCTTCATTTTCTCTCTCTCTCTCTCTTTCCTTTCCTTTTTTTACCCTCATATCTAACTCACCAATAGAAGAAGGAAAGAGAAGAGAAAAGAGGGGGCAATTTGTCCCATGTTTGTGGTCTCCAGAGCAAAATAAATACCCCCAGTTGTTTTTTTAAAAGGGGAAAATCTAAGGGGAGTGAGCCCTTTTAAAATAAGGTGTGTCCAACCATGCTTTATTTGGCAAAATAACCACAATTTTGAAAAAGGAAATGTATTTTTAAAAATCCAGATACAATTTCCCGTCACTTCTGATTTCATTTATAGGGCAGATACAATTGGTTCTGTGTCCACAAAAGTAGCACCTAGATTATTAAAGTTTTCCTCTGTGAGAAGGACATTCCAGCAATGCCAATATTGCAGCATGGTCACTGAAGATACCCTCTTATTCATAAGGCACCTACTTGGTGCTAACACATGGCAGGGGAGTCTTAAAAGATCTCTGAGTCCAATAGTATTTATACAGAGAAACGATTAGTTAAGTAAGCTAGTCTCAAGTCACAGAGGGCTATAAAAGTAATAACACTTGTATTTGAACCCAATTCACTCAAACTGATCATAGGGTGATAGTATTGTTTGTAATGCCTGATCTTAGCATAACCAATTTTCCAACTGTATTCTGTGCTAACCAAAGCTTCTGGGCCATTCTAAAGGGCACTTACATTCAAAATGTTTGTGTGCAGCCAATGGGGAGGTTATCAAGGGTACGATATCTCTGTCCAGGTAGGACTACAGTTTATGTTCTATGTAGAGCTTTGAAAAGATCCACAGTGTCACCAAGGCAAGCTGTGCTTTTAACAATAGTGATAGATAGGACATTTTTTAACCTCCAAAGCCTTTGGGCTGGTCATCTGAAGGAGCCTGTCTTCCTGTACCCACCGACCTGATGCTTAAAGTATTTGAGGCCCTCTTCCAGCTGCTGCACTTGTTGAGTGTGTGAGAGAAGGTTTGTTTTACTTTTCTGCTTGGTATGATGGTGTCGCCCAGGCTTAGAGAGTGATGGCCTGGGGTCTTTTGGCTCGAGGTGGTTGCCTTTTTATTTTGCTGGGCTTTTGAAAAAAGGGCTTTGAGGATTTTGTAGTTTTATTCTCAGGGTTCCTTTTGACCCCTGGGCTATTTAACTTCTACATGAAACCTCTGGAAAAGGTTGTCCAGAGTCTTGGAGGCTGGTATCACCAGCATATCTATGACACCTAACTTGATCTCTCATTTCCATCTAAAACTGTCTTGGTTCTAGATCAGTGTCTGGTGTTGGGGATTAAAAGGGATTGTTTTACTCTGTTGTTTTATTTGTGTTATTATTGCTTTTGGCTGAAATACATAGAAGGGCTGCATTACTTGCTGATGCTTGAACATTGTCTGTGCTGCTTGTTCTTTTTCTCTTGATTAGCTTTGCATATTTGTATTCTACAATTGCAATAATAATTAATAATAATATTATTATTATTATTATTATTAATATTATTATTAATAATTAAATGCTTTCAAAATATTGTAATATTATATTATTTAGTTTTTACCTTTGTTTCTTTTAATGTTGTATTAAGCCATGCTTAATCAATCAATCAATCAATCAATCAATCTCATCAGGTAGTGGTAATATTGGCAGAAGGAGGGGGCACTTGGAGACTGCTTACATTCATTATTCAGGGATTATGGGTTTTGTAGAGTGGCCCCCTCTCAACAATGGCAAAGTCTTTTTCTTGTACTAGTAATAAAGAATATATTACACAACGTTGTTCAAGAAACCAATGCAGTTTAATGGTGAGCTAACTTATTCCTTTGTCAGGTCTGTATGGAAGTCAGAATTCTGTTCAGGCACAGAAAGCAGTTCTAGAATTTGGCCCTGCATGTAAATAGCTTTAGTACATCTCATCCTTAGTACAGTGGACACTCGTATAACAAACGGTTTGTATTTATAACATAAAATCTGTACAACATAAAAAATTCCAGAGATAGGGGAAATTTGCTTAACAGAATCGTCTATGGGGCAAATCCGTACAACATAAAAATGCTCGTGATTAGGGATTACTCTGTTTTCAATGCAATCCTATGGGAAATTTTTATAAAGGAAAATTTACTTAACATAATTTAGTTTGGAACGAATTAATTCCTTTATACAAGGTACCACTGTACTGCTTTCATTATTTAAGAAGAAGCTTGTAATGAGTACTTGGCTAATTCACATAAATGAAACATTACTGATGACATTAATTCATTTGGTTCAAGAATATGAACACATGCAAATTGGTTATGGTTTGTTTTTCTTGTTTGGGAAGGTAAGACTTAACTACTATATACTCAAGTATAAGCCTAGTTTTTCAGCCTTAATTTTGGGCTGAAAAAAAGGGGTCCTCGGCTTATATGTGGGTCAATACTTTTAGCCACTGAGGCAAGTTTGGGTCAGTGGCTAAAAGTCATTTTAAACATTGTGCGCCACTTCTCCTGACCCCCCCCTGTTTAAAATGACTTTTTAAAAGGTCATTTGTTTAAAATGACTCAAGCACTTGCCTCGGTGGCTAAAAGTCATTTTAAACATCACACACACACACACAGCTCACAAAGGAGGAGTTGCCAGGCCTTGCTGCATTTCCCACCCTAGGCTTATACTTGAGTCAATAAAATTTCCCAGTTTTGGGGTTTAAATTAGGGGCCCCGGCTTATACTTGGGTTGACTTATACTCAAGTATATACGGTAGTTTCTCCATTCAGATGTCATGGCAATTTTTGTTTGCCACAAGAAAGTAAGTGTGGGAGTTCACAAGAGATGGAGAAAAGTGAAAGGTATGAGCAAGTCTGAGGCTCCTTGGTATAGTTCTCAACTCTGATTTGGCATTATGTCTGAACAAGTCCTTAGCCCAGTGGCCTAAGTGGCGGCTTTGTTTGCTTTTGAGAAAATACCACATTTTTCTGTCTACAAGGTGCCACCTTTTATTAGATGCCCTCTTTTAGACCCCAAAACAAATAAAATTAATAAATCCTCATTGAGGTCTCCTCCACTCCCACCAACTCCACTGTTACCTTTAATTTCCCTGTTCTAAACCTCCTCTTGGCTTTGATGAGCTTGTTTTTTGCAGGATCAGGCTCCCTTGGGCCTGAGCAGCCCATTAAGAAATGCCCCTTCATGCTAAAAAAAGGAGTGGCTTTTTTCTTTTTCTTTCCAGGGCACATTTCTTAATGGGCTGCTCAAGCCTGTGGAGCCTGATCCTGCAAAAAACAAGCTCACCAAAGCCAAAAGGAGGGTTTAGAATGGGAAATGAAAGAAAACAGTGGGGGTGGGGGTGGGGGTGAAGAACTCAAGGAAAGAGGAGCCGGTCATGCAAAAAAGAAACCACAGAGGGGAAAAGCAAGGTGAGTTTGGTTTCTCCTCCACCCACCCACCCACCCCAAAAGTCTTACTTCCTTGTATGCCAGGCCCCTTAAGTTTTGGCATCGTGATTTTAGAAAAAACTATTGTGGTATACACAGAAAAATATGGTAAGCTTTCTCCCCTGGAAGATCACGAGCTTAAAATAATTCCACTAGTCAAATGTGCAGTGAAGTGAGAATGTTGAACGTTTCGTGATCTTGCTAACACCGTGTTTGAAAGAGGGATCAAGTACATTTAAATCAAACAGTGCAGTGACATTTTCTTGGCCCTGCATTGTGGCCGTGGTGCTCAGTAACACCCACAGTTCTTGTTGACCCCTTGGAAAAATACAGAGAGGCCTTTGTACTAGAAGAAAAGCTTTTTCAAGTTCATACGGTGAAGCGCTCTGTGAAAGATGCTGCTGGTGTTTATGACTGATATTCCCATTCACCAAGGGAAGAACAATAATATCAATAAATCATGAGGATAAGCTTAAATGGCAATGTGGGCAGCAGGATTATGGAGCCCATAGTGGCATACATGAGTCTTGTTTGTTTTTTAACCATACAGACTTGTGGAATAGGTTAGGTTGAAAGATATGGGTTCTCCAGTCATTCCTTGCATCATTCTGGTTCCCTGTATTGCATTTTATAAGGCTGCAACGGAACGAAATTGAATTTCTGATATTCTCTCTAAAAGGAGAATGCACATATTTTCAGAGAGAAAACTGATATTTGGAATAGAATGGTCTGTGTGGAACCTTGTGTTTGTCTGTGTGCACAGAACCCTTTCACCCTTCTGGAAAGGTCGCTTCAGCCACTCCATTTTGTCATCTACCACATGTTATAGGGGTAATGTAAGAAAAACACCATTGCTATACAGTATACACGTAAATTGATTCTAAATCTTCATATGTAACATATAATGTTACCCATATGAACTGTGGTTTATAAATTTTACTTATGAGTTCTGAAATATATAATTACCTTGTGAGTTGGCAGTCCCAGTTTATTTCAGAATAGGGCAGCAGTATTCTGGTGTGTACATTTGCCCATCCTTATTGGATCTCTGCAACATACTGTGATGGATACCCAGTGTGATGTAGTGAATAGAGTGATGGACGAGGACTCAGGAGGCTCTTTTGCTGTTGTTGTTGCTGTTGTTGTTGTTGGTGGTGGTTATATACAGTCCCATATTTCTAGAGCACTCTCTGGTTGGTTTACAAAATAGTTTTGCAAGGAATACTCCCCCACTCCACCCTGTGAGCTGGGTAACGAGAAGGATGGATGACTATGTCAATAATTTGCTAGGCTTCTTGTGGGCCTCCAATTGTGGCATAAAATTCCATTAGATAATTTAAAGGTTGGAGTTTTGCTGTTGAGTTTTGCCCAACTTTGGAGCATATGTCCATATGTCTATAGCTTCCTGTTATGCTTGAATATGGTTTAATAGTTACAGTAGGACCTCAGTATCCGCTGGGGACCAGCTCCAGGCCTTTCTGTAGATAAAAAAAATGTGGATAAGAGAGAACACAAAAATCCTAAAACTGCTGCTTTGTGACAGTAGTTTGTTTTACAGCTGCTGTCTTGCAACAGTAGCTTACTTTACAGTTGCTGTTTGTGACAGTAGTTTGCTTTTTGACTGCTGTTTGTGACAGCAGCTTGCTTTGCAGCTGCTGAATTATTTGTTTAATTTTTTCCACTGCCAACTGTGGATAACTGAATCAGTGGATATGGAGGTCCTACTGTATTTGCAATCTACGGCCTCACACTAGGGTTCATTTTTATTTATTTGTGCCCAAAATTTCAGGATTTTCTGTGATTTGGAAAAGCACTTTTCAGGCAGTTATGTAGCTGTAAGAATTGGACCTGTCCTGCATGTCTCCTCTGAATGAAACTGTTGGCTTTTCAGAGTATTCAGGATATCTGCTTCTATATCACCCCTTGAGAGTGGGATGTGCCTGTTTCATGTTTGTTTCATGCTTGTGGTGGGGTAGTGCTGCCTCATAGCATGGAGTAAGTCTTCAGTTTGGCAGTACCTAGTGTTTAACTATTAGCTGTAAACCAATTCTGTTGTCAGGACAGTTGGCAAGCTGGTAAAAAAGGCACTGCGGGTTTAAAATAGATATATTGTAGACTCAAAAAAATCAGTGCACTTCCCAATATTGCAAGCATACCTGTAGAATCTCTTGTCAGCATGCTGTGTTTCAAGTCTCTAAGGCCCTTTGTACACGACCCCTAAACTCCGGGGCAAATGGCTCCCAGCTCCAGAGCTTAAAATTGTTTCCCCACCAGCTCCGGAGTTTACAGATAATTAAGTGCGACCACGCCCACCTAAGCGCATCCCAGCGCACTTTTCAGGTACCTGCTCTCTGGAGGTGAAAATTCCTGATGTGGATATAACGTAGTGACTGCCCAGCTCTCCTTGCTTCTGTTTGTTCCTTTTTTGCCCCCCGCCCCTTTAAGAGATCTGAATGCAGTGCCGGGACGGCAGAATGGAGGTGAGCGGCATTCTTTTCTTCCTTTTTTTCTCCCTCCCCTCACGCAGCCAGCAGCCAGGAGTGCGGAGGGGGTGGGAACGCAGGAACACCGACAAACCCCTAAGATCTCTGGTCCGAATTTAAGTGGCCAGCAGATCTTAGGGGTCATGTGAAAAGGCCCTAAGTTTTATGGTCTTGTTCTTGTACCTCTGATAGCTGCATATTAGAGATGGGCACGACCAGGAAAAATGACGTTTCGAGTTTTCGATTGTCGGGACGGGTCCGTTTCGGCTCGTTTCCATTTGTCGAGGAAATTTTCAAAAATTTGTCGTTTCAGTTTGTCGTTTGTCGTTTGGGTTGGGGTTGGGGTTGGGGTAAGTGGGCTCTCTGGGTGCTTCTCTGACGTCTGACCCACTAAGAAGGGAAGCAAGGGAAGCGTTTCGTGGAGCCGCCACGTACCATACATTTACATTACATTATGTTAGGGTGGGGTGGCAGAGGCACCTCTCTGGGTGCCTCTGACTCAGTAAGAAGGGAAGCATAGTAGCGTACTGCCGTACAGGTTAGGAAATGGGATACGGGATAGTGGGCTCTGCGAGGCACCTCTCTGGGGGCCTCACTTTGACTCACTAAGAAGGGGAGCATACTAGCGTACTGACGTACAGGTTAGAGAATGGGATAGGGGATAGTGGGCTGTGGGAGGCACCTCTCTGGGTGCCTGGGACCCACTAAGAAGGAAAGTGTACTTGCGTACGGATCTGGGTTAGGGTTGGGGTTAGGGTAAGGGCTAGGCTTAGGGTTACGGTTAAAGTTAGGGTGGGTTAGTGGGCTGCACCTCTGGGTGCCCCTGACCCACTAAGAATGACAGCGTACTGGCGTATGGGTTAGAGTTGGGTTAGGGTTAGGGTTAGGGTTAGGGTTTGTGGGCTTTTAATGCCCTCTCTGGCACACCCAGAAGTCTCAGTCAAAACCTGGCCATGCGATTGGTGGAATGGGTCCAAAAATTTGCACGGTCCCATCCCATGGCCAGCCCATCATTGCGCATGCGTAGGTGTAAAAAAATAAAAATAAAAATAAAATAAAATAAAATCAATGGAGATGTTTTATTGCAAGAAAAACCCACTGCTGCTACTATAAAAATTCAGGCAGTTAAAATACCTAATTTTCAAATGTTTCTGTGGTGCTTTGGTGGGTTTTTGGACCACGATTTAAAAATAAATATTGCGGTCGCCATTTTGGATCCCCCCCACCGCATGGCAAATGGAGATGACCAGGATGCCCCCCCCAGCCTGGTACCAGCAGCCCAGGACAGGAGGGGGGGAAGGCCACCCCCCCAGAAACCACCCCTCTCTGGTAGGTGCCCTCACTGAGGCAGGCATATTTTCACCTGCTTTTATGGCCGGAAATCGGGGTTGTTGTTTTTTTAAACTTTTTTTCTGTGCTGCTTGCTGGCATCGCGCGATCGCCGTGATGCCATGAACGACAACGACAAATCAGACCCAATTTATCTTTATCGGGTCGGGTTCAAGCTGGAGCAGAGTAATTGTCGTTACCGTTCCTCGTTAGGTAACAGAAACGACGAACGGAAACGGAAACGGAAACGAGGATTTCGCCGAGTCGTGCCCATGTCTAGTGCATATATCTGTGTAAAATTATTATAGATTGTGTCTGTTCTTTCTTCAAACTAGTTAAAGACAACATGCATGATTCAACATTTTTATTTTTACAACAACCCCTTGGGATTAAATAAATTGAGAGGTAATGATGACAATTCAGCTGGTGAACTACACAAATGAGCAGGGGGATTTAAAACTGAGTTTAGTATTCTAGTAGTTTAGTAGGACCATGGTGGCCCAGTGGGCTAGAGTGCTTAAACTTTTGGATGCAAACTTCATAATTTTGCGGTTCAAATCCCAGGTGTCACAGAGTGGAGCGAGCTCCCTCTGTTAACCCCAGCTTCTGCCAACATTGCAATTCAAAAGCATGTAAATGCTAGTACATAAATAGGTACCGCCACAAAAAGCGGGAAGGTTAACAGTGTTCTGTGTATAGAAATGTGTTCAGCCATGCCAGCCACATGGCCACGGACTTGCACAACACTGGCTCTTTGGCTTGAAAATGGAGATGAGCACCCCCCTAGAATTGGACACGACTACCACACATGTGCGGGGGGGGGACCTTTACCTTTTACCTTAGAATTCTTAATCATTACATCACGGATCTTCTCTGTGAGATTTGGGTAGATGTAGTTTGTGGCTACCATTGTTGGACCAGGTATTAGCATATTTATGGAAATGACCATGGTATTCTCTACCAGTGTTAAAGCTCAGTTCTCAGACAATTTATTTCAAAATGGCCACCAGTTAGAATGTTTATACAAAAACATTACACACACGAACCATATTATTAAATGATCAAATGCATTTCTGGTTGTTTAGAGCTCAGATTTAGCAACCTCAATATGACAGTAACTTATGACCATGGTCTGTAATCAGAATACAGAATCAAATAGATTATTGAATGAAATGGTTTCCCTCCCATTTAATTTACTCTGTATGCTGAAATTACCGTAGATAATTCTTTGTTCTTATTTAATTGGAAACTTGTGGTGTTTTCCTGTTCTCTATCTGCCCATTGACTACACTCAGATGTTTTCAAATGTTCAAAATGTTCAGTTGCAGATTAGACTTGGCAAAGTGGTAACAATATGCTGAACTTTACTAGATGTAACTCTGCCAGAGTGTGTTTTGTACAATTGTTCTTGTACAGTATTTGAACATACCGTTTTAATACTTCTTATTGGCTTCTGAATATTCAGCAGTAAATCATACAGTCTTCTGCATGTATATATTTTCAGTATGGCAGTTTATTAATTTTTTTACAATGCCCAGGACAGACATAAAGCTTAATTAATCATGGTTGTTGTCAAAATCCAATTAAAATCTCAAACGTACAGGGCAGTAGAGGTTGATATGCCAACCTATGCCTTCGTGTATAGGAAAAAAATGGGCAATACTATACTTGATTATTCACTCCCAAGCCAAGATGCTACAGGGCTGAGAAGAAACTGGCTAAATTTATTGTTGGCTCAGTCGGGGTTATCACATTTGAAATCATGGCCTTATGTATTGGTTTACATCCATCCATGATATTTAGATGTAACAATTGAGGAAAGCGTTATTTCAGTTGTTTGGTTTACATACACAGAAGTTCAAGAAATGTAAACATGTCATGCATAACCAGACCTGAAGATTCAACTGCTGGGAAATTTTAATGTTTCATGAAGTACAAGAACATGGACATCTAGGGCAGATTTAATCCTCCAAACCAAAGCCATAAACCACAATACTGAACGATTGCTGTTATTAGGTGGCCAAGCACTGTGTGAAAATTGAATTCTATATGCCATCTCCGTCAAATTATAAAATCTTCAACTGGGGGTGTTTCCTTAGTCTCACTACCTTCTTAGGCACACCTATTTATTCTAAAGCCGTGGAACTCTATATGTGCATGGAAGCAGTGACCTTTCGGCTCATGCAGCCTGTTGGACACTAACATTGAGCAGCAGAGAAAGGAATTTTAATAGGGGATATTGTACTATTTTCTTGAAACCTCTTTTTTAAACAGACATCTCTTTTGTCAGAATACACAATTCAGGGGGAAAAACAGCACTTCATCAATGAGTGGCAATTTGCTGTCAAGACACAGTTTCCCTTATGCAGGCTTAAATTGCCAATAGTATATCTTGCCAATAGTATTATTTTAATGTCATTCTATGTTGAATTATGTTTTTAATATTTTAGTTTATTTGGCTATCATTCCTTCCCACTTGCAATTTTCTAGGTTGCCTTGTGTCTGTGAATTAAGAGAAAAATGAGATATATCTACATAGAATAAATAAATTACCACCATTTTTTAAACTATGGGTGGGTTTACATTATTTAATCAAGATTTTAGCTAAATGTTGGATTTATCTCTGTTTATTTTTATTTTTATTGAAAACTCTGCATGCTATGTTGAGGGCTATCTTTTAGTATAAAGGCAGGGAATAATTATTTTATTTATTTATTTAAAATATTTTACAATGCTGTTTTCCTTAAGAAAGACCCAAGGCATCTTACATCAATAAAAACAAAGCTAATAACAGTAAGTATCCAAATACTAAAAAAGATCAGATAAGTACAGCACTAAAAAAAACAAGCAAAACGAACACGGACAACACATTCAGAGCAGTTATACAACCCTTCAATTTAAAATCCCACTCAGGCAATTCTTCCTGGAGAAAAAGGTCTTTGGCTGCTTGCCAAAGACAGTAAAGACAGCCTGGCTTCCTGTGGAAGGGAGTTCCAAAGTCTGGGAGCAGTGACAGAGAAGGCTCCTGTGTCGCCAGCAGGTGCATCTATGAAGATGGTGGGACTGAGAAAATATGATCTTAACACCTTGGCAGGTTCATAAAGGGAGAGACAGTCCTTTCAATAACTTAGACTCAAGCCATTTAGGACTTTATAGATTCGAACCCAAACTTTGAATTGTGCCTAGAAATGAGACCTGTTTGTAACAGAGGGGTTATGTCATCCCTGTATCCAGCTCCAGCAGTCTGCCATAGAGCATGTTACAGTAACCCAGCCAGGATAAGGCATGTGTCACAGTGGCAGATCAGGCATCTTCAAGCATGGATGCAGCTGGATTACACTCTACCCCCCACCATTTTGCGGTTTATATACAGTGGACCCTCATATAACAAACGGTTTGTACAACATAAAAATTTGTACAACATAAAAAATTCCAGAGATAGGGGAAATTTGCTTAACAGAATCGCCTATGGGGCAAATCTATACAACATAAAAATGGGATCACTCTGTTTTCAATGCATTCCTATAGGAAATTTGTATAAAATAAAATTTGCTTAACATAATTTCATTTGGAACGAATTATTTCCTTTATACAAGGTACCACTGTACTGCGGTCCTGGTATATGGCGAGACCACAGTACAGTGGACCCTTGTATAACAAACAGCTTGTATAACATAAAATTTATACAACATAAAAAATTCCAGAGATAGGGGAAATTTGCTTAACATAATTGCCTATGGGGAAAATCCGTACAACATAAAAATGGGATCACTCCGTTTTCAATGCATTCCTATGGGAATTTGTATAAAGGAAAATTTGCTTAACATAATTTCATTTGGAACAAATTAATTCCTTTATATAAGGTACCACTGTATATGAAATGCAAGGCCCCCTGGGGTAAGCTGCTTGGGTCTGTTTGAGGCCTCCTGCACTTACCCCAGGCCTTTCGCTGCCTTGAACAGGCTTCCTGGGCCTGTCGGAGGCCCCAGAAGTGGTTTCCGGCAAACCGGAAGTCACTTCCAAAAAACCAGAAGTGACTTCTGGATCACTGGAAACTATTTCTGGGGCCTCTAATGGGCTTCCTGGGCTTGTCGGAGGCTCCAGAAGTGGTTTCTGGCAAACCGGAAGTCACTTCCAGAAAACTGGAAGTGAATTCCGGATCACCAAAACTATTTCTTGGGCCTCCGACAGGCCCAGGAAGCCCGCCAGAGGCCTGTTCAGGGCAGCACCAGGCCCCAGGTAAGTGTAGGAGGCCCACAACAGGCCCTGAGTCATGATCTGACCCAGCATCTGCATAGTGCAGCTTTTCCATTATTACATGTTGGGTTCCTAACCCCTGCAATAGGTGGGGGATTAATGTAATAGTTTCAAATGTACAAATACATTCTTGGCCATTGCTGAAATCTGGGCATCCAGGCTCAGAGACAAATTCAGGAGTACCACAAGCTGCACACCTGTGTTTTTTGGTTCTATGTCAGTAGGTTTAGAAACTTCTAGTTCAGTAGCATCCCCATATCCGCTGATTCACCATCCGCATATTCAGTTATCCATGGTTGGCAGGTAGGGTGTGGTAGGGTGCTGGGGCCAAAAGCTGTGCCACGTGGCCTGTCCCTTTGAGCAGGCCAGGTCGTGTGAAGGTATGCTGCATTGCCAAGCCCTTTTTCTCCCAGCACACCCCCCCCTATACATGCTGGGCAGTGTGAGCTGGTGGGAGTGCTCTTCCGGCGGTGCAAGACAGTGGGAGTGCCCTGCCGGTTGCTGCAGGAATGTGAGGTGGTGTGAGCCCCATGGCTGCCCTCGTGTTGCTTGGGGCTTGAGGACCAAACTCTGATGGCAGGATCCATGTCTGGGGAGATGAGGGGTACTCGGAAACTTGATGATTTAACCAGGCGTGCGGTGGTTCCCCAATGCCATTGATTTTGATCAGTTTCCTTGCATTCCCAGTTTCCCTGCTGGCAAACTGGTTCAGTGAGGTGGCATGTGCAAGCAAAGGCATGCACTCTCTCCTATCTGGCAACGCACACCAGCCCTGCTGCTGCTGCTCAAGGGCTCTGCCAGGTCACAGAGGGCCCCCCTCGGATTAGCAAATACCTGCCCTCAAGAGCACACTTTCGCCAATCCCGGGAGAGTGCCTCTTTGGGATCATGACCCAGGCGACGTGCAAGGTGAGCTTCGTTTTCTCTCTCTCTCTCACACCTTTCGCGCTCTCTCATTCCTGCCATACGTGTTTGGACTGCAGAAGGCAGGCTTGGGCTCGGAACTTTGCTGTGCTTGTCGCTGCATGGCACAGCTTGCTCATCTTCCCTTGCACCGTGCTGGAGGCAGCAACCAGCCTGCCGGGCTACTTCCAGCCGTGCAAGTCAGCAGGAGCGGGTGGGAGTGCCCTGCCAGCAACCTCCGTGGTGCAAGGAATAAATAATGCCATCAAAACAAGTAAACAGTGTAAAAATAAATTAGACACATAACACAAACAATTAATATCGCAATTCAGTAGCCAGGCTATTTCTAGCAGTGAGAGGCTGCACGACCAGGTGGGAGCGCCCTGCCAGCAGCCCCCGTGGTGTAAGGGGCTGGTGACCATGCAGCATCACTGCTTTCACCCCACCACTCCCACCACTGCTGTCACTGTCCCTCCTTGCCACTGCCACCACCATCACTTTCAGATAAGAGTGTTCGCTGTTATCCATGGATTTCCATATCCATGGGGTAGCCTGGAACTAATTCCCTGTACATATGGGGTCCTATTGTATAATCAATTTCAGCTACTGAAATAGCTGCTCTGGGTGGTTTACAAGAGTAAATAATGTCATCAAAACATCTAAACAGTGTAACAAATAAATTAGACACATAATAATAATAGAAACAATTAAAATCACAATTAAAATGAATCTGTAATAAATAAAATCACATCACAGTTAAAAAAACAGTGGATATAGCAAGGCATAGAGAGAAAAAACACATACTGGAGAAAGCTTATTTGAATAGCCCAGTTTTTAATTGGTGCTTAAGAACTCCTAGTCAGGGGGGCAGGCTGATCTCAGGGGCAGTCAATTGATATACACTTGGGTACAGAATTGTGCTCCCAGGGTGATGATTAAGGGCTCCTTCTATAAATGTTAGGAGATAACAAGCGGGATACCCCAAGGCTCAGTCCTGGCTCAAGTGCTCTTCAACATTTTTATTAATGACTTGGACAAGGGAGTGCAGGGCATGCTTGACAGATTTGCAGATGACACAAAATTGGGTGGAAGAACTTACACCCTGGAAGACAGAAGCAAAAGTCAAAATGATCTTGATAGGCTGGAGTGCTGGGCTGAAACCAAGAAAATGAAATTTAACAGGGAGAAGTGAAGGTGACACCAATCACACAGTTACAAGGTGGGGGAAACCTGGCTCATTAATCTTACAAGTGAGAAGGATCCCAGATGCATTTGGTGGGGGCCACTGCGAGATACAGGAAGCTGGACAAGATGGACCTTTGGCCTGATCCAGCAGCAGGGCTCTTTTTATGTTCTTATGTTCTTATCTTGGAATTCCGGTAGATCATAAGCTGAATGAATATGAGCCAACAGTGGGATGTGGCCACAAAAAAGCAAATACTATTTTAGGCTGCATTAATAGAAGTATAATTTCCCTGTTCATCCCACTCTTTTCAGCAGTGGTTAGGCCTCATCTTGAGTATTGTGTCCAGTTCTGGACACCACAGTTAAAGATGCTGAGAAATGTGCTTGGGTCTCCCTCCCTGTTCCCATTCAGTTTAAACCCCTCCTGTTGAAGTTCTTAATGCTGTGATCAAACATAATCCTCTGAGTCCTTGTTAGCAAGTAAGTAAGTAAAGTTTATTTACGGTCATTGACCAGCATAATAACAGTTTTGAATCGGTACAATTAGTAAAATATGAAATAAGCCATCTGGCGTGGCCATATAAAAGATACAATTCCATTTTTTAAAAAAGGACAATTAACACAATGTGGGATTTGAGCAACTGAATATAATGAGGCTAAAGTTCCTGTAATCACCCAACATACTGATACTCCTAATAGGAGCATTAAGTTTAAGACGAAAGGGCAGGGGCTGAAAGGGGACCAGGAATGGGAGCCTTCGAAGGACTGTAGGTGATCAGTCCTTGTGAGATGCAAGGCATCTCTGGGTGGAAGTCCTTCTTCCAGGAAGCTTAGCCCACAGTCCCAAAAACCACCGTCACAGCCAATCATTCATTCAGAGCATTTTCCTTTTCCTTTCTATTCCTCTTCCTAGTCCTGGTAGAAAAGACTATCTGAGCCCCCAAGCCCCCGAGTTCCCTTCCCAGACCTTGGAAAGCTGAAGTGATTTCTTCCTAACTGCTCTCGGCTGTGTCGTTTGTTCCCAATCCCCTCACCATGAATTTTTTTGTAGTCATTTTTAAACTCCCCAGTAAATATTACTGATAACAGTAGTAGCAGCCAGTATACAAATATTTGAATTTCAGAGGCATATGATGCAAAGTGTCATTTAAACCAGTAAATAAGTAAGGGTACCATGTTTATTCTGAAAAACAAACATGGAGCAAATGAATCTTGCCTGTCTGCCTGATGAATTCAGGATAAAATTTGTAAATTGTGGGGTTAATGCCATGCGGCTTTTAAGCTCCCAACCTAATTGGTATAAAGGCTACTAAGGTTCATCTCCAAGATTTGGCAGGCTGGTGTGGCAAGAGTCAGCTAATTTTGTATTCTAAGGCTGGGTAAAAAATAATGTCCCTTCCCCTTTCATGTACAAAACTACAGTGGTACCTGACAAGACGAATGTCCTGCAAGAAGAATTCTTTGTAAGATGAATGAAATTTCCCAGTATAGGCATTTTTTGCAAGACGATGTTCTTGCGAAAAATCCATTTTACGGGACAGGCATTTGAATATCGCACACCCACAACCTGAGAGGTTATGGGCGTGTGAAATTCAAAACCCTGGTCTTCCATCCTGGCCTTCTCGACCGTGTAGCACCCAATCTGCGGGTGCTCCATGGTCAGGAAAGCCAGGATAGAAGCCACCGACTGCCTCCCCTTTGGCTTAGGCACTGTGCATAGAGCCCTTTAAAGAGCTTTGTGCAAGGAGCCCAAGCGAAAGAGGAGGAAGCAGCTCACAAGCCTCTGCCTCCCTTTCAGCTTGGGCTCCTTGCACGGAGCTCTTTAAAGAGAGCCATCCATGGAGGCTGGCTGCCTTCCTTTTGTTAGCCTCCGCAAACAGAGAGGTTGGCAAAAAAAAAAAAAAGCCTTGGAGGGCTACATTTCTTATTAACGGAAGCTTCTGTACTGTTTTCAAAGGCAGTCGCACAGGGGCTGCACTTCAGTCATCTAGTTCAGTTACTGTTAATGTGACAGAAGCATACAATGAAACCACATTTCCTTTTACTTTTACAAATAGTAGTGTGTCTGTAAGCCTCCCCTCAGACTGTGAACATGGTCTGTGTAGACCCATATGGCTTCTCTATTTTGGCTTTATTTTTGTAAAATAAATCACGAGATGGTGTAATGTGTCACGTTTTGTTCATCTGAAGTTTTGTTTATCTTATTTTTAGACTTGCTAAGGACAGATAATTTTTTTTAATGTCCTCGTACGTAAAAACCATAAAATTCAAAGAAGGTATACTGTACTTTCTTTTTTACATGGGTGTATACTTAACAATTCTGAGTACAATGCTTTGTGGGCAGACATACCTGTAATTAGTTTATAACTCAGTATGACATACTGGGTGTTTGTTTTGTAGTCTTTTTAGAAGTGATATATTATATGAAACAAAAGAGAGAGAGACAACTAATTTAATTAATTATAAGATGATCAAATTAAAACAAATTTCAGAGTCAGGTTAATTTTTTTCTTATTAGGTTTAGTTAAGAGGCAATCTGGCAAGGTAACAAAGAAGAAGCTTTTTCAAGTGACACACTTCCAGTATTTTGATAAATTATATGCATTGTGTTTAGAGTGAGAGCCAGTCTGGAGGAGACTAAGCTGGCCAGCCCCATCTTACGGTTCTTCTACAAGGAGGTGAATACATTTCTCTTCAGGCAAGGTTTCCCTTAGTGAGTGGCTGCCTGATGGTTTTTTTTTGCTTTAAATGGATGGTTGTGCCTTACTTTTTTAAATGTACAAATATTTAATATGTGTTTTGATGTTGCTTTTGTCTATCATTTTTAGCACAGTATTTATTTGATACTTTTTGATATTGGTATGCTCACTTAGGTTTAAGTACTGTATTTTAGGGGCGTGGTGGCTCAGTGGACTAAGGCCTCCGAAAACTGTCAGCTGCAAACTCGGCAGCTCAGAGGTTTGAATCCCGGGTGCCACGCAGCGGAGCGAGCTCCCGCTGATAACCCCAGCTCCTGCCAACCTAGCAGTTCGAAAGCATGACAATGCAAGTAGATAAATAGGTACCACCGTAAAAAGCGGGAAGGTAAAACAGTGTTTCCTTGCAGCCACGCCAACCACGTGGCCATGGACTTGCACAACACTGGTTCTTCGGCTTGAATACGGAGATGAGCACCGCCCCTAGAGTCGGACACGACTAGCACGCATGTGCGGGGGAAAACCTTTACCTTTACCTTTACTGTATTTTAATGCTGTAAAAAGGTTATTTTCAAGGACAAAGGTGGGGTAAAATATTTGAAAAAGAAGTACTGTAAATATGATTCATAAAATGCTTGGGAAGTTAAATAAGCCAAGTCCCTGCTTGCTTGCTGTGCTAGGAGAGACAGAAAAGAAAACTAGTGTTTCTGATTCACTTGAACGTTTCAGTTGCTTTGGATGATGCTTGTTTGTTTGTTTCAAAATACTGGAGATATATACATTGTAATCACTGGCTCATTTCCTATTTTGCTGAAAAGTTCTGGAAAACAGATTAGAAATTTAAAGAAGGGAAAATACTCCAGGTAAATGACTAGCTACAAAGGTGTTGCAAAACTTTACTTTAAAAATTCTGAGAAATGTTATTAAATGCCTTCTCTGCATCTAACATAGGAACATAAGAAGAAATGCAGTTCACTGTTATTGTTTTTCTACACTTTCTAATGCATTTATTACAAATTTTACATTATCTCATATAAGAACAAATCCCATCTGGTCTGAATGTATTATTTGCAATACATTCCTTAAGTCTGCCAATATGGAAATAAAAATTTTGTAATCCACACTAAATAAGGAAATTGGCATGTATAATTGTGGTTGTACTTCATTGTTATCTTCTTCGTGAATTAATGTTGTATGTGCTCCCTGCCAGGATTGTGGGTGTTCTTTTGCTTTCCTTATTTGTTTCAATACTTTTTGTAGGAGTAATATACAGTAGGATCCCCCTATCCGCGGGGGATTGGTTCTGGATTGCCCAGCGGGTACCGAAACCTACAGATAAGAGCAAACACTCTTAGTTGAGGGTGACAGTGGTGACAGTGGTGGCGGGGGAGGTAGGGAGCTGGGGGTAAAAGCAGCATGAAGCACCAAGCCATGTGGCAGCGCAGCAGCGTGGGGGCGGGCGGGCAGTGCAAAGGTGCGCTGCCACACCCCTGGTCCGACACAGCACTCAGATAGCTCCCGCACCGTTGAGATTAAAAAGAAGAGAAGGGAAGCAGTTCCTCTTCAGAGAACCTGGAGCAGTGGACGGAGCTCTCAATGCTGTGGGTGCCCAGCAGTCCAAAGCACACAATGGAGCCCGTTCATCCATCAACTCTGCTCCACCGCTGCCGCTGTCCTCTGCCTCCCCCGCCTGTCTTGTCTTCTTGTACTCCTCCTCTCACGTGAGTCAGTTACTGTCCTTTCTCTAATCCCTAGAAGCACTACGAGTCACATCACGGCACAGCTTTCGCTGTCCTGGGACCCCACCACTCCCACTGGGCATCGCGGCAAACCAGGCAGCTCAAGGGCATGCATTTGCGCAGCCTGGTCTACTGCACTGCTGCACTGCCACGTGGCTTGGCCCTTTGGGCTGGCCAGGGTGCTGGGGACAAAAGTGGTGGCGCTGTGCTGCCTGGTCTGCCACCCCGGCAGTGTGAAGGGCTGGGCCGCATGGCAGAGCTTTCACCCCCAGCCCCAGCCCCACCACCTGCTGCTCACCAACCACAGATAACTGAATCCGCGGATGGTGAATCAGCAGATATGTGGGTGCTACTGTAAGTTCCTCCTCACATATTTTGTAATAACTAGTTGTCAATCCATCTGGACCTGATGCCTTCTCTAGTTTCAGATTTCTTATTGCATTAGAAATCTCTTTGGTTGATGTCTTTTAACTCAAGATGTTCTGGGATTTCTGTTCTCATCCCCCCTCTTCTTTTCTTAAATATTCTGCTAGAAAGCAAAGCAGATTATTTGCATGTTCCAAATATTTCTGCTTAAGAAATAGGAGTTTGTTTTTATTTCTTCAAACTTTTGAGGGTTTTAAAAAATTCTACCTTATATCAGTTTTTGATCCAATATCCTCCCTAATCAATGGTGGGGTATCCTGTGATTGACAAAATAACTAGGTGTGGACTAGGTAAATCAAATGTAGGGCAGATATACAGTTCATTTCAGAATCATACTCAGAATGCTTATCAGTGGCAGAAGGTGTAAGAAAAGGAGTATCACAAAGCTCAATCAGCATTTTTATTAGGGACTTGGATGGGGGGCAGGAATGTTTGTCAGATATTTAGATGACACAAAATGGGTGGAAAAGCGGGACCTCCAACAAACAAAATTCAAAAAGATATTGATAGGCTAAAAACAACAGAATATAATTTAACATGGATAAGTGTTAAGTTCTACATCTAGGGAGAACTCACACCCAAACACAATGTTACAAGATCTTTAGCATAGTAATACTGTGATGTTGCAGTTATTGTAGATCAAAAGCTGAATATGAACCCAAAGTGCAATGTTGCTGCAAAAAAGACCAATATTGCTTGAGACCACATTAGCAGAAGTGTAGTCTCCCAACCTTGTGAAGTACTAATTCTCCTCTATTTTCATGCAGGATAGGCCTCATCTAGAGTACTGTGTCCGGTTCTTGTCACTGGGCTTTTAAGAAAGATGCCAACAAACTGGAGCAGTTTCAGAGGGCCACAAGGGTGATCAGTAGACTGCAAACCAAGCCCTATGAGGAAGGATTAAAAGAACCTGGCATATTTAGGCTTCAGAAGAGAAGAATGATGGAAGAGATGGAAGCACTCTTCAATTACAGTACTTAAAAGCTAGTCATGCACAGGAGGTACAGGATCTGTTCTCTATCATCTTAAGAGTGCAGGACATGTGATAATGGACTCAGGTTGCAGCAAGCCTTATTTTGATTGAATATCACAAAAAATTAATGTAACAGTGGAATTAATCACCTCAGTACTCAGTGCTCCAGTCTTGGAGGCATTCAAGAGAACACTATAAACTGTCAAAACCTGGTGCTCATGCAGTCCTATTAGGATATTTACCTGAAAAAGTAAGTATAGTATATTAAAATCCCATGGACTAGAATCTAGAATCATAGAATCATAGACTTGGAAGAGACCTCAAGGGCCATCCAGTCCAACCCCCTGCCATGCAGGAATCCACATCACAATATTTCCAACAGATGGCCATCCAGCCTCTGCTTAAACACCTCCAGAGAAGAGGTTTTAGGAAGAGGAATTTCTTTGACAGATGTGATTTCATATTATGATTTTTTTGCACACTGAAATGTGAGCACAGGGTAACCTCAGCTATACACTCAGTTTTAGGAAAGTTAACATTAATAAACTCAGAACTATAATAGGTAAGGCCCCATGGGAGAAGATATTAACAGGAAAAGGAATCCAAGATGGGTGGGAGTTTCTGAAAAAAGAAATTATTTTCTTAAAATCATGGAGAATGGGTCAAATGCCAGGTGATTGGAGAAATGCTAATGTTGTCCTCATCTTCAAAAGCAAAAAGAAGATACCAGGGAACCAGAGACCAATCAGCCTGACATCAATCCCAGGGAAAATTATGGAGCAGATAATAAAATGTCTACTCTGTAAGGACCTTGAAATCAAAGCAGTAATAACTAGAAGCCAACATAGATTTGAAATCCTGCCGGACTAATCTTTAATTTTTTTATGGTGTTTATATGTGTCATTTATTTCTTAATATTTATTAGCATTTGTTTTATTGTATTGATCTGTTTTACACTGCCCAGAATAGCAATTTGCTAGATGGGCAGATATAAAAGTCCAATCAATCAATCAATCAATCTTCTTGATGGAGCAGAATATATAAAACTGTTGCATTTTACTTTTAAGAACAAGAATGTGTTTTGAAATATATTATCACTTGTTTTGTAGTTTAATTCACATTTAATTAATTTATCCTGTGAAAAATATCACTCAAGTGCTGCACATACATATTTAGATTTAGAAATTGATCTGACTAATTACTGTTCTTATATTTATATAATCGTGGTTATATTTGTGTGTCTGTTAATAGTAAATGGTGCCCTGCCTTATTACTAAATCTTTAAATTTGCTTTAAAAAAGCAACACAACATTTGTTGATAGCAGGCGTTGAAAGCACATATGCTATTCTCTGATTCTGATTTTTTAAATTGATGATAATATCATATTTTAGTTTTGTCACTAACTATTTAGGATTCCTTTGGTAGTGTAATTCTCACTGTTAATAAAACTGCCACAGGTTATGAATTGCCATCTCTTACAAATTATGAGTACATAGAAGGACAAGCCAGTGCTCATTTGCCCATGTTAGCATATCTGTCTATCTACAGTTTTACATTAAACACCCTGGCAAATTTTGAAGGAGAGTTTAAAAGGGAATCATTTGAGTCCCTGAGTTTATTAAAGGACTGGGTTTATTAAAAAGTATCTCGGGGCAGTTCTGTTTGAGTGGGGAAACATGCTGCCTTCTCTTTCCTGACTGAACTGCAACTCCAATATTAGTCCTGGCCAGCCCCTGCAGTGAGAGATGATGGGACTTGCGATCCAGTAATGTTTCCTGGGCTTCATGTTTGAAAAAAATAAAGATTTCTCTAAAAAGCAAACGAAAAGAAATATTCTGTGGAATATTTACATCTGTACATGATGCGTTTGTTGCTTCTAGAACTGCTCTGCGTAATGCTTTTACCTCTCATTTTTAATACAGTGTTATTAACTCATGTTTAACAGTGGAATAATTAACCATTTTTAGCTTTTTATATTGTGTTTTGAATGATGTAAGTTGCCCTGGGTCCTTTTTTTAGGAGAAAGGTAGGGCAAATATTTCAGATAAATCAATAAATAAATTGCAGAAGTTGCTTCAAGATGTTGGCTGCATATGAGTTAGCATACCTGCTAAGTTTGATGCATCTCAAGATTTTAGAAATGTACAGAAATTTTAACAGGTACAAATGTATCTTTATTAATGATTTACTCTCAGATGTGTTCTCTGATTTCTCTAGTAGCATCTCTCTTCTCTAGTAGCATCTTTATGTATTAGCATCATCATCATCATCATCATCATCATCATCATCATCATCATCATCATCATCATCATCATCATCATCATCATCATCATCTCTCTCTCCTCTCTATTTTACTTATATACTGCTCCCTTTGGCCAGGTTTAAAAAATGTAAACCACTCCCTCCCAACAGATGGTTTACAAAATGTAAAGATAAATAATGCAATATAAAATATACAAAATGATAAAGAACACAATTAAATAAATTGTTAACAAAGCAATGACAACTTGAAATCAAAGATGACATAAATAGCACAACATTAATCCTGATTCCTTTACTGTCTTTATGATGGTATGATCTATTAATTTTTTTATTGACCTGTGGCTTGTTTGCAATTCATTTCTCTTTAAAATTGTGCTTTCTTTTTGCTTTCATTTCTATAGATGTTTTGAAGAAACCTGCAATTTTTTCAGCTATCAATTTTTCAAATACTGTGTCTGGCCCAAATTAATGGCTTCTGTTGAAATTCAGGCTTAATCTTTTCAGAGTACTATATACAAATTGGATTAATTTCATGGAAAATAATAAAGGCCTAGCTGCAAGATACTAGTGCAATACTGTATAGTTTTTCATATTGAAAGATTTTCTTTCTCTGTTTTGTTAATCTTCAAAAGTCCTAGACCATCTTTGTAGTAAAAAGGGGTATAAAAAGCCTGTGTGTATTGTCATAATATAGTATGTTAATTTTACAGATTTTGCTTTGCCTTTTTATTGCTGTTTACCATTTTGGTATGTTTTTATTCTGTTCTTAATTGCTTATCTAGTTCTGCTCAACCAAAGGAGTGATAAAGAGTTAAGTAAATACAGTGGTACCTTAAATAAAGGAATTAATTCGTTCCAAATGAAATTCTGTTAAACAAATTTTCCTTTGTACAAATTTCCCATAGGAATGCATTGAAAAAAGATAAATCCTTAATCATGACCATTTTTCTGTTGTACGGATTTGCCCCATGGGTCATTCTGTTAAGCGATTTCTCCCTATCTCCTGAAATGTTTTCCTTTAAGCAGATTTTCTGTTAAACAAACCACTTGTTATACAAGGGTCCACTGTATATTGATCATCCAAACATCTAATATGATTGCCCACAAATTAAGCAATATATTAGTAGGCTTAGTATCAAGCTGGTACTGCTTAGAGTCATACCAGAGTTCATTAGTAGAAGCAGGTGGCACATATAGGTGAAACGCGAAAAATTAGAAAAATTAGAATATTGTGCAAATGTTCATTTATTTCAATAAGTCAACTCAAAAGGTGAAACTAATATTGTATATGAGATAGACTCATTACATCAGGCATGTCCAAACTTTGGCCCTCCAGATGTTTTGGGCCATATATCCCACATTCCTTTGCCATTGGCAATCTAAGCTTAGAATTCTGGGAGCTGTGGTCCAAAACAACAGGAGGGCCAAACTTTGAACATGTCTGCATTACATGCAAAACAGTCCTGAACAGAGGGGAAGTAATATCTCACGGGATTTGGAGACTATACATCTATTAAGGCAACCTAAAACATTTGTTTCCTTTTTTGTAGACATTCCACGTGGTTGGCTCTTATTCAGCTTGTGATCTATGACAATTCCAAGATCCTTCTCACGTATAGTGTTGTTGAGCCAGCTATCCCCCCGACTTGTAACTGTGACTTTGCTATTGTGTTCTTAGGTGCAGTACTTGGGATTTATCCCAGTTGAATTTAATTCTGTTGTAAAGCCCAGTGCTCAAGCTTATCTAGATCATTTTTAATTGTGTTCTTGTCTTCTAGGGTGTTATCTATTCCACCCAATATTGTGTCACCTGCAGATTTGATCAGCATTCCCCACAATCCTTGATCCATGTCATTAATAAAAATGTTGAAGAGCACTGCGCCCAGAACTGAACCTTTGTGTACCCTGCTTCTTACCTTCTCCCATTATTAATCATCACCCTGTTACATGATTCTGCAGCCACCTGTCAGTTCTGCTGTTCAGCTCATACCGAGTTATTTTGCTAATCAAAATATCATGGGGCACTTTGCTCATGTCAAGATATACAATGTCTGCAGCATTCCCTCTGTCTTTCAGAGAGGTTATGCAATAAAAAAGAGAGATCACATTAGTCTGGCAGGATTTGTTCTTGACAAATCTTTGTTGACTTCTAATTATTAATGCATTGTTTTCTAGATGCTTGCATAGTGAATGCATTATGATCTGTTCTACAATTTTCCTTGTGATTAACATCAGGCTGATTGGTCTGTAGTTCCCAGGTTCCTCCTTTTTGCCCTTTTTGAAGATAGGGACATTAGGCCTTCTTCAATCATCTGGCACCCCACCCATTTCCCATATTTTTAAATAATGGATAGTGGTTCTGAGAGTTCTTGAGCCAGTTCTTTCAATACTCTTGGATGCAGTTCATCCAGCCCTGGAGATTTGTACATATTCAAGATAATAAGACTGTTTGTTTATTGATAGTTAATGTTAAAAGAAACTAATATTAAATCTCTTACTTTGACAAATATTTTTTGTAGCTGAGACTTGTGTAACTGTAGAGAGGAACATTTCATTAAGCCTTGGATTAATGTAACACAACCTATTCATTTTTAACTTGTAGTTGTATTTGAATGGTGGTTAGGGAAAACAACAAATGTTGGTCAGGAAAAGTCAAGTCATTTACCAGCATAATAACAATTCGAATAAATACAATTAGTGAAATATCATAAATTAAGCCATCTGGCCTGGCCCATATAAGATACAATTCCATTTAAAAAAGAATGATTAACAAAATGTGGGATTTGAGCAGCTGAATATAATGAGACTAAAGTTCCCATAATCACCCAACATACTGATACTCCTAATAAGAGTATTAAGTTTAAGACTAAAGGGCAGGGGCTGAAAAGGAAGCAGAAATGGAAGCATTTCAAGGACTGCATGTAACCAGTGCCCTGCAGCAAGCTATGGCTGCTGCGCAGAACTTGGCCACTGCACTTCTAACATAAGACTCCCTGTCCGAAAGTAGCAGGGAAATATAAAACTCAATGGGACTCCCCAGGAACTTTTGGAGGAATGGGTACAAAACATCCTTATGTAAATCCCTCTAAAACAGGCAATGTAAAAGGACATGTCACATGGATGAGAAGGGATTAGTTTTATGAGTGATGACAATCCTTCTATCCCATCCCTCATCTGTTCTCTAGTGAGACAGTGTATCCAGCAGGTCTTCCTGGCATACTTAATTTTCAGTCCCACACACTAGGGAATCTCCTGTTATGACTAAGATGTAATGATAATCTCTTGTACCTAGAAACTGAAATACTGATTCTGGTCTAGTGATCAAAACAGGGCTCTATAGGACCTACTTCTAAGGCTGCAGTCAGACCAGTAAAAATGTATCCTGTTTTTCTTATATCTGTTGCTTTTTCTGTAGTTGCGTGTTGAGGTCACATGACATATATCTCATGATAGTGGTTTATATGTTTATTCATTTTGCATTTAGTAGAGTAAATGAATTGTGGCAGGTTCATCAACATCCCTGCAGCAGAACACATCCCATTCCCTTGATGCTCAGGCTCCAGTAATGGGGATGGTGGGTTTTGGCAGGCCAGCACATCATCCAGGAGATACCAGTTGTCCTCCAGATATCACTTTTTCTGACTCGCCCACCGCCCCCCTCCTCTCTGTCCTTTTCAAAGCCCCGTGAGGGTGGGGTTGGCTCAGAGCACAAAGGGATTATTTGCTGGGGTTCTCAGCAGTGGGGTTAACCCACAGATTCCTTGTGTGGAGAAAATGATCAAGGCAAAAAGGGAAGGGACCTTGGGCAGAGGGTTGGAGGAAAGGGGGGGCATAATCCTGTTTATCATGTGTGTCAAATGTGATGAGGAGCCACCTCCTCACGGAGAGAGAACTGCTCAGCTTGGTCAGGGCGGGGGGGCATGGACAGCGAGGAAGAACAGTCAAGATGCCCGAACCAGAGCAAAGAGGCAAGAGCAAATGGAGCACACTGAGGTAGGACGAGTCATTTCTGGGATTTCTTAGGCATAAAATTATTAATAACAACTGTGTCACGTAGGAACATACAGAAGCAAGAGAGGGACCACTGGAGCGCACAGGGCTCTTCAGGAGCAAGGCAGGACAAAGCTCTTTGGCACAGAGAAGTGAAGGGACAAAGCACACGAGCAACCATTTTGCTTTGCTGAGGCAGAAGGCTGCAGTGCAGGAAGCCTGTATATACTGCTCTCAAAGGCCTCCAGCTGCACCACCGGTTCCCTCAACAACAGGCAAGCCCACTCTTCTGTGGTTTCTCCCATCCTGACCCTGACAGGCTTCATTCACCTCAAGCCAGCTTTGGCTCAGGGCTGTTGTGGTTTGCCCGTCAGTAGGGGCTTGGGGCTTGGCTTCTCCTTTGCCTGCCTTCATACAACCTGGTCTGCCTCCTTAATGACCACGCCACCCTCTTCCTAGCCAAAGCTGCCCAGGCAAGGCTGCCTGGATTGCCTACACTCACTCTTTGTTAGAAAGCCTCTTGAAGCAACCACAAAGGCAACCTATTGTTGGCCACGTAGTGATCCATGCCATTTTTTCCTATTTCCACATTGCATTTCCCTCTGTGGAGGAGAACTCACAGCACATTCTTGTACTTCAAGCCACATTTGACAGAAGAATACCACGGTGCTTATATTCCCATTTCAAAATTACTATACTATATATACTCAAATATAAGTCTAGTTTTTCAGCCCTAATTTTGGGCTGAAGAAAGGGCCCCTCAACTTATATTCGGGTCAGTACTTTTAGCCACTGAGACAAGTGCTTGGTTCGGTGGCTGAAAGTCATTTTAAACATCACATAGGGCTTCTCCTGACCCCCCTTTGCATCATGGGGGAGCAGAGCGCAATGTTTAAAATGACTTTTAGCCACTGAGACAAGGGCTTGCCTCAGTGGCTAAAAGTCATTTTAAACATAGCACACTGCTCCCCCACCTCACAAAGGAGGAGCTGCCAGGCCCTGCTGCATTTCTCACCCTAGACTTATACTCAAGTCAATAAGTTTCCCCAGTTTTTTGGGTTAAATTAGGGGCCTCAACTTATTCTCGGGTCGACTTATACTCAAGTATATGTGGGTAATTAAAAAAAAATAAGAGTTGATCAAAAATAGAGGGAGGTGAGACTGCATGCCAGAAGTAAAGGAAACTGAACGATTTAAGAGTACACACTGATTACAACGATGGTAGTAGTGTACTATGAAATGTGGAATAAGAATAGTTGTATCCTCCAAAGGGATGGATTTGATGTGGACATAGGATAGAGGGGGAACAAAAGAATGGATAAGGGGTCGTATGTTGTGTGAACAAAGCAAAACAAAATAAAACAAAAATGAAAATATGAGAGAGAGAGAGAGAGAGAGAGAGAGAGAGAGAGGAGTAACTCATTTTCAAGTGTGGCTGCAGCCTAGAGGTTTAAAATTTCCAAAAATGTTGAAGCCATTGGGAAAAAAACCTTTGGAAAGAAACGGAAAAATGGGTGGTGGTGGTGGTGGTGGTGTTTTCTCTTTTCTCCCAACATTTCCAGAAATTTGGTATAGCTGTTGCGACCGGACAGATCTTGAAAAATGACTTCTTAAAAGAAAAATTGCCTTCAAGGGTGTTACAGCAATCAAATTAATTGCTGCAGTGATGTTCAGAGTGGGAGTGTTTAACTTGAGCCTTTCCAGAGAGTAAATGTGTGATGCTTGTTTTCAAGCTGCTCTGATAGGCTGGAAATGAAACATATACATGTCCCCACTGAGCAGAAGAAAATGTATGTTACAAATGTGATGAAAAGCCACAGAGACAGGAAGCGTGAGGGACCTTGCATCCTGTTCTTTCTAGCCTTGCATCTTTCATATCTGAAGATGTTCTTAAAATAGAATTGAAGGACCACATTCAAGCATACAGTAAAATAACACACACACACACACACACACACACACACACACACACACACACACACACACAGAGAGAGAGAGAGAGAGAGAGAGAGAGAGAGAGAGAGAGAGAGAGAGAGAGTTTAGAAGTTCAGGTTTGAAATTTGACACTGGACATTAAATGAGGCCAAAATTTCACTTTTTAATGTTAAGATCTCATAAAGCTGACAATACGTTTCATGAGGCTGCTGCTTAATTCTTATCCAGAATATTCCGGGTGTTATGCTTTTTGCATTTTGTGTAGAACATAATAAAGTAGTAATAAATAGGATGAATGTTAATATTGATGCATACTTTTATTCAGGGCATAATCAGCAGGACAGAATAGAAATGTACAAAGCTAAGAGAAAACAGTTTTATTAGACATGACTAAAATGCCACACAGCGGTGCTCATATTGCTTACCTCGTTAACTGGTGTTTCTTTTGTACAGCGTATTGTTACCCTCCGTATTAATCCAGATTTCTCAGCCCTAGAAAATGTTGCCATTTTAATCATTGTTTCAGAATCTTTGCAACTTTTACTTGGCAGAAAGAAGAGTTGAATTATTCCACTTTCAAAAAAAATATATTCTGGGGCTGGGAATGGATTAAAATGGGGCAATGGAATTAATAGTGTTACAGTTAAAAAGGAAAAGGAAAACGGTTCCCTTTTTCTTTTAGTGGTCTTGCTTCCCCATCCCCCCAACCAGAGCTGCCTCTGACCTACTTCCATTCTCTTGGCTTCAGTAATCCGTCAGTGGAAATTTATGCAGTCAATGGAAGTGAGAAACAATGGAATATCACTGAAATGAGAAAGGAATAAATGTGAGCAAGAGAAGTAATTAATGAATTGATGCTGAAGTGCTCATACATTGTAAACTCAAAGATAAATTACTGTATATGTATACACCAGAGTCATATTTTAAAAGTATTTGTTCTGTTATCTAGAGAGCCTTTATTTTCTTGTCCTTTTGATACAATCAGGCTAAAATCCTATTCACACAAACTGCACCTGTGGAAAGCTGATGATGGTATCAGTGGGGAAGATTTTTCAGAAATTAAATACTTGCTACTTCTGGCCCACAGCTCCCTTTCATTCTTCAGGAATTGTGGGAGTGGCAGGAGGAGAAGGTCTATAATTACTGGGAATCACCCCTGCCAATGATATTGTCAGCCTTCTAAAGATGTCACTCCATGAACAGGATTTCTGCCACTGTCTAGAAAATCTCATTGCTCAGCACTCTTTTTAGAAGAAAATATTAACACATTTTCTAAGGATTGGACCAAGCTAAGGTGTCCAACTTCCATCCCATGCAAAACGTGTCTGAACACATAACTGTATAATATCCTCTTAAAGAACATGCTTAGGGAATTTATATACATTGTCCATTTTGAACGAAAATGAAACCTAATAAAAATTTAAATGATTTTAAAAAGCAGAATTGAGCAATGCCCTTAATGGAACATTAAAAGATCATCAGAGATGCAAGTTTTTAAATACTTCAGAATGCTAAATGTCCATATATTACAAAACTAGTGGGAACAAAATCCTATGTTTTGAAGAAGCCAACATGAAGAAGAGACAAGACACAGGTTTGTGCCTTTTTAATGTACATAGTGCTAATATTATACGACATTGTTTGTGTCAAAATGCTTTGTCATCATCTGTTTTTGTCTCTTAGTCCCAGTGAATATGATCCAAACATTGCAAAACTATCAAAATCCATGCTCTTCCTCTTTCCAAGGTGTAGTAGTAGTAGTAGTAGTAGTAGTATTTAGCCTTATTAAATAGGTGACTAGTCAAAAGTCCCTACGGCCATCCTTCAAAAGGAACTCCCCCAGACCAAATTTATGTTGCAAACATTCCTCATTACATTAATTGAGTGGTATACACATTTAAGAAATAAATAACTAAAGAAATAAATAGGTAGCTTGCTGTAATACTCTGCAAAAATGCATAGCCAGGTCCTTTTTGTCTCCAAAAGTACTGTATTATGAGTGACATTTGTAACATGGTCCTTGGCTCTGAAAATGTCATATTCTAGAGGTCTCTGTCTCTTCTTTGTCCATGTTGCCACGGGTGAGCAACCCCAGTTGGTTCCAACAAGTTTCAACATTGTGAGGAGCACAGAGAGAAGAAGCACAACCTGAATAAGAGCTCGCCCCTCATGGTCCTTGAGAGCTGTGAACCTCCGACCTAAGGATTCTGACCGGACACTGTTGCATTATAGTTGTGCTTCGCTCTGGTTTCAAAAGACGTGGATGCCATCATCTATTAATAGTTGTTTTTTCTGCAAAATGAGATCCCAAAGCAATAAATAGCATCTTGTTGTTCTTTTGCTATTGTGTGTAAGAAAAATGTTATAGATCTTATATCTGTGTGGCTAAATAAAGAGGCCTTCATTGACATAACATGTACTTATTGAGGAACTGAGACATGGTGTATTCAAGCAGCTTTTAGTCCTCTTTACAGATGCTTCTACTGCACAATGGTAGTGCCCCGGAAAAAAAAATTTGGAGTGGTGTCAAGTTCATTGCTTCCTGTTCTCATTTGTGCTTCTTGTAAGGGCAAGGATAGTGCAGCAAATGGCCAGCGCAAGGGTTCCCTTGGATTAAGCCTGTTAAGTGCCAAATACCCCTCCCTTTCTTTCTTATCTGAGATGCTACCAAGAAAACACAGGAAGGGTGAGGAAGATGTGGCCTCTGGATGATTCTTGGACAGTAGCTTCCATCAGCCATAGCTAAATGGTCAGAGAGATTCAGACTTGCTATCTGGTAGTACCTGGAGGGCTGAATGTCTTCTGCCCATGGGATATAAACTGGCAAAGCCATCTGGATTATTAACATCAGAGGAATATTTTTTTGCAGAGGTGGTGGGGTTTGAAGAACTCTTCAGGGCTTGATGCTAGTACATAAGGCTCCGTTCTGCATGCTCATGGCTATAACTGAATGCATTAAATATTACAGTATTAACTGATGTTTTGCTGTCACTTGGACATCCTCTACAAGTATAGTTACCAGAAACAAAATAGTTCAAGGCACAGAAGATGTTTAATAGTAATTAATATTCAGGAATAAAGGTCAAATTGTGAAAAATACGTCCTTAATGAATATTTGGTTATTTTAAAATCATGAGCATGCATCTCCATTACTTTATGGTATGGAGCCTGTCAGCAAGGATTACAAGTCAAGAACTTAATTACCATTTGTGCAGTATGTTGAGCGTGAAAATAGCAGGGTATAATTGAAGTGTCTGACTACCTGCTGCAGTTGACAACATAAAATTACTTTTTAGGTATTTAACAAAAATATTTTTTTAAAAAGTGTTACTTCAGAAGATTTCTTTTTAATACTGCTCTGCGTTGATTGCAAGGATGATCTTAATTGAAGGTTAATGCTGGTGAGAAACAACAGGTCTCTGTCTCTCTTTTCTAAGGGTATGATTTCATTGTATAATAACCAAATATTTAAGAACGAAAAATGGGAGCACATAATTATTTTTAAATTTAGAATATCAAAAGTAACATTACAGTCTATTAAGCAAAACACATTTATGACTTTATATTGTAACTGTCTTCATCTTTCCACAGTTAAATACTGAAAACATCACCCGTTTTCATCTGCATTCTTAAGTTAAACTTTCTATAGTGTCAAATTTGGAAAGGTATAGGACAGTTTTGGTGAACCTATGGCACGGATGCCAAAGGTGGCACTTGGAGCCCTTTCTGTGGGCATCCGACATTTCCCCTTCACAACCACCTGTATTCAGCTTAAATTGCTGTATTGGCACTTTGCAAAAAAAATTAGTGGGTTTTAAATTGCAGTTTGGGCACTAGGTCTCTAAAAGGTTCGCCATCACTGGTGTAGGAGAAGATAGACAGGCATTTCCTGAGTTGTTTTAGACTACCAAGAACCAAACATCACCAAAATACATCAGGGATAATATGATCACAACATGGTTCTCAAGTCTTTTTCTCTTTTTTTCTCATCAATGTAGTGTGGGGGGGGTTGCAGCTCATTCAGGAGATAAATGAAATTTTGGAAGCGAAGGAGGACATATGACAATATCATTCTTCTAATTAAAACTTCCCGGTTCTTTGACTCTAGCTTTAATGCACTAAGTGTAACCAGAAATGTTAGCTGTTGTATAATTGTCCCACAAATTTGAATATATTGGCAGAAAATTAATAGCAAGTTTCCAGACTGAAGTTCCTTCAAAAAAGCAATGTTTCTCCTGCAGAAGGCCACCCCTCTTTTTTTGAGGGGCTTGCCCATGGAAATTTCAGTGGGTTGAGAGCTAGAAAGCCAGTCTTGTCATAATTTCTTCACTGAACATTTTGTTGGATTCTATGGAAGTCTTGCTTCGGAACAAACCAAAATATTTTAATAAATAACTCAAGTTTCGAATCAGGCTAGAACCTAATCATTAGGTATCGTAATGATAAATTTGTTTTCATAGCTAGACTTAAAAGCAGCCACAGGTGCAAAGCAACATTGCTGTAGTTTAAAAAACAGAGGTAATTTTTTAATGTTGTAAATTCAAAGCCTGGCAAAATTTCTAATTTGTAGATGTTTTGTAGATTATTTATTTATTTAGTTATTTATTGGATTTCTATCCCACCCATCTTCCCGTAGGAACTCTGGGTGGTTAATTACAATGACTCTTTCCAAATAGTTATTAGCAATAATACCCAGTGTTCTTCATCATTAGTTAGCCATGTCTACTCTGTTAATGAAAAATTCCTGATGTATCTTTTCCTCCGTAAATCTGAGATACTGGGATGGTATAGTGAGTAGTCCCTATTTCCTCTCCAGTATCTGCTTTATATACCACTTTCAGCAGTTTCCACAGCAGTCCTGGGAATCCACCTAGTTGTACTCCTCTTGAATACTAACAAGTCAAAATAAAACCTAACCGTTGGGTCCTGTTGTGAATTCACACCAAGTTGTTTACACAGGCCCCACTGAAATAAGTGAAATTCTGATTTAACACAAGTGTCACTTATTTCACTCATATTTTAGTCTGACTGTAACCTAGTGTGTTATATAGTGTGAGTTATTTTTAAATTTAGAAAAATTTCATCTCATTAATGTATTATACTAGTATAGGTTTTAGAAATAAGAGAATGTTAATAATAAGATGAAAATACTGTATGACTTCTTATTGCCTAACTTCCTCCTGAATTTTAATAGTTCTGTGGACAGTACAGTATAAATTTTCTGGCCAGATAGCTCAGTGTGTTCGGTATCTGGATGTAGAGCCAGAGGGGTGTGGAGTGATATTCCCGACTATGTATCCCAGAAGAGTTTCCATGTGCAGTTTTAGGCAAGCTGCAGAGTCCCAGACCTGCACCCAAAACTAGTGAGTGATAAGTCACTTCTGAGCATTCTGTCTAGAAAACCCTGAAAGGGATCGCCGTAAGTCAGAATTGACTTGAAGTTGTACAATTATTTATTAAGTATAAATTTACTAATTTAGTTTTTCAAGTGACAATTGCTTTGATTTGGTATTTTTCTTCTGTAAATGCAGATTACACAGGGAACAAATTAGCATATATAAATCTTCTAAACAGTTATAATGAGCAGTGTTTTTATTTGCAATGTGTATTCTTTGGGGGAATGAATACACATTACAAATAAAAGCATTGCTCATTATAACTGCTTAGAACATTTACATATGCTAATAATATTAAAACTAATATTAATCTTTTCTGTTCTTTGGTTTCTCAAACTTAAATTTGACTTATTTTATTTTGCCTTTGATGAAACAGATGGTATGTGACTTGTTTACTAATGCATATCTCTTAATTTGGCTTGCATGCAGAAAATACTGTCTCCAGAAGAAGAACCTCAAGTCAGTTTCAATTGCCAAAAATAATTTGTTTCTTTAAATAACATTAAAAATGGTAATTTATTATAGTTATATCTGGTTTTCCGAAGAGTTTCAAACCAGTGTTAAACTAACATAGTGAGATCATTTGATGTTTTGGGGGATGAAGGGCTCCATGATTGTTAGGAGTACAATTTTAATCCTTGGCAGTTTCATTATTATTTTTTGTTTCAGTTTCTAGGGTGCTGTGTGGGATAGGGTTGAAGGGGAGTGAAGAAGTACAACTTTGTATTAGTATTTATGGCTAGTTGATGAATTGCTTTATTTGTTGTTAGTGAATTTATATTTTGTGAAACCCTGCCACCTGAGAGTGTTCTGGAAGTAACAGGTCCAGTGTCGTTCAGTGGAACAGAGAAAGGTAGAACTAAGAGCCACATGACATTTTTCCAACATTTGTTGGCTTTTTTTTTCTAGGACCAAATTCAAGCAGGCTTTATATCAATTTAGTGTATTCTAGAGTAGAAATTGTGTTTCTGTGCATGAGTAAGAAGATAGCTGTGCATCTTATGCTACAAACAAAACCTACTGTAGAATGAGCAGAACAGTTCTTCATGAGACTGTACTGCCATCATGTGGCAATCGCTAAGACTCTGTATTTGGAATTCTTACCATATGTCCCTTTGGCTCAACCGTATTTATTTATTTATTTATTTATTGGGACTTACCAGTATATACCGCACCATCTAGCAACAAGGCTACTCTGGGCGGTGTGACATATATTTCAACAAGTAGTAGCTAAATGTGCAGCTGAAACAGTCACATATTATTTTGCTTACACTTTCCTCCCCTCCAACACTGTCTCCTTTTAATTTTGACTTTGCTACATTTAAGACTGTAAGCCTTTGGGGTGAAGGACTCTTTTCTAGTTCCTGAACTGCTGTGCAAGATGCTAAATTAATAAAAGTGAATATGCTTTACTCTAGAGTAAAATTCACTAAAATTAGACCATAAGGCAATGTTGATGTGGAATCGTTCATGGTACGGGATTACTGTTTGGAAGATCGGAGATGGTAAGGTGCGTGGACAGAAAGGAGGAGCTATCAAATGTACTCTCTTTCAATTTGAAAACCATGGGATTTTGAAACTAATTCATATGAACAAGGAGTAGAGTGGATGATGTTACTTCCTGGTAATTGGTTCCTGTGTCCTTGCTCAATCCAGCAAAGGCCCATCTCTGCTGACAACAGGAAGCTGGCATGTGTCAGCAAAGAGGTATCATGACTCAGAGAAAGGTTAGAGTTAACCTGTTGCCTCCTGTATATTTTCTGTTTGTGTGTGCAAGCATGTGTGTGTTTGTGTTATTGCTGTTTGTGGCTCGCAGAAGGAGACAATGTTTCAGGAAGGAATAGGGAAAAGAAATTTAGTAGTATGAAAATGTAGATTGTTTATAGTCTGACTGATACACTTCTTCGTTCTTGAAGTCTGATTGTTTGGGCTCTGACATTTCCATCTACATTTCCTTTCTGATCTGTGGCTAAAAATACAGTTTGCTGGAATAGAATGATTACATAATTTGTTATTGTTTCACAAAACTCAGAAAGCAGGAGGCAAAACTTCAGACAAACCCTCCCCATGTGCTTCTTTCATACTAAAAAGTAGAGCATTATAATGAAATGCATTACTTGTACCTAATATGTCAGAGTTATATCTTTACAAGATAGGTTCTAGTTCTTATTTTTCTGGAAAATGATAAACAAAAGCACTGTATATATAACAATACCATTTTAATGTGATATTTGTTTGATTATTTTAAGTACATCTATGCTTACTGTTTTTAGCTTTTAAATATTGTCTCTTAATAATGTACAAGCCATGTTGGGTCCTTTTTAAAGAGGAAGGCAGGACAAATATATTTTAAATAAACAAATAATATTGACACATTCTGTATTTTTATATGTTTCATTTCTTTCCTCAAGACCAGTATAAAGGAAGGATTACTGTTGAAGCAAACCAGTTCTTTCCAGAGGTGGAAGAAACGTTACTTTAAACTTCGGGGTCGTACACTTTACTATGCCAAGGATTCAAAGGTAAAGATTGCAATTAATTTTAGCAATTAGCTTTAGCAATTAGCTTAGCAATTTATAATAAACTTTCTTTGTATGGATAGAGGAGGTACTTTTAGGTGATTGTGATAAAAAGTTTAAAATATTATTTTAATTACTGGTTTTATTACTATTTTTTCTACATCAAAACTGTATTTTTGTGTAATATTTTTTATTTCCTAGGGAAATAAAAGAGGGCTACTCACTGGCATTCATGCCAGACTGACCTTATTTAAAAGTGCTGTGATCTTAAAATAGATCCTACCAAAAGGTGCACTGGAATAAACTAGCTATAGACAAACGGAGACAAAGGTGACTCACAAGCAAAGACTTCAGCTACTTCAACAGAAAGCACTGAGCAGTCAGTGGTGTCCCAGTCACTTCTCTGACAACTGTTTCTGCTTTGGATGACCATAATGTAGCAAATTCTAATAATTTGTGCAATTTTTTGAGTTTCTGAATCTAAATTTTATTTAGCATTGGGTGCTTTGAGCCCCAGGTGCTACACTGACTGGTAGCCCCACCCCCCACCAGCTGAGCCACTTTTGCAAAAGAGAAATGTGATTACTGATGATCACCATCTTAAAGCACATAGAGTAGAAGCATTGTTCTCCCTTATACCCCAGGAACCTATGAGGCATTGAATGAGAACTTACTGACCATGTAGATAACTAGTTTCTCTCCCAGTCCTTTTGATTGGTTGGTTTAGCTATACCTTGGGGTTTAGCTGTCTGATTAGTGTTGTAGTAATTAAGCTGGAGTGTGTCTTTCTAAACAAGGCTTGAAAAGATAACATTCAAGTGGCAGGGGAAATGAAGCCCATTTCTTTCATATTTTCACAGTCACTAATATTTGATGAAGTTGACCTGTCAGATGCCAGTGTTGCTGAATCGAGCACAAAAAATGTCAACAACAGCTTCACGGTATGTGGCCAATATACTTGACTGCAGATAATATGTTAAAAGAGATATTTTGTGTTTATCCCTTTGCCATATCTTTCAACTTTATATCAGGGATTTTCTCCTGTAGTGTTAAGAAATGATGTTTATTGAACATGTTCAGTTTGCTGAGAAAACATTTATTAATTATGAATATAATTTTTACTTTTTTGCTAATTATTTCCAGTGCAGTTTATAAAAATTATTAACAACAGTCCCTGCATAATAATATATACATTATTTTAGATATGATTATGTATTATATAAAGAAATTGGAATAAGTTCTAGTTGAACAGAACAGGTATAGTTAAAAACAATTGTGAGTGCATCTTTGCTTAAAATCAATGTACTAAATATATCCAAGATGTCCAATTTGTGTGGTAATCTGTTCAGATTTAGAACCATCTGGAACATTTAAAAAGGCACACATACAACCTCTCTGATTGACACCTCAGGCTTCCACCAGTTTTGATTTTACTTTTTTGCTTTGTGACAAGTAAATTAAATGCAAAACTATTAAGAGGTAATGTCTGAAATCTCAAAAGTACAAAAGAAAGTGAATAAGGGAAAGATTACAGTAAGTTGTTTTCCTATTTAAAAATGAAATATCCAAGTGTATATCTGCAGTCCAGCTAAATGCCATATAAAGAGATTGCTATCAGAAAGGAAAAGCCTGAGAGAAGAGAATGCTTTGAGAAGTTTCTTGAAGAAGGCATTATATAACTGGAAAATACTGGAAGACGTTGCATTGGTAATCCTACTGTTATGCTGAGGAAATAGATTTGGGCATGAAAGTTTATATTAAAATACAGCAGTTCGTCTTAAAGATGCCACTATTTTTTTACTTTATTATTATTATTTATTTTACTCTTTCATAGTACTGAAAATTATAGAGCTCCATTTGTTTAAGGAAAGGCAGAAGAAATAATCAAATAGAAACCCTCCACCACTTCAATCAGCAATTTTTTGGGTGCTCCAAAGCTGAAGGAAACACAGTGTGTGGGAGGGGGAGACTTGTCCCCACTGTGTTTCCTGCACCAGCTTGTCCCTTTGATGGTCAAAGCAGGCAGGGTCTGGTTGTAAAAGACCCGGACCGTGCATCATTCAAGGGGGAGGCTGTGGCTGCGAGCAAAAGCTAGTGGCTGGTTGTGAAGCCTTAAGGTGCAAGAAAGGCTTCATAACCAGCCACCTGTTTTTGCTTAAAGGTAGCCAGTTGAGAGCAGGAGAACAGAGCAGGTTTTTGAATTTTGCACTGCAGCAGCACCCTCACTGCTGCAGCACAGAACTGAAAAACGTGCTCTGCTCTCTCGTTCCAAGCGAAGCACCACCTGCCTGACCCTCGCCTGGCTGAGAACATCTTGTCCACCTGTGAAAATCAGCTGTATGGCTGCAGCAAGACCGGGTGGCAGGAGTAAAGCCGCCGCTCACCACCACCACCACCACACAGCTGATGTTGAAGGTTTGTTGAGGGGCTTTCCCACCAACCCAGCAAAGGGGGGAAGCTCTTCCTCTGCTTTGTTGTGTGGGGGCAGGCTTCCCATAGGAATGCATTGAAAGCCTATAGTAATCTGTTCCCTTCAGAATGGATTAATTGGTTTTCAATGCATTCCTATGGGAAACCGCATTTTGAACTACGAAAATTTAGAATTACAAAATATCCGTTGGGAGAGATTAATTTGTAATTCAGCGTATCACTGTACTGGGAATAAACTGTAGGCAACACAAATGAAGCAAATATAGCAAATGAAGTGTTGTCAGAAATGAAAGAGAAGGGATGAGAAAGAAATGAAATTGAGAAAGAAGAGGCCTTTTTTAAAGTCCCCAAACTGCCTAGAGACTGAATGAAAAAAAAAAAAGCTAGATTATGCTTCAATTGGAGTGAAGCAAGCCAAGGAGAACCTAAGGTCTTTATGTAACTCCTGTTGAATTCTAAAAGAAAATGTATATAGAAAAATTCATTGGCATCTGGATCTGCAATCCAGACTTAAAGCTGAAAATTATATTTCCCCCTTCAGGCTGGGGCAAGACTTTTATGAATGGTAGTGGACATAGAATCACAGAATCATAGAGTTGGAAGAGATCTCAAGGGCCATCCAGTTCAACCCCGTGCCATGCAGGAACCCCCATCAAAGTGCACTCGACAGATGGCCATCCAGCCTCTGCTTAAAAACCTCCAAAGAAGATTCCACCACCCTCCCTGGCAGCATATTTCACTGCTGAACAGCTCTAACAATCAGGAAATTCTTCCTAATGTTCAAATGGAATCTCTTTTTCTGTAATATGAAACCATTGCTCCAAATCCTAGTTTCTGAAGCCAGTACATATCACCTCAGTGTATTTACAGTGTGGAAATAATTTGAAATGTGGCTACAGAAATGAGAGACTATTACACAGCTGAGGTCATTTGAGAAATGGAAGGCAGTCTTAGCCACAATCGTGCACTGTATCTAGCCAGGCAAATCAGTTCAGTCAGAAGATCTACGCACAGATGGTAACTGTGGAAATTTCCTAGAAATACAACCCAGTTAATAATCGGCATTTCCACAAAGCTCAGCAGACAGATGAATGCATTGTATCCTATCTCTATCTGTAGATCCAGAATGAGTTCATCAACCTGTTCAGTGTTCACATTAGGACAGCCATCTTTTTTTAAAAAGAAAAGCTATATATTTTGCTATCATATTTTGATTCCTGATGTTTTTTACACTGATGAAATGTCCCAAGTGATTTGATATATACAGATTGAAAACACAGAAGTCAGCATGGTAGAGTCTCTCCTTGATATGGAAAATCAGCTGGTGTCATTACAAAACAAATATATGACATGTTGCAAGTAGATAGGCTTAAGCTGTGGCCAAAGATTTGACAGTGCCACAACTATGGCTGGACACAGTGGTGTACCGAAACATGTTTTGGATATCCAAAAGCAACTTTATGCCATTTAACAATCACTTGGTCAGTCTTGCTGTTGTGCATGCAGTTGGTGTTGAGACATAGTCTGTGTTTTTCTTTGGCAGTGTGGAAAAGATGTACAGTAGTCCCCTCACATGGTTGAGGTTCTCAAACCACATGCAATAAACAAAAATCTGTGATACACAGATGCTGTTACCCTCTTACTGCGATCACCCCACTCCAAAGCTGCTTTGGAGTGTGATGGCAAAGGTGGTGGCGGTGGCAGGGAAGGCACCCCCAACAACAGGGATGGTAGCAGAACAGCAGTGGTGGTGGTGGTGGTGGTGGGGACAAACGTGGTGACAGGAGGGAATGGGGACGAAAGCAGCAAGAGGGGTGACAGCTGGGTGGTGGGGTGGCAGGGATGAAAATGGGTGCGGGGTAGCAGATCCCATTATTTATTTATTTATTTATTTATTTATTTATTTATTTATTTATTTATTTATTTATTTGATTTTTATACTGTACCATCTGACCAATGGTCACCCTGGGCGGTTTATAAAAGACATGGACAATGCAATGAATAATATAATTAAACAATATACAATGCATAGATGAAAATAAGACTAACCAATCAAATATAATTAAATCTGATAAGAAAGCAAGAATAATAAATCAAATACATACCAAAACAAACAGAGGCGAATTAAAATAGAAAACCAGATCAGCAAGATGGGCGAGATGACAAGCAATGGTCATGGAAAACAGGTCTACATAGCCAGGTTTTACAGTGGGGGCCAAACCAATTTCATGGGGCAGCTGGTTCCACAGACAAGGTGTGACCACCAAGAATCATATAATCATACAGTTGGAAGAGACCACAAGGGCCATCCAGTCTAACCCCCTGTCATTCAAGAACCCCCATCAGAGTACCCCCGACAGATAGCCATCCAGCCTCTGCTTAAAATCCTCCAAAGAAGGAGACTCCACCACCCTCCGTGGCAGCATATTTCACTGCTGAACAGCTCTAACCATCAGGAAGTTCTTCCTAATGTTCAAATGGAATCTGTTTTCCTGTAATTTGAAACCATTGCCCCAAGTCCTAGTCTCTGAAGCCATGGAAGACAAACCAGCCATCTCTTCAATATAACTTCCTTTGAGATATTTAAACATAGCTATCATATCCCCTCTCAATCTTCTTTTTGTAAGACTAAACAGTCCCAGATCCTTAAGCCGAATCTTGTAAGATATATGTTCCTGATATTTAGCCACCACAGAACTGTACACTAGACATGGGCATGACCAGAAAAAATGACGTTTTGAGTTTTCGTTTGTCGGAATGGGTCCGTTTCAGGTCGTTTCTGTTTGTTGCAAAATTTTTCAAAAATTTGTCGTTTCCGTTTGTCGTTTGTCATTTCCACCGCGATTTAGTGCGATTTGACTTCCCAGCACATAGGGGCGTCCTGCAATCAGGGCCGGCGCTAGGTGTTTTTGCGTCCTAGGCGGCGGGCGGGGCAGGGGGGCGGATTTGAGGTGCGCGAGGGCGGGCGGCGGCCGCGGGCAGGTGAGTGGGCGGGCGGCGGCGCAGGCCACAGGTGGGTGGTGGCGCGGGTGGACGGGCGAGTGGGCAGTTAGGATATCACTTAGGATAGAGGTTCTGTTCTTGGCTTGCACCCCAAATGTGTGTGTGTGTGTGCAAGAAAATTGAAGTTGGGAAAATAGAAAATAAATGGTAGTATATAATATATATTTAAAATAAATCCACACCTCCCACTCCCAGTCGAATCTCCCCCTTTATCCAATATCAGAAAAAAAAATCCTAAAAAAAATCCTGCCAGAGAAGAAATAAAGAATAAACTGCTATTCCCTTCAGCAGACAAAGCTGCAGGGAATCAAAGAAATTATTTTCTAAATTCAGTTCCCTCCCTGCCTGCCTAACTTAAATCCTAAAGCCTCCAGCCTCCCTCCTCAATCTCGATCGGATCACACCAGCACCAGCAGCCAGCCCTCCTCCCTCAACCACATCCATACACCCGATTTCTGGAATGATGCGATTTCTGGAAGCTGCCAATGCGATTTCTGGAAGCTGCCTCGGCTTTTTATGCCCTCCGAGACATCCAGAAGTGTCAGTCAAAACCCCGGCGATGCCATTGGTGGAATGGTTAAAAAAATTTGCATGGTCCCATCCCATGCCCAGCCCAAATGGGCAGGTCTAAAAAAATAAAAAATAAAATAAAATAAAATAAAATCAATACAACGTTTTATTGCTATAAAAACCGACTGCTGCTACTATTAAAAATCAGGCATTTAAAATAAATAAATTTCACATGTTTCTGTGGTGATTTGGTGTGTTTTTTGACCACGATTTCAAAAGAAAAATTGTGGTCGCCATTTTGGACCCCCCCCACCGCATGGCATGCAGCGAGACAGACGACGAGGATGACCCCCCCCCAGCCTGGTGCAAGCAGCCCAGGACAGGAGAAGAGGGGGGGAAAGGCCGGGGACCCCCCAGAAACCACCCCTCTGGTAGGTGGCAAAGGCTCAGGCAGGCATATTTTCGCCTGCTTTTTTGGCCGGGAGTTGGGGTTTTTTTTTAAACTTTTAAAAACTTTTTCTGTGCTTCGCATCACGCGATCTCCGCAATGCCACAAACGGAAATGAAAAACCTGACCAAATTTTTCTTTTTTCGGTTCGAGTTCGAGTTCCGATGGCTTAATTATCGTTACCGTTTCCGTTACGTAACGGAAACGATAACCGAAAACGGAAATGACAATTTCGCCGAGTCATGCCCATGTCTACTGTACACAGTACTCCATTTGGGGTCTGATCAGAGCAAAATAGTGTGGTATTATCACCTCCCTTGCTCTAGAAACTATGCTTCCAAGAATTGCATTGGCTTTCTCTCTGCCATTGCATCACATTGCTGACTCTTGTTCAATTTGTGGCCCACCCAGACTTCCGGATCCCTTTCACAGGTACTATTCGCCATCCAGCTGTCTCCCATCCTATATCTATGGAATTCAATTTTTCTGCCTATATGCAGGACCCTACATTTCTCTCTGTTGAAACTCATTGTATTTGCTTTGGCCCAACACTCTAATCTGTCTAGGTCATTTTGGATTTTTATTTTATCCTCTACGGAATTAGCCACCCCTCCCAATTTGGTATAATCTGCAAATTTAATCAGTCTACTTTGTATTCCTTCATACAAGTCATTAATAAAGATGTTAAATAGCACCAGATCCAGAACATAACCCAGGGGCACCCCATTGGTCACCCTTCTCCATGTTAGAGAGAATCCATTTACAATGACAATCAGTCAACCAATTACCAATAACAGTGGCATTATCTGTCCCACATTCTTCTAACTCCTTTTCAAGTATGTCATGGAGAAAGCCCAGTTCCTAGTAGCTGTCATCTGAGTGGGACCTTGATATGTGGGCCATGATGTGACGGGGAACTACTGGACACATTATTCTCAAGCTCCACTCATAGATGGGATAGTCTTAAGGAACATGTAGCTCAGGCATGTCCAAACTTTGGCCCTCCAGATGTTTTGGACCGCAACTCCCACAGTCCTTTGCCATTGGCAATCTAAGCTTAGAATTCTGGAAGTTGTGGTCCAAAACATCAGGAGGGCTGGAGTTTGGACATGCCTGATGTAGCTATTCACATAAAGCAGATTTGTGACAAAAGACTGAGTTCAACGCATGAGGCTTTACATGTACTTGCTGAGCATACTGAGGAACTAATAAAGACTTTGAAAGTGTTGAGATATAGGCACATCTTAAACCAAGGGTGATCCACAGAGTCTGTTAATTTGCAATGTGACTGATGCTTTCCCCTCATTCTAAGTGAATTAGATCTACCTGCAGCAAGAAGGAAATGTACTGGAATCCGCCTTAACATTAAGAAAACTGAGTATAAACAAAGATGTTAAACTGTCAAGTTAATAATAGTTAACAGTGGTCCTAACGGGTCTTCACAGTGAATTGAACATCTAATTAATTTAATATTTGAACATGAAAAATGAAAAATGGAATTTGGAAACCAGGATGTCAGTTTGTTAGATCTTTAGATGTTAGCCAGGCAAAGAAAGAGAAGAATTTTTCCTTTTAATACAACTAGAAACAGAGAGATCAAGATGTAATGCTTTTTTAAAAATAGCCCATTAAGTATTAGACATAAAAGGTTTTGAAAACTTGGTAACATTTATAAGAACATAGAAAATATAATGAATTGATGATGTCTATTATATATCTAAAGTTGTACATTAGACAGACTAGCTTAACTTTGTACTGCACTATCTTCACTTCTTGTATTAGACAATAATAGATGTAAGCATATACCTACTATATATCAAATTAGTCAAATATAATCTAAACTGTTTAGTTAAATGAAGAATTAAGTTTTAGGATCAGGAATATTGCTAAGACTAAACTAGCTAATGCAATATTGTAACCTATTATCTGTATTTTTTGTACTAGATGAAGACAGAGATAAGCAAAGACAAACATGATATTGATGGAAAAATATTAGAACAATATTAATGGAAAATATTTAGTCAATATGGAAATATGAAAATAATCTTGTTTAAGATGAGAGGAGAATCATGAAACAACTAGGCAGATCTATTGGGAAAAACATTTGATATATGTGACACGGCAGGAGAGATGTATCTATTTTTACATTCTTTTTTTAAAATAAAAATATCTTTAAAAAAGAAAGAAAACTTAGTATCTAGAGACTGTTACCACTCATGGAAGACTCTGAATAAAGGGAGAAAACCTAAAGAAGGTGGATGCCTTCAGGTATCTTGACTCCCATCTCCAAGGCAATGGTGGCATCCGTGGCAATGTGTGAGCCAGGGTGAATGCAGCCTGGTTGCTATGGTGCAACTCACCAGTGTGCTTTGCGACAAATGAATGCCAAATCAGTCTCATCCAAGATTTATAGGATCATAATTTTTAATACTCAAAAATAAATAAGAAATAAATAATTGTTCATCCTGTTACACAGTGTGGCACAGAGTGCAAAGCAGCAATAATGGGCATGGAATGCCACCTCCATGCCGTGGAAATGTACCTACTCGAGTATAAGTCGACCCGAGTATAAGTCGGGGCCCCTAATTTAAACCCAAAAAACTGGGAAAATTTATTGACTCAAGTATAAGCCTAGGGTGGGAAATGCAGCAGGGCCTGGCAACTCCTCCTTCGTGAGCTGTGTGTGTGTGTGATGTTTAAAATGACTTTTAGCCACCGAGGCAAGTGCTTGAGTTTAAAAAGTCATTTTAATCATGGGGGGGGGGGGTCAGGAGAAGTGGCGCACAATGTTTAAAATGACTTTTAGCCACTGCCCAAACTTGCCTCAGTGGCTAAAACTATTGACCCGAATATAAGCCGAGGACCCCTTTTTTCAGCCCAAAATGAGGGCTGAAAAACTAGGCTTATATTCGTGTATATACAGTATATGTTCTGTTGGATATAGGGTATCCCTCTTCTTGACCACATCAAAAATGATGCTACCTATCAGCAATTAGGTGTAGTATCAATAAAAGAAGATGAAAGAAAGCCAGCTCTGCAAGTAGGGACATGTCCTCAGAGCAGCACCTTCCACTGTCACCCAAACTGCTTGCCATCTGGAAATCGATGGCTGGTGGCCACATGGGTATCCAAACCAGAGGTGGCAGGACACTGTCAATAAGGACATTCAGATTGTTGTCCTACACCCTGAAGGCGCAGTTGATTGGGTAAAGGGGCGTTTCAGGATCCAAAAAGTGGATCCCACACCTGAGGGAAAAAGTGAAAGAGGAAGAGGAGGAGAAATGGATTCAGGAGTAGAATGTATTAATTACTGTATGTACTCGAGTATAGGTCTGTCCGAGTATAAGTCAGGGGCCCTAATTTAAACCCCCCAAAATGGGAAAATTTATTGACTCAAGTATAAGCCTAGGGTGGGAAATGCAGCAGGGCCTGACTACTCCTCCTTTGTGAGCTGGGTGTGTGTGTGATGTTTAAAATGACTTTTAGCCACGGAGGCAAGTGCTTGAGTTGGTGGCTAAAAGTCATTTTAAACATGGGGGGGTCAGGAGAAGTGGCGCACAATGTTTAAAATGACTTTTAGCCACCGACTAAAAAATACCATACTAAAAAACATTATCAACACCAAAATATATTCAAAGCAGTAAGGTTCAGTTTGCAGTTTCATATGTATTATTTGCACTGGATTTGTTTGTTTGTTTTTGCTTTCACTTGATTTGTGTTTAAAACAGTAAACTTATCTGCCCAAGATCAGTTCAGGTACTGAAAAGATATTTATGAATCATGATGAGATTTTTATTTAAACTTTATTTAGCTCTATGTGTAATTAATAAAATTGACTAATATTTTTTAGGTTTTGTCACTAGGGCTTTTTTTTACATTATATATTGTACATAATTATGGTAGTATAATTTTTTAAACTGCTATCTTTTTATGTAGGTAAGAAAGTTTCATTTTAGCTCCTGTGTGATGAGAAACTGTTCTCAACAATTGCTTATATTGAGGAACAGTAATGTTAAAGATTGTAAAAAGAGCAGGAAGGACAGATCTGGGAGAAATTCTTCTGTTTCATCAGCAATTTTGCCTATATAAAAATGCCTAAAGGTATTTGCTGCTTCCTTGTGACTCATGGCCTGTGCTATACTTAGTGAGGTTATTAGATAAATTCAAGTGCAGTACAGTAATGCAGCAAAGAGGAAACATGTGAAGAATATGCAATAAGAGTCTAGAAAGCAATTATTAGAAGCTGGTTTAGATAAACTAGGTAAGAGAAAACTTTCTCATTTAAAGCCATGTTTGTGCAATATGAATTCTGGAACAGTTTTCCATATCTTTTAAAGGGCTGCAATTTAACCTAATAGACGTACATAGATCCCAACAGTTAAGAGATATAACAGTTTAGTAGATAATAAATCTTTGCAAGAAAAAAATGTTTGAATGATTACTGTTTTAAAAGTATTTATTTGCTATACTGTATTGTGATATCAGAATGGCTTTTCTTCTGGAATTAATACTTAGCAATAGTCAGCTTTTCTGTGAAGAAAGATTTCTTCTAAGCCAAGTGTTGTCATATAAACTTTCTGGAAGCCGTCTCAAGTGCTGTTTGATTTCTAGCTATTAGGGCTGCATCTTTTGGGCTCATTTCTTGTCTTTCCAAAGGTTTCTGCATTCAGCCTTCTCTATAGTTCCTGTGCTGTCTTACATGAACTTGCAAAATAATATAAATGCAATGCTATAAATAGTACAGTGAGAAATGGATGTATACTTATAGCTTTGGTTTTCTGTTCTCAGTAGCAATGATAATTTATAATATCTTAATTTACTGCTGGAAGTAAGCAGGAAGACGATGCTTCTCTAAACAGCTCATATGTGATGCTATGTCTATAGAAAATTGTGAAAATATTTTAAAATGACCCTCATCAACATGTGATGCAAGATGGGTAACTGTTAGTGAATCACAAAAGTAATATGTGAGTATTATAACTGATAGCTAAGTGTGGCTTTATAAGTTTTGGCTGAAAATCTTCATAAGTCACAACTCGAGTCAACCTATTGAATTAGTGGGAAATTAGTGAGCCAGCTCCTCTGGACCTAGACTAGCAGCGGTTTACTGCTTGAAGGAACAGAATTTCAGCCATTATGATTAGGATTTCACAAGATCTCTGATTACTAATCTTACTTGACATTAAACGAGGGAAAAAAACAACTGTCTTGTTCTTATGCTCTGTATTAACCTATCTTCTAGCACATCAAAATCATTATAACACAAGCTCTATTTCAGGTAATCACACCATTCAGGAGGTTAATATTGTGTGCAGAGAACAGAAAAGATATGGAGGATTGGATCAGCTCACTGAAGTCTGTTCAGTCCCGAGAACATTATGAGGTAAGATTAATGTTGCATCAATGAATCCTGTTTTTTTTTAATATTGTCTGTTTTTAAAAATGCAGTAAGCAGGGGAGGAAAAGATGTGCCTTTTTAATAGAGGATGAGAAATCCATAGACCTAAAATGAAGATTTTAATAAGATATTTGTGTATAATCCTTGCTGCTTTTTATTTCAATAGATGGGGAATATTGCTTTACAAGACAAGTATTTTAATTATGAAGAACTTTGTAATGCTGTACTGATGTCCTGTACTTGCAAATTTGTCTTAATTTCTCATTTATTAGACTGCACAGTTCAATGTGGAACATTTCTCAGGGATGCATAACTGGTATGCCTGCTCCCATGCTCGTCCCACTTTTTGTAACGTCTGCAGAGAGAGCCTTTCTGGAGTTACTTCTCATGGCCTGTCCTGTGAAGGTAAAGTCAGCCTTTTCTCCTGTGGCCCCTATTAGAATTAAATGCAAACATGCGGTAGAAGAATGTGTCTTACTGAGAGTCAGTTGGAATTTCACTATGAAGTATCAGTAAGGTTTATATTCTCTACTTCTGAAAATTAGGATTTCTTAAAATATTCCAAGACTTGCGGGGGGGGGGTCGGCTTTTCTTCATTCCATCAGTTTGAACAATCTTCCAAAAACACTCAAAATGCATACCTTTCCACAAGGCATTAGGGTGTGTCATTTAGAGGATTTGTTTTTTTACAAATTTTGAATAACGGGATCTGAAATATGTCTTTTGATGTCAGAAATTCAAATACAGTGGAACCTTGACTTACGTCATTAATCCGTTCCAGAGGTCTAGACTTAAGTCAAACATGACTTAAGTCAAACAAACTTTTCCCATAGAAAGTAATGGGAAAGTGGATTAATCCGTTCCAGACAATGAAAAAGACCCCCCAAAACAGCAATTTGACTGTCTAAGCAGACAGCAATAATTCATGCTGTACTATAAAAGAAATAAGACAGCATTGTGGATTTACCTCCTCCAGCATGAACCCACCCACGCACCCATCGTCCTGCCACAGCCAGCCTTGAGGGTGTATGAAAGCCCCACACACCCTTTCTAAGTCCCTGCCCTCCTCTCCCTTCAAGGTTTGCAAGGAGACAGGAGGACCCCCCCATTCAGAACACACACACACACACACACACACACACACACACACACACACACACACACACACACACACACTTCCCTTACCAAGTGGGCTGGGGGTGGTGAGGGGGGCTCCTCTCCATGCCCCAGTTTCCCTGCCTGCTTGGAGAGGGGGGGCGCACACCCCAAGACCCACTCCTGCCTTCCCCCCAGCAGCAAACTGCCCTCTGCACGTGCAGCGACACCCTCAGCAGAAGCAGCAGGAGGAGGAGGGGACAGAAGCGGAGGAGGTGGGGGGCTGTGGGATTCCCGAGGCTGCCCCTCCCAGGGGCCCTCTGCGGCGGCGGCAGTGCCCACCTGCCCTTCCCCACTGGCCCCCCTTGCAGCTGCCTGGCATCAAGGACTCACCGTTGCGGGTAGGAGGGAAGGGGATGGGAGCCCTGCGCGCCCGGGCGAAGAGTGGTGACGAGCCTGGGAGGTTGGGGCCGGGAGGGAAGCGGGTGGGAGAAGGGAGCCCTGCGCGCCCGGGCGAAGAGTGGTGACGAGCCTGGGAGGTTGGGGCCGGGAGGGAAGGGGGTGGGAGAAGGGAGCCCTGCGCGCCCGGGCGAAGAGTGGTGACAAGCCTGGGAGGTTGGGGCCGGGAGGGAAGGGGGTGGGAGAAGGGAGACCTGCGCGCGAGGGTGAAGAGCGGCGACGAGCCTGGGAGATTGGGGCGGGAGGGAAGGGGGTGGGAGAAGGGAGCCCTGCGCGCCAGGGTGAAGAGTGGCGACGAGCCTGGGAGATTGGGGCGGGAGGGAAGGGGGTGGGATAGGGGAGCCCCGCGCGCCTGGGCGAAGAGCGGCGACGAGCCTGGGAGATCCGGGCCAGGAGGGAAGGGGGTGGGGGGAAGCCCGCACGAGTGTGTGGGGCTTCTCCCGGCTCACCTGCCTTCTGGGTGTTTTGTGCCGGCAACGCCGGCAAAGGAAAAAAAGTAGGAACCAGGGGATGGAGGGGAAGCCCACATGAGAGGCACGGGGCTCCCCCCGGCTTGCCCGCCTCCTGGATCTTCAGCGCCAGCGGCGCCAGCTTCAAAAGAGAGCCGGGGGTGGGGGGAAGGCCATGCAAGCGGCTTCTCCCGGCTTGCCCGCCTCCCGGGTGCTTGGCGCCTGCAGGCACCGGCAAAGGAAGGGAGGCAGGGGCGGGCAGAGGAAGCGCCAGAGGTGCACGGATTTCACTGGGTGTGTCCGTCGCCCGTGTGCAGTGGCAAAGGAGGAGAGGTGGGGCCCTGGGGAGGATTGGAGTGGGCGAGGAGGTGAAAGTGCACTTTGTAAAAAGGTCTCAGGGAAAAAAAGGCTTTTTTTTTTTGCCTTTTTTCCTGGACCTCCGGAACGGATAAGCATAGAAATTTAGCCTGGCCGCCCAATTCCATTACGCTGGGACTCCGAGACGTAACTCGGAGCCTGGGACGCAAGTCAAACAGACCCCTAGTGGACGTAAGTCAAATATGACGCAAGTCAAGCGGGACGTAACTCAAGGTACTACTGTATGCTGTTATTATATGTATTAGACAACATTTAGCTTGGTAAATCTGCAGTTGAACAAAAGGCACATCCCTACTCTCGGAAAACAACATACAATGATAGGAAACGTATTTTCTCTGGTATGAAACATGCAGTTGCCATAAAAGAAAACTAAACCAAGAACAAAATGTAAAATTAAGCAATTATTTTCATTAAGTCTTGTTTTGAATCATTCCTGAACATCAGCCACTGACCTGCTTCTAGGCCTCTTATGTATTCCTCACATTTTTTGGCTGTATATACTTTGCCTGCTGCCTCTGTGAATTGTTTGACAAATCTTTCTACAGACTGTCCATGATGTAGCCACTTTGGAACTTGCATAGTTTCATTCATGAACTTCTTGACTTCCGATATAGTCAGTTTGCATGTCAAAGGAGGTGCATAGACATTTTGAAACCGGTCTATGAGTTCTAACAATGAAGTAGCACAAGGATTAATAGAAGGAGTCTTTCTGGGAGATACAGAGAGACCTTAGGACAATAATTTTCTGCACCCCAGCTTTTCTCTCATCACTGTCACTGGAGCATAAGAGTGTTAGAATGATCATTTACCATGGTGAATGCTAGATGGTTGGCAAAACTGCATCCCCTACAGCTTTCTTTTGAAGTCTGAGGAGCTGGAGCTGGTACAACATATGGCATGGACCTTCAACCCAAGAGTGTTTTTCTTTGATCTGGAACCAGCAGAGAAAGTACAAACTAACCATATTCTCTACAATCAGTACTGGAGGGTTTTGCCCTTAAAACCATGTTTTGATACCCATATATGGCAAATCCTGTTTGCAGTTGTTAACCATCTGGAGTGACTCACTGGAAGAGTTTCAAGACAGGCAAGATCTATGGGAAGAACTCCTGTCCTTATGGCCTGTGGAATCCTGTATCCACCGGATTGATCTGTTGACAAATCATTTCTTAAACTCTGACTAAGAGGAATGAGAGGCTCTCCACTTTGGACTTTAGAGAATGATGGATCAATTTCTAGTTCTGTGCCATTATCTAGCATCTTTCCAATTTGACCAGTCCATTTGTTGTTGGTAAGGTCTTCCCATCTCATGTCATGATCAAGTGTCACAGGGGCAACTCATTCGTATGAAGAGCACAGACTAGATAAGTTTGCGGCAAAGTTTAACCTCAACAAAGTGCATGATACCAATGATCCAACCAGTGTTTAGATTTGTGGAATCACTCCCAATGGCCTGCAGAGTTTTATCAATGCCATTCTTCTTCATGAAATCCACTAGATTGTCATCAATAACTTCAGCATATTTGTTTGTGTTTGATTTTTCTCTGGAGTCAAGTGGTGCAAATACCGTCCCCCTTGTTTATTGTATGCAGAAGAATGCTCTTCTTTTATGGTGCTGGGGAAACACTGATCAGAATTATCAGCTTTCAGCAGAGCTTCACTTGTGTCTTGACACCCATCATGGAAGATGCAGTCCATTTAACTCTTCTCATACAGTTCATCAAATTCTTGATACAGTGATTTTATAAGTTTTTCTTAGGCCCTCTTGGCTTGATTGTCATTCACTACAAATGTCTTGTCTTGTTCAGTAACTAAGCCAGCATCTATATAAGCTGCAGTGGTAATGGCATCTGTGGCTCACAGGTCAACACCGTTCCTGATGCTCTGCATAACAACATTGTGTGTTTCCAATATGTTGTGCTGTTTATTTTTATTTGAAGTATAAGATGTGCTAGGCAATTCTAAAGACATTCCATAATTTTCATCCATTCCATGTTCGGGATCAGTCATTTCTTCCTCATCACTTGAGAAAGTAACTTCATTTGACAATAATGAAACATCTGGCTTACTGCTTGTACTCAGAAAGTCTTCTCTCATCTTGTTGTTTGTTCTTTTTTACTTGTCTGTTGTGTTTTGGTAAATCTCACAGATCAGTTGGCTGTGAATCAATAAAACCTACCGTATCTTGTCTCTCTGACCCTTAATGAAAGCAAGTTCATTTGCAGTGGTATTCAACTCCTTATGACATATACATTGAATATGAGCTTCCTTTTTGTAGTCTGCAGCACAACCAGCTTCACAACAAAGCACAATTTGAAAACTGCAGTTAAGGATGTCAAAAAGTTTGTCAAGTGTTAAAATGAGAGCCTCTTTGGCTTCTAGTTTCCCCTCACAAGCGATATATTCTTAGCTTGCGCCCGTCTGTCTTGAATATTCTGCAAGATTGTAGTCTTTGCATTTATAACAGGGAATACACAAACACTGTAAGCAAGTTCCCACTTCTCAGTCACTGTGGGATAAATGTCCTTTAAAAAGACTGTTTGCTGGATAGTTTCTAGCATTTTGCACCACTTTGCTCTCGTAACAATAATCCATCTCTCAGGACATCTCGCAGAGTTGGTAGTTCAGAAGGCGAGATGTCTTGACTAGTTCCAATGAAATTGCTCATATGAGTGACTGTTCCTTGCCTAGTTTTTCTTTTGGGGGCCATTTTAACACTCACATCTAAGATATGAATACAATCACACTCAAAAAGTTTTGCCACCTGCAAAGAAGAGAAATCACTTTTTAGTTAAGTTCACATAGATATTTTCATAAAATATCATTTCTAAAACACAACAGCATAAAGATTAATCAGAAATTGGATAAAAAGGTAGAAAAAAGCCATTTACCAAGCAAAATGAAATGACATCAATTTATCAAACACATTTTTAAAATTCTCATGTCAAGCCACAACTTTTTAGCACCTCTCATATTTAAATTTTGAAAATCAGAAACTTTGACACAACAAAAAGGGGGTGTTGGCTTTTTCAGAAATAGTGAGTTGACTTGCTGCACGTTTCAAAGATTAACTTGATGCTGCAGGAAACTCCCATTATTGTATTCATCATATGCAAATAATATAGCTCAATAAATCTTCTAATGGAAGAGTCATGGGTGCTTAAAATCTACCTGAAGCATTTAGAGTTCATGATTTTTTTTTCATAACAAAGAAAAAGTGTCATAAAAAGTTCCCAAGAATGAATTAAGGGAACTAGCAGAAGCGGTGCAATCCAGAGGGGTTAAAGAGGAGATGTGAAGTGTAATGTGCTTAGGACCTTTATTTAGTAAATATGTAATAAGTATGCCATTTGTTTCAGGAGAGCCAGACTTGTTCCTTCAAGGCAACACTACTGTTATTGAGGGATGAGTGGGTTCTAAGCATTTATCTCCAAATCGTTAGGCTTATTTGTGCTGATCTAAAAATACTCTGCTCTATTTTGAGGGTGTCATGAAAAGAGTTTTTCAAACCTCATAATTCAACATATTATAATAATACTAATAATAATCATGTGACATCAAGTGAATTATGACTTAATGATAACCCTTTACAGGTATTTCCAGGCAGAGCATACTCAGAAATGGTTTACCATTCTCTTCTTCTGAGGGTGGCCTTGGACAGTGCAGCTTTCCCAAGGCTGCATAGGTTGGTCTTTTCCCAAGGCAGCCCTGTAAGGAATCAAACTCCTGACCCCATTGCTGTGCATCTCACTGAGCTATCACACCACTTATGTGCCCCCCAATTATATACCTTGTTTTCTCTGTTATAGTACCATTTAATATATTTTGCACATCACTTGAACAATGAGAGTACACTCTCTTTCCCCCACTATGTTCACATCAATTTTTAAAAAACTCTAAACAATCCTTTAAAGAAGCTTTTTTGTGGCATTGTGGAAAGATTTATGTTGCCCTTAAAAAGGGAGAAGAAAATATGTCTACCCAGAAAGGGTGCCCTTCTCAATTTTCATCCTTTTGGGAATCTTGCACTTGTATGGATTCCTTCTCCTGTGGATGAAGTTAATTTGATTTACCCAGACTCTGTGGGATTAAACTCTTGCAAGGCAGAGGCAGAGCTCTTGAACAACTTTTTACAATTATCCAAAGAATCAATTTACTTCCTTGCATTTTGAATAAAATTCATGTCACTTGATGAAATCTCTTTCCAGAAATTTAAATCCTGCTGTATATATTTGTATTCTTGGGAACAAAATAACAGACTCTGTATAATCCCACAAGAGAACCGTTATGTTTCCTGACAAGTTAAACTACAAGCTCCAGGACATGCCTCTTGTCAGATTAATGCTTTTGCTTTTTTTGGAATCAACAGAGGCATCTGGGCACGGTAACTATTCTTGGAAAACCACCAAAACAAATTTTCTAGGATAGCAGTATGGCACACAGTGTAAAGCTTGCAAGAAGCATGCTTTACTTGTAATAAGTAACAATTGTTGTGCTTTTTTTCTAATGCTTAGGGACTATTTATATTCATTATATAATCCCATGCCCATGGTTTTATTAGGTGGTTTTTTAGGACGTGTGATCAGCCTTACAGAGTATGAATGGCCTGAACCATTCTGTACACATTTAATAATAAAGCTTTTCATGCCAGTTGGTTGCTGAAAACATATTTATGATGATTAGCCCGATCCATTTCAAGAATTTGTACTGTGAAAAGTGCTTCTGCCTGTTCAATAATGCTGAAATGGCTCTCCACATAAAGTAGGGGAGGTTAGTTGGGTCATCTAGATATTTTTTTTAGGCTACAACACAGTAATCAGCCAGGGCAGATGAAAGCTCTAGACCCAAATAATCTGGAGGGTGACAGTTACCCATCCCTCTTCTAAAACAATCCCTCCAGATGCTTCAACAAATTCTTTTGCTAGTGACACTGATTTGCTCCTGTACTATCGCAGTCCCTGGGTAGCGAAAGGGCACTTTTGATGCCCTCATGTCTTTTGATGTCCTCTCAACCTCAAAGGTTAGGCTCCAATAAATGTGAAAAGTGATTCATTCTTGATGGAATCAAAGCTTGACATTCTTATGTACTATGTGCAATAACCCTTCATAGAATAATTTATGCAGAAATATTGATTTTAGAGGTGGAAAGGCACTTTTTTGACACTGCATAAATGCATAAATGTTGTAAATCCCTCAGGGTCACTTGGCTGTTCAGTAATCTGGCACAAACTGAAAAGGTGCTATCTGAAATCTAAAGAAGTTTTAATTATGGAAATGGAAAAGATGTGAAAACAGGAACAACCTATTAGAAACAAGTGGAAAATAAGGGGTGCTAAATAATTTCTAATTTATATAAATGTGACATTGTACTGCTGTGTGAGGGTATGTTCTGCATATAATTAAATTGTTGAAAGGTTTTGTATATATAGATACAACATTCAAGGAATATCTCAGAAATAAATATGTTTTCTTGTAGTTTGCAAGTTTAAGGCTCATAAAAGGTGTGCAGTCAGGGCGATAAACAATTGCAAATGGACTACATTGACTTCAATTGGAAAAGATATTATAGAGGATGAAGATGGTGTAAGTATTTGTTTAATGTTATAAATTGTGTCTCACATGCATTTTTTTTTTTCTATAGAGAAAGCAACAGACAAAATCCTGTGCCATGTCAGTTGCACTGTTGCAAAAAGTGTGGTAACCAATTGAGGTTAATTAACAAGGTGCTAGTCATGGATTGGATACCATGCCTGGTCCATGTGACCTTTGTGCAACCAGGCATATGACTAGCATCTTGTTAATTAACCTAAATTTAACCAACCAGGTGTGCACAACTGCACTGTCACACATGGAAAAGAAAATTAGAATTCTGACCATTATGCCTGATAATACTTTTGACAGTGTGAGCAATACCTGGCTATGTACTGTATGCTCCTGACTGGATTGCCCATTGAGGTAAGGATCTGCCTCTGCAGGGAAATGTTGGCATTCTGACTCCCCACTGGAGAGCCAAGAATGTAATTTTGGCAAGCTCCAGATTCCCAGACACATTCAGAAGAAAATGACAAATTACTTCTGAGTACCCTACACCTAGAAACCCCCTGAAAGGATTGTTGTTGTTGTTATATTTTCTCTACATTAAATAACTTTACAGTGTGCCATCAAATCAATTCTTATGTTAAGTTTTTCAAAGGTTTTCTAGATATCGGATACTGGTGAGTGAATTAGCAGGACTCGTTAGACCATTCTGTAGCGCAAATACAATCTCAGTTCCTTCGAAAAGTCTTGAGACTTCCCATATGTGTCCCATACACTGTTCTTTGTCTTGAGACTGGTATCACTTTGGTAGATACTAGTGCTTGGTTGTTAACAATTTAGGATAACAGACCCACCCACTTTGTTATACCATTTTCTAAGGGATAGTTATTCACCATTTGGATTCATCTACTTGGGTCAGAAAGCTAAAAGAATTGGGATTAGACATAGAACAAATTGGATCACTATGTCAGGAACAAGCTTTTGGGGTTATAAAAAGACGGTTCCTGGATGTAAAGCAACAAACACTGTGGAGCTTGTCCCACAGGGTCTGTTCACCACAGCATTTTCACATTACTTTCACACCCGGCCAACAGGCTGGATACGTATCATTTCTTAAATCTCCTCAACAACGCAGAGCCTTTTCATTGGCTAAATGTAATGTTTTGTCATCAGCAATTTTGTTCGGCAGATTTAATGGTATCCCTAACGACAAGAGGTGCTGCTCTTGTAAATTGGGCAGTGTGGAAACTCTTGTCCACATGTTTCTGTACTGTCCCTTACACAAGGATCTATACAGAAAATTTCTTGATCCTATTTTATTAAAGTTAAATGGAAGATCAGATTTGGATAAAGTTCAATGTATGCTCTCTTCCACACTGGATGATACAATTGAAAGAGTAGCATCCTTTTAATGTGTAATTGTCAAGAAGTGAGTTTCTGATTGCATTAACCTTATTTAAAAGGTACACCTTATGGATCTTAACACAGATCCACCTTATGGATCTGTGATTTTGCCTAGTATCCCAATAAAGATAATCTTATCTAACTATATCACTTCATACTGCTAAAAAACTCTCTCTGGGCAGTTTAGCTATGCAGGCTACACATTGCCCACCCATCTGCACTCCCATGAGCTGGGTAATCTATCAAACAATTAATAAGGGGATTATGAAAGAAATACACAATTGTATATGTTTATGCGAATAGCAGAGAAAATGAGCTTAGCAGCAGCTGCATGTAGATAAAGTGTAGATAATTGCAATAAGTGTTATTGGAACTTAGAGACAGAGACAAAGAAAACATGACTTAGAATAAAACTCTTATATTGAATATATACAGTAGATATACAGCAGATAAGCATAACAACAGCATAACACCAAGCATAACATATATACAAAGCAAAATATACAACAGAGTGTGGGGTACTGTTTCTCACCATAAACAGTCCCAATTTAACATTACATCAGCCAGTTCCTTTATACATATTTGGAACTCATCAGACATGATTTTAACCAATCACATCCTGACACACCATGATGTCATTAAATTATTCCACCTGTGCTAAATCACTTTAACCTCCTAGTGATTTCTAATCCCTTGCACTTGTGGCTAACATCATGACACTGCATTTTTGACTGACTCAGTTTTTACAGATTTTTACGAATCTCATCAGACAAGAACAGCAGTGAAAACACTAGGAAAAATAGCCAAGAACAGAATTTATTAATTGATATAGAGAACCAGGAAGACTCCCCAGATTTTGAAATAAAAACAGGCACCCAGAGGAAGACAAGGGCAACAAAACCAATATATAAAATATAACAAGGAGAATAAAGAGGAAAAACAAAACTAGAGAACAGGGGGATAAAGAGTCAAGATGAAAATAAACATACTATCTTTGAACATTAATGGTTTAAATATACCCGAAAAGAGGAAAAAGATTTTTAATGAACTACAGAAAGAAAAGATGGACATAATTTGTCTTCAGGAAATGCACATTAAAAATAAAGATTATAAGCTGTTGGGAAATCCAAAACGTGGTAAGCTTTCCCCCTGTCAGATAAGAATAAGAAGAAACGCGGAATATGTATATCCAACATTAGAATCAAAAATTTATTAAAGCAGATTCCGAGAGCAGGATATTAACGATAGAATTAGTAATAGAAGATGACACTGCATTTTTGACTGATTCCATTTTTACAAATTTTCTGTTCAATTTGTTAAATATACATTACATACATTTTGTCAATTCTACATATTATGACATAATCAACTGTGTGATGTGGCTGCAAAAAAGACAAATGCTATTTTAGGCTGTATTAACAGAAATTGAGGCTTCATCTAGAGTACTGTGTCCAGTTCTGGACACTACACTTTAGGAAGAGTGACATCAAACTGAAAGACGTTCATAGGCAACAAGGATGACCAGGGGACTGGAAACCAGCCCTATGAGGAAAGACTGAAAGAACTACATGGTTTTATTCTACAATATTAACTTTTCCAACCTTTAAATCAGAAGATGCTTGGCTCACCTTAGCTAGGATGCAGGCATTATTATAAAGAGTTGACACTGGGATCTGCAACTCACAGGGCAGCAATGTCCCCTCCAATTTTCAACCCTGCTATGCAGGGCTGTGTCCTGCTTACCCACACGTGTGCCCCCACCACCACATGGATTCTGAGACCTGAACCCAAATTAACACTGGGGGTGTGGGGGTGTGGAAATGCCCTGTGGGGGGGGGCGGGAGGTGAAGGTAGAGTTGTGGTCACACCTTAGAGGGAATCTTGCACGGTAGAGTCAGGGATCCATATTCCCCCCCCCAGCTTGCTCTTTTCAGAAGCAACATCCCTTCTTTCCAGCTATCCCTAAAGTTGTCATCCTCATGTGCCCCAGAAAGATAAACAGAGGAAACTGGCATCCACAGGCGGAAGGTATTTGCACATGTGCCTATCCTTCTGGGAATCAGAGCCTAAAGGATTTTAAGATGGGCTGTTTAAAAAAAAGATTAACAGAGTGATAAATTTGATGGCAGGCTGTACATATGTTTAATTTAAAGCTGTTAAATTTGCGCTTTATGTGTTACTGTTTGTTGTTTACAATTTCTATTTTGTTATATTGTAAACCGCCCAGAGTAGCCCTTTGTCTAATCAAACAAACCGACATTAACCCCACTTGATCTTAATGTTCCATTTAGGTAGCTATGCCTCATCAGTGGTTAGAAGGGAATCTGCCTGTCAGTGCCAGATGTGCAGTTTGTGACAAGACTTGTGGGAGTGTCCTACGTTTGCAAGATTGGAAGTGCCTTTGGTGTAAAACTATGGTATGTTCAAAATCTTTATATCCATTATTCTTCACTTAATGACAAAGAAATTGTACAGTCGGTTTTGTTTGAAGTTGGCAGCAGAATGTGTAATTGATCAATTAAACAGCATTAAACCAATTTATCAAATAATAACAACTTCAAAATGTAGCTGGTACAACATATGGCATGGGCCTTCAACCCAAGAGTGATTTGCTAATGTAGCAAATGTAGTGGCCAGCATTCTGTTAACGATTTAAAAGCTGTGATGAATTTCCACAAAATCACAAGGCTCTGTTTGCATTTTAAGGCACGTGCCTAATAATGCATGTAACTGGCATATGCTACAGTGAGTTTTACAGATTTGCTGCAGTGAGTCATACAATTTTACCAACACACAGCTTAATCATTGAGAAGATTTAAGCTGGTACAGTACTGCTTAGTTCACATAATTGTCCTCACTATCTAACCAATTATTATTAGCTGTTTCCAACATGAAAAAATTGTAGGTTTCAACTATAGTTTTGTCTCTTATATTGCCTCTTTTTTATTTGATTTTTACTGACATTTTCATGGTTATCTTTAGAACTGACTGCTTTCATTTCACGTAGTCACATATTGCTGTGTAGTTGCTTCATATCTGATAAGCTAGAAGTAAATTCCTAGAATCAATGGACAGAAGTTTAAAAAATGGTTAAATAGCAGAACACTCAATAAAAATTGCAAAAAATATATCCAGAGAGCCGAGCATAATCCATTTATGTCCACACTGTTGACACCACATTTTCTTGTATAATGTATTACTATTAATTGGATTTATTATTTTTATTTTGCTTTTCTGTCCTGGGTTATACATAAAAGCTTACATTATTAAAAATTATAAGTCATTAAAGATTAAAACAAATTGGACTTACAACAGAGATATTGTTTGAGGATTATGCTTACTACGTTGACAAATCAAAGCAGAAGAAATGCCCGTGACTAATTATCATCAGTAATTCTTAAACATAGAAGAAGAAACAAGTGGGGTACCCCAGGGCCCTGTTCTGGGTCTAGTACTTTTCAACTATTTCATTAATGACCTGGATCGGGGGTTATAAAGGATGCTAATTAAATTTGCGGATGATGCAAAATTGTCTGTCCCCCCTCCATACAGGACTTTTCCTCCCCACACCCCCACAGTGACTGTTTTTGTTTTGGTTGTGAGTTAACCTGCTTCTTCTTTTTCTTAGCTTTTCCCCCACTTGGTGATGGGGTCCGCTATTCTTGTTTTGGCCTTCCACTTGGCATGGCCATGGGCTAGGTCTGGATGAGCCTGTGGCAAGTTCATATCATTGTCAAGGCTGTTCATGCAGTGCTGTTTGGGTCATACCCTCGGTTGGGTTCTGCTGACCTCTAGGGTGAGACCCTTTTAGATCAGAGTTTCTTCATCCGCACACAGGACATGTCCAAACCAACAAGGTTGGGCTTCACTCATCTTGTCAACGATTGGTGCAGTGCTGTATTTTAAACAGATGTCATGATTGTGCACATGATCCTTTTGTGTGCGGCTGGATGTCCATCACAGCATCTTTGTCTCCATGACACCATGGCGATGTTTGACTTCTTTAGTCGCCAGCTAGCGTTCTGCACCATAGAGTACAATAGATCGAACAGTGGTGCAATAGATCTTTGACTCTGAAAGAGTCACTCTGATGGCTGCCAGCTAGTTGCAGCTGCCCTATGCTCTCCTACTCGTAAACTTTATCCTAGTTTTAGCTGTCTATTTCTTACCACGTTGTTTTACCCTATTTTATCCATTTTATCTATTTGTTTTATCTCTGGGCAAGGGCAATTAGTGTTGCTGCTACAGACCAAACTAGTTATTTACAACATGGGAAGAAAAAAGAAGCGACAAAGAACCCTTACAGGGAATGGCTCGCCGGTGAAAGCTGCCAAACAGCTGCGTATAGATGAGATAATGACCCGTCCAGTGTCTGCATCAGAAGCTGTAAGTTCTCCATTTAATATTGCTTCTTTGAACAAATATGCTGCTCTGGAAACAACTATGGGTGTGAATGCAGATCCTAGTTGGGAGGTTCCTTCTCCTCACGTGATCCATCCAGCCCAGCCAAGGTTGCAACCATCCCCTCCTAAAGGCGTTCCAGAAGATGTTGAGCAAGTCCAAACAGCACCAGAAATTCAGGGGCTACCTAATTGCCAGCTATTGAGACTGGTGGGAGAGCACAGCATTCTAACTGGGAAAACAGTGTTGGAGATTTTTCGGAAGCTTGAGCATATCACCCATCAATTAGCCTCTGTCCAGAACTTGCTAATTAACTATGAGAAAGGAAACTCAACTCCTAAATCACCACCTCCCCACTTGCTGAATGAGCTTAATAAGGGTCACGATATAGCCGGGAGCATAAGAAATACAAAGGCTAAACCAAGTGGTGAAGCCAACTCCCGACGCCTCTTATCAGAACAAATAACACTCGTGATTAAAGACAACTATTTCAACAGAGGGAACTGGTTTAACAAACGGAGGGTACTGTTCTCTTTAAGCAAACTACTGAGGACAGATGAAAACCAAATCGATCTGAAGGAGATTGACTATCTCCCCAGTCCCTACCATACAACAAGGCTCCTTCTGGTGTTCGACAGATCAACAATTTCATTGATGTTACTTAGAATGAGGAGATTCTTAAGTTCCTTCGGGATTGGTGCCAGAAGGGTTTTCTCCGACATGGGTGTTAAATCGTTGCTGCGTCCAAGCAAGGTTTCTACACCACCAGCTGCTTATAAGACAGCTACAAGGCCAGATCAAGCTGGCCGGCAGCCAAATTTAAACCCTGCTGATAAGAGAACCTTAGCACCAGGATTGGCAATCCATCAGACTTCGACATCCCTAAGCAGTTTAACACTGTTCGAGACTGAAAGCTTAGAGAAGATGACTGCACTCTTGAAACAATCTCTGCTGGGAATTTCATCAGCCCTAGGCATTGCATCAATGGACATTATGACTGATAGGACAATGTTAGCATTACATTCAGCGACTACCTGCGAGCCTTGTGCCCAAGAGGAGGTGTGTCCTCTAGCTTGTGGCCCCTTACATTCACATTTGACTCACAAATCCAACATCCCAAGAGCTCACAGTAAGATCTCGCCAGAAGTGCCTGGAAAAGACCTTTTGTTCCATCTGGAAACGGATCCAACATGTGACCTTGCCGAGCCACAACATATCTCTCTGCCACAAAGGAAACTTTCACAGCGAGAATGTAGCAGCAGAAAACAGGGTATTAGAGAAGATGGAACAGGAAGTAGTTCAACTTCCATAATAGCTTCACCATCCTCGCAGCTGAGAGATCAGGAAATGCACCACGCAAATAGCCCAGAGATAGCTTCTATCAAATCAAAAGCCTTCTCCTTGGCCGCAGAGGCCTCTGCTTTTCTAGCTGAATTTAACTCTAACTGGGAGGAGACCAAAAACAACATAAGCTACCTCCGTGCAGTAGCAGATCCCAGAGCTGAAAGCGGTGGGACATCACCTCAAACACCTAGGACAATGGACCAGCATTCCACTAATTTTACCAATCAGACGAGGGCCTGCCAGTCCAAGGACCTGATGCTCCCAACTTTGAAACAGATAGAGGATCCGACACTATTAGACCTGAGAACTTCGGTCACACAAGCTTCAACATTTGTCCCTAATATAAATGGATCAGTTGATGCAGTCTGTAACAAACCTCGTTCAGTCAGGCAAGCTTTCTGCACAAGCAGAACAAGCCCAACCCAGACTTTTGTTGGAGTCCATTGATACGGTATCTCTGACAGAGTACAGCAGCACTTGGCCAGAGGGAAATGGTGTTGCCCTTCTGGGAAAAACAGGTTCTGTAGAAAACTTGGTCCTCACAGACTGACTACAACCTGCTAGAGGGGCTCCACTGTTGAAAATTGTGACCTGGAATATCGCAGGCTGGAAAAACAAGGCCAAGGACACTGAACTTCGCAAGTTCCTTTTAGGGTTTGATATCATCTTACTCCAAGAAACCTGGCTTGAAGGAGATATTTTCCTAAACGGCTATATTTCGCTGTCATTACCAGCTGAGGCCTTAGCACATAGAACGTAGTGCGGGGCTCAGCTGTTTGGTTGCTAATGACCAACAATTGAAACTAGTTCCACTTCCCACATGTCCACCTTTGGCCATGGCCTTCCTAATTGAGAATATTAGACCTGTTTTAATTGTAATCAATGTCTACCTTCCACCCTAAAGCACCAAAACAAAATTACTGGCTCAGTGGGATAGGTTGAATAGTTACCTACAGGACCTTGAATCGAAATTTCCCTCTGCTGAAACCCTAATTGCAGGAGATTTCAACGCCAGGCTAGGAAGGGACGATTTGGCTTTAATGAGCGCTTTAAGCAAAGAGTTGAATGACTCCCAAACAGAGCTACTCCAGCACTGTAGACTTTCTAAGGACCACCAGATTAACACTGCAGGGATATGTCTTGCAAAACTCCTAATAGGTACAGGCAGATACACTCTAAATGGGACAACATCACAAGACTCTCCTGGTGAGTTTACATTCAGCTCACCTAGAGGAAGCAGTGTAATCGATTATGTCTGCATATCCCAACAGCTAAGAGAACTAATTGTAGATTTCCACGTTGGTGAGCGGATCGATAGTGATCACTTTCCCTTGATAACTAAGATTAAGTGCAATCATTCCCTAAACAAGATCCAATGCTATCCGAATGCCAGTTTAGGGAATAAGCCACGATACATGAGTGGGAAATGGTCACCTCAAGTGGCAGCTTCCCTCAGAAGCTCATTAGATTCTGGAGACTTAAGGATTCTGGGGGAAAAACTAACTAAAGCTCAAAGCATAGACGACGCCCTGCACTACTATGATAAAATCTCAGTTAGAATAAATAATACACTTTACCAACAATCTACATCACGCTCACTAACAGGGATAAGCGGTAGGGCTAAGAACAAATCTGAGAGGTGGTTTGATAAAGAATGCCTTCTCTTAAAAAAAGAACTACATGCCATGTACCAGCTTTACCGCAAGAATCAAATGGCTGTGTTGCCAGATGGATACTATGAACTAAAGAAGCGATACAAACTGACAATAGCTGAAAAAAAACGGCAGCTCCAAAAAGTTAGGTGGGACCTATTGACTAATGCCTCCTTATCTAACAATAGTAAACAATTCTGGACGCTGGTCACCAGTGTCACAGCAACTAACACTGATCTGCCGCAACACTGGATACCAGCTCATGTATGGAAGGAGCACTTCTTTAGTATATTCTATGATCCATCAGCCCCCCTAAAAACACTTACAGATTTTATTCCAACCAATTTACCAGTTTGGCCCCCAGTATCCGCAGAGGAAATTAAAGAGTTAATCGGCAAGCTAAAGCCAAAGAAGGCTCCAGGTTCTGATGGACTCCCCCCCGAACTTTTCAAATCCTTTGCAGACTGGTGGTATGTGCCACTATCAATCCTGTTTACCTTGATCGATCAAACCGGGAGGTTACCCTCTGCATGGACTAAAGCAGTGGTAGTCCCTATTTTTAAAAAAAGGGAAGCCAAACCTACCAGCCAACTACCGTCCTGTCAGTTTGCTCTCTATAACAGGAAAGCTCTATGCAAGCCACCTAGCTGACAAATTGACAAGCTGGATGGATACAGAGAAAATATTAGGGTTAGAACAGAATGGGTTTCGTGCCAACAGAAATACCCTGGATCACTGTTTAACCTTGGCACACTTGGCTGAAAAATACAGAAACACAGGGGGGAGTGGACTGTTTACTGCTTTTTTGACCTGAAAGGGGCTTTCGATTCTATTTCCAGGGATTATTATGGGCTAAATTAGATAAGACCACCATAGATAGACGACTACTTTTTCTTATGAAAAAATTATATTCGGACACTAGTTGTAGTGTAAGATATGGCTCCCTAGGCGAATTAACAGAGGAAATCCCAAGTAATAGAGGAGTTAGGCAAGGCTGTGTGTTGGCGCCGCACCTTTTTAATCTTTATATAAATGACTTGGATGCACACCTAAGAAAGGTTGAGGGCCACTTCCCCAAACTTGGTACTCAACATGTTCCTCTATTATTGTTTGCAGATGACGCTGTAGTACTATCTTTAACGCGTCTGGGATTAAGGCGACTACTGCTAGCTTTTGCTGACTACTGTAAAAACAATAGCCTAAATATTAATATAGATAAATCTAAAATCATGGTGTTTACCAAGGCCTGGAAGAAACATCGCTGGCCAATTCAGAATAATCTCTTGGAACAAGTTAAGGAATTTAAATACCTAGGACTATACTTTAAATTCAACTGCGAGTGGACTGCCCACCGTACCTACACACATAGTAAGGCTCGCAGCAGTATGGCAGCCATTGCTCGGTTTTTCTATATTAACGGTGGATTCCACATCCCTTCTGCTGTGCGGGTCTTTACAGCAAAAACTAGGCCCCAGTTGCTCTATGGCATACCAATTTGGATAAGCGCATTCAATTCCAACGTTGAGAATATACAGTCTTCCTTCTTGCGCCGAATATTGGGGGTCCCTAATTGTGTGGGATGGGCAGCTCTATATCTGGAGACAGGCCTAGATCGCTTAGAGACTAGGGCATGGAATCAAACCCTGAAATTCTGGTTGAGAATTCATTTTCAGGCCGAGCAGTTGGGTTATATATACCATATGTTATCTGATTCCTACACGAGCAAGTGGTCACAGATAATCCAACACAAAGTTAGATCTATTGGAATGCCTCTCGAGTCCATTCTAATGTTAAATCAACATCAGGCCTATCGAACCCTTAGTCAGCGAATTGATGACATCGAGAGACAAGAACTGACTGCCACAGCAAATAGAACCTGCTCACCCCAGGCACACGGTATTCTACCAGGGTATCGGAAACAAGCAAACTATTTATCCTCGTTAGGAACCCCACAAGTCTGCAGAGCATTCTGTTTGGCAAGACTCAATGTGCTTCCTTCAGCTATGCTTCAGGGTAGATATAATGGAACCCCACGCCAAGAACGTTTATGTCCCTGTGGAGCTGGGGTACCTGAATTTTTAACTCATATCCTTTTATACTGTACCTTTTACAAAGAAATTAGAAGAGACCTGATTTATCCTTTAATTTTTAAATTTCAAAGTTGTCCAGATAAGATCTTGGTAGAGTACTGCCTCTCAGATAAGAACTCATATGTAACTACCCAGGTGGCTAAATTCCTCTTGGCAGCAATCCATAGGAGGGCTATGATAGTGGCAGATAAATGACACTGTAATCTACTGTTGGCAATGTTACGTTATAGTTTTATTCTGTGTACTGTTCTGTTCAAACTGTTTTGGGTCACATGACCGTAATAAACTTATGACTCTGAATGGTCTCTGATCTTTTTGTCTGACATGATGCTTGCTATCATATGCCATTTTAGCCAGGCACTGTCGATCCCTAATGTGACTTTGCAATTCAAACTCCCATCAGCGAGTGAATGTGCATAGGGAGGGAATTACGCTTTTATGCGGCAATAATTAGAGGGCACATTGCTTATAACCATGAAGTTTTTCCTGGGTCTTGGGATGAAAGCGAACAGCAAAACAAAACAAAACAAAAAATTAGTGAAAAATATGGAGCAAGCGGAGATCCAAAGATGAGCTGAAAGAATAAAATTCCAAGAAGTAAAAAAAAAAAAGTGAAATATTTGGGAACCTACATTACAGAAAAGACTAATACATTAGTAACAGGCAGTATATGGAACTGTCTAATGACATTCAGGAAGATCTAGAAAATGAAATAGATTACAATTATCACTCTTTGGAGGAATAGCGACAATTAAAATGAATATTTTGGCTAGGCTCCTTTTCCAGACAATCCCAGTAATATTGAAATCATTCAGTATCATTTTATTACAAAAACTTACTTTGATGAGTACATTTCCTTATCTGGATATACTTCTGTTTTGATCCTAGCAGTTAACCATTATCAGATCAGGACAGAACCTCTTTTTAACTGCTTACCTCTTGCTATGGTCTTTTAAATTAAAAATACAAGGCTCACCTTTTTAGTAGGCAGTGTCTACATTCCTCCCCAGGGCAACAAAGAAAATCTACAGGCACAAGGGGAAACTTTGAACTAGTATTTGCTTGCTCTTGAGGCCAAATGCCCTTCTGCTGAAGTACTCATAGCTGGAGATTTCAATGCCAAAATGGCATGTGTAGCCCTCAAAAATAGCTAAAATGTAGACAAAAGTGTCAGACAAATGCTGGAAATGTAAGAGACAGGAGAGGAGCTTTTACCGTATGTGCTGGATGTGTAAAGATGCGAGAACATATCCGAGTGTGGTGCATTAGTGTCCACAAAAAATGTGTCATGTAATTTACCATTTAAGCCAGAGTTTTTTTTCTAGTGAATATTATTCTAGAGACAGTAGATATGAAAATAAGACATGTAGTGATTCATGTAATAACTGCAGCTAGAATTTTGTCTGCTAAGTACTGGAAGGAGACAGAGATACCAAAACAAGGGGAATTGATAGAAAAATGTCTAGGAGTTGTGGGAATGGACATATTGTCAGAAAAGTCAAAGGGTCAACCAACAGTGTGCAAAAGCTGGGACCTGTTCTACAGAGAGAACTCCAAGAGTTTATGAAAGAGAACTGGAGAAAAAGGGGGAGACTAATAGAAATTGATGATGATGATGATGATGATGATGACGACGACGACGACGATGATGATGATGATGATGATGACAACGAAGATCCCTAAGATCAGTAAGTAGTGGAATAGGGCTAACATAGTATATAGGAAAGGTGCTTAAGTGGAGATGTAGCAAAAAATGTAATTGTACTCTTCTCTCTGCTTCCCCGCTTTCCTGATTTTTCCCTCTCTCTCGTTTCCCCCTTCCCTTCACTCTTTCCCCTTACCTTGAATTAGTTAACCTTGGGGGGTCCTCCTTTTTTGCTTTCATATAATAATAATAATAATAATAATAATAATAATAATAATAATAATAATAATAATAATAATAATAATAAAGTAGTAGTAGTAGTAGTAGTAGTAGTAGTAGTAGTAGTAGTAGTAGTAGTAGTAGTTTTTCTTGGTTCTTTGTGTGCTGCTTTTACGGGGTTAGCAAGGACCCAGCTGCCTGTTCCGTCGCAGAACAAAGGAACTAGACGTTTTTCCTAGATTGCTAATTTACATATCATTGACTGTGGCAGATTTGCTAATACCTGCCACTCATCGCAATCATCATTGGCAAGCTGTCATGTGACATGAACCATTTCCTGGCACTGAGTCAAATCATGGCTTGAAACATAGGTGACTTGTAGTTTGCGATCCAGAAGAGCAGGATGGATCCCTGTGGCATCCAGAGCCATAAGTTATGAAGCTGAATCATCCAGCCTGGCATTATGACAGACGTGTCAAGGATGCCACGTGGATCACTGCCATAAACTTACAAAATGTTTTATTGACATATACACACCAGATCAAATGCAAATTTGAGGTGAATATTTCACGATACCCTTTTCTTACAGGGAGTACAGCAGCAGTGAGGTACTTTTTATCTCCCGCAGGGATATTTTCTTGCTTTGAGTGGAAGTAACTTGTGCTTCAGAGCATGCATAGACAGTCAAATTCTTCTGTGAAGGTCTCCACAATCTTTCCCGGGAAAGCTCAACCCAGATGAACAAGTCACATGTGAAGCTCGGATAATATTACAGTGTTATAGTAGGACCCAGTGTTATAGTAGGACCCATATCTCATTGTGGGGTCATTTTTCTATCTGTAAGGACACCCCCATGTGTAAGACAACCCCCACTTTTTCAACTCATAATTACAGTTTCAACTCAAAATTGCGAGATTCTCTTGGTTTACTTTGGTGTTTAAGATAATCCTCAAGTTTTAGTCTTAACAATTTCGGGCAAAAATATAGTCTTATACAGGGAAAAATACTGTAGTTCCAAGTTAGTGTTATGTTTGTTCTTATGTACATGCTTTTATTGTTTTTATATGCTTTTATTTTGGTTTTATGCGGAATGTATTTTGCATTTGGTCTGGTCAGTGACCAGAATAAAGACTACTGCAACCTACTGTTGAACATATATATGTTAGATTGTAGTGCTTTGATACATGCTTTTTTGGCCACAAAATAAACGTGCCGTATTTCAGAGGAATATTGATTATCCATGGCTAATTTATTGTCAAATTGTTTCTAGGTGCACACAGCTTGCAGAGATTTATATCCTCTCAAGTGTCCACTTGGCCAATGTAAAGTATCCATTATTCCGCCCACAGCGCTGAACAGTATAGACTCTGATGGTACGTAGAACTTTTAACATGTGTTGCAGTTGTTATGCAAGACTTTGTTGTGCTTCGCAGAGGAGTGCAAAGATGTATTTGGGTGAAATAATCCAAAGAGTAATGGTAAAGTGATAATTCAGTATTATGAAATATGGTGAAGCCATTTTTGCCATTGCTGTGTTCCCACAAGGCCTTTGCATTTGAAAGTGATGCAGCCCATGTTCGGTACACTGACCAAATTGCTTACAACCTGGACTCATTTCTACTGACATATCTAAAGAGAGAAGGAATAGTGGGTTGGATCCAGCAATCCCATGAGTGGAGTTCTGTTTACAGAGTGGATAGTTTCAGTGCTAATGGGAAACAGGGATTGTTTTTTTTTAAAAACCACATTATTTTATTGCTGATTTCCTGTCCGTCAACTCAGTAGCATTTTAGAACTCTCTGGAATAGCTTCATAGAAGTTACAGGAAGTACATAGGAACCAACTGAAGTAATTTATCCTCCCTGCCCTATCACTTCATCCATTGACTTGGTGTCCTCTTTTGAGGAACAGAAGGATATCTATCTATGTAACACAGTTATTGGCATGTTGAAGAGCTATAGTGTAAATCATCAAAGAATTTATTAAAATGTGCATTTTTTTCAGTTGAATTTGGGGAAACCACTAGTAGCATTTGTGGTGTTGTGCTATTTTAATTGCCTTTGTTTGATTTGTTCATTAAAACACTGATTGTTTGGTACATTTGCATGCAGTGATTTGGCTTCAATTGTTTTAGGATTCTGTTGTAAAAATTTCTCAGGGGATAGATTCCCCCCAGTCTTCACCTCCCTGTACACAATATCTTCCCCCTCCCCTACTCATCCTCAGGCAGTTCTGGTATCCGTTTTCTGCCTCCTGATGAATTTTTGCAACAGAACCCTAAAACACAAGCTAAATCACTGAATGCAAATACACCGTACATCCAACACCCAATGAATATTTGGTATGAAACAAATTTCATTTTTTTGCCATATGTCCAAATAAGTGGACTTCATCCACAAAAGCTTTAAGTCTTTAAGGTTACGCATGTTTGTGTCTTTTCTTTTCTTTTGTTTCTTTGAATTTCATCTGGAATTATTTCTTAAGCATTCCAAACACCACATCGGATAAAACAATCAGAAACACACATATGAGCACTCCAACTACGCAGATTATATGAGTGTTAGCGTTTGAAAATCTGTTGATTGGATTATTTTTGAACAATTAGGAGGCAGAAACTTTTGATTTGCTGGATAAACTGCACTAATCTGTATAATTTGATAACTGCTACATTTTAGTAATGCAGATACTTTCTGCAGATGTTCAGTTACTGCATATATAATTATAGTTTGGTATATTTGACTAAATTAGCAAGATTACTGCCATTGCTGTTCTGTAACAGAATAGCTTTTATTGTCAGTATTTTCAGTCTATTGGTACATTTTAGAATAAAATATCTACTGTAATAATACCATTTTTAGTGTCTTGATTTAATTATACAGTATGTGTGATACATGCACACATATGAATGAACTTTTGAGATGGGGTAGAACAGAAGGCTGACTCATCTGATAGTGATGTCACAGTTGGTTGACAGGGACTATCTTCAGGTGTCACTCCCATCGTGTTGTAGGGAAAACTTGTCCACTATTGCTTTCTGTTTGAGGTCAAGAGACTGCTGATGATTTTGCAAAAAAATGGGGAGGAACTTGGCTCCCTCCAATTTATTTATGTCATTCTGTTCCTTACTTTATTTATAGGATTCTGGAAAGCTACGTGTCCCCCAACTTGTGCCAGTCCTCTCTTGGTTTTCGTTAATTCAAAGAGTGGAGACAATCAGGGAGTAAAATTTATCCGACGATTCAAACAGTCACTAAATCCAGCCCAGGTGTTTGATTTGATGAATGGAGGACCTCATTTAGGGTAATATGTTTTGCTTTCTACTTGGCCTTGTGGTTTTTCTAAGGATCAAAAGGGACTGTTGCAACATAGGTATATATAAATAATACCAGATTTTACTAATGTTCATTTTGTCATATTATATAATATTCATTTTTCCCAGTCCTAAAATATTCATTTTTCCCAGTCCTCTTGGACTGGGACTCAGCTGCCTCGTCTTCCCAAAGGAAGAGCAGGAAAGGGAACCTGACATAATCGGGGAACCCCAGAGTAGGAAAGGTGGGGTAAAAATATTAAATAAATAAATAAATAAATAAATAGGGTGGGTCAGAGTTGGGGAGGCTCTCCCCCACACCCTGATCCCCACCTAGCAAAGCGGGAAGAAAGCTTTCCCCCTTTACTGGCTTGGGGGAAACCCCTCAATCAACTGGCAGTGAGGCAGAGCTTTCAAAATCAGCTGCTTTTGGAGAGGTGCCGACATCCAGCTGATTTTGACAACTCGGCAGCCTTGGCTGCTGGTTGATTGAGGGGGTTTCCCACCAACCCAGCAAAGGAGGGAAGCTCTTCCCCTGCTTTGCTAGGTCGGGCAGGCTTCCCATAGGAATGCATTGAAAATCCATTAATCCGTTCCCTTTTTTGCCTTTTTTTGGACCTCTGGAACCAATTAGTAGGTTTTCATTGCTTTCATATGAGAAACTGCACTTTGGTTTACGAAAACTTTGAATTATGAAAAATCCGTTGGAACTGATTAATTTCATAATTCAAGGCATCATTATATATTTCTGGTGTATGCATTATCTCTTGTATTAGAAACTAGCTTGCTATGAGATTCAGGGGTCTTAGGGTTAGGCAGTTTTCTAGCTTTGCACATTACATTTTAATGGTTAAAGTGCTGTGAGTACGCATGACCTGAAAAATGTTGTGAACATTATCAGTTGTGGCATAATGGAGTAGTATATTGCATCATGCTAGTCTGTACCCTTGATATTTATCCTTACTATCTAGCTCAATCTTGAACTTCTTATTTATCTGGGCAGAGTATTTATTTATTTTTATACTTCTTAACTGCCCGATTTTTTCTCAGAAACTCTGGGCAGTGTACAACAAATTGCCAAGCAAATTCCCTAATACATAACAACAGAAAGATATAAAAATATATAAAAATAACAATACACAAACAAATACACAATCCAGCAAGAAAAAGGGCGGGAACAACCAACTAACCAACCAAGCTAACAAGATACAGCCGTACAGTTAGCGATCACCAAAACTTTCCATAAAGAGACAGGTCTTTAGCGCTCTTATGAAGGCCAGCAGGGACTCAGCCAGCCTGATGTCCATGGACAGTTTATCCAAAGTGCTGGGGCAGCCACCAAGAAGGCTGAATTACAGGGAGAAACCCTTCAGGCCTCCCTCGAAGTGGCCACCCGGAGTGAACAGGCAAGCGAAGCTCTGGTCCATTGGGCCGAAGCTGACCTCTGAGAGATACGCTCTGCCAGATAATGAAGTCCCAAGCCATGGGTTTTTTTGTTGTTCAGAAGGAAATGGGAAGCCAATGCAAGCAGGCCAGGATTGGGGGGGGGGTGATGCGGTCAAACCTGCCCGCACCAACCACCAGCCTGGCTGCTGCATTCTGCACCTGCTGCAGTTGCTGAACAAGGGTCAAGGGTAACCCCAGGTAAAGAGTGTTACACTGCCTCTATTTTAAGTTTTCAGGTTCTGTTTTGGGTTCTAAAGCTCCCTAAGGTTTCCTTTAGCCCTTTGGAAGCCTTTGGAAGCCTCAGGGTGGGATGTAGGTTTTTTTGTCAACATTGCCACTGGAGGGATAGGGAGTTTTGTTAGCAATTTGGCAGTAATTTTTGACCATATGTGCAGTATTTTGCCCTCTGCTTTATTGGCTCCCAGTGACCCTACCCAATTTTAATGAACATGCATTAAAATATCAAACTTAATGAATTTTACTTTTATGGAAGAGAAGTAGAAAGGTAGTGTGCATAATTTGCAGTAGTCCTTTTGTGCAGGCACCTTTAGTTCTGTCCTCTCACTCTATGCTTTTCCAACTACCGAAGTGAAAGTGTTCCATTCCTGTGCTCCTGGGATGTTTAATGTACAAGGGAGTATCTGGGAGAGGGGGAGCGGAAGGCTGCATTTGCCCCAGGACACAGCAATCTGGGGGCACCTAGAGGGGGAGCAGCAGGAGGAAGCTGTATGCCCTCCTGCCAGCAGTCCTCCTTTCCCTTTGTTAAGACTTGGTGATGGGACCCCCTCCTCTGCCTCCACCTCCACACACCAGGTAAATGGCGAAGCAGGCATGCAGGCATGCGGAAAGCGCAGTAGCCACAGCGCCTTCCTCCTCCTCCTCCTCCTCCTCCTCCTCCTCCTCACCTTGATTCAGGCCACCATGGGAGAGGTGTAAGGCTACAATGTGCGTGTGCGTGTGCATGTGCGTGTGTGTGCGCACGCACACACATATGCCCATGCATGTGCGCGCGTGCACACACCACGCCCACAGGATTGGGACCCTGTTGTTGGGTGGGTGCAATGCAGTGGGGGGCGGCAAGAGGGGCTCAAAAATGAACGTTATCCCCAGGCACTCCAAACCTTTGCTACACTTCTGTTAATAAGGTACTGTCTCCTTCCCCTGCACAAACTAAAGTGAAACAGTTTTCTAGTTAAATGGTAGCACAATCAATATTTATTTATAAATTTTCCCTAAATGATGTATCTCTCCCATTCTCTGCTGTGCCATTTTCTGGAAAAACAAATGAATATTGTTGCTTTCCATTTCTCCTTGCTTTTTTCTAATGGATCCATTCCTTGATATCTTACTTATTTCTTCTTGATACCACTTCTCTTTCTCTAAATATCACGTAGCACTTCTTTCTTAATATTGAAAGGAAGCAATACATATGTATTATCAGGTTAAGAACTTGGGTAATAGATGAACAAAACTTAAGTCAGTGATAATGAGGTACTAAGAATCTGTCAGTATAGAGAAAAACACTGTTTCTACTGTTTGCAATATTACTTAAAAAGGTATATGAATCGTTTCATCTTTCTTGACTTCTCCAACCCACAGAGGACTCCTGTGTTGATGTATTTTGCCACAATGGAAACATTATCTTCAGTAACAATTGTTATTGAAGGTAATATCTGGCCTTCAAGAAATTGTATTCAATTTCAGAATTTCCTTTTAAAAAAATGGAAATGTTGTTTGTGTTTAATCCAAAATGATGTTTTAAATAGGCAACATGTTTTCCTCCCCAAAATATGCTGCAATAATTTCATTTCTTTGTCTAATCAGATTATATTGGCACTTTTATAAATACTTATACCATGTCTATCCATCATTCATAATAAAGAACATGTATTCTTTTTCAGTTTACGATTATTTCAGAAGTTTGACAATTTCCGAATCCTTGTGTGTGGAGGAGATGGAAGTGTTGGATGGGTGTTGTCGGAAATTGATAAACTCAACTTACATAAACAGGCAAGTGCTAGATTCCTTTTATTGACAAGGGTACATAGAATAAAGTGTGTATGAAAAGCAAAACCAAAGAAATCACAAATACTGTCAAATGTTGCTTTATACACTGAGCTTTAACAGAATAATTTCTTATTATTTCATTTTAGTGTCATTTGGGAGTATTACCCCTTGGTACAGGAAATGACCTTGCCCGAGTCCTTGGCTGGGGAGGATCATGTGATGATGATACGCAACTTCCTCAAATTTTGGAAAAGTTAGAACGGGCTAGTACTAAAATGTTAGACAGGTGAGTAAGATTTGTCTCACCCTGCCCCCTGTATTTCTTGTCACCACAAAAATAGTTGACTTGGGGGTGGGTCCTTTTCAAGTTTGATCACTTAGACATATTTAACTTCCTTCAGGTGGAGCATAATGTCATATGAATTGAGGTTACCGTCAAAGCAATCTATTCTTCCTGTTACACCAGAAGAGACTGAGGAATGTCAGGTGAATGTTGCTTTTTGGACGTCATTAAATTCTATAGCTTGGGTAAAATGAAGTACAGTATAGTTAATAGTACTAAAATAAAATGCAATAAAATATTTATCTTTTTTTACTGTTTTGTACATGTCTGCTCAGAGCTAATTTCTACTGAATCCGTGGATTTAGTTTAATGTATATTTGTAGCCTAAGAATTGACCCATAAAATGTGAAATAAAGGTCATGTTATACTATAATAACTATCTAGTTCCAGCTTGCATGTCAGTATAATATATAGCAAAATATATCAATTGTTATTTTCACAACTTGAATATTTTTTCCTTTGTACATTATACATGATTTGCAGTCAGGGATGAAATGGGGAGACTACAGTAATTTTATTGTGTAGGAGAGCAAATCAACACTCTATAACATAATTCAAAACTGGGGACATCCCATATGAAAAATTGTAACTTTGAAACTGGACTTTGAATCAGCATCAAATTTGACATAGATGTAAGTAGCAAACTGTTCTCAGTTTGAGTCAAATTTGGGTAAATTGGAAAAGGGGGTTTTAAGTTATGATTTTTAAAAAGTAAATCAGAAAAAGTGACATCAGACATCCCTGAATTTAAAACAGATAAGATAAACTTGAAAAAAACCAGTCTTCCTTATTGTGAAACAAGATGGTGGGCCCCACATGCTTTTTCTTTGTTTGGAAGGAAGCTAGGCTACAGGGGCTGAAATATTCATCCTCAAAAAAGGTATTTCAAAAGGGCTTATCTTTTGACTGCTTCTATTATGTTTCATTTTACTCCAAACATCTCCCTTCTACTTTAGAATTTTCTTGCTGGTAAGCCTGTTCCATGCGCTCAGTTTTATAATAAAGTGGTTGTTTTGATCCTTTAAAAAATCTTTCTGATTCGTCACTGTAGTCTATACAACATACACTGATCTTTGAAACATTTTAGTAGCCAACTTTGTATTTCTGATAGGACCTCTAAGTGTCTCTTTCATTTCGAAATCCATTAAGCATTTCCATTAGGCATTGAGCAGTAGGCATTTCTCACTCCATGTATAGTAAAAGTGTTTGTTGAAACATCTTGAGCCTCACTTTTCCTTTATGGGGAAATTAAGGCAGTTGCTGTCCTTGGCATTTTTTTCTTTCTTGGAGCATATAGGGAGCATTTCCATTCATGTTGAACATTATTCTGTCTTCCATATTTGTTGACATGTTCATTTTAGGATTTAGTCTTTGTAGCTTGAAATTGTTCTATAGGTTTCCATCTATTCCTGATGATTTATTTCAAGTTTATTATGCTTTCATCTCACTTCCTAAAATTATAGGTACCTCATCCTGGGTTCTTCTTTGAATTGTCATTCTTTCATCTATTCTGTATATTCTTCGGTATATTGTTTCCACCTTCTCTTTATTCTTATTTTATCCTAATCACGTTATGTTCCTATATTGTTCTTTCAGCATATGTATTCTAGGTTTAAGTATGTCTTTGATTCCTTGGATCTTCTGGAAGAGTTCTCTTGTTTTCCTCTTTTGTTTTCCTCTGCATTTTCTTCACAATGATAGTTGTAATCATTGTTTTTCTGATGTGACTAAAAACTCTCATTCAATATTCTGACCCTACTTATCTCACCTTTTACCTTTGCTTTTTTAAAAAAAAATATTCATTCAGTTTTGCTGTATTTTTTTAGTTTAATATGTTCCTGGTCTTGGTTTGACACAGAGAATATAGCTTCTCCATCTACTAATTATGTAGTTTATAAGCTTTTTTATTTATGATGTCCACATGTAAAATAATCTGGTAGGTTACCTGAAGCATTTATTTGTAATGAACAATTATTTCTTGAATCATTCATACTGACAAAAAGGCCAGATTCTACAACAATGTATAATTCTGCTCTGTTTCTTACATTTGCATTTCAGGCATCTAGTATTATCAGTATATCTTGTTCTGATGTTCTTCCTCAATGCTTGAATAAAAACTTTTGGTTTCTTCTTCAGAAATTGTAGTTGGAGCATTGACTTGAATGATGATTATATGTGTCCTTGTCAATTCTGACTTATAGAATCATAGAATCATCGAGTTGGAAGAGACCTCAAGGGCCATCCAGTCCAACCCCCTGCCATGCAGGAACCCCCATCACAGTATTTCTGACAGATGGCCATCCAGCCTCTGCTTAAAAACCTCCAAAGAAGGAGACTCCACCACCCTCCGTGGCAGCAAATGCCACTGCCGAACAGTTGTAACCATCAGGAAGTTCTTCCTAATATTCAAATGGAATCTCTTTTCCTGTAGTTTGAAACCATTGCCTAGAGTCCTAGTCTCTGAAGCCATGGAAAACAAACCTGTTCCCTCTTCAATATGGTGACCCTTTCCAGGGTTTTCTAGGAATAAAATACAGAAAAGTGGTTTACCATTCCTTTCATCTAGAGGTGCCTTGGGACTTCAGCTTGCCCAAGACCGAGCAGGCAGGCTGTATTCATCGGAGGCACAGTGGGGAATGGACCCTCCAACCTCTGGCTCCACAGCTAAATACTGTACATGAGTCAGTTATCTATGAATGAATGATGATTACCGTATATTGATACATTTCATTGCTAGTGTTGTTATTGTTGTTGTTGTTGTGTTAAATCTGCTTAAAGTCTGCTTGTTCACATACATATGCATTAAATAATAAATAATAACCGAGGGGTGGGGTTATCTCCTGATTATAGGTTGTTGGTGGGGCGATTTTAATGGGAGTAAAATACTGTACCAGATTTTTCAAACTTCCAATTTTGTCACATGCAGGCAGATGCTTAAAACACATGCACAATTAGCTTGTTGTGTTTTTCACGAGGAAGAACAATTTGACAAAGATTTGGAACATTCCTAGATTAAAGAAGCAGTAAAAGCACATGTATCTGACATTACTGTTAACATAATACAGTGGTACCTTGTATAACGTAATTAATTCGTTCCAAATGAAATTACGTTATACAAAATTTCCTTGATACAAATTGCGATTTCCCATAGGAATGCATTGAAAAAGGAGTAATCTGTCCATAGCCAAGGCTAATGAGGTAGTCCCGGCTGTGGTGCTTGGGAGGGAGGGAGGAGGTAAGGAGTCGTGGTGGCTGTAAAAACAGGAGGCTGTGGTGGCAGCGGCGGGTGCTCGGCGTTCAACTGCAGCACCTCGCCCAGCTTGGCCACCACCACTGCTGCTGCTGTTGTTGGGAGGAATTTCAGCGCCTACCATGCATTTTGCACTTCCCTCCCCTTCTTCCTCTTTCACTCTTCTCCCTTTCATTCCCTGCTTCTCGTTTGCTTGGGCTGTCGGGCTGCTTCTTGTGTGTGTGGTGAGCGGCTGTGCAACTGGGCTAGGCAGTTAAAGCAGGAAGGAAAAGAAAGCTGGTGTGTGTGGGGGGGAGGGAGGGAAGGAGAGAGAGGAGAAAGAGAGAGAGAATGTGGAGGTGGCTCTGTGACAGCTTTCTCCTCAAGGGCTGGTTAAGATTATTTAGAAAGAGAACGTGAGGTGCCTGCCAGGGACATGGGACTCAGTCCGTGAGATGATGGGTGGAGCGAGGGTGACAAAAGCACATCTCTTACTGTTCTGAAAAGATTCCCTATCTCCAGATTTTACGTTGTACGGATTTTACGTTGTACGAGGTACTACTGTAGTTTGAAGTGAGAGAAAATATGTCTATATCTAAGTTTTTTTTTAATTAAAAACTCAATTACAGTTCTGGATAGAATATGAAGAATTTTTTACTTTATTTTCAGATTTCAGTATATGAGGATTCCATTGCTGCTCATCTGACTAAAATTCTTGACTCTGATCAGCATTCTGTTGTCATATCATCGGCCAAGTAAGTTGATTTGCAGTGCATGATGTGCAGCATAGTGTACTGAAATCTGTATTAGGCATCTTCAATAGATTGCACATAAGCATTATTGTTTTACAGCTAATTTAAATTTGCTCCAAGCTACTTCAAATGTTACTTACAAGGGATGCAAGGAGGCAGATGCCTTCAATAAATTCATATCTCATATGACAACACATAGAACTCTCTCTATATCCTGCTTAGTTAAGCATGATCATGATATTTGTGTCAGGTGTGGAGGGATGTATTTATGCTATATGGATGTTTAACATAAAATATATTTCTTTCCTTACTTAAAGATAGCTTACATAAAAATGAAGTGTAGTAACTATTGCAGTTTTGATCCCTACTTCTTAATTAATGTTTTAATTGCCTTACTTTTCCAACTACAGTGGTCTTAGTGTCTTAGACTAATTTTGTTCAAGATTAAAAATGAAGAGGTTAAGCAATTAAAATACAGTATATGCCAGTTATATTTCAGGTCCACTTCATAATATGGGCAACTGGCAAAAGCACTGTAGTGGCTCTTATTTTCAGCATGTGAAATTGCGTTTAGTGAAGTTCACTTAGCTGCCAAAGATAGCAGAAGATAGCTTGCAACAGATCATAAATAGAAAGTACTGTAGTATTTTATGCCTTGCAGAGAAAATGCAACTTGGGTGTCAGGATTTGCAATGCTTTCAATCAGATTTAAACTTTGAAATTTCAGGCATTTCTGATGATCTTAGAAAAGGGATCTTTCATTTTGGTCTTGCATCCCTCTTGGACCAGTAAAGCACCAGGTGGAATGTAATCTGCATGTGTGTGGTTGGGGAAGGAGTCTGCCTGGTGGTTTCCTTTTTCCTTGTTTGGCCGCTTCCTTCATATCTGGGGGACAATTGATGACAAGTGAACAAGTAGTTTCTTGCCAGGAGATTGAGGACAGCAGGAGATTGATGCATTATCTCCTCTCCCCACTAATACTCAGAACTATCTTCAGAGATTTGAAACATTCATGTTATCTCTTCTCTTTTCTCATCTATCCATCACCAAATCAAATGCTGCTGTGGTGGATCCTCTTCTCCTTAGGGTGGTAGAGTGTTTGAAGATACAGTAGGACCCCGGTATCCGCTGGGGATTGGTTCCAGGCCTTCCCGTGGATAATGTAAACCATGGATAAGAGAGAACGCCTGCCCACCCAACCCCAAACTGCTGTTTCCTGACAGTAGCTTGCTTTATGACTGCTTTTTTTTGAGACAGTAGCTTGCTTTATGGCTGCTGCTTGTGACAGTAACTTGTTTTACAGATGCTGTTTGTGACAATAGCTTGCTTTGTGGCTGCTGAATTATTTAATTTTTTTGTCTGCCAACCGTGGATAACTGAATCAGTGGATAATGAATCAGCGGATATGGGGGTCCTACTGTATTCCAGTGCTCAGAGTGTATGTTCATTATTAATTCCTTTTCCTTTTGTTTTGGCATTTCTCTTTCATAAAAGGATATTATGTGAAACTGTAAAAGGCTTTGTTGCCAAAATAGGAAAGTCCTGTGAAAGACCAGTGGAAAACACAGAAGCTGATACTTTAGCTGTTAAAGTAAGAAAAAAGTTTCCTTCTTTAGAAAAAAAATGCTTTTCAACATTCACACTGCTTTTTTGTGTGCATTCAGAAAATGTTTCTGTTCACTATTGGGAATAAGAAGTGCTCATTATTTACATGTGCAGTTTTATTTGGTTCATTGGTTTTGTACTGGTTTTCATTTTTTTTTTTGCCATGAGTTTCATTTAGAAAAGAATAATACATTTTTGAAAAAAATAACCAGATGTCTATTTCAGGTTCTAAAATGGTATTAACGAATACAGTTATCCTAGGCTTTGTTATGCTTTTGACTTTGACTCACTGAGTGCAAAAAATCTTCAAGCTTTGTTTTCCACAGCAAAGACTTTATATAGGTTAATAGTTATTTTAATGGTAAATTATTTTACCTGGTAAAACATGAAAGACTGAATTTTTTTGTAGGGCCATATTTTAACAGGAATGTCACTTGGTATCCTGACAGAGCTTAGAAATGCTATATTTTTGGACACCTTTCCCCAGAATCCTCCAGCAACCCCTGCTGCTACTGGCATGACAGTACCCATTCGCTGAAACAAATGCTTGTTTCCAAATTTGTTGTATGTCATTTTATTTTATTTTTATTTGAAATTCAGCATTTTTCTTAAATGTTGAAATAAGGGATATGGCAGAGCCCTGGAAATACATTGCTTTAGACTTGCAAATATTTAAAAATGAATTTTTGCCAGGTAAAATTTATGACAGTTATTGATTGCTGCCTAGATGACCTGAGCACATCCGATCTCACTTGATCTCAGAAACTAAGCAGGTTTGGGCCTGTTTAGTACTCAGATAGGTGACCACTAGAGAATACCAGGTGCTATTGACACTTGGAGTAGGAACTGGCAAGCCACTCCAAGTATTCCTGCCAAGAAAGCTCCATGGGCATGGGGTCACGAAGAGTTGGTCACAACTGTAACAACACAACAACGACAATAACAACTTTAAGCTGAGAGATGGAATAATACAGTCTCTGTGAAAAGTATTTGTTTATTAGCCATTTAAATTTATGTACAATCACCTCAACTCAGCTCAGGTTGGAGTAGAAAGCCACCCTGAAGAGCCATGTCTTCAGTTAGCTGTTAATTCTCAAATGGGAGGGAGGCAGGCAAAGCTACAGGAGCTGGTTCTACAAAGATGGAGCCGCCACAAAAAAGGCCCTGCCTCTTGTAGAGGTTATTTGGGCCTCCCTCAGGGTAGCTTCCCAGAGGATCCTCGTCTGGATGATCTGGTGGGTTGGACAGTTGACATTGGGGAGAGATGCTCCGATAAGTAAGTATCAATATTTGAGCCACATGAGCATTTCTTTAAACTGCTAGTAACTTGTCCTTTAGGCTCTAAAATGAGGATTTATTTCTTTTTGTTTTTGTGTACTTTTGTTAGTGTTCTGAATTGAATGAGAAGCTAAACCTATTGCTTCAGGCTCTTCATGCTGAAGCCAAGGTAACTCCTGTGTTATCACGGGTCACTCCCCCCATTGTAGAAGAACCCGAAGAGTCATCCAGTGAAGAATCATTGTCTGATGTCAGGGAACAAATACAAGAGAGCAAGAGAGTATCTCCCACACACCAGACCTTCAAGCCAAGGGAACAGTTAATGCTCCGAGCAAACAGCTTAAAGAAAGCCTTAAGACAAATAATTGAGCAAGCTGAAAAAGGTGAGTATCCAAAAACTTGCTTGCTTGTGATAATTCTTGCAGACATGAACGGTACGTTTGGATCTAATATTAAACCAATTTTATAAAAATAAAAGTGAAAGTTTAGCTGCATTCAATCATAAGTCTAAAACATATTGTACTGTTAGAAGACATGTTGTACTGTTAGAAGATATATCTTCATTCAGGCTTGCATGTTTCCTCACTTATTTTCCATATGACTAAAAAGGGGATTTGGATGCTTTTATTTTCCACTCCAAAAGAGTAATACTCCTCAGCCCCACCAACAGTTCTCATGAGAAGTTCTGCCACTATCAGTGATGCTGGAACATGTTTGGTCTTCCTTCCACTAGCCTTGTCTGGCTCTGTAGGCCCAGTCTCGGGGCAATAAGGCACACCTGAGTAAGGTTTAAGAGAAGTCTGAGAAAGTACAACATAACCTATCTTATTCTTTGACAATTATTTTGTGTGGTTTCTAAATTTCAAAAATTTCATAAAGGGACATTTTTATTTTAAATACTTTTGTAGCTTAGATAGTCCAAAGACAAAAAACTGAAATAATGACTGTAGAATATGTTTATGAACCTTGTAAATGTTACAAGATTATCTTTTAGAAAGTAATTTACTTGTTATTTTCAAAAGGAAAGATGCCTTGTTGTCATTGTTGATTGGCTGAAATCCTATTGAGTAATTAGGCCTGCATAACTTGACATTGTTTGTAGTGGTCATTTCATCAAAACTAAAATACTAATCACAAAGCACTTGCACAGGCACATTGCTCATTCAATCAAAACATGAGCCACACAACCGCATTGCTCAATCTATTTTGCCTGGACAGAATGCCTGATATATTTGGAACAGCATAATATTTTTTTTGCCTAGATAAACAGCATTCCAGGCATTACTTGGTCGTAAGATTTGGTGGGAAGTTTTACGTAAAATAAAGCAGTCTGACCGGTATCCTCTTGGAGATGAGTGTGTGTGAAATTAAGGCTGATGACACAGTCCCATCTGTTGCTTAAGGTGGATCTGCTAAATATCTACACCTAGTTCCACAACTAGTTCCATACACATGAATCTCTAACAAGATACAGTACTGGCATTTAAAAATACAAGAAAGATGAAATATTTTATCGTGTATTAATGTTTTAAAGTTAACATGTTAATGATTTTGCTGCATAAAACATACAATATTTTTCCATTTATAAGACTAATGTTTTGTCTAAAATTGTAAGACTAAAAATTGATAGTTATCTTATACTTGGAAGTAAGCCAAGGAGAGAACTACAGTACATGGTTGCCAATCTGTCATTTTAGGTTGGAAAAGTGAGGGTCATCTTATACATGGGGGTGACTTATAGTCAGAAAAATGCGGTATACAATAATATAAACAGTCACGGGGACTTTGCTATGCTATTGTTAAGCCCAGAAATAACATTCCTGGGACTTGTCAAAGTTCCATTCTAATTTCTGAAAAAAATGTATTTGAAAATGGACAAACAGTAGACATAGTTCAAGGAATGTATTCAAATGTATGCCATCTGCAATTTAATCATGAAAACTATGTAATTAATGATTGTTTTCTTAAATCCCTAAATACAGGTGAAACTTGAAAAATTAGAATATCATGCAAATGTTCATTTATTTCAGTAAGTCAGCTCAAAATTTAAAACTAATATATGAGATAGGCCCATTTCCTGCTAAGCAAGATATGTCAACCCTTACTTTTAATTGTGATGATTATGGTGTACAGTTTATGAAAACTCCAAATTCACGATCTCAGAAAATTAGACTATTATGTGACATCAGTGACACAAAGATTGGAAATAGAACAATATCGGATGTATGAAAAGTCTAAACGTGCACATGTACTCAGCATCCCCATATAACTCATCTGTGGAAGGAAGCATGAAGCTCTCCAAAAGCTCCTGGTCAATTGTTGCATTGAACCTGAACTTAATGAAGTACAGTGGACCAACACCAGCAGATGACATAGCTCCCCAAATCAAAACAGACTGTGGAAACTTCACAGTGGAGTTCAAGCATCGTGCATTGTGTCCATCTCCATCCTTCCTCCAGACTCTGGGTCCTTGGTTCCCAAATGAGATGCAAAAGTTGCTCTCATCAGAAAAGAGGACTTTGGACCACTGAGCAACAGACCAGTTTTCCCCCCTGTAGCCCAGGTAAGACGCCTCTGACATTGTTTATTGTTGAGGAGGGGCTTGACAAGAGGAATACGACATTTGAAGCCCATGTCCAGGATCCGTCTGTGTGTGGTGTCTCTTGATGCACTACTGTGAATAGAGAACCTTTCCACATTATTCTAATTTTCTGAGATTGTGAATTTGGGGTTTTCATAAACTGTACGCCATAATAATCACAATTATACCAAAGTGAGGCTTGATATATCTCGCTTTGCATGTAATAAGCCTATCTAATCTCACCTTTTGAGTTGACGTACTGAAATAAATGAACATTTGCACAATATTCTAATTTTTTGAGTTTCACCTGTATGTTTCTGTTAGGTGGTTTTTTGTAACTCATATTTTGAAACTCACTTTCAACCTTTGATATGTGGATCCAAATTCTGGTGGAGTTTTGTTGTGCAATCTTTCTTTCTTTCTTTCTTTCTTTCTTTCTTTCTTTCTTTCTTTCTTTCTTTCTTTCTTTCTTTCTTTCTTTCTTTCTTTCTTTCTTTCTTTCTTTCTTTCTTTCTTTCTTTCTTTCTTTCTTTCTTTCTTTGTTATTTTGCATACATAATTCAGCCTTTAAAAAAGTCCATAGGCAGTTACTTGAAGTGTGAAGCACTGCCTTCTGGGTGTTTCAAGTCTCAGGGACTGAGACATTTATTGAGAACTAGGCAAATTGTATATGAATACAGTTTTTAAAAAGCAACCTTATGTTACAGGATCCATGGAAGTTATTTCAACCATGTGCATGGTACCATCAGTAAATGATACCCAGTCTTCTACTGAAAATTAAGTGCTGCCTTGATTGTGGCTTACTGTGAAAGGTACAAGGAAGAAAACATGTACACATGACAAAAGCAACTTCCTCATACAGTTTTCCAGCTAAAAATAGTGTTGGAATCCATTGTTACATTTAAGAAGGAGGTGATAATCACATGTCCTCATTAAATTCTTTTAAAAAAACTTTTATGGCTGTTAATTAGTGATGAAAAGTAGAAATTGCCAAACTTCATATTTATTTATTCTTATAGTTGTAGATGAACAGAATGCTCACACAGAACAGCAAATAAATCAGTCACCAGTAGAATATAGTAAGGTATTAGAGGAATCCAAAGAAGAAAAAGATGAAGATACAAGGGAATCTGAGTTGCATGCAAGTAAGTAACCAGAAAACAATGTACGGTAATTGTAAACAAAAGTAGGAGCTTGTTTATTTTACAGATGGAGACATCAAAACATTGTACATGTGGTTGGGAAATACTGTAGTTTTATAATTTTAAAAACAAATGTGGAATCAATTTGATCCTAATTATGTCTACTCAGAAGTAAGTTCTACTAAATTCAGTGGCACCTACTCCCAGGAAAGCAATCTGAATATATAAAATAATAGGAGAGAGTTCCGGTTTCCGTTGGGGTGTGAGTGTGCAGTTTCAGCCTCCGTGAGTCTGTCGTCTTGTCTTATGCTCTTATCTCAGCTATTTGGCTCAAACTTCTGTCTCTCCTTTTGGAAGACTGCCACTTGCCTTGCTTATGCTGGATTCTATCTTCTGTTTTTTACGGGAATCTCTTAACCCAGAGCACCCGGGTCTGTTTTGTTTGAGGCCTTGAGGCACTCCCCCACCGCTCCCCTCTCAGCAGTTAAGCAGCTCAGCAAATAACCAGCTCAGCAGATTATTTCTTACCTCCTAGGCAGCAGCACAACATGGAAATTTTTGACCTCACCTTGTCTCCTCCAGTACTCAGGAGTATACGCTCTACGACCCCCATATCAATCACACCTATCTCTGATTTGACTGGAAAACCATCTATTAGCTCGAAGGTTTTAAAGTCACCGGACTCTAATCATGCTGTCTCTTTCTGCTCCACTGCATCTTTAGCCTGCAGTGGCAATCCGTCTCTCCTCAATCTCCGTATCCCAACAAGAATTTATTCAGCTGCTACCAAAAGCCTTAAACAAGCCAAGTTGACTGATTTTACGCCACTCAGAAAATCCTTCTCAGTTTATGCCAAGGCCCCTCCCACCTCCCCACTTAAATTACCTGGCAACTCCATGCTAAGTAATCATCTGTTAGAAGACCTCCAGACGACAGGAAATCTTTTAAACAGCACTCTGAATACAGATTTTGACAAGTTCAGAGTGATGGACCCTGCCTACCCCCAGGACTTAGCTTTGTGGACTCACACTTGGGTACCCCCACAGGTGTCGAGAAACATGGTGTCTTCCCCCGTGGTCTCCCCTGGCGAGCCCATCTCTGAGGTCGCTAGCTCGCCTCAACTGGCATGGAGCGATAGTCGGTACCCAGGCAAGCCTGCTGATTTTAATACTTCTCTTGTGACAGAGAGCCCAGATGCTTCTAACTTAAAACCCCTCCTCCTTGAAATTAGAGATATTCTACGGACCTTGAAACAATCTGTTGCCTCCATAGCTGACTATCTGGAAGTTTTTAAGTTTCCTCCTCCCACTGACAAGGATGGACTTCCGAGGCCTCAAGTGAATGACCCCCTGAGATCCGTGGATGAAGTAACAATCTGCCACGGCCTATCTCCTGCCACTGTTGACAAAATCAACAAACTTTCCTTGGAGGAATTACTGCTGTGTGCAGGCCAAAACTCAAAGCATCTGGCAAGCGTGGTCCCACTCCCTCCTACCCCAGCAGAACGGCCTCCCTCCCCTATGTGCCCCGATACCACAAGCCTTTCATCTCTTCCCTCGCTGCAACCTTCTCAGCCACAGGGAAGGTGAGGACCCTCTGCCACAGCACCAGCACACTCAAACTCTACCAAGAGCAAGACCAAAGGCAAGTCCACCAGGAAATCATCAGACAAGAAAGCAATGAAAGGAAAGGAAAGTAAAAAAAGTCATTTGAACTTCAAACCTCTGTTTAAATTATTAGACTCCTCTGAGCCTCAATCCAGTGGCCTTTCTTCAGATGTAATTACTCGGCCTACCCTTTCAGCCGACCGCCTAACTCCTGGCCACAAGAAGACTAAAAATCCACCCCCTCAGAAAGGGAGTATCTTCAAACTGAATTTGCCGCCTGTAAAGCCTCCTCTAGCCCATGCATTGCTGGGCCAGGAGCCTCCACCTGATGCTAACAGTCTTCAACAACCAAATTTATTGGACTCTGCTCAGCTCATCCACCCCTCTGTAATCTCCGAACCTCCAACTGGACACCCCATTCCTGTACTTATCAGAAACAGAATCCCAACGCATAGACGTAAGAAAAATGGCAAAAACCATCACCGCCCACAGTATTCCTTTAACCCAGGATACCAACCTTTTCAAGTTTGATACCATGAAAGTACTAGAGCCATCGGCTTCAGTGTGTGATGCTCCAATTCAGGCTCCGTGTTATCCCAATATATTTAACTCTTCTTCTAATATCGACTCTACATGGAACTTCAAGCCTGAACAAAGTATAAAAACTGTACTCCCTATAAAGCTTTGTACAACCGATGTGCTCCCGCCAGATCATACCTCTTCATTTGGAGTTCAGAACACCTTCCTGTTAAAATCTTCGGCAATAATGGTTGATGAGGCACCCCAGTGTAAAGATCCTGAACTTAACGACGAGATGCCAAGTCCTCCTAATCTACCCAAGCAGTCTCCTCGAAGTAATAGTCTGCAACATCGTCCTCCTGCTCCCTCTGCTAAAAAAACATTTCCTTAAAGCTGTGTCTTGGAATGTTGCTGGTTGGCCCTCCAAGCTTGCTGACAGATTCTTTAAGTCTTTTTGCTCTCAATTTGGGATTATTTTCATTCAAGAGACTTGGGTGACTGACGTGCCCTTCCCAACCCTCCCTGGATATGTTGTCCATTCTTGGCCAGCCACCAAGTGTTCCACCAGGGGGCATGCAAAGGGAGGGCTGGCTACTCTTATCTCTGTCGATGATAATCCCGATATTCTAGTACTGGATATGGGTCTTAGCCATAACATTCAAATTATACAAGTTACCTGGCCGAACCGCTTAAAATTCTTTTTGATAAATGTGTATTCGCCTCTGCACAATTCAAGGCTACAAGGTAACACTACAATGACAGAACTGGATCTTGTCTTTTCCAAACTTCTTGAACAACAAATGAATCCCTGTATTATATTAGCAGGGGACTTGAATGCTAGAATGGGGGAAAACAATCTTTTAGTTGGAGACAAATTGGGCATTGCTTCTGAAGATCTGTGTTATCTACCAAACAGGAACTCCAAAGACTCAGGAATTAACAAACCTGGTCTTGCCCTTTTCAGCCTTATTTTTAAGTATCACTTATATATTTGTAATGGAGTTGACACAGACCCTTCTGCTGGTTTTTGCACATTCATTGGCCCTACGGGCCAAAGTGTGATTGATTACATAATTGTCTCTCCTGCTGTACTTCCTTTCCTTGACAATTTCAAGGTTCTCTGCAGGCCCAAAAGTGATCATATGCCAATTTCTCTCTCGCCATACCACACATAACAGAGCCAAATATCTTACACCTTAAGGATAATCTGATAGTACAGGGAGTGAGAAAACTGCGCTGGTCTGCTACCTTACAAGAGCAGGTTAACTCTTTTTTGATGTCCCCGGAGATGTTAGCCATCAGGGAGCAAGCCCTCACCTCCCCCGATCCTGTAGCCATTTTTGAAAATATCACCCATCTAGTCAAACCTATGTTGACCACTTCCAAGCCTATTTCCACAAACCTTCATTCCCACTATGGTTGGTTCGATTCCCATTGCACGGTTCAGAAACGTCTATTGGCAGGAGCAATCAGAAAACTATGGCTAGTTGATTCTCCAGAATATTTTACCACTTACACCCAGCGCCGTAGAGAATATAAAAATCTGCTCTGCCAAAAAAAGGATGCACATTTCAGGAGGTCATGGCTAGAGTTAGGGCTGGCTGCCATGGATAAAAATACAGCTAAGTTCTGGTCCCTGGTGTTGAGAGGACTCAGATCCCACGCAGATCCCCTAGAAAACCAAATTACCTCTTCTCAATGGCAAACTCACTTCTCTGCTCTCTTTAGCCTTACTAGCGACAGAACCAACATCATGTCACCCCTACATTCAAACTTACTCCATTTTTCCCAGTACCCTCCTTGGGAACCAGTCTCCCCTGAGGAAGTTAAAATCTTGATCAGCTCTTTGCCTAGCAATAAAGCGCCTGGTGAAGATATGCTCCCAGGAGAATTGTTTAAGTCTAACCCCTCTTGGTGGTGCGGAGTGTTTGCTAAAATGTTTACTTATATAAATCAATATGGGAAAATCACCCCGAGTTGGGGCTCTAGTATAATTGTCCCTATTCTCAAAAAAGGCTCTAAGACTGACCCTAAAAATTTTAGGCCTGTAAGCCTCCTCAATATAGTTTCCAAACTTTATTCTAAGTATCTCCTGGACAAACTAGTACGTTGGGCAGTCACAAATTCGGTCATAGCTGAAGAACAGGCTGGTTTTCAAAAAGGAAAATCTACAGTGGACCAATGCTTTGTACTTTCCCATCTGATTCAGAAGTATGTTTGTCATGGAAGGAAGGAACTTTATGTGACTTTTGTAGATTTTAGCTCTGCCTTTGATCTGATAGATAGGGGCCGTTTGTGGCAAAAACTCTCTGTCAAACATAGATAGAAGACTTTTAGCTTTAATCCAGCAGCTACACTCCAATACTCATCTCAGGGTAAGATTGGGGGCAAACGGGCTCCTGTCAGAATCTATACCCACGGACAGAGGGGTCAGGCAAGGTTGTCTTCTGGCCCCTTTTCTGTCCCAGTATTTTCCCCCTTCTATAGCAGACGCTAAGATCTCTGCCCTTCTTTATGCAGATGACATTGCAATCATTTCTAGAGCGCAAGTCGGTATGCGAAGACTTTTGGCTAAGCTGGGTAACTTTTGTAATAGAGAACACTTGTCCATTAACTACTCTAAAACCAAAGTAGTTGTCTTTGGGAGGAAAAGAACTAGACATAGGTGGTCACTTGACAACAAACCTATTGAGCAGCTAAAAAACTTCAGATATCTTGGTCTTTATTTTAATGCCCTGCTCTCTTGGAAACATCATCTGAAAGCAACAGTTTTGAAAGCCTCCCACTCCACTCAATCCCTTTTGAGATTCTCTTCAACCCAAGGTGGTAAACTGGTTGCTCCTGCAGTCGAGGTGTTTGCAAGAAAGATAGTCCCCCAATTAACATATGGGGCCGAAATCTGGGGGTATACTAAAATACCACACCTTGAGGTGGTTCAAAATTCTTTTATTCGATCTCTCCTTGCTGTACCCCTTGGCACACCCTCTGCATATGTAAGAGCTGAAGCAGGGCTAATTCCTATTGAAACACACATACACATCACCTTGGCAATGTACTGGTTGAAGCTAGCTGCCATGAGCAACTCCCGCTTGCAAAAGAAATGCTATATAGAACAACTCCAGCACCCCTTGCGGGAGTCCTGGGCAAAGCTTGTCAGACCCATATTACACCTTTATGGGATCAATACTGAATTTATCCCTTCTTTTGTTTCCCCCAGTATCAAAAAATTGGTCAAAGACAAGATTTATTTATACTCCAAATGGAAGGAATTGGCTGTGGCTTCACTATCGCCATTCTCTCTTTATTATCCTTTGTTTAAAACATCCTTCGGGCTGGAAAGCTATTTTCACAATTTAACCTCTGCTCCCCTGAGGAAAGCTTTCACAGCCCTGCGTTTTCAGACCATGCCTTCTGCTTTTTTAGAGGGGAGACGTGACAACATCCCTGTTTCGGACAGGCTTTGCCCTTGTGGCTCAGGTGAAGTCGATGACGTGCTCCACTACTTGCTCACATGCCCCCTCCACGACCAACCCAGAGGCAAATTTCTTGGTGGGATCATTGGTTCACTGGCCGACAGGTCCCCTGGAGCCCAACTTAGTATGCTACTTGTTGGTACAGACAGGTTTGTTACACAGCAAGTTGCAAAGTTTGCGCTGGCAGCTATGAAAATCCGGGTCAATCTCTAACTTTGGGAGGACTGTATTGCTCTGTTAGTGTCACACTTTTTTTAAAATGGTTTTAATTATATTTGTCGTAGATGTAGATGTAACCTCATAAGTTTTTTTTCTCGGTTGTAAATCAAGAGTGCAGTGACCAATGGTTTTTAGCAATAAACTTTTACCTTCCTATAAAATAATAGCAAAGGACGCAAAGGGATAATAAAATATTGGCTGGTAGGCTGCTGTACAACTGCCTGCATATATGGTTAGGTGAGATGGGTCACAGTATGCTGTTAGAAGTTTCCTTTTCAGTTTCAGCATGTACAAAAAGAACTTTGAAATTAACTGGAATATGCCACGGCTGGTGATGTCACTCCTGTTGTGTAGACAGAGCTATACAGCAGGATACTATCCAATACATACTGTAAATAGAACATAATACATATAATTTTGCAAATTCACCTACATATAGGACACCATTGAATTTTAAGCGCTTCATACATTATAAGTTTTATGTAATGACCTGTGTCTTTTTCATTTAGTTTTCCATTAAGGGAAATATAATTTAGTTTTCCAATATATAAATATATGCCTGCTAGGAATTTACTCAGGCGAATGTAGTCCTGAACAGTACATTCAGACTCACTGGGGTAAATCTTCCCTGCATCTTCCTCACTGTGCAGCATGAACTCCTGCTCCATAGGCCTACATTTGCTGGACAGTTCTAGAGGCTGTGGGGTGAGCGGAAGAGAACAATTGGGCTGCTGCTGTTCTGCTTCACATACGTAGTTGGCATCTTCATAAAAACCAGCAAATGACAAATCTTCATTACGGTCTCTGTGAATCACACATTCGGTTATTTTGTACTTAGGCAGCAAGCTTTAGAAAATTCTTCATCTTCCAATAGAGACCACTCTTTCTCCTGTCTAGCTCTGCCCTCCCTCCGTTCGCTTTTCTGCCACAGAAGCAAGATCAAGAGAACTTCTGGAACATTTGCTCAATGTGTTGATTGTGGCATCTTCTTTATGGTTTATTGTATAGTTTCAACATCCTTTTGGCATAATTCCCTTCTTTAAAAACAGACACAAAGAAAAGTTGTTAACTGTGGTGATTGCATCCTGCACTATTTGTTTGTGATCCAGACAGGTCTATCTGAATGATCCAACTCCTGCTGTAACGACATTGTCAGATGACCACTCCTGGTGCCTTTATAGCTAAGGAGAGAGCCATAAAGTACAGTCTTCCTTGATTTGAAAAACCTTTACCAAAGTTGCACAATTGAGATTAAAATTGTTTCTTTAGAAAAGGTCACTCTGGGTTCAGTTGTTGAGCCTACCAGCTCTCTTCTGGAGACTTCAGTGCATCAAACCCCTTCCAAGGATTCCTGATGGAAACTCTGCAGCAACCAGAATGACAGCCCCAGTGTGCTCCATACTTGAATAAATTGCTTTCATCTAGAAAGACTGATCCAGAACAGTCCATTCTGAAGGCATTGACACTGAGTGCATCAACATAGAAGTCAGTGGTGTCAGGATCAACTAGGAAGAGGAAAGCTCCAGACGCTGACCTCTCTAAGGCTGAGAAGCTACAGGGGAAAGATAATTCTAAGCCAAGTAAAGGCCCTTCATTGAGGGTAGTGAGTCCCAATACACAGCCGTACCTTAAGGTAATCAATCTGAGGATGTAATCAGCTTATGTTCTGCCTCCAGCACCACTATAATATCCTCACCACTGCCTTGGAAACAGTGTTTTTTGCTGCCTGGATCACAATTGCCAGACTGGACTCCTCCTGGAGGATCACCAACTACTTCCTCATAACGATAATCATCTCGGCTCTCAGTATCTCATATTGATAATACTGTCTTTTTCAAGAGCCAAACCAAAGGCTGAGATAGTGGATCAGCTGCCAATTGACAGGGTGCAGTAGGGAATTGTCCCCACAACAGTTTATAGTTGTGACTAGAGACAGAGCACAAACTGCAGCCCAGTGTGGTTTGCTGTTCAGCCACACAGCTTCCATGGACACCACCCCAACTCCCCAGCCCTGCCTCCTCTTGGCGCTGCCTCTTGAGAAGAAGCTGTGTGGCCAAAGTGCTGAACCATGGAATAGTGGTAGATGTCCATCTCTATGTGACGCTGATGGCCTGTCAGGTCTTCCTATATGGAGCTTTTGTTTGTAGATTGGATTTGTATACTGCCCATCTAGTTCAAGGGCTACTCTGGGCAGTGGACAGAAAAAAATAAAAATGCAGAATATAAAACTATCAAGATTTAAACAAAAATATAATAATATTTAAATGTGTTTGACACAGAGCAGTGCAGCAGTAGCGTGCAGATAAAATGTCAATATTGATATAAAGTATTGCAGAGTTAGGTTAACGGAAGACAATGACAATGGGTAGAGTAAAAACTCATATATTCATATATACATCAAAATTATATACACAGCATAACATCCAAGCAATATATACAAACAACAGAGTGTGGGGTTCTGTCTCTCACCATAGACAGACCCACCTAACATATGGCAAGCTAGTGCTTTTATACAGTTCAGCACCCATCAGATATGAGTCATCACTAATTACAATCTGATGCAATCTGATGTAACCATTATGTTATAAATTCTCCCACCTGTGTTTCATCACGTAACATGCCTGTGATTACTTATCTCTTACACTTGTGGATTAACATCATGAGACTGCAGAATCTAACTGCCTCCATTTTACAACTCTCTTTCCACTATCTGTTAAATATACATAACATATGTTTTACCAACTTTTACATATCTTGACAAAAACTGACTAAGAAACTGGCTCAGTGGACTAAGGCTCCGAAAAGGTTGATTGCAAAGTCAACAGCTTGGAGGTTCGAATCCCGCGTGCCACGCAGCGGAGCAAGCTCCCGCTGATAACCCTAGCTCCTGCCAACCTAGCAGTTCGAAAGCATGTAGATGCAAGTAGATAAATAGGTACCACCGTAAAAAGCGGGAAGTTAAAACAGTGTTTCCTTGCAGCCATGCTGGCCATGTGGCCATGGACTTGCACAACACTGGCTCTTTGGCTTGAATATGGAGATGGAGCAACAATACCTGAAAAACTCAGGACAGATTGTCCAAGTCCACATATGTGGGTTTGTCCTCTTCAGATGAAGAAGACCTATCTTCCTCAGCTTCTCCTTGACTTTTCCTCACATTGCCTGATTCTGAAGTCAGCAATGACAACCCATTGTCTGAAGATACCAAACTTTTTCACAACCTCATGTTCCATTTTTCATAGAAATCTTAGGTCTGACACTTCCCAAGTCTGATCCTGTGTTTGATATGGTGCAATGCAATGCAGCACTACCAATTCAGGTATCTCTCTTGCCAACTCTGAACACATTGCCGGATAAAAGGGCTATAGTTGTTTCCAACAAGAAGCCCTGTTTCTGGCAGTACATCAGATCCACCCTGCACTGCAAAACCCTCTGGCAGTACATGTGGTTCCATGCATCTGGAATTTCTGAGGAAGCACACACCTGAATTGGGACATTGGGACATTTCCCTTTTGATGGAAGAATTTCTCGTCAACAATACTAGAGATGATTTTTTTCTTTTTCTTTTTTATTAATATTTATAATTATTTATAATTATATATTTATAATTATTTAATTATTTATAATTATTATAATTATTATAAATTTTACAAGGCAAGCTAAAATCATAGTAAAATAGCATCACCTTATTTATACATTCTATAAGCACATTCTCTTTCTCTATATACACCTGCAAATTCATCTTCTAATATAGTTAAATATAACACACACATAAATTAGTTAATTCTTTTAGAATGTTACATTCCAGCAATCAAAATTATTTCCCATAGCACATTCTTCATTTCTTGTGCTAATTCCACATGTTAATAAAGATTTCCAGGTTTTCATAAATTTATCATGTTTTATTTCCCCGCTTTCTATATAATGACCATTTACCAGATTCTGTTACCATATTTTTATCCTGAGAGATCTTGAGCATTTTTCCAGTTTTTTTTTTTTTTTTTGCAATTTCAGCTCTTGCTACACCAATTAGATTTGCAATAAGAGCGTTGAAAAGTAATTTTTCATTACAAGAAATGATATCGTGCATCAACCTGTCATTTCTGTTGGATTTTAAAATCTCTTAACTAGAGATATTAGCAGAGTGAAAAAATGAATCTTCTGAGTAATTGCAGTCATGCAAAATCACCCTGGCAGACAGAAACGGATGAATGGCATTCAGCCCAAAATATATCTCTGTCTTTAACAGCAACAAAACACACTCAGTTGCAACACCCAATTGCACGGCTTAATAAAGGAGAACTAAACAAACTTATGTAGCAAAAATATAATATAACTTTACTATAAGGTATACGCAAAAGGAAAATAACAATAAAACAATGCAACGGCAGCATTCTACCAGGAAAAGACAGCTGTGAGCAATATTGCAGTACAGTACGAGCTTGCTGTGCTATGCAGAAGGGAAGACCTTCTCTTATACTAGCTAAAAGGGGACAGTTGAGAGGTAATGTATAATAGTCTGGATAGTTTAATTCTGGAAAGTTCAGGCTATTAAATCCTTCATGCATGGCTACATTGCAAAAAGAAAAAACCCAACAATTTCTACATAAATACTGCAACCCCACAATTTCTACATAAATACTGCAGCCTTGATTGAAAAATCTGTGTAGCCTCTGTGTAGTTTACCTGTTTTCATAACAAATAAAATGTATGCATATAGCTTGCATATGTAGAAGAGCTATGTACTGTATATTGTTTCTCTTAATTTGAACATTTAAATTTACAGTACTTTCAAATCCCCAGATGGACAAAGAAGCCGCATTCCTTCATATGCAAGTTCTTTTTCAACCACAACCTCTACAACCAACAAGGAAAACCTTCCAGTACTAAACACAAGGATAATCTGCCCAGGTAATTTTTTGCAGTTAGTTCTTCCATTGACTGAAAAAATATCCTGGTGTTCCCCCAACAGGATACACCAAAAGGCTTAAATTGTTTAATGGAGGTAAGTGCATTGCATCCTTTTATAAAAAGCATATACACATTATTTAAAACTGACTCATTAGAAGCAGCAGTGTTTAATTTGCATTTTGTGTGGGGATAAGGACTGCTTTTTAGATGCTTTTGTGTGTCTAATAGTCACTCAGACTCTAGAACAGTGGTTCCCAACCTTCCTAATGCTGTGACCCTTTTAATACAGTTCCTCATGTTGTGGAGACCCCTTGCCCTGCTTGGAAGAGGTCACGAGCCCCTTTTGGCAGGCCACTGTCACAGGTGCCATAGAGCACTTCCCTCTACAGGCACCCTCAGCCAATCACAGCCTCCGGTGCCATTGACTGACATCCCCTCCAACCTAACAAACTCACTCTTCCCCCTCCCTCCCCCTCCTCCTTCAGACCAAAGCCGTTTGTGCCTTTTTCTTCACTGTCTCATGGCGCCCCCTGTGAAATGGTTGTTCGAACCCCAAAGGAGTCCCGATCCCCAGGTTGGGAACCACTGCTCTAGAATATACTTGTGTTCTTACACCACAGGGCTTGTTCAGACATAAGCCAAGAAGAGAAGAGTCAAAATCTAAATAAAGAATGTCCAAACATTGATCTAATAATGTCAATTGCCTTATAGAAAAATCCAGAGAATTAATTACTTCATTAAAATCAATAGGAGCTATGGACATAGCACATAATTTGAGTCCCGTTGATGTTTTCCTGGATTTTTCTCCCCATGGGCCAAGCTACCTAGTATTTGTTATTTAATGTACTGATCCTGGTCTGACACTATTGTAACTGCTTTCTCCCCTTTTAAAATGCATTTCTGATAAATAAAATAGTACATTTAAAATAACATAGAGTTTGGGCCTATTTTTTCCTTCCTGTTGCAAGTCAGTACTTTCAGAGTCCAAATTTTTCTTAACGAGACCTTCTTTTTAAGAGCATAAAGAAATTTTATTTTAATACTTACAAGGCTTCAGAGGTGAACCACTTTTTTGCTGGTATGTCTTCTTCCAGTCTTTTTGTTGTGTATTGATCTGTAATTGCTTATGTTGAAGTAACTGCCTTCCTGTTCCCAAAGGGAACAGGCCTATTGGTTATTTCGAGTTGCTGCATTTGGATCCTCAATCCTATTGGTTCCCGCCAAAAGGCAGCTTTGTGATTGCTTGTAATCTTTTCCTAGCCTGTCCTCGTTCCTATAAATGTAGCTCCCTCGCCCCAGTCCCCAGCCTTGTTCTCTCCCTGAATAAAGAGTTGTTACCATAGAAGCTGTCTCCAGCCTACAATGTCACAGAGCTGAAATCACTTGCTGAAATCACTAAACCCCACGCTTTTACACTGGCGACGAGGATGGGATCCGGAATGCTGAGAAGCAGAGGACCATCACGCTGACTCAGAGTCCAGATCGCAGGGAAGAACAAGACTCACCTGCTGGCTTAGAAGATGACCCTGCTCGCTGGGAGAATGGAAAGTCCACGGGTATAGGTGCCTTTCCAGCCATCGGAGCCCCACACTTGGGAGGACTATGTTGAACGCTTCGAGTTCTTCGTGGTGGCTCAAGGAATCACGGATGACAGCAAAAGAAGGGCCACATTCCTGAGTTACTGTGGGCATGAGACCTTCTTGTTGGCCAAGGCACTGCTCGCCCCAGCAAAGCTGAGTGAGACATCACACACAGACATTTTCGCCTGGCTGACAAGCCACTTGGCACCTGCCAAAACCAAGATGGCCTGGCGGATGGAGTTTCAGAAAAGGCAGCAGCAAGCCGGAGAATCTGTGGCTGTGTTCCTGGCAGGACTCCGGGAGCTTGCTCAGCACTGTGGCTTCTCAAATCTTGAAGACACTCTCTTGGATCAATTTGTTGGGGGGCTCAGCAGCAAAAAAGCCCAAAGGCGCATTGTGGCAAAGGAAGATGTCACCCTTGCCTCCGCCTTGAAAGAGGCCACCACCACAGAGAATTATGAGCAGGAAGAGCTCAATGCCAGTTGCAAGACCACGAAGCTGCGGGTAGAGGCTGCTCATGCCATGGATGAACCAGAGGCTAGTCCAAGCCAGATCCCAGTCCGTGGTGTCGAGTTGGTGCGTCAGGCTGATGCACAGCCCAAAGATCGCCGAGGCGCTTGCCCAGGCTGTGGCGGAAACCATGAGCGGAAAAGTTGCCGTTTTCGTGATGCTACGTACAGGGCATGCGGAAAGACAGGACACATCGCCAGGGTCTGTAGGTCAGTGGCAGCTGGAACAACGGGATCACCTAGATCAACACGTCACAGATCATCCACCACGACTCATCTCCTGGACGACTGCAATTATCTCACAGAGGTCAACGGAGAGACCGTGCAGTTCCTGGCGCAAGGCAAAACATCCGTCAGAGTGAAGATTGAAGGTCAACCGTGCGACATGGAGGTGGATTCAGGATTGGGATTCACCATTGTCTCAGACCAGACTGCAAGGGGGCTCTTCCCTGGGAGTAAGTTCCCCTCTCTGGAACCATTCCCAGTAACCTTGCAATCATACACGGCTGGCCGCATCCACATTTTAGGAATGCGTGCTGTGAGAGTACAATTCCGGGAGAAACAGGCCGTGCTTAAATTGGTGATTGTAAAGGGGAGTCGCCCCAGTCTCCTGGGTACTGACTGGTTTCCCGCCTTGGGACTGAATATATCAGGGCTCCACTCAGTCCAAACGTCCCCAGAGTTGGGCAAGGCATTAGGCCAGGAATTTGCCGAACTCTTCAGTGGTAAACAGAGTAAACAGATTACAGTTTGGAGTTTGTGTGGCCCCAGGGATTTTTCAAAGTCTAATGGAGCGCCTGTTAAGGGGTCTGTCAGGGGTCTTGCCATTTTTTGATGATGTTCTGATTGCTGGGAAAGACCCCCAGGAACTAGTTGGGCGTATCCGTGCTGTGTTAAGCAAATTTAAAAATTTAAAAAGGAAAATGCAGGGGTGAGATTTCTTGCAGCAATCCATAGGAAAAGTGGCAGAAAATGACACTGTAATCTTTGTTGGCAATGTTGTTTTATTCTGTGTACTGTTCTGTTCAAACTGTTTTGGGTCACATGACCGTAATAAACTTATGTATGTATGATTTCTTGGGGTTTAAAATTGATGCAACAGGCATCCACCCCACTGACTCTAAAATTAAAGCCATTACTGAGGCTCCACGCCCACAGAACAAGATGGAGTTACAGTCATTCCTGGGACTTATTAACTTTTATCATTCATTCCTACCTCAGAATGCTTCAATAGCGGAACCGTTGCACAGACAACGAGTGTGGCGTTGGGCTCAGGCACAGCAGAAGGCTTTTGACACCTTACGGGGCATGCTGACTAGCAGGAGCGTCCTTGCTCATTATGACGAGTTGAAACCTCTTGTCCTGGCATGTGATGCCTCTCAGTATGGGCTGGGAGCTGTGCTGAGCCATAGGGAAGCGGATGGGTCGGAAAAGACCATCTCATTCTATTCTTTTACGTTGTCGCCAACGGAGCGCAACTACGCACAAATTGACAAAGAAGCACTGGCAATAGTGGCAGGGATTAAAAAGTTCCATGACTATTTATACGGTCGCCACTTCTTCCTTGAAACTGACCACAAGCCATTGTTAGGATTGTTCAACCCGAACAAGCAGACGCCGCAGATTCTCTCCCCCCAGGATGTTACGATGGTGTATATTCCTGAATGGGTTCCAGTACACCCTGACCCATGTTCCAGGGAAAAGGTTGTGCCACGCTGATGCGCTAAGTCGCTTACCCCTTCCTGGTGTGAGCGATGCGGATCCTGCCCCGGCGGAACAAGTGATGATGCTGGAAACACTCCCGGGGCCCTGTAACGGCCACTGAAATAGCTGAGAGAACGAGGAAAGATACCGCTCTCTCCCGTGCACTCACTTGGGTGGGGAGGGGATGGCCAGGTGGCCCGCATGAAGAAAAATTTAGACCATACGCAACAAGGCAACATGAGCTATCCCTGCATAAGGGCTGTCTCCTGTGGGGAGACAGGGTGATCATTCCAGTGCCACTGAGAAACAGGGTTCTGGATACTCTTCACATGGGGCATCCGGGAATAATCAGGATGAAGTCGCTAGCCCGGTGCTATATGTGGTGGCCTGGCATGGACCAAGATGTTGAACAATGGGTACGGACGTGCAAGGCATGTCAGGAAGTGCACCCAGAAGTGGCCAGAGCACCAGTCCACTGGTGGGAGCAGACCCGGACTCCCTGGAGCCGGCTGCACTTAGATTTTGCTGGGCCATTCCAAGGAAAGGTTTTTTTGGTTATTGTTGATGCGTATTCTAAATGGTTAGAGGTAGCTATGGTTCCCAGCATGTCGTCAGCTGCAGTCATCAAAGTGTTGAGACAGCTGTTTGCAACCCACGGGTTGCCCGAGACCATTGTGTCAGACAATGGAGCAGTCTTTGTATCCCAAGAATTCAGGGCATTCTTTGTTGATAATTTCATAAGAGGGGTCACATCAGCTCCCTTTCACCCCTCCTCCAATGGGCAGGCAGAGCTCATGGTGCAGACAGCCAAAGGATCTATTGCATGCTTGATGGAGGGTGACTGGTCAACGTGCATTGCCCGAATGTTGTTTTTGCAGCATGCGACACCGTGTACTACTATGGGCAAGTTGCCAGCAGAGCTGCCCCTAGGTAGAAGGCTGGTAACAGTGCTGGATTATGTCCACCCAGACAAAATGCCAAACCGCAATGCTAGAGCACCTCCACAGGCAGAGAGCGACTCTACAAGGTATTTTGCTCCTGAAGATTTGGTCTGGGTGAGAAATTATGCCAGAGGTCCCCTGTGGGTGCCAGGGGTGATCACCAGAGCATCTGGGCCAGTCTCTTATTATGTGACCATTGAAGATGGCAGGGTCTGGCGTAGGCACGTGGACCAACTGCGGCGCAGAGCACTCAGTAGAGTGGATACAGGAGTCGGAGAGTTGCAGTCTGAGAGTGACACTACCCCCATTAATGAGTCACAGCTGCAAGACCAGAGCAGAGATGCCCCAGGAATGCAGGTACCAGTGGCTTCCGCAAATGAATCTGCTCCTGCAAGTCCTCATGGTGCCGAGGAACAGATCAGGGACACTGAGTTGCCTAATACACCGTCTGTGTCAGACGAAGCTATTACAGTAGACTCTCCACCACAGACACTGCCTGCTCAAGCCCCTGCAACACCAGTAGTCAGGAGATCAATTAGAAGTCGCAGGCCCCCACAATATCTTAAGGATTACGTGTGTTGTGCCCACCAGGGGGGGTGTTGTGTATTGATCTGTAATTGCTTATGTTGAAGTAACTGCCTTCCTGTTCCCAAATGGAACAGGCCTATTGGTTATTTCGAGTTGCTGCATTTGGATCCTCAATCCTATTGGTTCCCGCCAAAAGGCAGCTTTGTGATTGCTTGTAATTGTTCCCTCCAAAATGTATCTTTTCCTGGCCTGTCCTCGTTCCTATAAATGTAGCTCCCTCGTCCCAGTCCCCAGCCTTGTTCTCTCCCTGAATAAAGAGTTATTACCATAGAAGCTGTCTCCAGCCTACTATGTCACAGAGCTGAAATCACTTGCTGAAATCACTAAACCCCACGCTTTTAGACTTTTCATTTCTTGTTATATTCCTTGTGAACTACAGTATAATCTCAGCTCTCTATAATAATACAGTTCTTGCTTAAAGGTGCCATCTTATCATGGAGTGTTTTGATTGCTCTTTTGTAGCAAGGAAAATCATTGGGATAACCTGATAGGGGAAAGATGGTGTATATATTTGTTTCATGCTCTTCACTAGGCTTGTCATTCCCAATATTTACAGTGGAAAAATAAAACATTTTGGGGAAAATGAAAGTGATCTCATGTAGAACTTTTTCAGATTTGGAAGATTACTGAATTCTTTTTAAGACAAGGTTTTAACTGTCTCATTTCCTTAAAAATGATTTATATAATTGTATAAAATAAATCTGCATTAGATAATTACACCATGCATTTCCCCCTTTTCCCATCAGGTCTAAGAGCAGGTCTAGCTGCCTCTATTGCAGGAAGTTCTATTATCAGCAAAATGTTATTAGCCAACATTGACCCATTTGGCGCTACACCTTTTATTGATCCTGATCCAGAATCACTGTAAGAAAAATAATTGTTTATTAATTGCTATTTTCTATTTCTCAGTTACTTGGCTTTCTTATTTCTTATAATGTCTTCAGTATTAATGTCCAGGAATTCGTTAATAAAATAAAAAGAAAATTTAAGTGATCTTTGTGAATTCAGGAGTCTATAAAGTAGAATAAAGTGAAAACCCGAGTCATTAAAATACAATAACGTTGGTATCTAATTAGAGGGGGAACAACTCATCTTTATTTTCTCCTGGAAGACCAGATGTGACAAGATTCAGTTCTTTCTTTTCAAAGTTAGGCTCCAGCCTTGAACATTGGCCTATGAAGCCTCTGCTTCAAGCACAGTATTAAGAGAAAGAGGGAGACAGAGTTAACCAAAGTTTTGTGAGGAGGCTCTTTTCATGCCACTTCCAAATATACCTTGATGGAATTGCAAAAGATGTCCAAGGAATTGGAAAAGGCAAAGTATTGGTGTAGCCCCAGCCCTGTGGATAAGTTGATGCTACAGTGAGGTGTAACCATCATTACCACCATAACCACCATGTTCACCTCCAATCTCATCTGATTTTAGAAGCTGAGAAGGGTTTGGCTGGGTTAGTACTGGGATGGACACTGCTTTAATATCCAGCTCATTTAAGGAAATAATGCTATTTTTTCTTAGAGGTATCTCTAAGACAGAGTTTATAATAATGGGGTGAAATGACCAATTATCTGATTTAGTATAAGGTCACTTCCAGTGTTGCCTCTAATTTTTTCTTTGTGTTGCACAGTTGTCTTGCCCGTCTGCACTTGGGTGGGGGCAGAGTTTCAGCTCCAACCTGAAAGTTAACATGCATTGATTTGGGTGGCTGCTTGGCAGCACTGATGAATCTGTTTGTGCATGCGCACAGTTTATGGAGAATATTGGTCACTTCCTATATTCTCTCTTTATTGCTGTATATGTTCCAAAGTCGCTAAGAATCTGTTTGACAAATATTTTTTGCCTGGATGATAACCTAGAAGCAGGGCCCTATCTTGAGATAATAACCAGTTCCTTTTTCACAAGTTGAAGTTTGAAGTATATGTGTTTATTATAATAGGCATTCTTGTTGGTAGCTAGTATATATGGTATTCCAGAAGTAAAAGAAGATAGTTAACAATGTTAAAATGGTTGGGGAATGGTATTTACATACCGTTCTTAGAGCTTTGCCAATCCTGATGACCAACAGAAGAACACTTATGTAAACAGAGTATATACAATTTATATGCATGTATATGATTAATAAAGACACAGTGACTACATTATATCTCAGCTCAATAACACACAGAATGACTTGGCCTTTTGCTGCCACACAGAAAATCATCTCTGGATACAAACCAATGCTACCTTTCAGGGATGTTTTACCTACTGATTTCCTATTGACAAGGAAGAGCCCTTTGGGCTCGCCAGTTTTCTGCTCAATATATATACTGTAATTAGTAATGCATGAAATAGTTATTTAACACTATTCAGTTACGGTTGGATAGGATGGGGAGGAACTTGGAAACAACATTAAAATAAATATGTGAGTATAAAATTGTTTTTAAATTAATGTCAGAAAACAGCTTTCCAAATATAATGTTAATTGTCTTAAAGCGCCATATTGGTTGGGATGACTTCTATAGAGCACCTCCTCAAAAAGAGAAACACTTCTCCCTTTCAAAATTCGGTTTACAATGGGTACAATTGTTTTTTGTTAACCAATCCATTAAAGCTTCTGGGCTTCTGAGATTTTACTGTGTAAGACTATTAGGAGCCTTCATGTTCAGAATTGAAGGCTCTCAGACCTTCAACCAGGCCTGCACTTTCACTCAAAGCTATTTACAGTATGAGGCTGTAAACAAGTGTGCTTAGGAGCGGTTAGCTGGCTTTTTACCTGAGAGTAATTTTCAATCTTTGGGCTCCTGAAAGGTTTAAAGTATAACTGCAAGAACCCAATAAATGTCATAGATTATTGGCTTTATTAAATAAAAGCTTCAGGGTGTTGAAGTCAAAATATATTTCTAGGCCAAGGTTGGGCTATACAATATAAATCTAGCTTCTAAAACAACATGTGGACAATTTTAACATTAGAGGAGGAATGGATTATTTCCTCTGCAGAAAGTATGCTAGAGTAATGTTTTAATTAATGTCAATAAGCTACATGCTAAAGAACATGTAACATTCTAGAATCTAGACTCTGGGGCAGAGGAACAACCACACCAATAATGGAGCAACGGAGTGGGGTAGAATCATTTGAAAAGTTAGAAATGTACCATTGTCTGTGTAGTTTACATATGGTAGTAATAGTCTTCCCTTTCTATGTTACACTTACCACTCAATGTACATTTATCTACAGGGAAGGATATTCAGAGAAGTGTGTCATGAACAATTATTTTGGCATTGGATTAGATGCAAAAATTTCCTTAGAATTTAACAATAAACGAGAAGAACATCCTGAAAAATGCAGGTAATTGAGGTAGTGCTGAAATATGAAATGGGATTTTGAAAAGAAGCATGTATTGTACTTAATTCTTCTTTTCCTCCAACATTTTAGCAGCAGTTGTTAATTTACACAATATGACTAAGTACTGTATATGCATTGTATGTCTAAGCATTGCCATTTTTTCTACCTTTAGAAGCAGGACAAAGAATATGATGTGGTATGGTGTTCTTGGTACCAAAGAATTATTGCAGCGGACTTACAAAAACTTAGAACAGAAAGTTCAACTTGAGGTAATATTTATGTATTATTACTGGCTACTTTCTTCCAAGGTTTAGGTTTAGAGAGAAGTGTTCCAGCTCCATTACCAATCCTTTTATTTATTTGTTTATATTTATATTATTTATTTTTATTTGTCTACCTCTTTTTAAATGTACATTAGCCCAAGCATTTTACAGACATTCAATGCAGGACAAGACACAAAATCTCAAAGGGTCAGCAATCAATCAAAACAAAATAAGAATAGAAATAAACTAACCATAATATTAATATATATAACAATCCAATAAACATCTATTACATTTAGCAACTGACAGGCATAATTCATAGCTCATCACTCTTTAGAGGCATCTGGCAGATGATCTCTACACTTAACAGATGTAGCAAGTCCATGGAAGGGTCTGAATGGAGGTTTTCACATTATCAAACCCAACTTACCTAAATTTGTATTATAGAGTATTTTCAAACAATATACCATCTAAAACTCTCCAGAAATGTATCACTCCCTTCCTCTTTCCCTGTACTGCCCCCACTCACTCATTATTTTGCCCATAGGAGCCGCCTCGGCCCCATGCACCCCATGCACCCTGTCTTCTTGCCCTGGTTGGTGATGGTGGCAACGTGTGAGGGATTTGGCCACTCCTGCCCACCAGGTCCAGGGCAAGAAAACAGGCAGGATCCGTTGCAGTCAGTCAGGGCATGTGGGGTAGCCTATACTTTCATCAGTATACCTAGTGTGGTATAGTGCAGTGTTTTTCAACCTTTTTGGGGCAAAGGCACACTTGTTTCATGAAAAAAATCATGAGGCACACCACCATTAGAAAATGTTAAAAAATTTAACTCTGTGCCAGGGCAAGAAAACAGGCAGGATCGAAAGATGATGTCCAGTCAGTCAGGCTGGAGTCTTGACCAATCACAGCCCGGACATCAGAATAGTGGAGGGTGTCCCCCTGAGGAGCGCCAATCAGCGCCCCTGCTGGCCGAGGGTGGGGTCAAAAACCCCACTCCTTCATACCCAGGACACAGTCCGGCACCCGCCTAGTGGGTGAAAATTTGACATTTTTTTAAAAATCTTTCGAATTTTTCAATACCTGGTTGAAAAACACTGGTATAGTGGATATGGGGATTAGGATTTAGAAAGCCTGGGTTAAACTCCCTGCTCTGTCATGGAAACTCAGCCGGCCCACACTACAGCTGACTGGTGCTTGGGGCTCAACCAAATAAAAATAAAAATAAAAATAAAAATAAATCACCTTTCCCCCCTCCCAATTTTTTCCAGTTAGTCCACTCTATATTGGGAACATATTTATTTATTATTTATTTATTTATTAGATTTTTATACTGCACCATCTAGCAACATGGCCACTGTGGGTGGTTTACAAAATTTGAACAAGTACAAAATACAAAATGTAACATCAACACAGTAAAAAATAAATAAATAATTCAATATAGTAAACCTAGTCAATCAAAATCAGAACAGATGACTAGGGTGGACTATGACGGAGCAAGACAGGGTAAATAGCAATGAGTCGTAACAAAATAAACTCATATCCAGGGAAAGTCTTTCTATATAGCCACATCTTCAGATGTTTCTTGAAGACCGAGAGCGAGGGGGCCAGACATATCTCAGGAGGAAGTTGGGGTTTTTTTTTGTTTTTGTTTTTTTGGCTGAGCCCCAAGCACCAATCAGCTGTAGCAGGGGGCTTGGGGCTCAGCAAAAATAAAAATAAAAATAAATATTTAATTTGTATTTATTTATGAGCCTCAAGCACCGATCAGCTGTAGTGGATGCTTAGGGCTGACCCAAAAAAGACAAAAAATACTCCTGCACTATAAGTAATCAGCACTTGGGGTTCAGCTAATAATAATAATAATAATAATAATAATAATAATAATAATAATAATAATAATAATAATAATAATAATAATAATAATAATAATAATAATAAATTTATTTATTTATTTATTTATTTATTTATTTATTTGTTTGCTGAGCCTCAAGCGCTGATCAGCTGTAGTGTGGTCTTGGGGCTGGCAGAAAAAGTTTCAAAATTGTTCCTATCCCCCCATCCAATGGGTGGGGGGAAAGGAGCGATTTTTAAACTTTTTTTTTTGCCAGCCCCAAGCCCACTTGGGCACTTGGGACTCAGCAAAAACTAAACTAAACTAAAATAAAATAAAATATATTTTTTAAAAATCCCCTGGTTTCCCCAAACTCAATCAAGTGTGGGAAAAGGCAGGATTTTAAAACTTTTTTTTTTTTACAAATCCTGCCTTTTCCTATGCCCATTTCGGGTGTGGGATGTTACACAACCACCACACACACACACACACACACACACACACACACACACACACAGAGTGAGAGTACACAAATGAAAAATGAAACAAAAAGAAAAATCAAATGAATTTTTTTAAAAAATCATTTCAAACAAAATGAAACGAAACAGAACGGAATGGAACAAAAATGAAACAAAACACTATGTTAGTGTTTCGTGTCCCTCTTTACCTGTAACTTCTGGTTGTGGAATTTTGCACCAGCTGGAGTCTCCGTTTAAGAAACCTAAAGAGGCATGCCACGTAGTGCAAATATACTGGAATGCATGGAGTATTTTGACTAATGATCAGTTCCAGGTTGTTGGTGTAATTAAAGAGAATAGCAATGTATTTCAGTCTTCATTCTACATCATTTGATGCATTGCAGTGTGATGGACAATACATCCCCCTCCCAAGTCTTCAGGGCATAGCTGTTTTGAATATCCCAAGCTATGCTGGTGGAACTAATTTCTGGGGTGGAACCAAGGAGGATGATGTGAGTAACGCGTCTGGTGTTGTGAAAAGTGTTATTTGTTGTCCAAAGTTAGATGAGTAAAATTCTTTACCATTTTATTCAGGAATTATAGTTGGCACAAATACTCAATTTTTTTAGATGTTTCAAATTGTTTTCTTTCAAAATCATATGGACCTATTATATTTTTATGAGAACCAAGTGTCTTTTATGTATTTCTTACATATCTTGACAAAAGTAGGAATGGGAATGCTAAGCTTCTCTGGATAGTTCCATTAAAGTAACAAACCATTGTCACTTTATTATCTGTATCTTATCTGGTCACGAGAATAATTATTTATATGTATTTGCACGCCTGCGTCTGACAAAGTGACTTTCAATCTATTAAAATTCATGCTGAAATAAAATTATTAGTTTTAAAACATTATAATATTTTGCCTTTTTCCCCTTGTGCCAGCATACTGAGACAGACTGACATGGCTACCTCTTTCCTAATTTACTAAAATTATCCTTAAATTCCAAGATTACTTAATGGTGCCTTGGTCCTTTAAAAATACGTGCACAAACCACACTGTTTCATCTAGCTCTCCAAAGGTTACCCTTGGCAAAAGAGCTTTATGAATGTATTCAAAGTGCATGCTTTAATTGGAATTGGACCCTAGTGAAAGTTGTTGCAGAAATGGCATTAAAACAGAGATTATGATAGGGACATGAAATATCTAGCAGTTAATTGCTCCACCATATTCAGTTTCCTTAAATACCCTTTCATCCTGTTGCAAAATTTTTTGAGTAAAAATGGCAAATTTGCTTGAAATAGTTTTCTGGCTGTTAAAAGACAAAGCTTCTTAGATGTTTTTTTTTTTTTTGAAAAACAACATCATTTTAAGGATTCCAGAAATGCTTTTTGTTTCTGTGTCATTTGCCTATGACTTTATTTATATTGACATTTCAGTCTCAATGGGCAAGTATCCTATTGTGAATTTACGCTGGTATAAGTGTAGCTCAGTAAATCACAATGGTAAATTACTGATGATCAACACATTCTTAGTTATGACTGCCTGGTGCATGCCTAAGAATGCAAGCAATGACTTATTAATTAGTGGCAACTTGCTAGTGTGATTTATGCATTTGCATTTAAATTAATTAAAAAGCACAACAATAAATCCAGATTTCAGGGCTGTTTGTCGGTCTCTGTTTTTTAAACCTGATGCTACCTTTCCCCACCATCAGATATTTGGGGCACCATCATTTGATGATAAAATCTTGGAGGTTGTTGCGGTCTTTGGCAGCATGCAGATGGCAGTTTCTCGTGTTATCAAGCTGCAACATCATAGAATAGCCCAGGTAGGTATATTGTTTGGGGGCGGGGGGCGGGGAGAGAGAATGAGTTCACAAGACTGCAGCAGTATACATGAATCAAGTGTTGACTTTTTGTTTTCATTTTATTGGGTAACAAATCATCATAAATGCCAAAATGCAAATGCTTTTTGACTTTGCTCTCTATATTTGGAGGGAAGCCACAACTGTGAATAACTGTACATCTTCCTGGGAATTGTCAAGTGAACACATTCTTCTGCATTAACACTTGTTTACTCTCTAACAGTGCCGCTCAGTAAAGATCACCATACTTGGAGATGAAGGCGTCCCAGTGCAAGTAGATGGTGAAGCATGGATCCAACCCCCAGGAATTATTAAAATAGTACATAAAAACAGAGCACAGATGTTAACACGAGACAGAGTACGTTACAGAAACAATCTTTTGCCTATACTGTATTTTGTAATAAAAAAAAACCTTTTGTGGAATTTAATTCACTTTCATTAAGAAAAAAGTTATATGCAAAAAATAAGAAGTTAGCGAAAAATATGTTGGCAGACATTTGCTCTGTACTGTATAACATTAAAAAAGAACATCGACATACATGAATTCATGTTTGTATGAAGTATGAAGCTTAACCAGCACTCTTGAGAGAGAGCATGAGAGGCTCTGCTTTTTAATCATAACTAGTAGAGATGAGATCAGTCCCGCTTTTTTGTAAGTTTTTGCATTACCAATAATATTATTTATTACAAATAACCAAGCAACTTAGAGTAGTTGTTTAAAACACGCAACAATTTTCCCTGTGTATAATGGCTGCATATCCTTCTGTGTAATGACCAGCAACATGTTCAACTCTAAACAGGCTTTCGAGAGCACACTGAAGTCCTGGGAAGACAAACAGAAATGCGATTCTTGCAAACCAGTTCTGAGATCCCCTTTGTACCCTCAGCAGGCTGTGGAATTGGCTACAGAAGAAGAGGCTTTACAAATCCAACTGTGTTCCCAGGCTACGGAAGAACTGATTACTAGGTACCAGAGGAAGAACTGGGGGAAGAAGTTTTAATACTTAGTTTTGTTACAGATCATATACAGATCACATATAGTCATAAAACCAATGCTTTTATTTGTTCTTTTTCTTTTTCTTTTTCTTTTTTTTTTTGTAATTGGCCCTTGTTTGGGTTAACGCTGAACTGGAAACACAAAGGTGTGGTGTAGTGTGGTGGGGGGAATAGGGTTTAAACAAGATAAATATATAATGCCTCAAATCATGACTTTGATATTCAAATTCCTGATATCACCATAAAAACAGCTTAAAAGAAAATACTATGGTGGAGTAGGAATGTTACAGAGCACTGTATCTTTACAAAATAATTCCTGCAAACAGATCTCTACTTCCTTGGGTCATTGTTTATCAGGCAACTTCTTTTCAAAAGTAAGGGCATTTCTAATCCCTCCTCCTCCTCCTCTTTCTTCTCTGTCTTTGCAGAATCTGCGAAGCTGCAAAAATTCATGGCCTGTTGGAACAGGAGCTAGCTCATGCTGTAAATGCGTGTTCTCATGCATTAAACAAAGCCAGTACAAGATTTCCTGAGGTAAAGGGAAATTGCTGTGGTGGCATAAGTAATGCTTAAAATTATGTACTAAAGTAATACCACGTGTGTGGTTTTTTTATTATATGGTTGGGAAATATCCTTTGTCTGCAACATATATCTGAAGCCTACTTAAAGTCAGACAGTGGAGGCATGGTTCTAACATTTGAGACTAGAAGAGACTAGAACTGTGCACCATATAGCTTAAGAAGGGCATTCACGTTTTCCCACAGAACTCTTCCCCTCTATGAGCTTGTGAAGATCAGGTGATCAGATCCCAGAGATGGGAGACCAGATATCACTGTCAAAAGTATCTGAAGGGCAGGTTGCATAAAGAGACTCAACCAAGAATGCTGCATAAAATTCTGAAAGTTCTAAGTTTGTCTGACCCCCTGTGTGTCCTGACCTGAAATAGTTCTATTGGTATTCCATCTACACCTGGTGATTTATTTCTTCCCAGTGCTGTCAGAACAGGTTTTATTTCTTTGATTTCACTTTAAAGTACTGGTAATTTGTCATCCATTTGTCTCTTTGGTATGCTGTCTCAAGTACACTGTTTGCACCTTCCCTTTATTATATCTTAGTTTGATAGTGAGCTTCCTTTTTGGTCTTTCAACATTTCTAATCAAGGCTTAAATTTCCCTTTGATTTCTTGGAACCTCTGGAAGAGATTTCTTATTGTTTTTCTTTATTGTTTGTACTGGATATTGTAACAGTGACAGTTGCTAAAAAGCTGCATTCAGGATTCTGACCCCAATTCTGTTAGCTGTATGTCAGTTTGCGAATCACCCTTGTATGTGTGTCCACAGAAGACCACGAGGAAGACAGATAGTTTACTTACCTATAACTCTAGTTCTCCCAAATGGCCATTCTGTAATTGCACACTTCTGACCCATCCTCTCCTCCAACTGTCATGCTGCAGTCGTTTTTCATGTACTTCTATTGACAACGGTGGGGACATTTAGGAACTGAGGATAATACAGGCAGAGCAGGTGTATATGAGGAGGAAGAATCTTACGTGAATGAGCACTAAGTTCTTGAAAGTTCTGAGTGGCTCTGCACAGGTGCAGAAGAAACCCATGTGTGTGAATTCACAGAATGACCAATCAAAAAACTAGAGTTACAGGTAAATAACCTTTCTCTTTTTTTGAAGTAAGAAAGATACAGCATTGATTTACTATTGCCTTCCTCTGTGTAGTACTAACAAAAGTTAACCTGAGTGCCACTGTCAAGAACATCTGCCAGTGTCTGCCGAGGCCCAGTAGCTGCCCTCCAGATGTTTCTCCCCACCCATCACTAAAAGAACTGCCCATTCCCTTCGGCTTATTTGGCCATTGCTCCTGAAGAAGGTCCATGCATTTTAGTCTGATGCTGCGGTTGTGAGCATTTCACCTTGAGTAATCCTGGACCAGGTGTCCAGGCCCATAATGCCGTCTAGCTTCCTGGCAGCATCACTCACACACTCCTAGCCCCTCACCACATTAAAGTGTGCATCCAAGAAGAAGTTACAGACTTACAGACCTTGTTTTTTATCTGCTGGTTTGTTCATTCCCCCCCCCAGAGCCTCACCAGAAGCACTGCCCTTGAGATTGTTGTCAATGTGAAGGCACTACATGATGAAACGGAATCCTTGCTAACAGGAAGAATACCTTTGGTAAGGTTGTAATAAAGCAGAACCTTTCTGCTTTTTCACTTGGTATCCTATATGGGTAGAAACCAACATCTGGCCCATAAAGGGTTGGGGAAATGCCAGTTATTCCCTCTACTGGAAATAAATTGGAGCAGTGGCACTAGGAAGGCCCTTAAGTGTTTTTGCACTGCATGTCCCAGAAATTTTCATCAGCTGTGCTTGCCAGAGTCTCTGGGAGTTGCAGTCCAAGAACACCTGGGTTATTCAAGTTTGGGAACCACTGCTCTACAGGAAGTGAACTGGAGTAGTGGCTCCATCTGTGTTTTTACTTAAGGCAAAACATTAAAGTTTATAGGAAATGAATCCCTTTGAGAAGGAGAATGACAGTGTTTGATGCTTCTGTTCAGTTACACATTGCCTTTACAGTGGACCCTTGTATAACCATCGGTTGTATAACATAAAATCTGTACAACATAAAAAATTCCGGAGATAGGGGAAATTTGCTTGACAGAATCGCCTATGGGGTAATCTGTACAACATAAAAATGGTTGCGATGAAGGATTACTCTGTTTTCATGCATTCCTATGGGGAAATTGTATAAAGGAAAATTTGCTTAACAGAATTTCATTTGGAACAAATTAATTCCTTTATACAAGGTACCACTGTATTTGCTTTATGGAAGTGACTACTCTTGACAAACAAAGGTTGTTAATTGTTTCCTTAAAGTCAAGACTTGGGATTTGCATTCACTTTGTCTGGGCTGAGTGTGCTTATCATAAGAGAGCTACTTTAAGTGTACCCAGAAATTCATTGTCTCGCTGAACTATACATATACTCGCTCCATAGTGCAAGTTGTCCACTCTGCAGTTAATCCTCAAATTCCTTTCAGCTCGTGGCTGAGGTATCATCCTTGAGCCATCACTGCAGCCGTGTTTTCATTTGATTTCTGTAAATAGTTCCTACCTGTTTATGTGTACCACCTAAGGCCCCAAGTGAATGGTCTTCAATTCAGAACTGCCAAATCTGTTAACAATTTACCAGAGTAAATTACAAGCAATAGATGGATGTCATTTCAAAACAGAAGATAATATTAATTTCAATGGCTTTCATATCTAAAATCTCATCTAAGCAGTTACCAATGAAAGCCATTCAATCAGAGATAACTTCAACAAAGTCACTAGATGATCCACTTCCATAGGTTTTGAAGGTAGCCAATCAAAGCCTCCCTATCTGGCATGAATAATCCCAGGGAGGAGTCATTTATGTATGCTGTGGATATTCTGATTTTATTCTGCCCATGTGGCAGCGAGGCCTCTCAGTGTGGTCAATAACAATTAATCAAATTGCAAATAAAATCAGATACAATTAATACTAAACATAAAAATAAAAGTAAATAAAATAATATTAAAGAAAACAGAATACTGTATCGACAAATATATGACTATCACAGACTGATTAAAACGATTATAAGATACTAAAATTATAAGTTATAAAATTGAAGGCCGGCAGAATCAAATGAAAAGTCATGATAATAGGTGTTATTTTAATGGGTGAATGCTGGATCTATGCTTTACTCTGAGGAAATGCCTGCTTAAACACCCATGTTTTCAGTTGTTTTTTTCTCATGTTATTAGTGGCCTCAAACACCTAGCCTGGGAATATTATGTATTATGGGAAGTTTTCATTGGGTGAAAGCACTCTGACAAGTAGCAAGGTCTTAAAGGGCTTTGTATGTCATAGTTAGAACCTTGAAGTCAATGTGAAACCAAACTGGAAACCAGTGCAGGGTGGCCAGTGCTGGGGATATATGATCGTATTTCCTAGTCCCAGTCAGCATTCTGGCTGCCATGTTCTGTATCAGCTGGAGTCTCCATATCAGCATCCATGGCCAGCCCCACATAGAGAGTGTTGCAGTAGTCCAGTCTCCAGACTACCAATGCATGGACCAGCATCGTGAGAGCCCTGATGTCCACATAGGGATGCAGTTGGACAATCCATCAAAGGTGGAAGTGGGTGGAACGGACCACTGAAGCTACCCATAGATAGCATCGTTTCCAGAAGGATGCCTAAGCTGTGCACCTCATTCTCAGAGGGTGTTTCTTCTTTTTTCCTTAAATCTGTTAGTAGAAAAGTCAAGGAATTGTAGCTACTTCAAACTATATAAGTGTTCTGAGAACAAGAAACAATTTTAGAAGCAGAATGAAGCCATAACATGATGCGTTTACAAATGTTGTGAAATGTTAGATATGATTTTCAGAACAGTGGACTGATTAGGTATAAAAACAATGTCCAGCAACAACTATTGCCATGTACCAAAAGTACTCCATTGCTGCCACCTAGTGGGAATAACCACTAATGATATTCTTCACTACATAAGCAAAAGAAAAACAATGTGTGTGAATTGAATGATGCTTGTATTCCCCATATTTAATCTTGCTTCCATAGCAAAATGAGCTTTTTGTTTCAACTGGATTACTGGTTTATCTTTTAATTTTCATGATCATAATCCTTCTTAGGTAGTAAGATTTTATTCTGTATTGAGGATGTCTTTTCTAGTTAGGCTAGATAAAGTTGATGTTTTTTCTATGCTCCATATAAGCAAGATTAGAGAAGTTACTGTATCCTTCATCAGCAAGATAACAACTGTAGTTTATTTAGTTTTATAGCTTCGCAATCAACTTCAGGTGACAGAAATTTGGAATGGGTTGATCGAAATTAAATTGTAAATCCGTGGACCTCAGGTTATTTTGACTAATGAGAAACATATAAATTCCTAAGGTAGAGAAAGAAAATAGTGGAAGGAAGACTTATTAGATGTTGTGTGCTGACAAGCACTAAATTTCATCTACAGTAAGAAATATTATTTCATATGGGTCAATGAGTACTAATTGCTTATGGCAATTTGGAAACACTTTTTACTATAGATATTTTGACATATTTAAGTTGATAGGATTCTTTTGCTTTTTACATACTGCTTTTTGGAATTCGAATTGTTACATAGAATGAGTTCTGGGGTACTCAGTTTAACAGTTTCAAACTCAGAAATGTTATTTATGAAGATATATAAAAGACTATAGAAGATTCAAAGGTACAGAAATTATCTGGGTTCTATAACTTATATATAAAATTGTCAAGCTGTGGGCAGTTCTGCATAAATCACACTTCTCCTTAGGTACGTAATTGGAATAGGATCTAAGAAGGAGTAATTTTGTTAGGCTCTAAGCTGACAGTTGTTTTTTGTGGCTTTTGTGAAGCCACACAGATGAGTTACTGAGTGCGCATGCGCGAGGTGTCAGAACTTTATACCGGAAAGAGAAGACCATTATTCTCTCTACCCCTACCTACCATGCATGCCCTGGCGCTTACCACTCAATCTCCTCAGTTTTCTTCATTTGCTGCATTGAATGGTCTCCAAAAGCGTTCTTACACTGATAAATAGTTCCTTTATTTTATTTTTCTCATACTGTATTTACTGAAAGCTTTTCCATAACTTTGACTACACACAATTGTAGTTTTAATAGAGGTGTTGTTATAGTTAATAAAAACTCCCTTAAAATGGGGCAGCTTTGGGCTGTTTTAATGTCATAAGACAATGCAAACTGCAATTCATTGTGTTTTCAAAATGTGACTTTTTAAAATATCATGTCATGACTTGCCACAGGTCTTGAAATGAAGGAGGACAGTTATAAATACAACAAAGGAATAGATTTTGTTTATATTTTTAAAAAATCATATTGATCTCAATTTCTGAGCAACATGAAATCCATTTCATTCTAAAAGTTGACAGATTTCCATTTAAAGGGGTGCGTATGTTATAAGATCTTGTGGTTTGTCTCTGTAGCAGTTAGAATCCCCTCATGAAGACTTGCTGTCAACAGCTTTGAACAGTTTAGAAACTGAATTGAGGAAGCTTGCTGAAATTCCTTGGCTGTATTCCATTCTGCAACTGAATGATGATGAGGTGGGTGAGTTCAGATTTATTTTCACTTTATTAAATGAGTGGATTAAATTACAGTGTCATTCTAACACCTTCTTATGGATATTATACTCATCTCTCCAAGTGCTGCCACTTTTGTACCAGAAGTCACAAGCCCCCATATTGGTAGGATCAGTATTCATGGTTTCCTTATCCATAGTCTGAAAATATTAAAAGGAGAAAAAAAAATCCAGCAAAACTGTTTTCATATGCATTACCAGAATTAGCCATCAGAGGGAGACAGAGACTGTGCTTGTTACTGTAAATCACAGTTTACAATAAATCTTCCGAATGTCCTTTCAAACCATATTTAAAATCCCCCTTTACCAGATGGGGACATCAGCTTACAGTTTTACAGTTTGCCTGCCCTAACTGCCTCTTTCCATCCCCCCAGCCACCGCCCCTGGCTGTGTTGCTGCAGCATCCTCCCCATCTCCTTGCATATCCTAGACCTAAACGCTTGTCCAAAGTCCAGCCGAGGGGCCAAATCAGCTGAATCGTCACACACACCCCCCCACACACACACATTTTCACCTCATCAAATCTGGCCTTTTTTGCAAAAAGTTTGGATGCCCCTGTCTTAAAACAAATGCCTTGTAAGAAAAAAAAAAAGTTCTAGGAAGAAAATAATTTCTGAGAATAGGCATGCTTTGCATGACAAAAAATTCCCTATGGGATGCTTCGCAAGACAAAAAACGTTCTGCGTGTACTCAGGAAAGAAACCCCGGTTATATTTGTCTTTATTCCAGCCCAGGCATGTCCAAACTTTGGCCCTCCTCTGTGTTTCCTTTCATTCTGTTATGTCCTAGAGATTTCCCTGCATGGCAGGGAGTTGGACTGGATGGCCCTTGAGGTCTCTTTCAACTCTATAATTCTATGATGTATAAATATTTTGTTTTTTTTTAAAGGGGATTTTCCTTCATCTTCTTTTTAGGATCCTCCTTTGGAATATGCTAAAAGAAATAACAGAAGCACAGTATTCCGTATAGTGCCAAAATTTAAAAAGGAAAAGATTCAAAAACAGAAGACTAGCCTTCAGCCTGGTATGCTTTCTTAAAACATGATTTGGGGGAAGAGTTGTTCTTGGATCTTCTATTTAAATGATGAACTATGTACAGTGGTACCTTGTATAAAGGAATTAATTCGTTCCAAATGAAATTATGTTAAGCAAATTTTCCTTTATACAAATTCCCATAGGAATGCATTGAAAATGGAGTAATCCCATTTTTATGTTGTACGGATTTTCCCCATAGGCGATTAGGTTAAGCAAATTTCCCCTATCTCTGGAATTTTTTATGTTGTACAAAGTTTATGTTATACAAGCTGTTTGTTATACAAGGGTCCACTGTACATCCTCTTAAACTTTCAGCACAAGAGAACATTGACAAAGTTTTTCCTGGCAGAGCTAGACTGATTAATAGAGAATTTCCATATTGTTTTACCATTATGATGACATAAAACATCATCCAGGGTTTTATTTTATTAGATTGGTTGTCATTTGAAATCTATTTCTGAATCATTGGTTTGCAAAACGTGTCCCAGGAAATCGTGCAGATCCTTGGAAGATCAGAAATGGAAAAATCAGTAATGACCTGGAAGGTTCTCTGAAGGTTAGCGTGTCCTCCCTTTGTGTTATTCCCCTACAATGAGCATCTGCAGGAAAGGGTTGTGTGTACTACATATATATCCAGTTTATGTGGCGCAACTGTCTGTTACTACTGCATATTCTTAAGACCCAGAATTTTCTGTGGTGCTGCTGAGTCTTTGACAGAAAAATCACCACGGAAAACATTCCTTGCAAGGAGAATATTATACATCCTGTATAATTATATTATTTCCATGTGCTCTGGTGTTTTAAAAACACTGTACACTAGAGGAATCCCTTTTTATTTTAAGGGACAGATTTTTATTGGACGTCAATATTTTCTCCATTGGGTTTTATACATGACACCTTTCACTTTTGTTTATTACAGTGAAAGTGTTTCAAATGAAAAACACCAAATGCAAAATTATTAATTTTATATTGCAACGCCCTATGCTATATCTAGATTATGAAGCAAAATAGCACAGGATGAAATACATAAAAATTGGGAGAATGGCTGACTGTGTATACACACACAATTTTCTCAAGCTTTATGTGGGCAATTAACTTTAGAGAACAATGTTGACAAAACTTTGGAATGTGTTGTACACTTGGGTTGGTTCATGGGTATTTGCTGAATCAAGGCTTTTATTTGAGTTCTGATTTTTTTCATCCTTTCATTATAATCAGTAAATCATCGTTAGTGTATAATGGAACATGCACAGACCGAGCGTTATAGACCATAACATGCATACAGCTGATGTATTTCATATTTAGAGGTTTGATCGCTTTGACGCTGAACGCATGGCTGCAATGTAGAGTGCCCTGTTATTTCCCCCCAAACACACATTCTCAAGTTTCCTTACCTGTAACCTGCATGAAAACAAAAGCTGCCCGTTGTTTGTTTCTTTCTTTCTTTCTTTCTTTCTTTCTTTCTTTCTTTCTTTCTTTCTTTCTTTCTTTCTTTCTTTCTTTCTTTCTTTCTTTGTTTCCAAAAATACATTTGACTTCTGCTATCACTGTGTTCTTCTGTTTTCCACTCTATGGCCTAACCTTTGCTTCTAATATAATTGAGCATGAAGAAATTAAGGGGGTTTTGCTCTTAACTTTGGTAGTTCAGAAATGGGGCACAGATGAAGTTGCTGCTTGGCTGGATCTGCTCAGTTTGGGAGAGTACAAAGAAATCTTCATCAGCCATGACATCCGAGGCCCTGAGCTTTTGCATCTGGAAAGGCGAGACCTTAAGGTATTTTCTTTGTGCTACTTTTCTGCTTCTGATAATTTTTCTTTAAATTAATCGAAACCTTTCCTCTGTCCTCACTTACCAATTGTATGCTTATAGCTTGGCTTTCCTTGTGCAAACCTTCACCCTCCGCCTCAAAAAAAAAATGCCACTCACCTTAAAACTAACATGCTGTCAGGCTGTACTTTCCTTTCCTAAGAAACTCTGAGCATCTTCTTAAGAATGTACAGTATACTTAATGATAGTAGAATCTGATCCATGTGAAAATTACTATAATAACAATCAATCATTAGAATCAATGTTACATTTATAATAATAGAGAAACCAGAAGTCATGTCATGCCTAAAAGACTAAATGGTTTTTACTTTTCATAAAGCAAAGTGTTCTGCTTATATACTGCTCCATACCATTTCAAGTAGTCTCTGGGCGGTTTACAGTTTTAATTACACTATGCAGGCTACACATTGCCCCCCCCCCAACAAGCTGGGTACTCATTTTACCGACCTCAGAAGGATGGAAGGCTGAGTCAACCATGAGCCGGCCGCCTGGGATTGAACCCCAGGTCGTGAGCACATTTTTACCTGCAGGACAGGCATTTAACCACTGTGCCATGGGACTTAGTGCTCATAAGTTTTTGTATTTCCAAGCACACTTCTCTATGTAAATAGCATAGGTCTCGAGAGGGAGGATAAATTGAGGGTAGCTTAAAACCTCTGGCAAGAACTTTAAGCTATCGATAGTTCTCCTTGCCAACAGTGTAAAACTAAACTTTTAAAGGCAATATGAAATGATTAATTCCACCACAGTGATGGTGGTTAGGTTATTCTGTGTAAAGAGTTTTACTCTTCAGGCTATATGCTACGAGTGTGCTCAGCTAAGTTAGAGGCCCAAGCTTTCCTACCAAAAGGCAGCCTACTGTACCAGAAACTACCATCCTGGCAACCATGGATGTTGAGACATTACAAAGATAAGCTGCAAACAATAAAGGAGGGGAATCACAGCACATCTGGCCATGAAGTTTTGCAACTTTGTTGCACTCTTAACTATTTTAATTCTGGTAAGAATACGTGCCTGCAGGAACCAGACCATACAGCAAACCTAGATGCCACCTGTGCCAACATATCTAATCAGGAAACACAATCAGAATATCAAACAATATAATCCACAATATCAGGGCTCATATACTTGTTCATCCTCCCATTTGATAGATGCAATTTGTGGTCAGTGGCACCCCCTTGTATTTTATATTCAACGAACAGGCCAGATTCTATGTAAGTGAGTAAATAATATCAAAACAGGCATCAGAAATAAACAATACCAGTGGGCAAACACTTCACTCTCCATGGACATTCTGCCTGTGATCTTAAGAGTTTTAGTCCTTGAACAAAGAAAAATCAAGGACAAAATGCAAAGGGCAGGAACACTCTCTCTCTGTAGTCTAGGCTTAAATAAAGGCAGTTGTGTCCTGTGCTATTATATACATTCATCTGATCATCTGAACCTCTGTCACACAGTCAGACCCTAACCTCCATTACTGTGATAGAATTAATCATTTCCTTGTGTGTGTGTGTGTGTGTGTGTGTGTGTGTGTGTGTGTGTGTGTGTGTGTGTGTGTGTGTGTGTGTGTGTGTGTGTGTGTGTGTGTGTGGCTTCTAGACTGCCTGACATAGTGAAATACTACTTGGAGTGGTTTACATAATTAAGCAAAACATACAAACTGAAATATGTTTGTGAAGATTCTCAGTCATCCGAAGTTGAGTCATGTGGCAACTGGACTTCTGTTTCACGAGAGATTGAGACGTTTTGTTACTCAGCCAAACAGCTTCATCAGTCTGAAAAAAGCTAGTTGCAAATCACTTTGACCTCTTGACACCCTGGTCTGAAATAGGCTCTTAAGATGAACAGTGCCTGCATAGGCTCCTTAGGTAGATAACATTCTCAATAGCCTTAAGGTGAACAATGGCCTAAAGTGCTGAAGCCCATAAAGTATGCGTCATTAGCTATGGCCTTAGTGGTGAAGGTATGAAGTATTTTTGATTTCTCTAGGTATTGTTGAAATCACAGCCTGATAAATGGCAGATAGACTGTGCCTGAGCCCCCCACCTATGTTGAGAGAGGGGGGGCTCACATGAATGGCTTCCCTGACCCCTCTCTCAAACCACCTATCTTCTCTGTCTAATGTGTGTACATCCCCATCTTTGAATGAGTTCCCTTTGTCCTTCAAATGGAGGTGTACTGCTGATTCTGGTCCTGTGCTGTTACCCCTCCTATGTTGGGCCATCCTTCTGTTTAATTGTTGTTTAATTTCTCCAATGTAGAGGTCTGCACATATTGAATGGCAGGGTCCGCTTCCCTAAATGATTTTAGGGGATTGTTTGAAATTTGGAAAACTTAGGGTTTGAAATTCGGAAAAGTTAGGATATTAAGCTCCAAAGGAGGTGGGGGGGTGATTAATGGAAGGTGTGTGTCCAGCGTGCTTTACCAATTATATGGTTAATTGGCAGCTTCTCCTCAGTCCACCAATCCACACTCCTTCATCAGGAATCAGGCTCCCAAGCCTACCAGTTTTATAAACATCCAACCCTCAATTACAGAATAGAATAGAATATAGAATAGACTTTATTGTCATTGTACTTCTGTGCAATGAAATTAAGAGCCATCTCCAGTGCACATTATAAAACATAGAACATAAAACACGAACAAAAACATCCCTCACATTTCTCATTCTTCACATTCTAGTCACCATTTCACAACCCCTGTTGTTATATTTGTATTGCACTATACAGAAGAATTCAGTATGGTTGCAGCTCTTGGATAAAAACTATTTTTCAATCTGTTTGTCCTTGTTTTTATTACTCCATCTGCCAGATGGTAATAAATGGAAAAAAGGAATGTCCCAGATATGATGGGTCTTTAAGAATGTTTTGAGCTTTCTTAAGGCAGTGGGAGCAGTAGAGTTCTTCCACAGAAGGGAAAGGGATCTTAGGTCATGTTTACCCTGATATCCACCCATCTCAGTGGTTCCGGACACTAATGCTACAACAGCTCACTTCAGCACCCTTTGAGCCACTTGCATCTATGGACTTGTGCCTTCTCACACAAGACTATTTCTGGTGGCAGTTACCTCAGTAAGACAAGGTAGTGTGCTGTCAGCCCTTTGATCGTACTATCACTATCTTCAGTTTTAGCCAGGTAGGTTCACCTCTTCCTCAATGTCTCTTTTCTCTTGAAAATGGTGTACCAGTCCCATCTCTCCCAGTCTTTTGTCCATCCATCTTTCTTCCAATCTTCATTCACTCTGCAGGTGAGCATCCTCCATACACTAGATGTACAACATGACCTCTCCTTTTACATGGCCTGCAGCAGCACTTTTCCCAGTCTACCCATATATTTGTGAGCTACCAAGAGCTTGCAAATCTCCTCTGACATTTTTGAATACAGTAATCTCCATCAGCCCCAATTTAGTACCCTCCCAGACCAACCCCATTTAAACTTTGCACAGTGCCTCTACCCCCAAAACAGTAGGAATCGTGAGGTATCAGGTCACTAAAAGAATTGGATCCTCTGGTTGCATATCCACTTCAAACTTTCTACTTTGTTCTTGACATCTTTCTTCTGTCAAAGGCCTGAAATGATGGATCTGGGTCTGATCAGAACTGGGATAGGATTACCCACAAAGGAGCCAGGCTTTCTAGACTCTGGGAGGCTTATATCAAGTCCTTCATATACATTGTTGAAATCAAGACTTTTCTTGTAACTTTTGTTACTTTGAATTTTTCGTTCTGCCTTTCTTTGGACTATGGCTAGCAGTTATATAATTATATTTTTCTCCCCTTAAAATGCATAATAAATTCCAGTACTTTCAATATACATGTTACTCATAGTTTGAGGGAACATCTCTCTTTCTGAGTTATTTTTAAACTTCATCGAGATTGTTTACTGGTTGATAAGGATGATGGGGGGGGGTAGAAGCCAAGCCCTATGAGGAAAGTCTGAAAGAACTGGGAATGTTTGGCTTAGAGAAGACTGAGGGGTGATATAGTATTTTTGAAATATTTGAAGAACTGACATACAGAGGAGGGGCAGGATATGTTTTTGATCATCCCAGAGTACAGGACACACAACAATGGGCTGAAGTGAAGAAAAACCAGCTTTCAGCTGAATATCAGGAAAAACCTCCTAACTGTTAGAGCAGTAAGGCAATGGAACCAATTACTTCAAGAGGTGGTAAGTGCTCCAATACTGGAGGCCTTCAAGAGAAATGTGGACAACCACCTGGCAGATATCCATTGATTTGTAATCCTGCATGGAGCAGGGGGTTGGACTTAATAGCCTTGTAGGCCCCTTCCATCTTCACGATTTTATGATTCTATGATAAGCATAGCCACACAGTAAGACAAGTCCATGGGTAATGGAAGAAAGGAATACCTGCACATCGATGTTCACCTAAGATCAGCAGGAGTAGAGGAAGATGGAAAACTAGATGGGTAGGTGATCTAAAAAAGGTCAGAAGGACTGACATGGACTAGAATAATACTAAACAGAAATTTGTGGAAGCAAGAAGGGGGTGCCTTTAGCCAAAACTGGTTGTTTGTGGAGTAATAGATAATAAGAATAGGAGGTATAGCTGTCATTATGGTGCAGACTGTTTCTCGTATCTGCCATCAACAATAGTCTGGAAACAACTGGCACTTAGCTGAGCAGATCACACTAGGAGATATGCCTCTGCTTTGTGTTCCACCCTTCATATATCCAAGTAAGAATCAAGATGATTGGAATTTCTAATGGAGGAATAGTAATTCAGATTTAGGTTTCATTTCATTTGGGGTTTTTTTTTGGGGGGGGAGTGGGGGTTTGCATCCTGTTTTATCCTGGAGGCTCCACAACTCTTGACCCAACTGTTTGTCTTCAGAAGCTGTGGAATGTCTGTTGGTTTAGGAGAAAGACTGGGCAAATAGGAATGAAGGGTCAAATTGAGCATTCTGGGTAGTGAGGACGACTGGCTGAATAGCATGACTGTATACTGCAGCCTTTAGTTGTAAACATTCAGGTGAGGATTGTCATTTGATCAACCCAGATATGCACCACAAACAAGATAGGAGCAGAATGAATTTTTGTATGGTAAATGGAAGCATGTATGGGCAAGGTTTTTTGTCATACTTCTTTGGAATATATTGCCTTTTCGTGTGGAAACTAGGGGGTTAAAATAAATAAAAGTTTAAAGATAAGAACAAAATCACCTGTGCTTAATATGCATGGTCCCAGTAATTATGATGGTCTGGAGATGTGTGTTTTACATTTGAATTAGTATATTTTATACTAAATACATCCACTATGGCATATCTAAATGTAAAACACATTGGTACACTGACTCTACACTGAAAGTCTCAGTGTTAAATAGATGTCTTCAGGTTGTGCAGATGATTGTACAACCAGTCATGTAATAAGGCAGCCCACTACTTAGTGCAACTGCTTGCGCAGTATTAATTAGCACCCCCAAAAAAAAGATACTGCATTTTAATATGCTAACAAACAGGATTTTTATGTAGATTTCATAATGTGCATTCTTGATTTATTCTGGACATTTTATATTTAGAGGGAAACATTCTCCATCTTTGGTAGCTTTCAGCTTTTTAGGAATACAGTATACAGTATGTCTTATTATATGTTACCTAATAGGTACTTCATAATGATCTCTATGGTAGAAATTTGTTATGTTTTCATTCTGAAATATGTGATCTTGAGTGTGTGCAGTAGTTTTCTATCTTGGATATTCAACAACAAAAAACACATTGAACCTGTCTGTATGAATTATGAAGTTGTCTTCAGCTATTGTTCTCTGAAGGAAAGTTGTCCTGTGTGCTAATTTAAGATATATTTTATCATGAAATGAAGGAGAAAAAACTGGCACATTAACAGCACAAAAGACAAATATAGCATGCTCTGCCAGACAACACAACTCTTAAGAATGTCTGTGTTTATTATACAAGGAGGTAGAAGGAACCATTGAAAGATCATGTATATCAAAGTAAAATTAGTCATTGGTAGGTTCCTGTGTTTCTCCCACAATACACATTGTGTAAGAAATTAAAGAGTTGTAATAATAGTGATAATAATAGGCACTCTTTCAGTGATTTGTCTAATAGCCCTGTAAAGCATATTATATATATATATATTTTATCACATAACAATTACTTAGTGTCCCGGGTTGAGTGAAACACCTATTTGTATGCTTTGATCAATTTCTCCTTCAGTGAAGAGAAGGTCATGCTGTACGTCTGCCACCTCAGATGTTTGTCTGAACTGGCTGTTGTTATTAAAGATGACTGGAAACTTGTCTTTTGTAAGTGGATTTTCCATTTCCCTCTCTTGTAGGATCTGGGGATCACGAAGGTGGGTCATATGAAGCGAATTCTTCAGGGAATTAAAGAACTTGGGAGGATCACCCCTTTTCCAGAAGTATAGTATTACTGCTACCCTTCTTACTGAAGAAAATACTTATGCAAAGTGGTGGAGACATGCAGCCCTCTGTGTAGGTTACTGTACTGCATGGATGAGTGTGCTTCAGCGTGTTGTATTTGAGCTATTGTCTGGCAAAAAAGAGCCTGATATGAGAACTTGAAAAGTTTTCTGTGTCTAAAGATACTGTGAAGTAGATTGTAAAGAGCAGTTTCAATGTGTATATTTGGCTAGTGGTCCTTAGGTAGCTTATGAGTTGCCAGAAAAGGGTAATAGACACATGCTTTTCTCAGGGGAGCTGCAATTAAGAGTATGAAATGATACAATTGAGTTTCAGAAATTCCTAAGGTGTAAGCTTACCAAGAATCTCTTACATACGTGTTTGAGAGATTGGTGGTATACGGCTTTTAAGGTGACAGTGATACCTCAGAAATCGCCTGTTCTCGTTCCCTTACTAGCCAAGCTACAAGGCTGGAGCCATCGCATATAAACACAAAGGTGAACTTAGATGCATGGTTCAGCTGCCTCGACCGTCGTTTTTGTTGCATGACAAATGATATTTTACACACTTGAAGAACTTTTATATCTGTTTTAACAAGATTTAATTTATTTCTACTCTGTGTCTCATGTTGCTTGAAGACTTGTTCTGATGATATGTTACCCTAAGCATGCAATGTACTATGGATGTCTCTACCCTGCTCTAGCAAGGGATGTACAGTATTCTAAACACGATGAAAAGATTCTGAGCTCTGGCTTCAAGTTAACGTCAAGGTATTTCTAACATGCTTGTACCTCAAGAAAAATTATGAGATGGCATCAAAGAGATTATTGGAATATTTCCTTTGATGCTATAAAATATGCAATATTTATCTCCAATCACTTCTCTTATAGCAGGCACTAGTTTACCTTGAATGTCTGAATCTGAAAGCATACTAGTGTAGTGAAAGCAAAGTAGGTATTTGGTAACTTAGGGACAACAATCTAATTGTATACAGTGACCTAAAATTACTTCATATTGAAGATTTCCAAGGACCAGTTTTGTGAATATCTAGGCTTGATTATGCAATTTTTATAAAACCAGTGAAGTTAAATTAAGATGAAGTAAGTAGCATCGCCCAAAGCATGTGTTGACACAATAAACAGAAACTTCTTTCAATCCAGATTTTTTTTAAAAAAAATGTCTTCAAAAACCTTAATTACCTAATCATGTTATGACATGTATTGGGGAGGTGCTGTTTAAGGCGCCATACTTTTAAGCTTTATAAAGCAGAGATCTCATGTAACAGACCCAGAACCAACATGGCTTACACTGTATATCTAAAGACCATTTAGCAGTGAAAAGCTTTCAGAAATATGAAGACATTGGCCATATTTGCATATAACAATCAGAATTCAGGAGAATACTGGTTTTCCATAGCTAGCTCATGCTTCTGTCAATGCCCTCATGAGCCAGGCTTGAATAAAGTAAATAGGGAGTCCCGGTGTCCTGCTATGGGCAGAATGGTTGCTTCTTGGTTAGTTTCTGTATATTTTGGTTGCTCCTGCTGACAGAGTAAAAGAAGCAAGAGCAGTTAGGACTAGACATGAGCACACTGTTTATGAAGAATATTCAGCATCCTCCAGAATTCCGATTTAATGTTACCCAGTGAATGCAGTCATCATTTAAAAGAAGGTAAACACCCTACTTTTAGTATAGGCTTAGCTTTACCTTCTTAGGCAGCACTGAGCAGCATTCACATCTCCAATGAATATCATCAACCCATCATGATGTCTGGAAAACACGTAATTATGGTCAGGTAGCAGTGATTGCTTTGCAGATACATGGAAGTAATTTATCATTCAGTAATTTATCATTCACCTTAAATTAGGTGGAGCTTCTTTAAAACAGCACTAAAAATACAAGGATGTCTTGGGCAGTGGTACTAACTATAGGTGAACAGATTCGTTGCATTTTCCTTTAAATATAAGAACTTGACACTGGCATTTTATATTAAGGAATTGTTGCCTCTTGAATTTCTAGACAATTTGGCAATTTATTGTTTGTAGTTTTGGTGCAAAATGCAAACACCAATCTTTTCTGTGGGTTTTCTGTGGGTAAATATCTAAAGCACCATTATTATTATTATTTCATATGCATTCAAGTCCAGTACGTTAAAAAAAAATAGAACATGTTTACTTTTCAAATGAAAAAAACTACTATTCTCTCAAATGTTATTTTATGCACTGGCAAAAACTAGTGATGAATGTGGGCATTAAATCTAGCATGTCAGCTGAAAAGTAACAGATTATTTAGCAGTTACCCCCATCAAAATGTGCCCAATACATGTTTTAAAGGTATCTTACATGCAAAGGGAAGCTGTAGGTCAATTTTTGAATATACTGTAATTGCATTGGTTTCCTTATTTTTTGTGTAGATATTTAGGTACCCTTTGTAAAAGTATTCAACATTCTTTAAAAAACCCACTGTTTGCAGTAACAGGTTTCTAATGCAGAAAAATCTTTCTATTTTTATACTGTTTTTAATCCACAGATCTATAGGAGCTCTGAGGGGCACACATCCATTTTAAAGACTGGGGAGCTGTATGTCTGCAATTTGATCTGTAGAAAGGCAGGCCTCTTTGCTACTGAAAAATATAATTAAAATAATGCTGTAGTTATCTACCACATACCAAAGAATTTGTATACCATAAGAAGTATATAGTCAATACCAAAGCTTTACCTTCACATAGGTTTAGGAAGATGCGTCTTATGGCAAATAAATCATTTGCAGACTACTGCTAATGTATCTGGAATAAAACAAAGCTGAGAAGAGATTTTTTTTTAAAAAAAATAGTGTGACTGAACGATTGCCACAGACTGTATTAATTCACATTTTTATGCTTTTCACTCATCTGTTATAACATTGTCTGCTCAAAGTACTGAATATATTGCCTCTGAAATACATGCCCTGTTTGAATAAGAATTATAAGTAAAGTTGAAATGCAAAATGTGTTCAATACATGCTTTAAAGGGATCTTACACACAAAGGGAAGATATGATACATTCATTCATGATGATTTATTCATACCACCTCAAGGCTTTTTCTCCATTTTTTAAACAAAATATTAATGGAAATTGCATAATCCATATTAGGTGCCTGCAATCTCTGCAGAATTCGTGCTAGAGTAATGGCAAATTCTACATTGCCATTATGTCACTATATATATATATATTGATGAATAGGAAAAAGTGCCAGTCATTGCTCTTCTAAAACAGGGATGGGGAAGCTTCGGCATTTTTGAAGTTTTGGCTTTGTAGCCAAAAAATCCATAACCTGCATGGTCAGCGGTAAGCATGTTGGAAGCTGTCACCCAAACATCTAAGCCTAACAAAATGAACAAAACCTGTGTTGCCTTACTAAACACAATCTCATACATATTTTTATAATTTACTTATACTCACACAGTATGAATATCCAAACCATATCAGCTGATGTATAGCCACAGGAAAGCTAAAAAAATCTTTTAAGGCTACATACATGTATTTATACAATATACAACTCCAATATGGATGAATACATATCCACTAAGAAGCCTGGAAAATTGTTCATAAGAACTGCTGGATTCAATCATGGAGGTGGTTATTTTATATTGTCCATATTGTCTTATACTTAAAGTTTCTTTGAGAGTTTTTTTAAACTTCACTGTTGTTTTTTTCAGAATTTAAACTGGCTTTGAAAGCACTTGATCTTTATTTCTTGATAACAAACAGTTCATTGCTACAGAGCAAGACACTTGCATGTACACTGTGCTTAGTTTCTGTTTTCTTCATTAAAGCTCTAGACTCAGTATTACCAACAAAGAATCTGAAGTATAAAAATACACATTCACATTTCATGCACCTTCAATGAAATACTCCAGTTCAAATTCTTATTGTTGTTGATACTACAGTACATACTCAACAAGCCTTAGTCCAGACTTTCAGTGCACTGTGGTTTTTTTTAGGGTAATTACCCAGAACATTGAAATGAGTTACCTCATTTCAAATATGTATTGAAAATAAAATTTACAGAATTTATTGGTTTTAATCCAATTAATACTGTCAGAAATAGTTAATGCCTTCTTGGGTCCTTTTGGGGAGAAAGGTGAGATAAAAATACTTTAAATAAACAAATAATAAATTACAGATTGGCTGAATTAATTACATTTGCCTACTGACTTAATCATTCAGCGGTTTATTCAGTTTTTTTCTTCTTCTGGTTGTGTCTAGCAAACTGAATTTATTCTGTTGTTAGTAAAAGCCAGTTTAGACACAAAGATAAGACAGAATCAGTATTGATTTCGGCTGTTGTATTTGTGATTGCACTATTAAGGGTTATCAGTGTTTTAAAAACCTGTAACTTTCAGTTGATTAAAATATGCTTAACAGTGTTGATAATTGTAGGTGTGAGTTGTGGGTGCATATTTCATGCTGGCAGATTATATTGTTGAAAACAAATGGGTACTACTGTAGAGCAGTACATTAATACTACAGTAATGCCTTGGTTGACTAGCATAATCTGTTCCAGAAACATGCTTGTAAACCAAAACACTCTTATATCAAAGCAAATTTCCCCATAAGATATAATGGAAACTCAGATGATCCATTCTGGGACCCCATAGACCACATACTGTACACACAAAATGCCAAATCCCCCCCCCCACAAAAAGTTGGCTACCTGTGCTGCGGAATCTGCTCTTCTTGGGACTAACAACTGGATTTTACTCTTGTGTTTTTAATGTGACAACAATAAAGTGCCATTTGCAGCCATATATACACACTTGACTAGCTGTCCCATGACTATAAATTATTTGAAAAAATAAGAAATACATTGCTTATTGAGCAAGCCAAATTTTAGAAGAAATGTTGCTTGTCTTGCAAACACTTAAACCAAGGTACTGTACTTGTAAACCAAGGTATTACTGTACATAAAAAAAATCCAAATATGCTTAAGAATGATGTTGTAATTGGAAATACTGTACATTCTCTGAATACTTGGCAATCCAGCCAGTGAAACACTTCTAGATCACATTGATTTAAATGAAGGAGAATTTTGCATATGATCCAATTAAATACCTGTATGAGTCAGCCCTAGTTTATACAGTGGCTGAAATCCAGTAGTAAGTCACAACTAGAGCGTGCCCACGGAGCAACCCCGTTGAGTCAGTGAACGTACAGAGGAGTTGACCCACAACATCACCATTGATTCAGTGGGCCTACTCTCGTTGCAACTGGACATGGATTTGTTTCTCACTTTGGGGTGAGCTGATTCATTCTGGGAGCTGTGGTCCAAAACATCAGGATGGCCAAAGTTTGGACATGCCTGCTGTAAGGTGTGTGTGTGTGTGTGTGTGTGTGTGTGTGTGTGTGTGTGTGTGTGTGTGTGTGTGTGTGTGTGTGTGTGTGTGTGTGTGTCCATATGGATAGGACCATTCCATTTAGGATCAGTTCCATCATGTGTGATTGCTGGATTCAAACCAAAGTGAATGGGTTAAGCGGTTACTTGGCTTGAAATGCTGTAGAACACGGGGAAGTTGAAGACTTCCTCCCTTTCTCTATGAAGGAGAGGAAAGAAAGTCCAAAGGTGTTTTGCTGTTGCAATTTTTTGAAGGGCCTTGTGATGTGAGTCAGTGGTGAATTGGTTGCATAGTAAGGCAATTATGTGTTGTGTCAGAAATAATCTTTAAAATATTGAGAAATTCCCCCCCCCCAATCCCCCTATGGAGGAGGGGACAAGGACAGGGATCTCTATTTTTGTTATTTTTTCCTCTCTTCCTTTAAGACTGGGAAAGATGACGTAGGGTACCTTGAGGTGCAGTGTGGTTTCCTGTCTTCAAACCAAGCAATCCTTGCATGTGGGTCCATGTGGATGCAAGTATCACTCCAAATGACATACAGTACCTTAAACTGCCCTGTTTAGAACATTCTAGCCTGATACAGGCTGAATAATTTTGCCATCCAATTGCCCACTTAGTTTCCTTAGACTGAGACAGGATACCAAAAATTCTTGAATATCAATTACCCTTGCCTACCTTGCTCAAACAAACTGATCTCACCAGGAGCAGTAAACAAGGTGGTATGATCCTGTCCTGCCAGTGACACTGTTAATTACTACAGAAATGTTTAACTTTCAGAAGGAAACTTTCAGAACTCTAGTATTAGTAGAGCACTAAGTCAATCTTTGGAATATTTTTGTTTAAGGAAAAATTTGTGCAGAATAAATAATCAATGAATGCTCCATTGTTATTGTAGAAAGTAAAATTATAATACATGTATCTGTTACTGCCTTTATCAGCAAAAATAAACCCCAAACTGAGCAGTTCTGTTTGGTGTGGGTTAGTCTGAGTGTTACTAGTTAAATCCTGTAGGATAAAGTGGCACAGACCCCTTGCTCAAAAGAGACAAAAAAAAAGGAAAAAGAAAAAAGAAAAGAAAAAGAAAAGAAAAGAAAAAAGAAAAGAAAAAGAGAGAGAGGCATGTATTCCTTCTACAATGGAAGGCAAGGGTGGGTGATATCTTCATTAGACCTCTGAAATATTAGTCAAAGTGAATTGTAACATGGAGGACTCGCACCTAGCTTTCTTCAGACTGACAAAGCTGTTTGGATGAGCAGCGAAACATTTCAATCTCTCAATAAAAAGAAGTCCAGTTGCCATGACTCAACTTCCAGGTGCAATGAAATCTGGTTTTTTCCCTTAGTTTTCACTAATACCATGGTTCTCTCATTACCAATGTCACCTGGATGACTGAGGGTCTTCACAATAATAATAATAATAATAATAATAATAATAATAATAATAATAATAATAATAATAATAATAATAATAATAATAATAATAAATAAACAAAGAGGAGGAGGAGGAGGAATAGTAGTAGTAGTTACTTTAACCATTGCACATATTTGTAAAAATCGGATTGTAAAAGAAATATGTGTTTTAAAGATGCAATGAAGGTATAGTAAACATAATCAAGTATTTGGATAAAACATAATTGCAGGTGGATCAATGTGGACTGGATGTTTTGGAGAAAAGTAGAGCATGAAACATTGTTTTGAAAAAGGCATGGCTTTACAAGTTGCAGAGCACTGGGAGATAAATATAATTTCAGTGGCTTTGTCCACAGAAGCAATATGTTATGTCATGCATAGTGTGGTACATTACTCTTGTTTCCAATGCAGGAAAAATGCAATAAAAACTCTGCAATCCCACTAGATGTCAATTCTGATACTGCAATTTTATAACTTTTAAGAGCACAAAGGAAATACAAAACAAAATTCTCCTTGCCACTTGCTTTCCAGATACTTTGGATTACAAATGTCCCATACTCCAGTTGTTGGGCCAAGAAAGGATTTGTAATCCTGCACAGCAGAAAACTTCCAAGTTGGTTGGACTTCTAGAGAAAGGCATTTCAATCACTATTCAAAAGAAACTTTTTCTGTAAAAAGTATTTTCAGTAAAATCACAGGATTAACTAGAGCTCAAAAAGTCAAAGTAGTTGTTCCTGTTACTTCCCATGATGTTTTAAATATTTCACACAACCATTAAACGTAGCAACTAAATTAAGCAACTAATTTTTTTTTGTTTTCATTTCCAGGCAACTAAAATTATTATATGCATAGCCTGCCAGGCCTTCTTGGTTGTATTCAAGAACTGGATTCAATCAAGGGACCAGTAACATCAACAGTTTCTTAAACATTAACTTCACAATCCTAAACATGTTTACTTGGAAGTGAGCCGCACTGAAATCACAGGGACTCAATCTAGTAAGCATATTCATTATGTAGCCAGTCTGTCTCCATAACTGTCCTTTTTGGAAGATTCAGCAGAGTAAATTACTAGTTTTATTCCATGACAGAATGTTGCCTTAATCCCACGATTCATCAGCTGAACTTGATGCTGCAAATCCTCCACTGTGCTGATTTTCTTTGCTCTGGAAAATCTTTCAAGAATCAGTTGATGCAAATGTACACCTCACCCCCACCCCAGGACTGATGAAACTGATTCCACCAGCACTACAAGCCATCTCTTCGAGCCATGCTGGGACTTCTTGCTGACCATCTGCAAGCCCTTTTATTAGAGGTTGTGCGATCGCAGTGTCTGTATGAAGATCAAAACGCTTTTCCTTTATTGCCATAATGCCCACTTCTTCCAAGCCTGTGAACGTACTAATCAGTAGTGGAAGGCAAATCATAATTTATAACGTGTTGAACATTTTCAGTATCCAGACTTCTAGCTGCCACAGGGTATTTTCCCAAACTAAAATAACGAAGAGCTTCTTTTTGCTCGCTCTGTTCCCGATCCCCACAAATACCTGTTGCTGGCATAGGTTCCTGGCAAAGTGTTGTTGCAATGAAATATGTCTGTGAAGATTCTCAGTCATCCAGGTGAATTTATCTGGAAGTTGAATCATGGCAACTGGACTTAATTTCTTGAGAGATTGAAACATTTTGCTGCTCATCGAAACAGCTTTGTCAGTCTGAGGAAAGCTAGTTGTGAGTCCTCCATTTTATAGTTCACCTTGACCTCATGTCACCCTGGTCTGATATAGCCTCATAAGATGAACAATGGCCCGAATAGGCTCGTTAGGTGGCTCAATAGGCCATTAGGTGATCAATGGCCTAAGGTCCTGAAGCCCATAAACTATGTGTCATTAGCTATGGCCTGGGTGGAGGTGTGAAGTGTTTTTGATTTGTCTGGAAGCACAGGCCTTTACAGACCACATCAATGTGGTGGATCCTAATATTAGGTTCACTAGGGAAGACACCCAAGACATCAGGATGGCTTTCCTGGATTGTGCCGTCATCATCAGACCCGACAGTGGCCTGGGAGTAGAAGTTTATAGGAAACCCACCCACACAGATCAGTACTTATTGTTTGACTCCCACCATTCATTACAACACAAATTAGGAGTCACCAGGACCCTAAGCCACACAGCAGAGAGCAGCCCCACCTCCACAGAAGCCAAGAAGGAGGACAGGCACCTGAAGACAGCACTTAAGACTGTCTATATCCAAAGTGGGCCATCAACAAAGCAGTGTGCCGACCCAGAAGAACAACGGATAAGCCTGAGACCAAGAGCCGACAGAAGAACCTGGTCATTCCCTACATGGCTGCAGTGTTGGAAAAGCTTAAAAGGATTTTTGGCAAACACCACATCCCTGTTTACTTCAAGCCCACAAACACACTAAAGCAGAGACTTGTCACCCAAAGGTCAAGTCACCAAAACACAAAAGGAGCAATATAGTATATGTGGGCCAAAGCAGTGAAGAGTGTGCAGACCTGTACAGTGAAGAACTAAACTGCCATTAAACAGAACGAGTACACCTACACTTGGAGGACAAAGGGCACTCATTCAAAGATGGGGATGTACACATATTAGACAGAGAAGATAGGTGGTTTAAGAGAGGGGTCAGGGAAGCCATTCATGTGAGCGTTTAAAACCTCTCTCTCAACAGAGATGGGGGGCTCAGGCACAGTCTATCTGTTACTTATCTGGCAGTGATTTCAACAATCCCCAAACAAATAAAAATATTTTATACCTCCATCACCAAGGCCATAGCTAATGACCGATAGTTTATCGGTTTCAGCACCTTAGGCCACTCACTGTCCACCTAATGGCCTGTTGAGCCACCTAAGGAGCCTATTCAGGCCATTGTTCTTTATGAGCCTATTCCAGACCAGGGTGATATGAGGTCAAAGTGAACTATACAGTGGAAGACTCGCAACTAGTTTTCCTCAGACTGACAAAGATGGATGAGCAGCAAAATGTTTCAATCTCTAATGAAATCTGTTTTCCCCCTTTAGTTTCCACTAATGCCATGGTTCTCTCATTACCTATGTCATGGGGAATCTCTATAAGCTTTTCACTCTTGTCATACTGTTTCACTTGAAATATAGACTGCTGAACATCACTGCAGGCTCCACCTACTCACCCAACAGCCACAAATAGGTAGTCATTCTTCAAAAATTCTCCAGCCAGCCTCTGAATTGCCTTAGGAAAAGTTGCACTGAATATTAGGGTTTGATGCTGGCCCTTTGGTATCATGCTTGGGCTTGAGAAAACCCATATCCAGCATACGGTCAGCTTAATCTAACACCAAATATTTTAATTTACTAATTCTCATTTCTTCTTGTAATATTAGAAAACTTATGGTATCTGTTGCACAGCTCAGCACTTAACATTAACCTTTCATTACATAAAAAAAAGATTTAGGGTTGGTCAGAGAATGGCAGGGAACCTGAAAAATTCCTGTCAAAATGCCTGTAATAATGCCCTTTAATAGTAATGTTTAAACACTAGAAAGGCTTAATAACAAAGTAAGTTAATTCCCTCCATTTTCTTGGCTTTTGAAATGCAGTCTTCTTATATCCTTGTCTTCCCTTCTGTCTTGTTATAGTACATTTAACCAGTTACTTCTATGTTCTATGGGGAACAGGAGATGTATAAACCAGATGAGTCTGGAGCTAGGATTTCCTGATTTTGAAATATTCTCGTCTTTGTTGCTGGAAGTGTGTAGTAAAGGCCAGTTAATCTGGAGAAGTCACAAAGCCATAAGAGTTCTTAATTAATGGACTCAAAGGCCTCCAACATGTTCTTGGATGGACGGATGCCTCTGGATACCATTTCATAGTCTGAAACGTGCGGGGGACGGAATCTGGCAGAGGGCTTCTGCTGTGTACTTGTGGAATCCCATGGACCTGGGAAGGGGAGCCATTCCCACTAGAGACTCACCCCTCCGTACCATGTCCATTAAATAGCTATGCCATGAGAAAGACACTGTGGTCTCTGAAATAAGGAAGAGGAAGATATTTCCTGTGTTTTTAACCAGCACAATGATGGGTTTAGCCCAGATGAATCCATTCCATTCCAGAGTTTTGGGAAATCCAGGAATACTTCTTGTGTTTACTAGAATTTAGGAAACAAAAACTTTAAAAAAAAACCCTACAAATTTCTGTTTTGGAGTGTGTTCTTCTGTAACTGCAGATGAAACTGAGCTGTCAGACTGATTTAAACAAAACAAAGTTTTTCAGAAAGAATTAATTGCTAAAATCCAGGAGGAAGTCAAAACTAGAGTAGGGCCACTGAATCAGTGAAGATTTGGTCAGTCAACAACTATGTAAGTATGGCAATGGAACCAATTACCTTTATTTATTTATTTATTTATTTATTTATTTATTTATTTATTTATTTATTTATTTATTTATTTAGAATATTTTTACCCCACCTTTCTCCTTGGTAAAGGACCCAAGGTGGCTTACAATAAGGAGGGACAATATACAGCCCAGAACAATTAAGGCGTATTCAAATTAAGAACATGGAATTAGAAGGTCATCTTAGAACATTAAAAGGTAACATTAAAGCTACAAAGAGCATGCCAAAATAAAATCCATTATGATGGTTGGAAAGCAAACATGGAAATACTAGTGTTCTTATGAAATCAGTCAATGCAGTCATGTATGGTAATCCATATAAAAGTCACATAGTACGTAGTCCTTCATTCAGGGAAAGCTTGCCTGAAGAGGAAGGCCTTTTCTATCTCTGCAGTGGAGGCAGTACACTCCCTTGACCTGTGCCTGGAGGCGGTCTTGGAATGGACCAGGACCAACAGGCTCAAACTGAACCCAGAGAAGACCGAGATTTCTGTTCTTCGGGGCGCCCTCCTCTAGGTACAATGGCCCCCTCCCTAGTCTGCGGGGAGTTTCCCTCCAGCCTAGGGACAGGACCAGGAATCTGGGTGTGGTCTTGAACTCAGCCCTCTCCCTAGAAGCCCAGGTGATGTCCATCTCCAGGGCCACTTTTTTCCACCTCCGCCCATACCTTGATGAGTCTCCCCTGAGGACAGTTGTGCAGGTCCTCGTGATCTCAAGGATCGATTACTGCAACACACTTTACGTGGGGTTGCCCTTGCCCCTTGCCCGGAGACTCCAATGGGTGCAGAATGCGGTGGCCAGACTGGTGGTGGGTGCTCGTAGATACAATCACATCACCCCAGTTCTGGCACGCCTGCATTGGCTGCCTGTGGCCCTCCGGATAAGGTTCAAGGTCCTGGTTTGGTTTACAAAACCCTCCACGGCTTGAGTCCTGAATACCTGTCGGAGCGTATCTCCCAGAGGTCAACTGAGGCCAGGCCGACTAGAATTTCGCAGGTGCGCTCACTCAGGGTGGCCACACCCAGGGAGGCGCGGAAGTTGGTCACGTGCAACTGTGCCTTCTCTGTGGTGGGCTCCTCGTTGTGGAACCATCTCCCGAGTGAGCTGTGCCTGGCACAGTCCCTGCCCACCTTCAAAAAGGCTTTGAAAACCTTGCTTTTTAGGGAGGCATTTGGCAACCTTTAATTTATCTAATTTTTCCTCGCCCCTTCCAACTTCACTGTTATGAAATTCTAAGTTCTGTTGATGCAGTTGGCTTAGTCTATTTGTGATGCACCACTAGATTTAAGCAAATGATTTTTCTGGTTCAAAACATTCACTAAGCAATCTTCAATCAGTATTATTTAATCACTATTTTAATTTTTATTGAAGCAACACTTGCACTGTGTAAAATGTCCTGTGGCATTCCAGTTACAGCTTAGGGCAGAGAAGTGATAATTTGGCAGCAATTAGGAGCCTTCCATATGGAAGCTTCCACAGAAATTAGCCAACTGTTTATATATATACATAGAGATTTGTAGTAATGTTTGAATATTGCTGCATGCTCCTTGATTGGACACAAATGTAGTTTAGGGTAAAAAAATACACTCCAGAACAGTTGCACATTTTAATTTTTAAGCTTCTTAAAGATAATTATGCATTAATTAGACTTTGTTCTCTTGATAATTAAGTTCTAGAATTTCAGTTTCAGTACTAACACTGGAGCTCAACTGTTTCAAGTGAATACTTGTTTATTGTTTTTTAAACACCGCAAAAACTAGAAAATTAAGGCTGAAGCACATTACTTTTGACCGTGACTGAAATCCAGGCTGATAATTTTCTGACCATTTAGCTCAATGGTAGGTAGGAAAGGCCCTGTAGATATTTTTGAACTTATAACCCAGTGGGTAAAATACTGTTGTGCAGTTCTCCATGGAACAGGGACGGTCACAGGAGCAGCAGCAAATTGCCCCTGGTTAAAGGCTTCTTTTGCTGGGTTTGGGGTACACCCAACCATCCCATTGTATATGAGTTGCACACACTCTGGAAATTATCTTCAATAGATATTGGTCGATTAATTGGGCAATAAGCCAGTAGTTCTCAAACTCAGGTCCCCAGATGGTCTTACACTACAGCTCCCTGAAATGCTGGGTGGCACAACCAGTGATGAAGGCTTCTGGGAGTTTTAGTCCAAGAGCATCTGGGGACCCCAGGTTTGAGAACCACTTTGCACACTTTTTATTTCATTGTTTGATTAATAAAATTGGATTATCTATGAAGACTGTGTGCTGACACTCCAATCCAATACAAGTCTACTCAGAAATGAAGTCTACAGAGTGTATATAGGATTGCCAACTCGGTTTGATCTTGGAAGGATAGCAGTTCATTCATAAACAGGGAATTCGGATTATATATACTGTACAGTATTTATTCATAAAGTTTCTGGCTTTTTTATTTTTATTTTTATTTTTTTTTATTTTATATTTTGCATTAGTGCCCAAATAAATTTAGAATAGCAATAATTTTACAACCCTAGCAAATTACAGCAGGACACTAAAATTCCTAAAAAACAGTAAGAACACCCAGATCCTTATTATAGGCAATATTCTATTAGGACCTGTTGAAAATAGCACCCATTGTAGAGTTTTGTTTACATTAAATATATTGTTTTATATTTCAGCATCTATCCAATACCTAAAAAGTAGGTTTCATCAATATATCTAAATATTAAAAAATATAAAGAATGCATTTCCCTCATCAAGATTGACATTTGACATAATGCTGATAGAAAATATGGTCTCTCACTTATAAATAGATAAGTTAAAACAGATACATCTCTCTGTAAGTGTGTTTGGAATAGCACATCTGACTTTCTGTCCTCAAATATGCAGCCTTTGTGGAGCGTAGGAAATGTAAACCTAAACAATGTGTAGTTTGTATAATAGTTGAGTATAGTTGGGTATGGGTATACCATGGTTTAGAGCAGGGGTCCTCAAAGTTTTCAAACAGCGGGCCGGTCCACCACCACCCAGATACCACTGGGGGCCGGACCACAGTCCAAGGTGGAAAAAAAAGCCAACATGGGAAAAAGGGGGGAGGGAGGGGCAAGTGGGTGGAGCCCCCCATGATCATTGTGTCTCCAGGGCCCCAGCAATGCCTCCTGCTCCAGATCACCACCCTGAGGTGCCACCCCTGGAATCCCTCGGCTGTGCCTCCTCCTCCTCCTCCCCCTCCTACAGTGGCAGTGGCTGGAGCGGCTCTCCTTCCTTCCTGGCTTCATTGCGTCGGGAAGGAGGTGGTATCCCAGGCAAACTCAGGCCCCTCACCACCTTCTGGGTGGCCACTCAGGATGGGGAGCAGCAGCCGCAGCAAGGGCAGCAAGGCTGGTGCCACTGTGTGCAGACCCAGCCGTGTGCCCTGGCCATCACATCCTCACTGTGCCCTGGAGGGAAAGCTGCCTCTTCTCTTGGCCTGGCCCGGCCCGGCCCAACTTGGTGCGCTGCAAGTGAGGGAGGGAGCAAGGGCTGGGAAAAAGGGAGGGGAGGTAGGAAGGCCTGCCCAAAGCCACCTGCAGCCCACTCACTGGCCTTGTCCAGCCAGGCTGCGGTACTCTCTTGGCTTGCCAGCCCGCCCATTACCAACTGGGGACAACTGCAGCCCCGCCAGCCTCCCAGGAACCAGGTCCAGGCCACCGTTGGCCTTCTCTTCCCTTCTCTTCTTTCTCCACCACCACCTCCTTGCTGGTCGTGGCAGCTTCAGCCTCCGGCCATGGCTGTGCTCCCTCCTCCCCTCCCTCGCTCCACAGAGCAAGGCAGCAGCTCAGAGGGGGCTGGGTGGGCGGGAAGTAGCTCCATTTCCCCCTCGGTCACCTGCTGTCCATCCCTCCAGCGGTCCACTGCCATGGCTGCTCTGGCTCGGAAGGCTGGCTGGTGCTGCCTCCGCCTGCCCCCTTCATTTCTCGCACCTACAATAACACATGTGGCAGCCACACAAGGAAGGCAGGTGGGCAGGGTGGAGGAGGAACAGGGGTGGGGCCTCAGGGCCATGGAGGGAGTGGGAGACATTGCTGCAGCCCTCCTGTTTTAAATTGCCCCGCTTGGCTACAGCCGGCGCCCCGACCATCGGGGCAGTGTGTGGAGGGAGTGGGGGACCTTGCCGTAGCCCTCCCACTTTGAATGCCCTAGCCAGCATGCTGATTCATCTGGGCGGTAGTTGAGGAGAGTGGGAGAAGCGACATAGCCCACTGCTTTGAACTGTCTCAGCGATAGAAGGAGCTGCGGAGGCTGGCTTGCTTGCAAAGCAGGAGGTAGGTGGGGGTTGCAATTGGTCCCAGGGGCCGGATTCAGGACCTTGGGGGGCCGCATCTGGCCCCAGGGACTTAGGTTGAGGACCCCTGGTTTAGAGCATAATCCTTCCCTCTTCTACCCAGTGTTGATGATGTGTGAATGTTGCAAGCATATTTCTGGTTCTCTGCCAATAGAGGGAGATGCCAATTCCACAGAGGTGACCATTGCTGCTTCCAGACGGGCCAAAAACTACTACAAGTAAGAAGCTGCAAAAGAAGGCATGGGGACAGGAAGAGAAGCAAGCTTAAATGGCTCTACTCCGCTAGCTGGGCCCATTGTCAGCTGCTCTTGGTCCAAAGTTACTATAGCTAATTCCACTTCACTGTCTCTTACAATGCAGGAAATTGTGAACTTGAGATATTGCAGCAGATCAGCTGTGCCGGTTTTCCTTAGCCAATAGGATTCTGCTGGATGTTTATCAAATGATTCACAACCCTAATTTAGCATGGGATTGCAGCCTAAGACTCTGGTGTCACCTTCCTGTATAGCCTGTTAATATTTAGATAGTCAATAATTTAAATAGTTTTAAGGCAGAGGTAGTTTCCTGGCTGTTGCTGCTCCGGGTTTTATATAGGTTTGGATATTGCTGTTTACTGTCTTTCACAGTGGGGCTTTTGGAAGAAACTGAAGTAGACCTACTGTTTGGAACGTAAAATCAACCTTTTCTTTTTTCCCCATAACCTGCTAAGTTTGACACTGACATATGTTCTGTTCAGCATTCATTACACGATATAACACAGGAAACTTGAAAAGAAATATTGGCTGGTTGTTAAGTGTTGAAACAATAACCTTTGCAAGTAATTGTTAAAGTAAAAGAAATCCATTCTACTTGTGTTATCCTAAGGCAGTGTGCTTGCATTCTTACAGCTGTTATTAGGTTTTCATGTTTTCTAATTGACCTTGTTTTCAACAGGCATATTGAAGATTTTCTTAGAGAATGCAGAAAAGTGTTAGCAAATTGCTCTAACATGTTGGAATAGAGCTTGTATTCTATGAATAGCAACAGAAAGGTGATGGTCCAGTAAAAGTTACATATTCTCAAATATTTTTGTTCTTTTCCAGTTAAATTTGTGGTATTTAAAAGGTTTCCTTATGAGCCTGATTAGTTTTTATCAGTTTTAACTCAAAATAAATTTAAATACCATTTCACTGAAGTGCAAGTTCCTTCCACACTAGGCTTTCTGTAGTCACTGTAACTGATAAGACAGTTGTTCCCACTTGATGAAACAGGGTTTTTTACATGTATTCCTTCCAAGCTGAGTATTTTTTTGGGGGGGTGCTTGCCAAATGGACTAATCTGAAGTCAATATACCAATTGGGAGGGGACATCAATTTTCTGAGACAACTTATAATACAATATAGTATAAACTATTACTGGTATAAGACAATGTTTCAATGAAAGTAATTGCTCCCTAAATTATTTATGGACATGTGTGCAATGGACATTTAATCATCATAAAACTATAAACTATGATCTAAAAACAATATTAGAGATTGGGAGGAAGCACCAAAATGGCAGTTCTCCATGGTTCATGGTAGGTCAAAGGTGATAAAACACATACCACAAATCTCCCCAGTTCCTCAATTCATGGGTTAAAAAAAAGAGAGAGAGAGAGAGAGACCCACCTGTATAGCCTGCTCTCTTCCCACCACCCCTTTCACCTTTCTACTTTCTCCACTGCTGCTGCTGGGGCCTCTGCTAGTGACCTCCACTGCTGCTGCCACTGTTGCCATCTTTGCAAAATGGCAGGCGGTGGCCCTGCAGACCTAAGAGAACACAGTTTGCCCTTTGCAAAAATGGTGGCAGTGGCTTCCCTTAGGGCAAAGCGGAACTGCAGCAGTATTCATTGCAAAAGTCGCACTGGTTTCCCTTCAGACCTAAGGAAAACCAGGATGCCTTTTGGAAAGATTGCTGCTGTAATTTCCCTTTGTCCTAAAAGGGAAGACGCTGCCACCATCTTTGCAAAGGGCAAGCCAGTTTCCCTTAAGCCAGGGAACCCAGCTTGCCCTTTGCAAAGATGCCGGTGGTGGCTACGGGCAAAGAGAAACGGCTGTTGTCCTTTTTGCAAAAATCGTGACAATGACAGCAGCAGAGACTGTGCCCATGCTGTAGTTAAGAAACAGGAGGTAGGGAGGCAACAGGGCATTTGGAAGGGGCAGGGAGGCAGGCGGTGTGGTCTGCCTATGGGGCCATCCAGCAGCAGTTGGCCAGGCCATAGGCAGAGATGGGGAGAAGGCCATAGGCAAAGGGGAAAGGCTAGCCCTCTGTCTCTGCCTATGGTGATGAAGGGACAAATAAATACAGATAAATATCCATCCTTTCAAATTCATTGAAGTCTCTGGACCTCACAAATAGGAAGGGACAAATATTTAACAAATCAGCTATATTCACTGAATATCATGATTCCTTTTTTTCATTCATCCCCATTTTGTCAGTATCCTTCAAGGCAACTTGGCTATCATGTTTTTGCATATATGAAATGTATTAACAAAGGAGGCCTAGCTGTGGATGGCATTTATACAAACTATAAGCAGAACATATGGTTTCTCCTTTATAAGGTCTACATCATTCACTAAAATAAAAACAAAAATGAAGCAGAGCCCAGAAACTTATGAATCCCACTGGAATATGGAAGTGTCTTTAATGATCAGATAGTAGTAGAATTACAGTACTTAAATTTCTAATTTGCCTTTATAGTAAATGTTGAATAAAATCAGAAAGTGAATTAAGTGAAAAACAGCTCCTCACAGGATGCCACTTATGCTTTTGCATTCTTTCTCCTTCCCTCTTGTGTATGCTACTTGTGTCTTCCTAGTTCAGCTGTAAGTTATGGTATAGACCCGTATCATTTAACATTTCAAGACTGATAGATTTTCTGTCTTTAGAATCTTGTCTAACAGGTTTCAGAATTGTAAGTGTAAGGTTTATGTCATCTATTGTTTAAATGCCAGTGCAAGTCAGATAAGAAAGCAGATCATGTAGAGGAAATGTAAGACTAACTGGGGAAATTTATTTGTCTGTTTATTGAAACTCTATATAACATAATCTCTTACTTGATCATCTTTCAGGGCAGCTTACAGCAAACTCAGTGTGAAAACACCAACAGAAAAAGTATCAGATAAAATCTTAAATTAAAAATCTGCTTCAGTGCCTAGGTAAACAAAAATGTTTCTGTTTGTCAGCTAAATATGAGAGGAGTAAACTATTTTTAGAGAACCCTCTCCACACAAGGGTGGCCATGCTTCTGTTTTCAGCTCATGTGACTGAAAAATCCAACCTTTTGTGCCTACATTTTCCCATTTGGATAACAGTGATTACATTTGTGACACAGAGAACAGGACAGTCAGCACGAGGAGCCCATACATATTGAAAGGAGAACCCTAACCCTGACCTATGTTGTTGGGTTGAACATGGAAATGTGACTTTCTGAAGAGGGACAGACAGCTCTCTCCAGCTAGCTTATCTAGATAGGTCACAACCACAGTTTTGGAGCTACCGATGCACAGCACTTTCCCTCCTCTTTGGTCAGTTGATTTCATATTCACCATGAGGACAGTGGGGATGGGCTTGCAAGATTCCCTCCTTGCATATGGGCTCCACACATTCCAATAGTAGTTGTTGAGCTAGTAAATTGGTTGAATCAATTAAAATTACACAGTGAAGAAATTAGGTATCATTGCTTGCAGTAACTTGACTAAATCAGGATGAAGTCAAGTCTGATATCAGTACCATGAAAGCTATACAAGTGATTGATTCCTCACCATTAAACTAGGGATTGCCCATATTGATTTAATTTGATTATTTTCTTTAAGGGTTATGCTTATTGGTGTTGATGAGTCTGTTATAGTAAAGAGCACCATCTCTTGAATTCAATTAGTCAACAGTTATACACATGCTGTTTGAACTTCCCATTTTATAGTTGGCAATTCTTGGAGCACAATACCAGGCTAGGCCCTCTTCAAATTAGAGGCACGTGGTAGCATTGGAACCTCTGCAGGTTTTGTGTGCTGTAAAAATAAAGTGTTGAAATGCTTACCCATCACAACTGTTAAGCAGAAAATGCTGTAAGTTTGGGTTTTATTTACCAGTACTTGTAATCGTTTTACGAAACAGTGAGTTGTGTTCGTTTACAAACAGTTTACAATGGCTTATGTTTATTTTTAAGACTTACAACAATTAATATATTTATTGCTTATAATATTTTGAAAGATGTTTTATTTGTTTTGCACCTTTGGTATATATTGTTACATTTCTACATACAGAATATTTGAGTGTTTAATAGTAATAGTAATTATTAGAAATTCTATGATTCCCAAGTGACCAGTTTTCTGTGCCTTTTTATTACTGAATGCATGATTACCTATTTATTATTGTATGGAAGTAATGGAAATGTGTATTTTTGTATGCTGCTGGAGATTGTTGATTTTATTGTACATTTATGTGAGATGCCTTTCCTAAAGAGCATCCATGTGATCTTCCTTCTGAAATAAAAAGATACATACAGCCTTGAGGAGAAATTTTTAATTTTTGGAAACTTGTAAAGTAAAAGAATAAAAACAGTAGAACAACCAGTATAACAGCACAACCAGCAGAATAAAGGTAAGCAGCATTTAATTTTTGTGTGTGTGAGATTATCATTTGCTTGAAAAAGATAGGCAAGAGGAAGCTGAACAAATTCCTGTCAAGAGAGAATTCAAGAGCATCACGGGTGCCACAGAAAAGACCCCAGTCCTTGTTGAGGATACTCTAATATTTACTGTATATGATATGGAACCTGGATCTGGACCTCTTCAGAAGATCTTTAACATCATTGGGCTAGGAGAGAGCACCGTATCCTGCCTGACTGTTGAATTTAGAATTGTAAACTACAGAAGCTGTTAGCCACACCAGTTAATTAAGAAACAACAAGATGAACACACTCTTCTCTGGTCTTTCCCTATACTTCATGATCTCTGTATAACAAACTGGACCTTTTGTCCAAACTGAGTAATGATAATAACCTAGCCTTCACTTGGGTGTAGGTTCATTTCCTGACACATAGTTGAAGGACACGGGATTACGCTAGACCAGGCATGTCCAAACTTCGGCCCTCCAGATATTTTGGACCACAACTCCCACAGTCCTTTGTCACTAGCAATCAAAGCTTAGAATTTTGGGAGTTGTGGTCCAAAATGTCAGGAGGGCCAAAGTCTGGATATGCCTGCTCTAGACAATTGGAATAGCTGATACTAGAAAGCACAGGACCACTGGATGAAATCCAGTTGTAAGTCTTCAGTAGGTTCATTGAATCCACTGATCTTATCGAATTGCCTCTCCAAAATGTCTCTGGTTCAACAGGCTTCTTTTAGTTGTGATTTACTCCTGGATTTCTGCCCGTGTTTCCCACAGTATGCAGCAAATATAATATATTGCCTAATTGTCTGCCTACCATATTGACTGATGCACTAACTCACCTTGGTTTACTTTGTTTCCTTTGCTTCTTGGGGCACACAACAATAATTTCTCTAGGTGTCCATATCTACTTTCCCAAAATGTTCTGATCAAGCAAACGAGTGTGTTAATTCCTGTTTTCCAAATCTAAGATCTCACCATATTATGCAGGAATGACAGAAATGTGGCTTACCAACTTAGGGTACCTAGGGCCAGTGACCATATTGGCTATGCATCCATTGGAAACACATTAAAATTTCCATGAATGGATGTTGCGGGAGAATGGTTTTACTGGATGCAAAACTATCATAGGAATACAGTTCAAAAGATGAGGCATGCCTGCCACTGTTGATGTGGACTGTTTTTGTCTAACGCACAACAAAAGATGGGGTAAAGGCTCAATTAATCAACCAATCAAGTTTATTGATTAGCCATTCTTGATCATATCAAAATACAAAAACCAAATAATTGGTAAAAGAGCTCTTCTTTAGTCAATGGATGCCAGACTAATCTTTTTTGCCCAATAATTTGCAGCTCCAGAACTCAAATGTTCAAAACAAAGCAAAGGATTGCATGTAGGTATGTATCCTGTGCCATATTTCCCCATTCTGTATTACTCTAGTCTGCAAATGCCAACTCCTCTTTCCTCAACAGAAGAAACACTCACAATAGCAGCTGATCCTTGGCTTATTGCTGGATATGCAGTATCTCTATTTTGAGTTCTTTAATATGTTCCTTACAATGGCTTCCCAGATCTAGACTTGGAGTAGGATTGTCCAAAGAGTGGAGCAGTAAATAAAATGTAGTTCACTTTCTTTTCATAAACATTGGTAAGGGAATGGTTAGTAATTGCTGGATATCTCAGTGGCTTGACATCTGGATGTAGAGCCAGAGGTTGGGAATTTGATTCCCCACTGGACTGGACTCAATCCATCAGGTGTGTTTCAGCTCTGCAGATCTAAGATTATTATTGCTATTAATCAAATTTGAACTGATTTATAACAACCCTAATATGCCTTTCAATGTACGTGACACCCAAGTGAGAATTTGAACCCTGGTCTCCAGAGTCCTAATCCATCAAAATAGCACAGGGGAACAGAAGTGAAAAGGAACTTTTGTTATCAAAGATAACACCACACTGAATCTCAGTATGGAAGTGTGAAATAATGGGACCAGTTCCTGGCCAGGAGGAAGTTAATTCTTTATGTTATTATGTGTAAATAGAGCTGCTAATCTGAGGTTTAAGTGACTGTTTAATCCTCAATTGGTGGAGCACATCAAATGGTACACTGACAACTTTACATACACAACTTTAAAATCAGGCTGCATATTGTTGCATACATATGAGAATTTTCTAGATTTCAAAAAATATCAGGTATATAAAGTGCAACCACTCTTCCACATACGCGTGATAAGAATTACTGCTCTGTATTAAGTGTAATAAAGTGCAACCCTCGTGAGCGAATAATGGATTTTACTTTGTATGTTGGATATTGTTGATTTGATTAAACATTGTTACTCTTTTCATAGATTCTTCACTCTTTAGTGACAAAATCAAAATTAGGAGGACAGACTCCTATTTTAGTGTTGCAGAGGCAGGACCTAGTTAAAAAACCAAGAGAGGGAACAGGTCCATCACCATTAATTCAGCATACTAAATTGAAAAACATTGAGAAAGAAGGTACGAGATCACCCAGCCTGCATCCTGTAAAATCATCTGACAAAGAAGAACCCCACGATGACAAACCATGGGAACAGAAATATACTGTACTTGGCTGATATACAGTGAAGAAAAGGGAGGCACCTTTTGTAAACTATGCCAACATTTCATGAAAAGTTCTACAAAAGACAGGTGGGGTGTTCGTAACAGCTTTGTTCACATCTTTTAAAAAAAGCTTTAGGAAAAATGGAAAATTAGAAAAGCACGGACACTTCACTCACACTGTAAGTGTAGAAAAAGAGAGGCTCAGGAGGCAGGCTATGAGGACCCCATTCATGCTCAAATTATTCAACAGAGTGCAAATGAAAGAGACTTAAACAGAAAAGGCTTAAAATATTTTTTTACGAGGCTTGCACTTTTTTAGTAAAGGAAGAAATGGTTCGTACTACAATAGTACCTTGGTTTGGGAGCAGAATTCATTCCGAAACATGCTCGTACACCAAAATACTCATAATTTTTTTTAAAAAACTAAGAAATAATTAAACATTCCCTAATTCATTCCATGGCCACATGCCCCATCACCGCAGACACCGCGTTCGCTGTCACTCCCTCACTGTGGCAAGGCCCTGACCAGTGGCCACAGTGGCGGCAGCAATGGGGTCCTCCTGCCTGGCTGCAGCAGCTGCGGCAGCAGCATTAGGGCCCTGCCCGGCTGTGTGCACAAAGGAGTGGCTGTGTGTGTGCGCTGGCAGGGAGGGCCTGCCTGACCACTGTGGAGGTGATGGGGCTCTGCACAGCCACAGCGGTGGCAGCAACATCCATGCGGTGGTGAGGAGAAGGTGCACAGCCATGGCCGGGTACGGAGGCGTCCGCAACCAGGACCTCCACTATGGCTGTGGTGTCTTGGTCTAGAGGCCTCCGAGGTGAGGGCCAAAGTGAGGAGGAGGAGGAGGAGAGCCAGGCAGAGAGGAAGTGGGGGGATGCCCCTGGCATGTGCTGCCATCACCCCCTTGCTGGCATGACAGTAAAATGAGTGAAACGCTCATACACTGAGGTGTTTGCAAACCAAGGTATTACTGTACAACCTATGAGCCTTTGATCAAAAGTATTATTGATGAATGATGATTTTAAAGGAAATGCCTCACCCAGAGGGAATCATCAGAAAGAAACACTAGCTGCAAGGAAAGATTCTTTGGCAGAATAGGTGGCCTGACATCTTTTTCCTAGCAAGAAGAAGGGAGCAAGGAAATCCTAGGCTGATTTCCAGACCAGATGGAAATAGAATGCACATTGCTAAAGTCATTTTCAGTGGCATTTACAACAAGGAAAAACAGGAATGCTGTGCAACTAGGCCTTAAGGAGGAATCTTTCCTGGTAAAGGCATAGAGAAGACCGTCAGCAGGCACAACAGAAGATTGAGCCCCAAGAACTAGAAAGAAACTACAGTGGACCCTTGTATAACAAACAGCTTGTATAACATAAAATTTGTACAACATAAAAAATTCCGGAGATAGGGAAAATTTGCTTAACATAATCGCCTATGGGGAAAATCCGTACAACATAAAAATGGATCACACCGTTTTCAATGCATTCCTATGGGAGTTTGTATAAAGGAAAATTTGCTTAACATACTTTCATTTGGAACAAATTAATTCCTTTATACAAGGTACCACTGTACCAGGATGGTTTTGGAATCTGGAGGAGGTCCTTGCCAGGTGCAGAACTTAATCCCTTATTCCCTGGTATGAGATAGTTAAAATGTATTTGTAATTCTGTTTGAGCCCAAGAGAGATGAAAATTTTCAGATACAGTCCACATAAAAACATTCTTACATACGGCCTCCCGCTTTGACATTGCATCTTGGGTCCTTTTAGAGCATGGCAAAATGGCCTACAATTCTTTCACTTACGACAGGTGCCATAAAACCTCTGCTAAACTAACTAACAGGGAGAGAATAGAAAACTTGGAAAAGGGATTACAGTAATTGAATGGAATGAGAAGAACGCTGGACATGAGTGCTCTACTCTACATCGGAGGACCCAGTTTTATTCACGCACACACTAGTATTAGGGTAATATTGACAGACCAAGGTGACCCTAAGATTTGGAGAAGCAAGAAAATAAAATTAGGGAGGGACTCTTGAGAGTACATACTGCCAACACTGATAAATGAGATGCTTAGTGCTACATATCTGCGGTAGGTGGGTGAAAATTTGGTTGCAGTGGGCAATGGAGCTGGCCGTAGGGCCAGAGTTTGGAGGTTTAATTCCCCACTGACTCTTGGGAGAAGAGACTGCCTGTCTAACCTTGGGCAAATTGCAGTCACAGAGTTCCATGCAGGAATACAAATCAAAGGATATCTACCAGGCGGTTGTCTAAATTTCTCTTGAATGGCTCCGGCACGGGAGCACTCACCTCTGGAAGCAAATGATCCCATGACCATACTGCACTTAACAGTTAAGAGGTTTCTGTTAACGCAACCTCAAATATCATTTGCCTTTCTTGTAGCCACTTCCCACTGTTGGCTCACATTCAGCTTGTAATCTAAAACAATTCCAAGATCACTGCTGATCCAAGTATCCCCCATTTTATAACTTTGTGTTTGGTTTATTTTTTCCTCGGTGCTGTACTTTCAACTTATCTATGTTGGATTCCATTCTGTTTCTTTAGCCCAGTTTTCAAGCCTATGTAGATCTTTTGAATTTGTCTTCCATGGTATTAGCTATTCCACTGAATTTTTGTGAAGATTCTCAGTCATCCAAGTGAGTTTATCTGGAAGTTGAGTCATGGTAACTGGGCTTCTTGAGGAAACGTTTAGCTGCTCATCCATCCAATTTTGTGTCCTCTGCAAATCTGATAATGTAGTTCATTATTTGATGGTTAAGTGATTGGCTGCAGTCCTGAAGTGGGAATACTGCCTGCTGGAACATTTTGGTAGAAACCCCAACTACATAGTACTGTTGTTGCTATGTGTGGCCAAATCATAACCACCTTATAGCAACCCTAATGAGGCTTTCAAGGCAAGTGAGACATTTAAGGAGTGGTTTTAGCAGTTCCACATGACCAGTGAGCTTCCATGACTGAGCGGGCATTTCAACCAGGGCTCCCGAGTCCTAATCCGTCGCCTTTCCGCATCTTGCTACAAATCCTAATATACAATACACAATTTGTATGCCGTGCCTCACTACATGCAAAGGATTTTTTTTAAAAAAAAATAATTGAACAGTACTTCGGACAAATCGGTTCTAGATTTCTGTAGGACCAAATGAGGTAATATAAATGAAACCCTTCACCATCTGTCCTCCTACTTAGACGATTAGACCTCTTGCACAACGCGGGGACTGGCACGACTGCGCGGCCGATGCGCGGCATGCCGGGGGGGGGGGCGGGGAGCGGGGGGCCGCGGAAAGAGAGTACCCGCTTCCGAGCATGAGGGCGGATGGGTCGGTGGGTCAGTGTTTTTTTTGGGGGGGGGGGCGGGACGTGAGGCAGCCGCGGCGAGGAGGAGGAAGACGCCGTCCTGTGGAGGGGCGGGAACGCTTCTGAGAGGGGGGGCCACGGGGGCCAAGCGCGGATGTAGGAGGAACTGCCGGAGCGCGAGGCACGGAGGTGGGGGGGGAGAAGAGAGAGAGAGATGGAAGCCTCGAGTCTCGCGAGAAGAGGGAGGGCAGCGAGAATGAGAGAGACTGAGAGAGAGAGATGAGGGCGACCCCTGAGGTGGTGGTGGTGGTGATGTCGGTGGTGCTTGGGAAAGGAAGGCGCCTAACGTGAGGTGATTCGCCGGTCGTGGGTACGTGGGGAGGGGGCTGTACGCGCGTGTCAGGAAGGGGTTTTGAGGAGCGGGGTGCGTGTGTTGGAGGGGGGGGCAGGGATGCGGCTGCTGAGGGGAAGCGGTCGAGGGTTTTGGCCCCCTCCCCCAGGGATTGTGGTGTGTGTGCGTGTGTGTGTGTGTGTGTGTGTGTGTGTGTGTGTGTGTGTGAGAGAGAGAGAGAGAGAGAGTTGTGGCGGTTAGCCCGTCCTCGTTCCCCTTGGCCCCGCGCCTCCTCTGGGTCGGACTTGTGCCCGGGTGGGTGGGTGGGTGGGTGGGTGGTTGGGGGCTCCGTGGCGTGGGCGACCCTTTTGCCCCTTTGGTTTCTTTATAGGGCGCTCTTGTTGCATCCCCCGAACGGTTCTTCCTTCTTCTGCCCCAACCCTCCTGCACACACACACACACGCACCGCCCGCCCGCCCACCACCTCTCTGGCACACACACACACACACACACACACACACACACACACACACACACACACACACACACACACACACCGCCCGCCCGCCCACCACCACCTCTCTGGCACACACACACACACACACACACACACACACACACACACACACACACACACACACACCCCGCCCGCCCGCCCACCACCTCTCTGACACACACACACACACACACACACACACACACACACACCCCGCCCGCCCCGCCCACCACTCTCTGGCGCACACACACACACACACACACACACACACACACACACACACACACACACACACACACACACACCGCCCGCCCGCCCTCCTTCCTCCTGCACGACCACACACACACCAAACACACACACACACACACACACAAAACTCAGTCCTGAATGAAGACCTTGTCGCCAAACGTTCTGAAAACTCAGTCTGAATGAAGCCTTGTTAACGTTCTGACAGCGGCCCTAAGGAAGGGCTACTACAACCGCAGGGCTGGCGGCGACCCTTCCCGTGCGCCAGGCTCTCGTCCTCTGGATCTCCAGAAGGTGCGGTGCCAGGAGGAACGTGCCCGCAGCTTTGTGATCCTGGTCAATACAAGAAGAGCCAACCACAACAACAACACAGCACACGAGGCAGAGCGGGACGTCTGCCTGCCATGTTTGTTGACCAGCAACAAACAGTGCGATGCAACCAGACCTGTCACACTTCAAAAGTTAATTCTGGCTTCAGCATATAGATTGCAGTAGCAAGGACTGCAGTTGGAAGAGAAGATGTGATAGGGGCTTCTTTTTATTTTTCTTTGTATCAGAGCATTGAACAATCTAAAATTCTACATGCATACCGTATACTGTAAGATATATTTAAAAAAACAAAGATAAAAAAGAGATATTTTTACAAGATGCAGTCAGGCATTATCTTGGGCATTTAGTAGGGTTTTGTTTTTTTTGCAGGGCATAAATTGGTAGGACATACAATGCATGTGCATAAAATGCGATGTTGATTAAATTTCCCCATTTTCACCAGAAATCAACTCTAGATCTAGGTAGCCCCATTTTGTTTGGTTATTCTTCAATCTTCCTGCTCTGCTTCGAAGTCAATTCTGTGATTTCCACATGGTCCAGCCAGAATCCTTTCCTGATGGGAGACACTCTGGCATTTATCTATTTGGCAAGATGTGTTGTTTTTGCTCTCCATAAGTTTATCTTAGCCTCTTTTGGTTTAATATTTAGAGCTTGATAAATGTATTTAAACTTTTCCTCATTTTTATAGGGGTTTGGTGTCCATGAAGTGGTTAGATTTGGTGCTTTTTTATTTCATTCATTATTTGATTCATTGTTTTTGAGCACCTCTCAGCATACCTTTGGAGGGGCAATGCCAGCCAGATAAAATACCTTTTCACTGGGGGCAGGTTTCAGGCAACTATAAGAATATTGTGTGATTAGAAATACATCCATTTGTTTGTCACATACTAATTATTCCAGACAGTGCTATCATATTCTGTTATGAAGTAGCATGGAAATAAAACTGCTCTTATTGTTTATGGATGTCCACCCCAGTCTTATCCAGCCAGTTTCCTAAGTAAATAATTTCTGGCAGCAACTTTGAGTTTGATATTTAGGCAGTGTTTTTGTAGGCCAGAGTTTGATCTAGACTAGAGTGACACCTCAATACTTTTTGGGTAGTCCAATACCTTGGCTTCCCAGCTAATTAGGACTTTTCTCTCTGCTTCTGTGTTCTTTAAATGGAAAGAACAGATCTAAAATGTCAGGAGTATGCTGCTCCTGTACTGATTTCCCATATAGTGCATTTTAATATTAAGTAACCGTAGATCTTCATCCTTTTGTGGTACATACCATAACATTTTATTTAGCCTTGTTCTCTTATTTTCATTGCAAAACTCATTGCTCATTGTCAGACAAAGTTTTAACTCCTTTTCAGTAATTTTAAAAGGCAACATCCAAAACAGAAAACTATCTTGGGTATCATTTTTATTTTACATAAAGCAATTTTGACAAACTACAAATCCTTCATTTTTTAAAATTTGTTCCATAAGTTTCTTCTTCAATATGTCAACATTATTTTTGACAATATATTGAAAATTTCATGTTAAATTTATGCTTAAATATTGTTCACTTTACCCACAAACCTAACTTTCATTCTTTCCTTTGCCTTAGTCTCATAATTTAACAGCATACATTCTGATTTGTCCAAATACATTTTTAATCCAGTTGCTTCCTCAAATGCCTTTAAATGTTTTAATTCTCCTTATAGATTCTAGTGGTGCTTGATAAATTTTTAAAAAATAATCTGTGAAGAGATTTTTGTTTTTTTCTTTAAAGCCTATTTGTCTTTTTCCTTTATCTTCTCTTATTACATTTCTTAATAACTCTATTGTAAGTGTAAATAAAACTGGAGAAATGGGACATCCCTGTCTTGTTCCTCCATCTAAGGGTATTTTTTCTGTTTTACCATAATTTACTATCACTGATACTGTGTTCTTTGAATGTAACTGTTGTATTATATGAAGTGAGTATTTAAACCTCAATGTCTAATCAATACTTTTCATGCATCCCATTCCACCAAATCAAAACCTTTAAATATATTTAATGATAGCTTCCCTGCTTTCATTTTTTATTATTTTGCAATGCGTGTTACATTTGAAACTCTTCTCATGAAGTCTGACATCTGTCTTGTAAGAATCCATTTTAATCCTTCCCAATTTATTTATTTGATCTGCTATTCAAAATTGCTGTAAATATCTTTGCACTTTGATTTGTGAATGAAATTGGTCTGTATGAACCCATATGTGTTGTCTCTTTCTCAAGTTTTATAGTTACAGTAGTACAGTAATAGATTGTTTCCAGGACTGGGGGATTTCTTCATCTTCAATAGTTTTATTAATTTTTTTAAATGTAGATATGAGCCTTATTTTAAAAACCTTATAATATTTTGGACCTAATTCATTTATACCTGGTGTTTTCCCTCCCTTTAATTTATTCATTGTCTCTTCAATCTCTATTACAGTAAAAGATTGTTCCATTCTGTCAATATCCAGTTTTTGAAATTTTCCAGTGCACTTATTCTCTATATACAGTAATACTGTACCTTGGATAACAAATGCCGTTGATAACGAATAATTTGTATAGCGAATAGAAATTTCTGGGAATAGGGTTGCCTCGGATAACAAATTTTCCCTATGGGTTGACTTGGATAATGAATGTTTCATAGTGCTTTGTAAAAAAATGTACCCAGGATGCATTGCACCCTCCATAGTTTGTGGAGGGGTGGGAGGAGTTGGAGCAGTTTTTCATCATGTTTTGGAGCCATTCTGGACATTATTTTATTTTATTTTATTTTTGCTAAGGGATTTGGACCTTTCAAACTTGGAAAGATTGGGTGCTGAGGTTTCCTTCTATCCTTTGTTTTTGCATTGGTTTCAATTGCATCTTTGGCAGGACAGGGTGTTTGTTTTGGAGCTAGCTTTTTAAAATCTTTTTGCTGCTTTTCTTTGCATTTCTGGCAGGAACAGGCTGGGGTAGTCTTGCTGGTTTCTTTTGTCCATGTTTGCTCTGGTGTGTGTGTGTGTGTGTGTGTGTGTGTGTGTGTGTGTGTGTGTGTGTGTGTGTGTGTGTGTTCCAGCACTGCATGCTTTTAAAGTGCACCTTATAAAGAGGTCGGAACCCTGCCCCCAGCTTTTTTGCCTTTTTTCGGACCTCCAGAATGGATTACTCGGTTTCCCATTCATTTCAATGGGAAACCGCGTTTCTCATTTGCCCTCAGGCAATTCGTTATCAGAGGTACCACTGTACTCTGTCTCTTTTTGTAAATAGAGGTTACTGCTAGTATCTGAAATGCTATCAATTTTTCTCTCATTTTGTTGCACCATTTACCTTTATCATCTTAAACTTCTTTAATCTTCCTTTTGCCTGAGGACATTTTGTTAACATTTTAGAGTTTTTATTGCTAAACTCAAATATTATCTATTTATACATATTATGTTTTTTCGTACTCATTTGAAATGAATTCTTCTGCTATATATCTGAAGAAGTGGACACGTCCATGAAATGGTACATTAAAATATGAAAGTTAGTCTTTAAGGTGCCACAAGTTTTGTGTCTTTTGTTTTGTTTTTTTTCTTTGATTTTTGCCTGATTTTGTTATAAGTTTATGTCTATATCTGCTGGTATCCACCTTCCATCTTTTAGCGTTTAATCGCGTTTAAACATTATGTCTGCATTTACTCTTGTGTGATCCAGTATTTGTATAAGTTCTATCTGTATACTATTTATTTTTGGGAAGGCATCTTTCGATACTAATGTATAATCTATTCCAGAATATATATTATGCACTGCTAAGTAATAGGATTTTTTTTTACCTTTTATCTCTCTCTCCACAAATCTTTCAAGTTGATATTTGGATGTATTTTTATCCAATATCCCTTTTTATCCAATATTGTACATCTAGTCCTAATTTGGTTTTGGTTGGTATGTTTTATCATTAATTTTGTCCATAACAACATTAAAATCCCCAGCCATTGTAACATATCCATTTCTTACTTTGTTTAACCTATCTAATAATGTAATGAAGACTGTGAAAATTCTTAATCATCCAGATGAATTTATCTGGAAGTTGAGTCATGGCAACTGGACTTCTTTTCTTGAGAGGTTGAAACATTTCACTACTCATCCAAGCAGCTGCATCAGTCTACATATGAAGCTACTTGGATGAGTAGCAAAACGTTTCAGTTTCTCAAGAAAAGAAGTCCAGTTGCCATGTCTCAACTTCCAAATGTGATGAAGAATTCTTCTTGTTTTTCATTTGATGCATAAACAGTAACTAAGGTACTCTTCTCCCTTAAGTTTGCCCTTGTATTATTAGGTATCTACTTTCCTTATTTTTATCCAATAAATTAATTTTAAATCACAGCTTTTCAAAATCACTGTAGTTACTCCCTTATACAAAGTCCTCTGCTAATGATCTTCACACTCAAGCAGTCCAGAAACAGATCTGTAGCCATTGGAGTTGCTATAATGGCGGTCATGTGGTTCTTGTGACCAGCCCTAGTAAGCAATCTGGCTACGGCATTTTGACCTGCTGACATTTCTTGACATTTTCCAGAGCTAGTCCCAAATAGAGCACATTACAATAATCCAAACGGGATGTAACTAAAATACAGTGTGTGTGTCCCTGACCAAATCAGACCCTTCAGGAAATGGGCATAGGTGGCACACTAGTTTCAGTTGTGCAAATGCATTCCTGGCCACTGCCAAAACCTGGACCTCCAGGCTCAGAGATGAATCCAGGAGCTCCCCCATCTGTGCACCTGTGTTTTCAGAGAAAGGGCAGCCACATCTAGCACAAGGTAAGCATCTCTGTCCCTTGATCTGCCTTTTGGCTGACCAGGAACACCTTTGTCTTGCCAGGATTAAATTTCAGTTTATTCCCCCTCATCCAGTCAATCACTGACATCAGACACTGATGTAGAGTAGTTCCCATGATGCAGATAAGGAAATAAATTCATTTCCTAAGTTATGTGTTCATAAGTGAGAAAGCTGATTAAATGCTGGTACTGATTTTTCTCTCAGTATTCAGACTATACAAAATACTGCAGGAAGAGAATGGTATGGCTACCAAGTATAAGGGCATGACCTTGAGAAACCAAAGTCCGAAGATACCATTTGTGAGGGTTCGGTCTTCGTCCAGGCTTCCCGCCCTTCCCGTTGTAAAGAAGGCATTTCACGTAGCAAAGAAACAAAACTTTTATTGTGTACATCAGAAGCTAACGGGGCTTTCCTTTTAACAACAGAATCAACTTCTTTAACATCAGACAAGAATGGGTTCTTCCCTCCATACGTTGGGGTTTCTAGAATGTGATCAAGTTCCCCACCACCACCTGTGGGGGTTCGGTTCCCCCAGGGCTCCCTTCCTCCTTCTCCGCGAGACTCAGCCCCTCTACCTGTATCCCAATCTCCCTCAAGGAGGTTTGGGGGTTCCAGCTTGTGTCCAAGCTTCCAAAGTGTATCTGGGCCCACGTGGTCTCAGCTGGGGCGTGCGGAAGGGATAATTGGGTCTCTTGCTCAGTTCCTCTCGAGGGTCCAGAGTCCCAGCCTTGATCTCCTGCCGGATCTTTATCAGCCATCTATCAAACTCTAGATCCTTCCGTATCTCTTTTCAGTTTACGATTATACTTCTCGATACTCCCTTTGCCCCAGTAGGAACACTTCTCTCGGTGGGCACGGCGTCGGTAGCTCTCAGGCTCTTTTTGTGGCATCATCATCTGTTCCCACTCTCCGGTCCACGGGTTCTCCATCCACACCCATTCCCATCCTTCTGGGAGCACCCTCTTCCCTCCCTCTTTACAGGCTGCATACCCCACCTCCACCGGGGCGGATTGGTTCCCCTTTCCCACCAAGTCCTTTTTACTTTCCTCCGCCCTTCGAGCCTCCTCCTTTTCTTTTGCTCTAAGAGCGTCATAATACCCCTTCAGGGCCATGAACCTCTCCACTTTTGAAAGGTTTTCCAGGTTCTCCGGTTTCTTTGGCTCTTCCAATACTTGGGTAGGGGTTGCAGGGGGCCCTCTCAAGCCCTCAGAGAAGTTCCCCTCACACATCCCCCCCTCCAAGAGGGACGCCTGCACCGGGGTTTCTCCGTCCCATGGCCCCTGTCGGGAAAAGAAATCCGCATTAATGTGTTCCTTTCCCTTCCTGTACTGGATAGAGAAGGCGAATGGTTGCAGGGCTAGGTACCACCGTGTGAGGCGGGGGTTGGTTTCCTTCATCATTTGCAACCATTTTAAGCGGGCATGGTCAGTGACTAGATGGAAAGGGGCTCCCATCAGATAGTACTTCAAGGCATTAGTGGCCCATTTGGAATATGACGGCATATTTGCACTCCCGGTCTGACAGCTTTCTACTGAGAGGATGGGGTACTCCCTTTCTCCCTTTGGGCCAACACCACCCCCAATCCCCTATCTGAGGCATCAGTGTATAGCCAGAACGGCAATTGGAAGTCTGGGGTGTACCTGGAGGGTATGTCGCACAGGGTGTCCTTCAAGTCCTCGAAGGCTCTCTCCTGAGTCTCTTCCCATATGACTATCCTGGGTTTCCTTTTCCTTATCAGGTCCGTCAGAGGCGCCGCCTTGGTGGCAAAGTTGGGGATGAAATGCCTGTCGTATCCTATAAGCCCTAGGAACTTTTGGACTTCTCTCTTAGTGCGGGGCCGCCTCCAGGAGGATATCTTAGTTACTTTGTCCGGCAGCAGCTGAATCTCTCCCTTTCCTACCATGAACCCCAGGAATTTCACCTTAGACAAGCCTATGGTGCATTTGGCTGTGATTCAAGATATTTAACATGATCTAGGTGTTCCTTAGCTGAATATTACTAGTTCCAATCACGGGTTCTAAGACCTGGTCCATTAGGCGTTGGAACGTGATGGCCGCCCCGTGGAGGCAGAAGGGCATATAGCGGAATTGATAGAGGCCTTTGGGGGTAGAGAAAGCGGTCTTCTCCCTGTCCTGGGCCCTCAAGAGGATTTGCCAGTACCCTTTTGTTAAGTCGATGGTACTGAGGTACAGGGCCTCTCCCACTCTGTCAGTTAAGTCCCCCACCTTGGGCATGGGGTAGGCGTCAAACTTGGACACCACGTTTAGCTGTCGGAAGTCTATACAGAACCGAAGGGAGCCATCCGGTTTGGGGACAATTACAGGGTAGCTTCGCCAAGGGCTGAAGGAAGACTCAATTACCCCAAGCTTCAGCATCTCTTCTACCTCTTGATTGATGGCCGGGATGGCATGTCTTGGCCAGTTCCTCCCCTTGGTTCTCACTACTGTCCCGGGAAGTGTGTGTATCTCATGATGAATAACCCCCGTCTTTCCTGGGCGACTTGAGAAGACTCTCTGGAAGTCTGTCTCCAGTATCCTCACTTGCTGCCTCTGGCTATCTGTCAGCTGATCCCCTAGGGTGACCCTTTCTGTCTTGGGCTTGGTCATCTGTTTGGCTTCCGGCCCCAGGTCACCCTCATACTCCCCCCAGAAAACCTCTCATTCTACCCATTCTCTCAACAGGTTGACATGGAAGACTTGTGTCTTCTTCTGGCAATCAGGGGTCTCTACTTCGTAGTCTACCTCATTTAGCCTCCTTACCACTTTGTAGGGTCCTTGTCACTGGGTTAGTAATTTAGACCCCTCTGCGGGCAACAAGACCAGTACTCTCTGGCCTGCTTCAAATGAACTGGGCCTTACTCTCCTATCATACCACTGTTTCTGTCCCATCTGGACTCTTCCTAAAGCCTCCTTGGCCAGCGTCCAGGTGTCTCTGATGTGTTCTCTCATTTCCAGTATCTGTTGCAGTAAGTTTTGGGAGCTGTCTTGCCCCTCCTCCCATTGTTCCTTGACCAAGTCTAGCACCCCTCTCAGCTGTCTTCCGTACAATAACTCAAAGGGGGAAAACCCTGTGGAGGCTTGGGGTATCTCTCTGACTGCAAACAGCAAGGGGGGTATCAGTAGATGCCACTGCCCTGGTTTGCTGGCCACTAGCTTCCGGAGCATGCCCTTCAAAGTGCAATTAAATTGCTCCACGAGGCCGTTCGCCTGGGGATGGTAAATAGTGGTTTTCAAGGGCCTCACTTTCAACAGCTGCCACATCTGTCTCAGGGTCTCGCTTAGGAAATTTCGGCCTTGGTCGGTCAGGACCTATTTACCCTCGCAAAAACGTTAATGAGTTCTTTTTTGGCGGTGGTTACGAGGGGAATGGCCTCTTTCAGCGTAATCAATGATGACCAGGATGTACTGGTGTCCCCCCGCTGACTTAGTCAGCGGTCCCACAATGCCTAAAGCTATCCTATCGAAGGGGCGGTCCACTAGGGTCAAAGGCATCAATGGTCCTCCGGGTGGGGGTTTCACCATCTGGCAGTTTAATGGTTTCATCCGATTCGGGGCCAAAAATCTCTGCCTTACTCGGAAGCGTTTTCTTTGGCTAGGTGACCTGGGAATCAGCCCCAGCACCAGACTCATTTGGGGAAGGACCATTTGGCACTTGTCTTCCCCAGCCCCCTTTTCCACCAGATACAACACCCCCTGCCTCATCTCGAAGCCCTTTCCCCCAGCCGGTGTGCTCCCTTGCTCCCCCGCCTGCTCCATTACAGACCGCAAACTAGGATCATCCTGTTGCCAATTCCGGAGCTGATCCCGGGTAGCCTGCAGCAGCTCCCAAATAAATTATGGCTGAGAAAATGCCCGACCAATCTCATCCCCAACATTGAAACCTCCAGTGACAATTCTGGTTTGGTATTCTTTCAGTATACATCTTATAAACAAAGGCTCATGCAACATTCCCTCTCTCTTAAATGTCTGTATCACATGTCACTTGTTCACCTTCACCGGGATGACCCACCCTGGATGGTTTTCACCAACCTGTGCTGAGTAGGCCCGGGCCGCCGCCCAGGCACAGTCCTCTGATTATGCCATTGTTATCCTCATAGCAGGCAAGTCTTTATTATATCCAAACTACAGATAATGAGATGATAGGAGTACACTATGGGTTTTAAGAGCAGGGGCAATTAAACAAGAACTGTGCATCTCAGGTATTAAATGTTAACATCAAATTCCATTTTTTTTCTCATCAACTCGCAATATGTATGTGCCCTTTTCTGTAACATAACAATGTTAAACATAAATGTGTTTATATAAACAATCAACTACAGATGTAGTTTCTTAATCTTGTATATTCCAGAAGCCAACTTCAATCCCAATCCAAGTAAAAATCCCAAGTAAAGTTATATTATTTTGCTTATTGTTTGTTGCTTTTAAATCAGTTTTCTTTCTGTTAATTATCAGCAATAGTTTGGCAGAGGAAGAAACTCTGTGGCATGCAGTGTTGCCATTCCGTTACTCATATTCAGTCAGGAAGTAAACAGAAATAGCTAGACTAATTTTGTCTCCCATGGAAATGTGAGAAGAGGATGTACACTTTGTAGAGGAAAATTTCTTTTTAAAGTATTAGGAAATCAAACTCCTAAATTAATTCCTTATCTCACAAGAATGTAATTAAGCAAGTAAGGAGTTGCATATCAGTCAAATATTTTACAAACTGTTTGTTTGCCGACATCAGATATTTGCAAATGTTGTATGAAGCCAAGAGTGTCACAGTGTTACTAGCCATGAGCTTTTTTTGTTTTTGTTTTTGTTTCATGGGGATGTGATTTGTAAGGGGAAGTAAGAGCTGCTCGCTCACCGGTTCTGCTGTGGTCAGAGGCAAGACTAGAGACATAGCACGCTTCTCTGACAGGCCATGTGTAACAGCAGGTATGTCTAACTAAATAGGCAGTCATCTGTGGCATTGCCTGGGACAGCCCACAACACATTTTGCTTCCTGCAGGAATGTGAGAGTATACCACCCATTCGATCCCCTGCTCTGCTCTTTAAGGCCCTTGTGAGAGGTTGAATTTGACTCTAGACATTTTTAACTCTTATACAACTTTCCAATGCATGTCTAATCAGGTAAGTGAAGGTTGTATTGCTGTCTTCAAAGGTTAATTTTAGTGGCTGTAGTAAGCTAATTTGGGAACGCTTCTGAGTGAGGAGCAGAATATAAATGCTTTAAATAAAATAAAACATGCAGGTTTGTAGTCAGTATAAGTCCCAAATGAATTGATTAAAGGTTTTCTTAATATTATTACAATTAATGCTTTAAAATGATTAAAATGATTTTAAATGTCAAGCCTGTAATAAACTTTAAGTACTGTGAAAATGGAAAGCAATAAAAATGAAAACTATTTTTTCTTCCCTCATTTTTTTTACCAGTGGGTTGGGACAAACTAACACAACCACTTGGGAAACTAAAAATAGGATTCTTGTTAAATATTTAATATAGTCAAATACAGTATTTTGTTCAACAATTGTTGGAAATTACATATAAGTTGTTGATGCTTGGAAAGCTGCATGTATATATAGGATTGTGCATTTGATTTATATAATAAAATGGAAGAAAGGAATACACACCCTCACATAAGATGTGATATGCATATTACACTTGTTGCTGATAATTTAGTGCTGTTTAGGCTAGACCTGTTAGCATCTTTCACATATTTGATTTCTCTGCTGTCCTAAACAACTCTCAGTTCTCTGTTGATTCAGAGTACTGAAGAGAAAGCTGATATGCTGATTGTTCTACCTCTGTGCTTCATGAGTTCTTTTAATGTGTGGATTAGAGAGCACTATTTCAGGCTTACTTAACCACACTACTCTTAATGAGGCAACTATTTTAAATATATAGCTGTGCACAAATGGCTTTTCACAACTTTCCAACCTATTTGTATATATAAAAAGTTAGAGTCCATTTTACTGAATTTCTTCAAAGGAAGGAGATATTATCCAACAATCTATCAGCAACATAAAAAGGTAAAGGTAAAGTTCCCCCTGCACATGCATGCTAGTCGTGTCTGACTCGAGGGGCAGTGCCCATCTCCGTTTTCAAGCCAAAGAGCCAGTGTTGTGCAAGTCCGTGGCCATGTGGCTGAAAAGGCTGAACACATCTCTGTGCACGAAACACTGTTTACCTTCCCACCTTTTACGGTGGTACCTATTTATCTACTTGCATTCACATACTTTCAAACTGCTAGGTTGGCAGGAACCAGGGGTTAACAGCGGGAGCTTGCTCCCCTGCATGTCACCCAAGATTCAAACCACCAAGCTGCCAACTTTGCAGCTAAGAGTTTCAGCACTCTAGCCCACTGAGCCACCACACCCCTTCATCATCAGCATAGATTACCATTAAAGTCACTTTAATACAGTTTTTAAAGCAGCAGCAAACCTGTTGGCAAATGATGCCTTTATATTTGTAGAGGAGTAAGAAAAACTGTTTCTTTAAGAAATACCTTCTGAGCAAATATTTTCTCAGCACTTGTCATTTTTCTTGGTTCATTATGTTCTCCAGACCTTCCAAATATTACACTTATGAGTAAGGTGATGATTTCAATAACCTAAAAATGTCAGAAATATGCAAGCACTTATGTCCTTAAAATCATTTAAATGTGACCAGTTAAACCAAAAATATGAGTTTTGTTAGGTTATAAAACAAAACAAAAATGGTAGTCGGAGTCTACTACCAACCACCAATCAAGGAAAGGATGTAGATGAAACTTTTGGGGGACGAGAAAATAGCAAGGATTTCAAAGAGACACGATGTAGTAGTAATCGGAGATTTCAACTCTCCAGATATATGTTGGAAGAAAAATTCGACCAAGTACAACCGTTCCAAGAAATTCGAGGCTTCTCTGTGGGTGATAATTTTTTCTTCTTATTATTATTATTTGTTTCATTTTTATATCGCACCATTTTCCTTCAGGAACTCTAGGTGGTTTACAGAATAAAAAAGGTAAAAACATCAAGTTAAAATAACAAGAAAGCAAGAAAGAGGGGAAATACCCTCAGCAAGATGCAGCAGGACAGACTAGAAATGCAAAAAAGGGAAGGAAGAAACTAGAGGACTAGTTATCCTCAACTTGATTCTAACTAATAGAGATGACTTGATGGAAGAAGCCACAAAGCAGTGCTCATCCCTCTGGATGGGACTCCGTGATCTGAGTCTTTGGGAGCATGTTTCCCCAAGAGTGAGGGGGCAGCGGAGCCCTTTTTGCAAAGGGACTGATCCCCGATCACGAGCGACAGCAACTTTTGCCATGTGGCGCTGGAGCTGCTGCTGCTGCTGCTGCTGCCTCCTTCCCCAGGTCCACAGCCTGAGGGCGGAGGCAGCAAAGCTAGCATGGCCCAATCTCCTGTGCAACATATGGATGCATTCTTCATGTGGTGGAATGTTAATTAATATGTTTGCAGAAACATGGCCTTCATCCATTACATACAAAAGTGGAACAGGTGATACCTTTAGGCTACTGGAAAAATAGCAAAAAGAAATGACATACAATTTTTTTCTTAAATGCCCAGACTCTTGTGTGCCATTCTCTGTAAATTTTCTAACTCCACTTGCAAATGACACATTATAATCATCCTCTTCTAAGCTTGAAACACTAAGCAGACTGTGATGCAAACTTGGTACATACAAGACTTTTTTAAAGTTAGGTTTAAGTAACTTAGAAACACTGCACCTTTTCCTTTTACTTCTACAGATTGACTGTCTGCTAGACTTGCATGCTATTTTGTTGAAACAGTTAAGTCAGCGAACAGTTCCTCATGCTGACAAACATGCTGAGAAGCTCCACTATCAAGTAGCCATAAATCTTTCAAATTGTTCTCATTAGCATTGATGACCGAGACTTGGAATCTCTAACTCTGATGATACGATTGCTTTTTATTCATCTTCTCCCCTCCTTCACATATCAGGCACTCTCTCTTTAAATGTGATGTGGAACCACATATGTGCAGCCAGAAGAAGAGATGTAAAATTTCCGGAAATTGTGAAGCTTGGGAACCCCTTTTTTTTCCCCGGAAAAAATTTTTTGGATTAGTACATTAACGCTCACCACCCCCTTTTACAGCTTGAAAGCCATTCTTTTGGATTTTTTGAACATAAACTATGACTATGGATAAAATTATCTTAAGTAGCATATTAAAATATAGTTTATCCAAACAATTATTACAAACAGAACTTGCTTTTTAAATAATATTTATTTGTAATTGTAAGTAACAAATGGAGTAACAATCTCCTGAACCGTTTACTAGTTTATTTGGAACAAAGAAAACCCTCTACAAAACAGTGTTTATAAATCCAAAATTAACAATTCACAATTCCTCTCCAGATTATTAAATAAAAATAAAATAGAAACCTCATTCTTGTAAAAAGAATTGAAGGGGGGGAATGTATAGAAGGGAGTGGGACTAAGTTTCAATGAATGGGCATGAAATTTAATCAGAATCATTTTTGTTGCTCTGTATTTTCTTCCAGTGCTTTGAGGCCCAGTGAAGAGCACAGAACAGAACCAAACACACCCAACCACATCCGAAAACAAAAGTGAAACCTTTTTCTTTTTCTTGTGACAATAGCAGCACCTCCTAACTAAAGGAAGAAATGCATCTTGTTTCTGCACTGGAGAGTTCAGTTTGTAACCTAGGACTTGCTTGTCCTCAGTGCACAGAAATTAGAATAATCTGATACTATGCATGTTTTTAAGGAATGATTTGGAAAATATTAGAACACCCTGTCTTAAAATATTTTATTCATCATGCTAAAATAAAACATTCCATAATCATTTTTCTTTTTCCAATTTTTCAGAAAAAAACCCCTCAAAAGGCTTCCAGAAAAAAATGGAAAAAAGTCACCCCCCCATGTTTCCGTTTTTTCCCCTGGATCTTCAAATCTCTAGTCAGAACTCTTTCCAGGTTTGCAGCAACATCATCCATCATGGCAACTCTCCATGACACTTCTGCTGTTTTACAATTGCCTCCTCTGCCTTATCTTTTCTCCTCGGTTCCTCCTCCAACAAATGATGTGACAGGAACTGCACAGTTAAATCTGCCTGTGGAAGACTTTCCAAACTAATTTATTTATATATTTATTTTTTGGATTTACAGTGGTACCTTGGTTTACAAGCATAATCCATTCCAGAAGCAATATACTCGTATATCAAAGCAAATTTCCCCATAGAAAATAATTGAATTGTTCTGGGCACCCAGTTTCCATTATTTCCTATGGAGAAGTTTGCTTTGGACAGAAGCTGCAGCGGCTTCCGAAGCTCGCCTCAGGCCTAACGCTGCCCGGAGTGTACCGTGGAGGCCACCAATGAGTGGTGCTAGGCCAGGGTGGATAAAAATCAATGATTGTTAAAAAAAATTAAAAATCAGATTTTTTAATTTAAATCAGACTTTTTAATTTAAATAGGATATTTTTTTAATTTAAATGCTTTTTGAGGAAAAATCTCTCTAAAGATCATGTTCTAGTTAAGATACATTATAGTCCAAAGGTTATTCATAATGAAATCAGTTTTTAATTATGTAGTGTAAGGCTGTATTAATCCATTAATAGTGTCATGCTCTCCCAGAGGTTTCTGATTATTTGGGGCAATTTTTCTTATCTAGAAGATATTATCAAAGATGCTTAGTTTTGTTATTTTCAAAACTGTCCATTTGGGTCTGCAATGACAACATCTTCATAGCAAAAATGTTATAAAATAAACATCAGAATTGAGAAAAAGATTAATCTATGTACACAGAATCAACTCCCTTACCTCTGAAGTGCTACGTTTCAAGATGTTCAATGAATCAAAGGTTGTTTGGAATGGAATAGATCTCCAGAAGGAGCAAAGTTTGAGGAGGGAGGGGCAAGCAGTAAAATGAAAGTGAAACCTTTTGAGCACAGTTCTCCACATGGTGAGATGTTTATGTGTATAGAGGCCTGAGAGTTATCACATTATTCTCACTCTCTCCCTTGTGGAGAAAAACCTGTAATGGCAGCAGGCTGTAAAAGAGACTCCATTTGGGAATATTTTAATGAAGGTCCTCTACTTATGGGCAAGGCAGGCATACATGCAAAATGCAAACACTGCAACAAAGAACTGCAAGGCCTTGTGGCCCAAATGAAACACCATCAGTGATGAGAAGTGCAGTGATGAATATGTATACATAATGCGTACATAAAGCATACATTATTCTATATAATGTTATTATATTGGTTAAATAAAACTATTTAACTTGTTATTATTAAAAAAATACAACATAACAGTTGTCCAAATATGGATGATTAACCTATTAAACTGGAAATAGTTCACCTTGTAATAATTTCATAATTATCTATGTATTTCTAATGGTATATAATCACCAAATCAATAATTTTCTGATATAAGTGTAAAACTAATCTGTAAAGTTATTATTCTAAAAATGAAACCTTCATCTGGTTGTTAATATTAAGATTAAAACAACTCCAGCAAAAATGAATCTTTATGTAGAAAATCATGATTTAAACCGAGCCTTATTGACTAGTGATTTAAATCAAATCCACTCTGCGCCAGGCCCAGGGTGAGCTCCGGAGGCCACAGACAGGCAGTGCCAGGCCTGGGGCAAGCTCTGGAGGTCACTTCCAGTCCACTGGCAGTAATTTCCAGTCAGTACTGGGCCTGTTGCAGGCCCACTGGACACCCCAGAGGCCCATTCCAGGCATTGCTAGAACTGCACCGAGCCCTGGAGGCCACCTCTAGTCAGGAGGAGGATGAAGAGGTGAGCCAGGTTGTGACTGCAAAACGAGTACAAAATTTTGCTCATTTTGTATAACACTAGCAAACCAAGGTACAACTGTATATACCGCCAAGCTTAATTCATAGAACAGCTCCAGGCAGTGTACAAGGAAAGTTAAAATAACAAAATAAGAATAACATATTTTACATATATTAAGTAAACACAATAAACATATTATTACAGTACCAGTGTATTGCATGTCTTATCCAAAGAACTCAAAATTATGAAGCACTGGTGAGCCTGTGTAAAATTCATTCCTTGTTCCTGCAGTTGGAGAAATAACTCAGACCTATTTTTAAATGTTCTGTAACACTTTGATCAGGTCACAGCCTCATCTGATACAGCTTACATGCAGTTGCCATCTTAGATCCAGCTGTATTTCTCAGGACTTGCCAGCAATCCTTGCTGTACTTCCTCACATAAATCAGTTGGGAGTCATCCAAAGTATAATTGTGGCCTTGTCCCTTTGGTCCAGATTAAGTGTTTGCTAGTCCCAGTCATCTGGCAGGTCTTCCATCATCTGCCACAGCAATTCATGCTTCAGAAACATTGCTGTTTTTAAAATAAAAACCTAATTATTTTCATTCAGTCATAACATAGGTAAATTACTACTACTTATTAAACTAGTTCCAGACTCCTCCAGTCCCAGTTCCGTGTCAGTGTCAGCCTTTTCAAGCTGGATTCCAGGCTCAGGTTTCACCTCAATGTCTAGTTCTTCTTCAGCAAAACTTCCAAACTTCCAAACTTCAGATTTCTGGGTTGATAACCCTGTTTTTGATTTTGATGAGGCTAGAAAACAGCAAAGTTTGAGGAGATAAAAGTCATCTGAGACATATAAGTAAAACTGTGCAGAGTATATTACATATGTACATAAATCAGCAGGGCTACATCTAGGATCCTCTGTAAAACTCTTTCCCCCTTTCTTTATAAAATTGTTGCAGTTGTCATAATCTTGGGGAACTAGTCACAGAACAATATCAAAATGGCAGTTTATATGAATCCTGGCTGTGAATGAAGATGTTGCAATATATTTTGATCATGTATTGTTGATCCTAAGAAGTATGTTTTGTTGAGGAATTTAAAAAAATTAAAATCTTGAGTACCTTGGGTCCTGGTGACAGTGGAGATTTTGAGCAGATTCAAGGTGTTTTCATTGCAGAGAACTAGAAATCTAGAACCCTAACCACTAGGCAAATAAATACGGTAGGAGGAAGAGGACTGGAAATGGTGGACCCCTCACCCCCAGCCTTGGGTTTTCCAGGTTCTGCTAAATTTGTAAGAAAAGTCAGGGTTTCAAGGAATTCTCAAAAGATGAGAAACACCCGGTACATTTAAAACTGCGATGGATGGATATATTTTCCTTTTAAAATTTTCTGAGTGTTTTGGAGCACTCTCACAAAGGAGCAAGGGTGAGAAATGTCACTTCAGGGTTCAGACTCTGAAGCCAACACTGGCCTCAAATTTTGAAAAACTGATAGTTAGCAAAGTCATTTGCAGCATAGCATGAAGCAAAAGGAGTGCATGGGAAACAGCAGCAATCTCTCAGTGGACATGGTGGAACCAAATGTTCTCCTTGAAAAGCACAGGAAATAGGTGAGGTTCTCATTCTGAAGCAGTTTACATATGCATTTAGTTGAAATGGGATGGGTTGACGATGACAACATGGTAACCATATTTGTAGAAAACAGATTGTTTTCTTCCAACAATATATTTTTTTAAAAATATTTTTTCCACCGCATAAATTCAAGGAACGCACAGAAGACTCCTAAAAGAGGTGGACTATTGAGGTGGACTCTTGTTGAGTCTGTCACACTTTTAGTATTCTAGTATAGTAGAATACTAGTAATTTTAGTATAATTTCAGACTTGGTTAATGGTAAAACTGGCTCACTAGTAGTAGTCTTTCATAATAATTTCATTTTCTATCACTGATTAGCACATTAAAAATGTAAACAAAAATGATTAAAATATATTATTTCATGTAGTCATTTTTATTTTCTTTAGGAAGTGCAGAATTCTTCCTTGGAGACAAAAAATATAACAATGGATGGTCCTATCAGAATCCAAAGCAGTCAAAGAAAATCTAAAGTAGCAGTGAGAAAGGTAAAGAAGACTGAACTTTAAAAATCTAATTTGATTGCCCTTCATTTTGACTTAATATTTAACTAAACTGATCTGTACTGCCAAGCAGCATTGATACAAGTTTTTTCCCTATTTCTTTAAGCAAAATATTTTAAATATGTGTGGTAGAAGTAAAAATAGCATTGCGATATTTTAAAAAAGCATTTTAAGATTAGAAGATTGAAGTTGTCAGTTGTTTATAAAGCCATAGAGTCCAACTCCCTTCCTACTCATTGCAAGAATACAAATTGAAGTAGATCTGACACATGGTTGTCCAGTTTTCCCTTGAATGCCACAAGTGTTAATTCTCACCATCTAAGGTAAATTGTCTTTCTGCTATAACAGATTGGAAGTTTTTTTCCTGATATTCAACTGAAATCTGGCTTCCTAGAACTTAAGCCTATAAGTGACCTGAATAGTACAATGATTGAGAACAGATCCTGCCTTCCTCTCCTCTGCATGACAATCTTTCAAGTACAGTGGTACCTAGGTTTAAGAATGTCTTGGTTAAAGAAAAACTCGGTTTGAGAAAAGAAATTTTTGGAAATGGGGATGCCTCGGTTTAAGAATTTTTTTCAGTTGAATGCCCTGGGTTAAGTTTTGTTTTTGTAAAGCATTAAAAGTCGATGTGTAATGGTCACATAATGAAAATAATGGGGATGCCCCAGTTTCAGAAGGTTTTTTATTTTTTAGATAGGGCTGCTCTACTTAAGAGTTGCTCAACTTAAGAGCATGCATACAGAATGGATTAAACTCTTAAGCAGAGGTACCATTGTACCAAAAAAATTCTTAATCATTAGGTTTAGAAATTTTGGTATATTTTCGTGGCTAAGTCAATTTAATTACTCGTCACTGCCACCAGAAAATTTAAGTTTTGTATGATACAATTTAGATCCATCCTGAAATTTGAAATGATATGTATCTTTAAGTGCTATTTTTTTGAATTTTTTAAAAAATCCTGTTTTCTCATAAATTCAAGTTTTATATTTATTTAAATGTGTAATTTTTTTGAAAACATCCAGTATCATGTTGTATATCAAATAAAATATCTATTCATGAGCTTTAAATTGACACTCATCCCAGGTCTGTAGATTTCACAGGTATTTATTAAATGACATTTGAAGTTATGGTGGTTATTGAATTTTGACTTTTTTTGCAATTTTGAAAATGCAATATCTCAGAAATGGGTGTACCAAATAATTGAAAAAATATATGGTAAGGTACAAATGTACCAAAATGAACCAAATCCATGACATCAAGGTTCCATGCATTGGTTGATTTGACGTGGAATGACCCATGCAGAGTACTTGGCTCATCAAATCCCCACTGCTTCAGTGGGTCTACTGTAGTCCACATTGCTGTTCTAACCAGCAGGATTTGGGCCAAATTGTAATTAACAATTGTTGGTATAGTCACCCGGTGGGTAACATAAGAAGGATTTTTAGTCTGATACATATTGATAACTGGATTTGCTGTATAAAATTAGCAAAACATTCATTAAAATACTGTTGAATATACTTATTTGTTTATAATCTCCAGCTGTACCTAGTAGCATGTCAAAGTATTTTTGCTTCAGAGAAGAAAAGTACCATATTTAGATAGGAATGGCAGATACTCAGTCACGGTGCATCTCTCCCCACAGTGCTTACCCTTACCCACTCCCAAAAAGAAGTTGGGCTCTGTGCCACTGTGACGTTCCCCTTTCACAGACTGTGTTTTTCAGAGGCACAACCGGGTTTATTTCGACATCCCACTGCTGTGCCCCTAAATTGTGACGACACCTCCCTTTTACACACCGAATTCTGTGATGGAAATGGTACCGCTGCCACCTTTTATTCACTTAAGAATGCTGCCACCTTTTAAACTCGTTGCCTCCTGAATTGGGTTAGACTCAGGATAATAATATAAAAATAACAAAGTTTATTGAGAAGATAATAACTATAACGATATCTGAGGATGGTATGCGTTGCCTTCAACATATACTGTAACAGATTTAATCAGCTCCACAAGCCTCCCTGTCTTAAATAGCTAGTAAACAGTATAGCCCTCACTGCCTGACAGAACTCTCAGAGAACAGTGCTCTCTCCCAGCACTCTTAGCTCTCCACTGAACTCAACTCACTGAACTCACTCAACTCGACTGCCTAGGCTCCACCCTTTTTATATCCTACCATTCCCCGCCCTCCTGCTGGGATTGGCTGATGATTTGTATATTCATCACTCCTGTCTGCCGGGTTTGTCACAGCCACCCACCTCCTTTTCGGGAGTGGGTAAAGGCAAGCGCCAAGGGCGGGAAGATGTGTTGTGCACCTGAAAGCCAAAGGAGAGCATACTATTATTATCCTTAGAAAAACTAAGCTAAACTAAGCATACTCTTCATTTTATACCCATCATTCTACATTTGAGATCCTTCAGGGGCCTGTACCAATCAGGCATCAAATCACCCTAAATATCCTTAAAGAAGAGAGTAGCTTCTCTAAAGTATCTTCAGTCTCCTCCTCCCTTCAGTTCATCTGAAACCAGTTCTGTTGATTAGCTCATACCATAAGCGAGCTAGGGTTTTGAAGAAAATTTCTCATACAAATCAGACACAGAGGGCAAAACCTTCCAATTAATGAGCAGTTTTGCCCTGTCAGGGTACACTCGTCCTGAGCAGAAGCCAAATAGCAAGTATTTCAAAGGGCAACTGAAACCACCTTCCTCCTTTTCCCCAGCTTCTTTGCATACCTTGAAAATAATGCAGTAATAACTAGATGCCAACACAACCAGCCAAATTAAATCTGACCTTACTTTTTTAATTGGTTAACCTCTCTGGTGGATTGTGGGAATGCTGTGTTGACACAGTATAACTTGACTTCAGCAAAGCTTTTGACCAAGTGTCCCATGGATTTCAAGCTAACTAGGTATGGTATTCTAGGTATTCTGATTTCAAGCTAACTAGGTATGGACTGGGTAGAATAACTGTCAGGCAGATTAACACCCTGAAAGATAGAAACAAAATTCAAAAAGGTATTGATCAGCTTGAGTACAGTACTGAAAACAACAGAATGAAATTTAACAGGGATAATTCCAAAGTTCTACACCTCAAGGAAGGGAACCAAACATATAATTACCAGATTGGGTGGTTATTTTTTGGGGGGGGAGCTCAGTAGTACTATGACGGAGAAGGATCTATGAATTGTTGTAGATCACAAGCTGAATGCGAGCCAACAGTGTCATGTGGTTGCAAAAAGGGAGCATATGTTATTTTAGGTTTCATTAACAGAAGGATAGTCTCCAGATCCATTGATTTGGCATTGTTTAGGCCAGTTCTAGATCTTCTGCTTTAAGAAGACAAGTTCATAGGAGGGCAATAAAGATGATCAGGGTACTGGAAACCAAGCCCTGTAAGGAAAGACAGGAAGAACTGTGTGTGTTTAGCCTTCAAGAGTAAGATATGATTGATAGCACTTTTTGAAAGATTGTCTTATGGGGAGGGGCGGGATTCATTCTCAGTCATGTGTGATAGAACATCATTGTTAACTGTATTAAAGGTATCTGTTTTGGAAATTTGCCCTGTAAACTGCCTTGAGAGGAAAGAATTATATAAATGAAAGAGACGAAGAGCAAATTGTTTAGAGTTGTCTTGTGTAAAGTCAGCAAGGCATGGGATAAGACTAGAGATGTAAAATGTTCAGAAATTTTGAAGCCATGGAAAAAAACTTGGGAAAAATTGTAACACTGAGGCAGGGAAACAGGTGCCTCCCTCACATTTTTCCAAAGTTTTCAGAAATTGTACATCTCTAGATAAGACAGGAACCAGAAGAGAAGGAAGAAGTCATGTCAGGTTTATTAGATCATTGAATAAAATTTGACTAGTGAATCAAGACTGAACATAAATTCATCCCAGTCTGTGAGTCTGCTCTAGTCTGGAAACTTGATACATCTTTCCACAGGTTAAAGTTTGATGGTTATTGATTTGTCTTTGCAAAGATATAAGCTGTAGCAATACTGCTTATAAAATGTGTTTAAATGTCCTGTTAAGTGTTGCTTTCTGTTTTCCAGAACTTTAGTGAATGTGCACTGCCTCCCATGAAGTCATTGTTGCAAAGTGAAAAAGAATTATGCACTTTGTCAACAGAAGAACTGAAAGAAGAACAAGACAATTTCAACGAGGTTTGGCATTATGCAGGCATAATTTTTAATATACATTTGAAAGTATTTTTCACATGTGTTAGGTGATGTGGCTGGAATTGATTATGCTTTATAAAATGCAGGGTATAAAATAGTTTCTGGTAGAACATTATACATTATACAAATTCTACTACTACAGAAAGTGAAAGTTTATCTTATTTTCATTGCATGATTTATAATAATGTAAACACTGTTCATCATTCACATTTTAGAAAGAACAGTAAAGTTTTAAAAAGTAATTTTAAGATAAGCTAAATTGTAAACAGGTTTATACATTTTCCTTGTGATTGCTTGGCATTACAGTATATGGTTACTGAACTAGACACTAGACCTATTCTCTGCCTGGTACTGCCGATTTGATTGTTTAGAATAAGAGTTACATGTCATGGGCAAAACACAGAATTATCCCTTCATACTTCTTTGGAACAGTGCCTTTCCCCATTATTTTAAAAGTGATGTGCAAGAATGCGTGCAAGGGATTGAGGAACAGTGTGGAATCCTTTTATAGTCTCCTCCAATTTTGATAGTACCGCAGTTGCCCATTACATGTCTTTCCCACATAGAAGGAGAGAAGAATATTTTGTAGCACCAACCCAAGAGTCCTGTATAATATTAATAAAGAAGCTAAGTAATAGTGATAGCAATATTTCTCTTACAGGTCACATTTCTGTGTTTTGAGGATGACACAGCTGCTGTCTCTAAGGTATGGTGTCTGCTTAAATGCCCTTAATCAACTAATCCTTTAGATTTGTCTTGCTTTTGTTTTATGGAGTTCAGAGTTACTTACTTTTGTGCTGGAGTTGAAATAATACAATCCAGAAGTATAAATTAACTTGATAGTGAACTGTGAGTGGCAGTCAAGAGGCTGAGCAATGTGTGGCTGAGCAGTCACCACACTCAGAAGCTTGACTGCTCGTTACAGATGGACTTTTGCCCCTCTGTGCAGGAGGAGGTCCCATGGGAGCACTAGGGTTGGTACAATGTTGAGAATCTTTTTAGTAAGGCCAAAATCCCCCCCTCTATCTATCTATCTACACACACACACACACACACACACACACACACACACACACACACACACACACACACACACACACACACACACAAACACACACACACACACACACACACACACACACACACACACACAAACCTATAATGGCAATTCAGAGTTCTGGCTTAGGTCAAGGTTGGAATTATCATTTATGGAAGCAGCAAAATGCTTATTCTTTGGAGCTTATATTTTTAGCCTTCTGTTTTAATAGAGGCTTACCTTCCATTACTAAATATTACTACTAAGAACACCCACCGTACCTTAACTGTAGCTGCAGTGTTAACACATTATATCAGTAGTTGACACTAGGAGGAAAATGTTAGCAGAACCTGCAACAGCCAAGTGAGCCGGGCCACAGAGGACAAGTGCCATCACTCTTACACCTTATTTGTGACTGCAGAGAAGATATTTCAGAGCTTCACTTGATATCTGTGGCCAGTTCCTGAAGATCAGTTGCTGAAAAATAGCATGACTGTGCTGTGGTACAGCCATTGCATTGAACAGAATTATGTATCTGGCTCTGCCATGGCTTCTAATGAAGAGAGGCAGAAACTGACTTAGCTGATTAGGGCTATATAGAAAATGGCTTCTAACGAATGAGGGACAGAGAATCTTTCAAAATGGTCCACTTTTATATTTGAAGGTTTCCAGTTTTGGCCACCAGTTGCTGGCCAATTTCCCATGAGATATCAGGTGTGGTTATGTGGCCCTGCAAGAGGGAAGACAAAAGTTGCCCACTCCTGAGGTACCCGATTTGGGGCCATGATATCTGATGAATTGATTTTTTTCTTGTGGGCCTATTCTAAAATAATAATCAGCTTTTGAAGGCCTTGTTTTAGTCTCATTGTCATTGAAGCTGTGGTTCATGGAACATGAAGGTGTGAGCTTTTGATTACAATACAGTGGACCCTTGTATAACAAACAGTTTGTATAACATAAAATCTGTGCAACATAAAAAAATTCCAGAGATAGGGGAAATTTGCTTAACATAATCGTCTATGGGGCAAATCTGTACAACATAAAAATGGTTGAGATTAGGGATTACTCTGTTTTCAATGCATTCCTATGGGAAATTTGTATAAAGGAAAATTTGCTTAACATAATTTCATTCAGAATGAAGTAATTCTTTTATACAAGGTACCACTGTACTCAGTTTGTCTACTTCATTTCCCATTTTAAAGCAGGAACTTAAGCTTCTTTATGTTCCAACATATATTTTTATTTAAGGCCTTTTAGGACTTGTTTTATTTCTATCTAATTCTGAATTTGTTAAATTATAAACTTTTATTCTTTTGCTGTTTTATTCAGTTTGTTGTAAATGGTCTTGTTCACTGCATTGTGGAGAAACACAGGGTATATGCACTGATCAGCCACAACATTAAACCACTGATAGGTAAAGTGAATTGATTAAATTATTACAATGGCACCTGTCAAAGGGTGAAATATACTGAAATAGGCAGCAAGTAAACAGTCAGCTCTAGAATTTTTTTTTTTTTGCATTGGAAGCAGGAAGTAACGGGCAAGTGAAAAGATCTGAATGACTCTGGCAAGGGGCAAATAGGGCTCAAAGCATCTCCAAAAGGACAAGTCTTGTGGAATGTTCCAAGTATTCAGTGGTTAAAACCTACCCAGAGTAATGCAAGGAAGGACAATCAATGAACCAGAAGGATGGTGACAAATTGGAAATCTTCAGAAGAGGGCAATAAGAATGATTAGGGGACTGGAAACCGAGTCTTACAAGGATAGACTGATAGAACTAGGCCTGTTACCCTTGAGAAAAAGGTGACTGAGGGGAGTTATGATGCCACTTTTTACATTCTTTTAAGATTGTCATACAGAGAAGGGGCAGGATCTGTTCTCAGTCATTCTAGAGTGCAGGATATGCAACAGTGGGTTCAAGTTATAGGAAGCTACATTATGGTTCAATATTAGGAAAAACTTCCTAATTGTTAAAGTAGTTTGGCTGCAGGATCGTTTACCTCAAGTGTCGGTGAGTGCTCTCATGCTGGAGGCATTCAAGAGAAATTTAGACAACCACCTGATAGATATCCTTCAATTTGTATTTCTGCCTTGAGCAGGGGTTTGAACAGGTCCGATCACATAGAAGAACTTCTGTAGCTCCAGGTTCATAGACATTTTGAGATCTGTCTGTGAGTTCTAAATGTGAAGTACCACAAGGTTTAATAGGAGAAATCTTTCTGGGACATACAGAAAGACCTCCCTGGAAATCATTTCCACACCTTAAGTGTGCCCAAGCTTTCTTTTCCTCATCACTGTCACTGGAGCACAAGAGTGTTTGAATGATCATTTCGCTAAATGCATACCATGGCGAATGCTAGCTGGTTTGCAAAACTACATCCACTACAGCTTTCTTTTGAAGTCTGAGGAGCTGGAGCTGGAACAACATATGGTGTGGGCCTTCAACCTAAGAGTGTTTTACTTTGATCTGGAACCAGCAGGGAAAGTACTCACCAACATATACTCTACTAAGTATTAAGTTATGTGGGATTTTGCCCTTTAAACCATGTTTTGATACCCATATACGGCAAATCTTGTTTGCAGTTGTTAACCATTTAGAGTGACTCACTGGACCAATTTCAAGATGGGCAAGATCTACGGGAAGGACTCCTGTACTCATGGCCTGTGGAATCCTGTACCCATAGGCTTGATCTGTTGACAAATTATTTCTTAAACTCTGACTAAGAAATGATAGGCTCTCCACTTGAGACTTTGGAGAATGGAGGATCAATTTCAGGTTCTGCGGCATCATCTAGCATCTTCCCAGTTTGACCAGTCCATTTGTTGTTTGATAAGGTATTCCCATCTAGTGTCATGATCAAGTGTCACAGGGGCAATTCATTTGTATGAAGAGCACAGACTAGATCAGTTTGCGGCAAAGTTTAACTTAAACAAAGTCCGCAATACCACCAATCCAACCAGTATTTAGATTTGTGGAATCACTCCCAGTGGCCTGCAGAGTTCTATCAAGGCCCTTCTTCTTCACGAAACAAGTTATTACCATCTTCACGAAAGAAATTATTATCATCAATAACCTCAGCAGGTTTGTTTGCGTTTGCATTTTTCTCTGGAATCAAGTGGTACGGATACCGTCCCCCTTGCTCGCTGCATGCAGAACAATGCTCTTATTTTATGGTGCTGGGGAAACACTGATCAGCTTCATGCAGACCAGAGTGCCCATGATGACCCTCATCTACTGCTGAAAGTGACTACCGTAGGGATGTGAGAGTCAGCACTGGACCATGGAGCAATGGAAGAAGGTTTCCTAGTCTGATGATTTGTGTTTTCTTTTGTAATACTGTAGTGGATGGCTTGATGTGATTGATCCGGGGAAGAGATGGCAGCAGGTTGTATTACTGTATAGGAAGAAGATCAGCCAGTGCAGGCAGTGTTATGCTCTGGGCAGTGGTCTGCTGGGAAGCTTTGGATCATGGCATTCATCTGGATGTAACTTTGATTCATACCATCCACCTAGAGATCATTGCAGGCCACATACAACTCTTCATGGTAATGCTATTCCCTGATGGTCGTTGTCTCTTTCAGCTGGATAAGTCACCTTGCTACACTGCAAAAAGTATTCAGGAATGATTTCAGGAACAAGACAAAGGGTTCAAGCTGTTGCCTGGGCCTCTAAATTCTCCAGATCTTCAAGGATCTGTGCTAATGTCTTGATGCCATATGACACAAGATACATTCAGAGTTCTTGTAGAGTCCATGTCTTGATGCATCAGAGCTGTTCTAGCAGCACAAGGGGGACCTATACAACATTAGGTAGGCTTCAAGGTTGTGGCTGATCGGTGTATTTTATTATAAATATGTAGTTATAATTCCTGGTTGTAAATTAGACAACATTCCCATAGTATGTTCTTTCATAATGTTGGGGTAAAACACTGTTTTATTTTATGTCCTTTGAGGTCAACATAATACAAATCTGTCTCTTGCATAAGCTCATTTTCTGAGGTGTGTTGTGTTTTAGGAGTTAGCAGCTATTTCAGGTGAGCTTCCAGATCTTCTACAGTCACTCCACCTGTGCACTTTACATGAAAATGAAGTTATTTTTCTAAAGGACCTACATAAGCCAATGGAGAACATTGATAGTCCTGAAAAGAAGGTAACAGATTGCACATTGTAAATTAGTATGTGTGGATAGTAGCATTCTTTAATAAGATTGCCTATTATGAAAAGTCTGTTAATATTGCAAATTTAGTTGAAATATTTGTAGTGGCGATTCAGATGTATATATTTTGTATTCCATTGTGCTGCAAATTATAATAAGGTGTTTATTGGCTTAAGTGGCAGCATCACGCTCCAAGAGCCTTTGTATTGAACTCTACATTTCATTGTGGAAAATTTGTTGTATTTTTTTCCTTAGCATATCCCTTATATATTCCCCCAGTGTGTGCTTTTTATTCTTTTAAAGCACTTACTTCATTATATATGAGGTACACCCAGAACATAGCAATTTAAGATGGGATTTAAATGAAGTTAGAATTAGGAAATGGATGCTTTTCTTTTAATTACATTACCTTTCCCCCCTCTTTTTTTTTACCAGAATTATCCTACACGAATACTGTGTGCGATGAGGTTGTCTCCTTCATTTCCAAGGCTTGGCACTGACTCTGTATTCACTTTGCTAAACAAATACACTGTTGGTATAAGATGTACCATGGAAATGTACTCATTACAGAAGCACTTATCAGACTTACCACACACAGAGGAGGATGATACTAACCAGTCTGTGTCATCAATTGAGGATGATTTTGTTACAGCTTTAGAGCATTTAGATGAAGATGAACCAACAAAGATGATAAAATCTGGTTAGTGTTTCTGCAGTTACACATTAATAGTTTGGATTCTACAGTGTATCTTTGAACAAGTGCACAACTGTTTACTTTAGTGACATGATTACATGTACTTTATAATTTTTGTCTTAAAAATCTTTAGCGCTCTCTCAGTAGGCAAAGTTGTTGTGCTGATTAAGTATTAGGGTCAGATGTATAGCAGGAAAGCTATATAGACAAAATCTTTGGTAGAAACGACTGAGCATGACACAATTTGCAAGTTTCATTAAGGGTTTGCAACTGGAGTTGTGCATCAGTCATCAGGGTCACAAATAACAGTATAAAATTTACTGTAAAGATTGGCATGGTCTAATCCTACAGTTTTTAAAATTATGAACAATGTGTTGTGTCAAAACAGACACGGAGTGGCTAGTTTTATGCTTGCCTGAAGGAGATGACATAAGTCTTGGTGTTTGAATAATGGCTGCTGAATTGTGTTCCTGGATGTGGGGTTGCATATATATCCAGAAATACAGCCAGCACCTTATTAAGAGCAGTGGTTCTAGAAGTGGTTCTACATTACGAATGTAGATTATTATCCTTCACTTTTCTAGGGAGAGAGCTAGTAATATCTGTAATAGATTTCAAGTAATAATTATAATGATGGTTATCCTCCAGATAGAGTTGAGCAGATTCTTCCCAGCTAACCTCATCCTCTTGACTTTCAATAAATTGTGTTCTTTCCACCCTGAAAGGGGAATCCATTTTCCAAAAAAATGGTCCCTGTCTGTTCTCTAAAAGACATCCCCTTCTTTCCCTGTCCTTAACATAAGAACATAAGAACATAAGAAGAGCCATGCTGGATCAGGCCAAAGGCCTATCTAGTCCAGCTTCCTGTACATAAGAACATAAGAAGAGCCATGCTGGATCAGGCCAAAGGCCCATCTAGTCCAGCTTCCTGTATCTCACAGCGGCCCCACCAGATGCGTTTGGGAGCGCATGAGACTAGATATCTGTCTCCTGATACCACTCCCCTGCATCTGGCCCTTGAAGTTCCCTGGTTTAAAGCCTAGAGATTACACATCTCCATCATGGTTTGTAACCCGTGATGGACTTTTCCTCTAGGAATCTGTCCAATCCCCTTTTGAAGGCATCCAGGCCAGATGCCATCACCACATCCTGTGGCAGGGAGTTCCATAGACTTACAACGCGCTGGGTGAAAAAATATTTTCTTTTGTCAGTTCTTACTCTCCCAGCACTCAATTTGAGTGTATCTCACAGCGGCCCCACCAGATGCGTTTGGGAGCGCATGAGACTAGATGTCTCCTGATACCACTCCCCTGCATCTGGCCCTTAAAGTACCCCGGTTTAAAGCCTGGAGACTACACATCTCCATCACGGTTTGTAACCTGTGAGGGACTTTTCCTCCAGGAATCTGTCCAATCCCCTTTTGAAGGCATCCAGGCCAGATGCCATCACCACATCCTGTGGCGGAGTTCCATAGACTTACAACGCGCTGGGTGAAAAAATACTTTCTTTTGTCAGTTCTTACTCTCCCAGCCCTCAATTTGAGTGTATGACCCCTAGTTCTGGTATTTTGGGAGAGAGAGAAGAGCTTCCCTCTATCCACTTTACTCATACCCTGCATTATTTTGTATGTCTCAATCATACCCCCCCCTCAAGCGCCCTTTTTTCCAGACTAAAGAGGCCCAAATGTTTTAGCCTTTCTTCATAAGGGAGGTGCCCCAGCCCGGTAATCATTTTAGTCGCTCTCTTCTGCACCTTTTCCAGTTCCACTATGTCTTTCTTGAGATGTGGTGACCAGAATTGTACACAACACTCCAGGTGGGGCCTTACTATTGCTTTGTATAATGGCATTATAATGTTGGCTGTTTTATTTTCAATCCCCTTTTTGATAATCCCTGGCATGGAATTGGCCTTCTTCACCGCTGCCACACATTGGGGAGACACCTTCATGGAGCTGCCCACCAACACACCAAGATCTCTTTCCTGATCCGTCATGGATAACTCAGAGCCCATGAGTTGATAGATGAAGTTTGGATTTTTTGCCCCAATATGCATTACTTTACATTTGGTTACATTAAAACGCATTTGCCATTTCTTAGTCCATTCCCCCAGTTTGGAGAGATCCTTCTGGAGCTCTTCACAATCTTCTCTGGTTTTTACCACACGGAAAAGTTTTGTGTCATCTGCAAACTTGGCCACCTCACTGTTTATCCCTATCTCCAGGTCATTTATGAACAGATTGAAAAGCACCGGTCCCAGGACAGAGCCCTGGGGCACACCGCTTTTCACTTCTCTCCATTGTGAAAATTTCCCATTGACACCTACTCTTTGTTTCCTGGATCTCAACCAGTTCTTGATCCATAAGAGGACCTGCCCTCTTATCCCCTGACTGTGCAATTTTCTCAGCAGCCTTTGGCGAGGGACTGTGTCAAAAGCCTTTTGAAAATCCAGATAGACTATATCCACCATTTCACCCAAATCCACGTGCCTGTTGACCTTTTAAAAAAATTCTAAAAGGTTTGTCAGACAAGATTTACCCTTACAGAAGCCATGCTGATTTTCTCTCAGCAAGGTTTGTTCTTTTATGTGTTTTAAGATTTTCTCTTGGATGAGGCTTTCCACCATCTTCTCTGGGACAGATGTAAGGCTAACTGGCCTGTAGTTTCCCGGGTCACCTCTCCTTCCTTTTTTAAAATTTGGTGTGACATCTGCTATCCTCCAGTCCTCCGGCACTGTGGCCGTTTTAAGAGACAAGTTGCATATAACCGTTAAGAGATCTGCAATTTCATTTCTCAGTTCCCTAATAACCCTTGGGTGGATGCTATCTGGGCCCGGTGACTTGTTAATCCTCAATTTGTCAATTAGTCCTAAAACCTCCTCTCTTTTAACCTGTATTTGATTTAATTCTTCAGTCAAGAGGGGCGGCTCAGGCAGCGGAATCCGCTCAAGGTCCTCTGTCGTGAAGACAGACGCAAAGAAGTCATTCAATTTCTCTGCAATGTCCAAGTCCTCCTTAACCTCCCCTTTTCCTCCCTCACCATCCAGGGGGCCAACTGGTTCTCTGGCAGGTTTTCTACTTCTAACATATTTAAAGAAGCTTTTATTATTACCCTTTATATTGCTAGCCATGCGTTCCTCAAAATCTTTCTTTGCCTCTCTTATCATCTTCTTACATTTCTTTTGCCAGAGTTTGTGTTCCTTTTTATTTTCCTCATTTGGGGAGGATTTCCATTTACAGAAAGACCTCTCCTTGAGCTTTAGAGCCTCTCTAACTCCACTCGTTAACCATGCCGGTGTCCTCTTGGACTTATATGAGCTCTTCTTTTTTTGTGGTATGCACTTGTGCTGGGCCTCTATTATTGTTGTTTTAAACAGGCTCCATGCACTCTGAAGAGATTGGATTCTTCTAACCTTCCCCTTCAATTTCTCTCTAACTAGTTTCCTCATCTGAGGGAAGTTTGCCCTTTGAAAATCAAGGGTTTTTATGTCTGATTTGGTTGACACTCTTCCTCCAACATGCATGGCAAAGGAGATTGTAGCATGGTCACTGTTCCCCAGTGGCTCAGTGACATTCACATCCCTGACCAGGTCCTGAGTATCAAACAGTATTAGATCCAGAGTTGCCTGTTCTCGGGTGGGCTCCATGACAAGTTGCTGTAAGGCACAGTCATTCAGCAAGTCGAGAAACCCAGTTTCTCTTTCTTGCCCGGAGCTCACATTGGCCCAGTCAATGTGGGGATAATTGAAGTCCCCCGTGATTACTATCCTATCCCTCTTAGCCACCTCCATGATTTCTCTCCTCATTTCAAGGTCCCCCTCAAGTTTTTGATCTGGTGGACGATGGAATACTCCAACTATCACATCACTCCTTGGACCTGGTAGTTTAACCCACAGTGATTCTATGGTGGAGTCAGACCCTCTGTCAATCTCCATTCTGCTGGATTTTACCCCTTCTTTGACATAGATGGCCACTCCTCCTCCAACCCACCCCTCTCTATCCCTTCTATAGAGTTTATAGCCTGGGATTGCTGTATCCCACTGGTTCTCCACATTCCATCAGGTTTCCGTTATGGCTATTACATCAATGTTATCCCTAGCTGCCAAATGTTCAAGTTCTCCCATCTTTGCTCGGAGGCTTCGAGCATTGGCGTAAAGCACTTGTACAGTGGGTCCCGCAACAACAGCTGCTGCCTTGTTCTTTTCCCCCAACAGCTTTTATTTTCAGTAGACAAACTGTCATATTCAGTTATTCTCCCAGTGCTAATACCTGCCATGCCATCTCTATGTGATTCTCTACCCTCTCCAATCTCATTCCCTGTGGGTGAGGTGTTCCGAACCGGATGCCACTCAGCTCCTGTTGGCTTTCCCCCAGTTATCAGTTTAAAAGCTGCTCTGCTGCCCTTTTGAGATTGAGTGCCAGCAATCTGGTCCCATCATGATTCAAGTGCAACCCATCCCTCCTGAACAGGTTTGGCTTGTCCCAAAATGTTCTCCAGTTCCTGACAAATCTAAAACCCTCCTCTCGACACCATCGCCTCATCCATGCATTGAGGCTTCTGAGTTCTGCCTGCCTGGCGGGTCCTGCACGAGGAACAGGTAGCACTTCTGAAAATGCTACCCTGGAAGCCCAGGACTTCAATCTTCTACCTAACAACCTGAATTTGGCTTCCAAGACTGACCGCTTGGCCTTCCCGACATCATTGGTACCAACGTGTACCATGACCACTGGCTCCTTCCCAGTTCTCTCTAACAAGCTATCTAGATTTTTCGTGATGTCTGCAACCTTTGCACCTGGCAGGCAAGTGACCATACGGTTATCATGCTCCTCACAAATCCATCCCTCTGTATTTCTAATTATAGAATCCCCTAGTACAAAGAGCTTCTCTCCTGCAGCCTGTTCATCTACATGTACCTGATCTTGTATCTCATAAATAGTGATGAGGGAGAGATCCTCAGGTGGAACCAATTGTTCCTCTGTGTGTGCCTCATGAGGTGTGCTGAGGGAAAGAGCCTCAAATTGATTGTGCAATATGAGACTCTCTGAGCGATCCCTTGACCTTCTACTCCTTTGAGTCACATTCCTCCACCCATATACGTCCTGAGTTGGGGAAGTGACTTCATCCTCAGAAGTGTGCCCTGTCTCTTCTTGGACCTGGATAGTCTGTTCCGCTCTGTCCAAGAACCGCTCAAGCTCCTTAATATGTTGCTGGTCCGATATGTGAGCCTCTAGCTGCTGGACCTTCTCTTCCAATAGCGCAACCAGCTTGCACTTGCAGCAAATGTAGTTCTGCACACGCTCTGTCAAGATAACAAACATGGCACAAGTACTGCAGGTAACTACAGCTGCTCCCTCCAACTCCATTTTAACAAGTGCAATAAAATGTATTCAAGGTCTCAAAAATGTAAACTTACACTAAAAAAATTTTCTAGTAAGACTATTTAATTCTTTTGTTGTTTATTCAGAATCTAACAGTGTATGGGCCACTAAAGCACCTCTGCTCCAACTGCAAGCACGTCAGGAAGTTTCCAGTGCTAACTTGCTAATGTGTGTAGGATCTCCTTAGGAGTAGCTTGGCTTGGGAACTCAAATATACCCAGAAGAATTTATTTATTTTTAGTTTGCTGGGAGCAGGTATTTAAAGATAAAGCTCCGCCCCTTACTTAGTGCAAGGACAGGAAGTAAGCTCTGTGCCCTCTGGCCGTGTGCTTCCTCTATAGTTCTCTCACAGCCTCCTTCCTCTCTGCTTCTCTGCAAGAAAAGGACTGGGGGTTGCTGGGAGCAGGTATTTAAAGATAAAGGACTGCAAGGACAGGAAGTAAGCTCTGTGCCCTCTGGCCGTGTGCTTCCTCTATAGTTCTCTCACAGCCTCCTTCCTCTCTGCTTCTCTGCAAGAAAAGGACTGGGGGTTGCTGGGAGCAGGTATTTAAAGATAAAGCTACGCCCCTTACTTACTGCAAGGACAGGAAGTAAGCTCTGTGCCCTCTGTCCGTGTGCTTCCTCTATACTTCTCTCACAGCCTCCTTCCTCTCTGCTTCTCTGCAAGAAGAACCCTTATTGGGTTATTGGTAATGCAAAGAGAAGAAAAAGGTGTGTCCAGTCCCCATCCTTCCTCTCTGTTGTTCTCACTTGTTGGTCAGAATTCTGTTGATTAGTTATATCAGTATAAGTGCAGTAGTGTAAACTAAAATGCAACTAGTTAATGAATCTCTGCGAATGTCCTTTGTCACAGACAAGGTCATGCAGCTGGTGCACAGTAAGCGATACAAGTAGCAGCTTGTTATCTAGCAACAATTTGCCAGTTCAGTTTATACCACTGTGCTAATGCTGATGTAACTAGCTACTAACCACTAGGAGTCTGGGGCATGCACTGCAGTGCAACAAGGTAATAGACAGAAGGGAGATGAAAACAGATTTTTGCTGCAATTATTGTTTATTCATTGTGATTTTTCAGTTTGACATATGTGTAATTTTCGTCTCTTATACTGTTTGTTTGTATTTGACAGTATTACTTATCTTGTTTGTACACTCTCCAGAGTAGCTATACACTAGATGGGCAGTATAAAAGTTCAATCAGTCAATCAATCATCAGGGAAAGTAAAAGAAATGAAATATTAGGCAAGTGAGTGACTTCCTGGTAGGAAAGGAAGCGGAATTCTTATCCAGTCAGGATTTCCAAGAATTTAAAGCGTGTAAATTTCTTTTCTGAGAATGGATGGAAGAAATCTCCTAATAGTATCTCTGCTTTTGCTTCTGTGGGTATAACCCAATGCATGTTTACTTTTGTAGAAGGAAGCCCTGTTAAATGAAATAGGATTGGCTTTTAAGCAAACATTAGCAAGGTGCATGGTTCAACAAAACTAAAAGCAATTAATTTTATGTTGTTTACTATTTCTGATTATTCTGTAATTGGTATCTCCAGGAATTTTGTTTCATAATCATTTATTTTTTTCTTTCATTGGCATAGGTCAAGCTGCAGCTGAGAAACGTCAAGATGTTACTTCACAGATCACCTCAGATAATCCTTTAGAATCTGTTGATGAAAAGATTGTTCTTAATTCTTGGCATTGGAAGCCATCTGTCAAGTCATCCTTTGTGAACATTTTGGAGCTTAAGGAATTGCCATCTCCTGTTCGAAACTCAGTCACAACATCTATTTCTGATCCTTGGATACAGAGAAGTTTCTTCAGATCCCGCAATCCTGATCATAGTACAAATTTTCTACACAAAACATTATTTTCTTCCTCTCCTGCTGAATCATCAGAATCTGACTGTTCTAGCCCAAGCCCAGTTATTTTTTTAGATGAAGAAGGGTATCAAAAGAGTATGAAAGCAAAACTTCAGCTACCAAAAATCCCAGTAATGAAAGATGGTATAGAAGATTCAGACTCTGAAGTTAGTGAATTCTTTGATAGTTTTGACCAATTTGATGAACAGGAGCAAACTCTGGAAAGTGGTTCTAAACATGCTAGAAATCCAGTTATGGGTAATGCATCTGAAAATAAAATTATTTCATACAAAAAGTCACGCACAGCAAGAATTACAATGAATCCTCAGAAGTTCAAATTTGATCGCCTTGTTCTTCCAGCCAATGTGAAGAAACCAACCCCTCGGAAACCAAAATCTCCATATAGCAACCTCTTAGATATCCCAGACTCTCCCCACCCAGTGAAGACACCAGGTGATGACAGCAGATGCTTGTTCAGCCCTATCAGGTCATCAGCTTTCAGTCCATTGGGCAGCTGCTTTTCAACAGAATGCCTTTGTCAAACTGGTATCAAAGAAGATGGTGTTATCCAAAATCACAATCTTGCTTGTCACACATATTCAGAATTTGCAAATAATTTTTCATTTGAAATACTGAGCTCTGTCTTTAATTCTCAGTCTTCCTCAGTCTGTAAATGTGCACAAGACAAATCCAATAGTAACACAAGTGTCTCAAAAGAAGAAAAGCATTGGACCAGAAAAGGACAAAATAAGGAAGGTACCTCTAAATCCAAATCATTAATGGTTAAAGATCACATCCAGAAATTTGCATCAGAACTTGTGGAGAAGAGTTTTGGCCATGCCTTCAAAGACCTTCAGAAAGGTGTTTCCACATGTACCAATGCACTATGTCACTTGGCTACTAAATTGACTTCTTTGGTTTTTCAAATGGCTTTTTATGAAATTGGGAGGCAGCAAGCCTTGTCCCTGAAGAAGAGAGCTGTTAATGGACTAGCAGGCCTTTTGGTAAGTGAAGCAATAACAGGTGCTCTAAAAGAGCTACAGTCTGTAAAGCAACAAATATTTACCAACACAGTTGCAAAGTTTGCAGCAGGTCTTGCCGATGAACTGATTTTTGAAGGCATCATGGAGGTCTGTCAGTTTTCATACCCATCAACTCCAGCAACTTGTCAGAATGGTTCTTTCCGTTATAATGATAATGTTGTACAGTTATATGCAAAAGACCTGTCTGAATCTGTTATTCAGGAAGCTTTTATTGAACTATCACAAGTTGATGTAACATTTACAACACAAGCAGCAATTAGTATTTCAGTGGAGAACATAAAATATGTAAGTGCAGCAAGTACATCAGAGTCAACACAGCTCTCCAATGCTTCCACTGAGTTTCAAGATAATTTTCCATTAACTTTGATTCCAGTACAGGAATACAGAAAGGAATATACTGTTCATAAAGCATTGTTATATACATCTAGCATTGCCAGTTCAATCCCAGTTCCCATAGCTGGAAGTATACTTTCTCAAAATCAGATTTTATATGCTGACTTAAGGGTGAAGAACCATTCCACACCCGATAGTAATATAAAGTGTTGCAAAGAATCTCAAGAACTGGACTATTCAACAAAAAAGAGACAAGGTGAAGTGACATCAGTCAGAAATATTTACTTGACATCAGATAACAGTCCAGATAGTGAATGTAATGCACAGATTTTATATGAACAAAGTGACTTTAAACAAGCAAGTAATCCTGAAGCCCCTAAATTTGCAGACTTAACTGGCACACCAAATCTTAGTAGTTTTTCTGGAACAATGGTGGATATGATAGTAAGTGAGGCATATGAAGCAGTAACCTCTTCCAAGGTTTCTAAGTCTGCCAGGCAATACACAAATAAGTTAAAGATGGAGAAAATGCCGTATTTACAATGTATTGGTGAGGATACTTGTAAAAATATGTTTGCTAATTATTTGTCAAAACGGATTGTAAAACATTCTGCAGATGAAACCAGATCTGCTTGTTCTGCCACAAGTGAAAAACTAGCATACTGTGTGGGATTAGGAAGTAATGCAAAAAGCCGTAAGAATGAATTACCTGGTTCAATAAAGCAATCTGAAAAAACCAAAACTGTTCCAGTAATTGTAGGGCAGCAGCAGATGCCCCTGAACAGCTCCTCTAAATTTCACGGAAATCCAGTTTACTCTAGTAAATTTGTGCTTTCAGGTTCCAAAGATTGTGTTCAGGAAAAAAAGAAGCTTGTAGCTTGCAGGCCATCGACCTGCAAATCCTCTCCTGCTTCTGCAGTGAATTTTGTAAAACATATGGAAGAACTTCCAGATCCAGAAAGTTGTTCAGCAAAACCCATAAGTCATCCATTGTCTACATGCAATATGTACAACACGTCCGGAAGCCTTGCATTGGGTCCTGAAAGAGCTCTTGATGCAGACACCTCTAATTCTGTGACATCCAGCTGTGAAGACACATTTCAGATAGAAGAGAAGTCAACAAGTGTCAGAGATGGAAGTCTTTGTGGAGTTCCAAACACACCACCTCCAACACCTTTGATGCCCTCCCAGGCTAGTTCGGAGTGGAATTTAAGAAAGTTAACAAAGAAGCTAAAAGGCGAGCTAGCAAAGGAGTTTGCACCTGCAACACCCCCTTCTACACCTTATAGATCAGAAGGAGATGGGCTGTATGGACATGAAAGCCATGACCTGGGAAAGGAAGAGTTTATGTTAAAACTTATGAGGTCTCTTTCTGAGGAAGTTGAAAGCAGTGAAGATGAAGAAAATTCTGAAACAGTGGTAGAGAGAATTAAACTATCAGTAAGAACAGCAGAATATGCTGATCGTCTCGCTGCTAGTATAATCTCTATGGCAACTGAAAAGGCTGCTTCAAACTTAGATAAAGCTGTTCAAATGGAGAACTATAAATACTCTCCAGTAAACATAGAAAGCAAAAGATGTCACTATACTACCTTCATGAATGTTCCAGAAAAAAATATACATTCATTATGGGTTTATGCTGGTGATATGGCCGGAAAGCTCATTAGGGAAGCTAAGAAGATGGTAGAATCAAGACATTGCAACGCTCAGAAGTTGAAGCAAGTTACTTACCAGGCTAATGGTTATCACCGTAAAAGACGTTATCATGAATGTTGGGCAAAAGACAGACTGAAAGACAGAGAGTGTTTTACACTCTCTTTACCCACAAGTTTGGAAGCACCTGGTCTCACTTCCAAATATCCGAGTTGTGAAAGTGTAACTGATGAATATGCAGATCACATCATTCAGATTCTAAAAAGAGAAGGAGGTCACAGTGAACTAATAATGGATCAATTTGCAAGTAGACTTGCTTATAGATCTATAAAATCTGGTATGCAGCAAGCTGCCAGGAAACTCAGAATTAGGTATAATAGAAAAATAGCTTCCACTCTGAGCTCCAAGTTAAGCAGAAAGCTTGAACTATTTGAGATAGCAAACAATAATGTGGATATAAAGAAATATAAAAAAGGTAACTGTCATCAGTTTGAAAAGCAATCTTGTGGAAACAAATATGGGAATCATAGAACTGAGTGCTCAAGGTTAATAGATTTCTCAGAATCTCTTGCATGTAATATAACATCAGATGTCAGAAGAAAATTAATGTCAGCAGCTTGCTTGCCAAAATCCTTAACTGACTCTTGTTTGTATGAAAAATCTGAAGTTGATGAAATCTCTGATTTTAAAACACCATTTTCGAGAATGCTTTCTCCTTTATTTTGCAAACAAAAGCTATATCATAGCACTGGGAGTTTAAATGAGCCTACTAATAGAGATGACATTATTAATGCCATAGAACAATATGCTGGGAAAGTAGTTGATGACACTTTAGGATTAAGCTTGGAATCTGCTGCTCTACACACCTCTGAGAAATGGACAAATGGGGATAGATCAACTTATGCGGAAAAACTGTCTCCATTTTCTGCAACTGCTTGTACGTATTGCAGTATGAGGGAACACCAGTATTGCACTGACAGTTCATATTTGCATCTGGCTGGACAAGAACGCCACTCTAAATTTCAGCAGATTACAAATGCAAGTGAACGTGCTACCTGTCCGAAATCTAATGTCCTTCACCTGGATATTCCCAAAATTCATATTGATATGGATGATAAGGTAATATTTGCTGACAGCATGGTTGCTGCAGCTTTTGACAAAGCAGGGAGGCAACTTAGTAACACAAGTTTGACGGCGGATAGTGGAATTGGTCAGGATGGAGTCAGCTTTGCTGAAAGCCTTACTACAGAGATCTTGACTTCCTGTATGACAAGAATTGGTCCAGCTGTCAAAATAAGGTAATGTCTAGTTTTTTAAAATATTGATTTGAATTCCTGTTGCATTGAACTGTATCAACTGTTCAAATATGTATAATTTTTGCAGTAATAATAGAATTTCAATTTATGAAACAAAAGAATCATAAAAATGACATTTACTTTAATACCATTGGGCTGAAAAGTATTTGATGCATTTGTTCCATCAGATCTGTCCTTGGATAATCATTAACTAGGAAAATTAAGGTATTGAACATGTGGATTTTCCAAACATAAAACTACTGCATATAAACAGCTCAGAAATGTGCACTAGATTCATATCTTCCCATTCTAAGCTACTTAATTTTTTGTTTTGTTTTTAATATTTATATACCACCTAGCTTACTAAGATCACTGCTTGGAGTAAGTAGTTTACATAAAAATGAACTAGCCATTAGATAAGATCAAAGAAGAATAAAATAAAGTTGCCATCACCCCCACGAAATCAATCAGATATTGCATAATAGAAAGGGCAAGCGAATAATGGCACCTGCTATAACATTAAATTCTAACCATGTAATAGCACACATATGAAATATACAATTTAACAAAACAATGAAAGCATAATGAAATAAAAAAACAAAACAGAGTCCCGAGGTTGTCAAAAAGGGACATGGCTGAAGGCCCCCTAAACAATTTGGTTTTAAGAAGCCTTCTAAAGGTTTGGAAGGAGGCAGCCTATCTCATTTCCAAAGGAAGTGTATTCCATAAAGAGAGTTCCACCACTGAAATTGCCTTCTTCCCAGTTGAATTTTTCCTTATTTCTCTTGAGCTGGGCACACTCAAGAATAAGTCCTGAGAGGATCAGGTTGACGGGGTAAATGTTGTTGGGGAGAGATGCTCTGACATGTAATGAGGTTCTAAATCGTTAAGAGCTTTGTACATCATAACAGCTTGAGTCTGGAATGGAAGCTGACAGGTAGTAACTGTAGATCAGTGGTTCTCAACTGTGGGTCCCCACATGTTCCTGGACTGCAACTCCCAGAAGCTTCCACCACTGACTGTGCTGGAAGGGGTTTCTGGGAGTTGCAGTCCAGGAACATCTGGGGACCAACAAGTTGAGAACCACTGCTATAGATGATCCAGAATGGAGGAAATATGGTTGGATTTCCTAGCCCTAGAGATTAATTTGGCTGCTGCATTCTGGACCTCAGGAAGCTTCTGACTTCAAAGCAATCATCACATGAAAATTAATCTTTAAATTGCCAATACATGGCACAAAGTCTTCAGGGCTTTGTCATCCAAATAGAGGTGCAACTGGGCAATCTTCCTGAGATAAAAGAAAGCTGTTCTGATCACAGCAGAAATGAAGTGTTCCTTAGACTGCCAGATCCAGGAATATTCCCAGATTGCAAACTCTTTGTCTTTTAGGGAGGTTATAATCCCATTAAGACTTGGTAAATTACTCACACATTGGGCAAGAGAACCCCTAACTACAAGATCTGCATCTTAGCAAGATTTAGTTACAGGATTTTGTTTGACTTGGTCCAGTCCATTATCATGGAAAGGCTGCATTCCAGAAGCTGGCAAGTATCCATTGCAGAAATAGTAAAGAAAAGAGGGAGCTTTGTGTCATGGGCAAATTGATGACAACACGCTCCAAATCTGTGGATGATCTCATCCAGCAGTTTCACATCAGTGTTAAATAGCATGGGGAATATGACTGAACCGTAAGGGACTCCACAGGAGAGGTTATTAAAAACCAGCTATGAAATTATCAATACCATGACAATAACACAAAACAAGATTTACGTTTTTAAAATAGTCCTCATACAGTTTGCAGGAAGATATTTGTGAATCTGCTGCTTTTTTAAAGTAAAAAAGATCCAGCATTAGATTCAAGAACTGAACTCAGGGGTGGGTAATTTCAGTGGGTTCAAAGTCTAGTGTTGTGCCCTTCTGTGGGTTCCTTTCTCCTCTTGTGCTTCTAAAATTCAGCAGCAAATTGGGGGGGCGGGGGGGGGCTACATAAAGCAAAGAGAAGATCTTTGTCAATGGCCCGTTCCTGGTTTTCCTTCTGGATTCAGAGTACACCAACCAACCAATTTACCTACCTATAAAAAGAAATTTCCCCTTAAAGGGCTTTCATTGGTTTGCAACCATTTTAGCAGCTTTATTTCCTGATGAAATCTGGGCAGTTACTGGGGGTTATGGGGACAAAAGCAGCTTTGGGAGCTGTATGTTTCTTGCATACTGCTTGTTTAAACCCTTACTTTCAAGGACTACATTTCAACTTCAGATATCAATGACAATATCCAATATCCTGCCAGTTCACCAGAGTTGGGGGAGGCATTGAATGATATGTAAAATAATGATTATGTTATTCCCCCCCCCCCCATAGCTCCATGGGGAAAGAGGGATTTAATTCTGCTGAATCCATTGTCAGCCAGCAGATGAGCCTAAGCAATGGAGATGACAGCACTGGCAGCTGGTCCAATCTGAGTTTTGAAGATGAACATCCAGATGAAAATAGCAGTTTTCTCCATCTCAGTGATAGGTAATTAAAATATGTTTTGTACATGTTAACAGTTTTAATAAGATATTGTAAGTCTCAAACCTTCCTTTAAAAAAAAAAGCTCAATCTTTTAAACTTGAATTTTGATTCAGCAATGTCCTGCGTTGTACTAGTAATAGTATGGGGGGGAATTACATATAGATATATAAAGATAAGAGTTTTATTCCCTTTGGTTTCCATTTCTTTGTCATATAGAACAGAATACTATTGGTGTTCATGTTAGGTTTGCATATCTTGCTGTGGCTCCGTACAAGTTCAGGGGCATGTCTTGGTCATGCCACTGATAATTCAACCAAGATGCACCCTAAGACCTGCATTATTTGCAGCCAGCTTCAGCAGTCTACACAAATCAGTTTCCTGCTTCCTCTAACTTGGGTGTTTTTTTTTTAATGGAACAACTTTTCCATGCATTCTTTTTCCCTCACAGGGCATCAGGATTTTTGAATTTCAGAATGTTGATACATTGTTTTGAAAGGTACTCCACTAAGGGAAAACCCAGTTGCATTTCTTCTCCTTTTACTTCCTGTTTCTCAATGGATCAGCATAGAATATTCAGACATTCAATATAAGCTGTACAGAGAGAGCTATCTAAATTAAAAAGATTTCAGCTCCACCAATTTAAAGCTTTGCTTTTTTCCTCACTTACTGATAAAATTAGGTGCTGAAAAACAATGGTCTGTTTCTGCAAGACAGTGCAGAGCAGTTAAGAACAAATAAAAGAATACACTGATCAGCCACAACCTTAAAACCTGCCTAATGTTGTGTATGTCCCCCTTGTGCTGCCAAAACAGTTCTGTTGCATCAAGACATAGACTCCACAAGAACTCTGAATGTATCTTGTGTCATATGTCATCGAGACATTATCAGTAGATCTTCTAAGTCTTGGATGTTGTGAAGTGGGACCTCCATGGATCAGATCTGCTGTCCTAGCACATCCCAGATATGCTCCATCAGATTTAGATCTGGAGAATTTGGAGGCCAAGGGAACAGCTTGAAACCCTTGTCTTGTTCCTGAAACCATTCCTCAATAATTTTTGCAGTGTAGCAGGGTGAATTACCCAGCTGAACGAGGCCCCTGCCATCAGGGAACAGCATTACCATGAAGTGCTGAATGTGGCCTGCAATAATCTCTAGGTGGGTGGTATGTATCAAAGTACCATCCAGATGAATGCCATGATCCAAGGCTTCCCAGCAGACCATGGCCTAGAGCAGTGGTTCTCAACCTGTGGGTCCCCAGAGGTTCCTGGACTACAACTCCCAGATAGCTTGGCCAGCTCAGCTAGTGATGAAGCCTTCTGTTACAGTCCAGGAACATCTGGGGACCCACAAGTTGAGAACCACTGGCCTAGAGCATAGCACTGCCTCCACTGGATGATATTCTTCCTATAACACACCCTGCTGCCATCTCTTGCCCAGGTCAATGACATCCATCTGTCCACTATTCCAAAAGAAACCGCAAATCATCAAACTAGGCAACCTTCTTCCATTGCTTTCATTCCCATTATAGCTGCTTTCGGCAGTAGACAAGGGTCACCATGGGCATTCTGACCGGTCTGCGTGTATGCAGCCACCATAGGCATTATGTCTTCTGAAACCTTTCTATCATGGCCAGTATTAAGTTTTTCAGCAATTGGAGCTACAGTAGCTCTTCTGTGTGATCAAACCAGACGAGCTAGCCTTCACTTCCCACATGCATCAATGAGCTTTGGGCACCCACTGATTTATCGCTTATCTTTCCTCGTAGCACTCTGGGTTGGTACTAACCACTGCATAATGGAAAGACTTACCCTTAAGATTTTCCGTTTTGGAAATATTCTGACCCAATCATCTAGCCATATTTGTCCCTTGTCAAAGTCAATCAGATCAGCTTGCCTGCTTCCTGTTTTCAACACATAAAATTCAAAAACTGTTCACTTGCTGCATAATATACAGTATATCACACGCTTTGACAGATTTTATAATAACAAAATAACCAATGCTAATTGCTTCACTCATCAGTGGTTTTAATATTGTGACTGATCAGTGTACATTTTCCTTTTGTTTTAATAAAACCTCATTTATTCATGCACTATTTATCTCATATTTTGTTCATTTTGAAAATAAATGCAGAATGCTGTCTTTTTTAGTTGACCTTTCTCCATGAAGAAAACCAAGGTGGCCACGTGGTGCTTGTGGCAGGTTTCTCACCCAGGCTTGATCAGACCCTCACCTCTTTCACTTCTGCTGGCTGCTGCTTTGTTTGCTTTTAGACCCACACATAAATTCCACTGCCATATTCCACATCCAAGGCTATCAGGTCATGCTGTTTCTAGACATGGATTTTTAAAATTATGTTTTATTTCATTATTGAATCATGTACTGTGATTTTTTACTGTAAATAAATTTCATTCAAATGTAGATTTTGCTTCTACAGTGGTACCCTGGGTTACAAACGTTTCTGGGTTACAAAAAGAAATTATTGGAAATGGGGATGCCTCGGGTTAAGAAAATTTTCAGTGGAATGCCCTGGGTTACATTTTTTCCGTTAGGCATTGCGCAAAAAAGTGTACCCAGGACACATTGCACCCCCGTAGTTTGTGGCGATGTGGGAGGAGTTGGAACTGTTTTTTCATCGCATTTTAGAGCTATTCTGAATATGTTTTGCAGTGAGTTTTGGACTTTTAGAACTTATTTGGTGCATTTCTCACGCGGTGGGAAGATAGGGAGCTGATCCATCATTGCTTCCGTGCCTGTTCTGTGCATTCTGTATTGGGGGGAGGGGTGTTAACTTTTTATTTCTCTATTTTTATTTTTGCTTTTTTCTGACCTCTAGAACAGATTAATTGATTTTCAAAGCATTCCTATGGGGAACCGCTCTTCAGTTTTTTTAAAAAAATCAGGATACAAAACATTCTGGAGAATGCATTAATTTCTTAAACTGAGGTAGCACTGTATACATACATAGACTGATATACTATTGTGTAAAGTAATGAGTTATGCCAAAATAGGCTCATTTGAATGCATGGAACCTACAAAATAATTGACTGATCAAATTCCAACTGATTCTAGTCTAGTGCAACTTAGTATGCTAAGCAACAGCATTTCAGCCACTATGTACATACTGCTTGGGTTTGTGTAAAAAAACTTCACCAAGGTCTACATCAACACCAAATTATATGCAAAATATCTGTTTGTTTGAATGATCTAAATAATTATCTAGGCACAAGCACTAATAATGCCTAATTCATTTCTGAATGGTTGCATGTGACAATTTGCAGTCATGAAAATCCACGCAGTAATTCTACTCTCTGCCTTGCTTAACCTTTTGAATGTAGTTTTTCAATTCATTTTTTTTTCTGTTGCTGGCAATATGGCCCTCAAATTCATTCTTGATTTGCCTTAGTATAGTTTTACCAGAATCCCTTCACTTTTCTAATTTTATTTCCTTCTTCTTAACAAGGCACCTTATTTTTTATACCTGTTTTTGCATCACTGCTACTTTCTGTTGGCATCCTTTCTCTACTCTGCTATAATTTTACTCTTTCTTGATTTTCAATAAATTCTGAGCTTTCAGAAGGGATTTTCCTTGGAAAATAGTCTTTCAGCTATATTTAATTAATCTTCTTTCTGAGAAACTATTGAAACTGGATTTTACCAGTGAAAATCAGTTTTGTCATTTGACCTGTCAAAATGGTGAAATATTTAAAGTGTTAACACTATGATAACAGATATGATAATCAACAAGGCGGTGTTAGTTATGCTAATATCAAAGCAATGGAATTTTCATACAACAACATTCACTTTTTGAAGCAAAAAAAATATCTGAAGAAATTCATGTTGCATTTTTCATTTTATTGGACCCTCAAAAAGCTGGGACGGGGGTTACACATATTCACTGCATTCACTATTGGAACAAGAACATTTAATATAAGTCAGGGTACATCTATACTAGCAACAGGGAGTGAACTAAAATGGGCCAATTGGGAACAGTCAGGCTTGATTACAACAATGTAATCAAGCCCGACTATTCACATGGAAATAGCTTATGACAATATTCTGAAGTGGTTCAGTAAGTGAGCCACTTCAGGATATTAGCAAATTCATTATTTCAACCTAAATGGCAGAGGGCAGAGGAAGTGAAAAAACTGTATGTAGACTATTGCTGATGTGTTGCATAATTTATCTAAAAAATTAAATGTGCTATTTGCCTTCTCTTGAAGGACTATTTGAGAGGTTGCCTGCAGCTAAAGCTACTGCTGTGGATTTGACTGCTGGCGGTTTCTCAAACATCCCCTTATAACTACATCAGTGATAGTCTACATACCAACACAAAAGGAAATGAAATGAAATAAAATAAAATAAAATAAAATAACAAACTAAATAACAACATTTTTTCACTACCCCAGCCCTCTGCTGACCAGGGGAAATGATTAATTGGCCAATATCCTAAAGTGGCTAACTTATTGATATTGACACTTCATGATACTGGCAAATTGAAAGAGGAAGGCTTACTATGCGTTGGTTCCACTAATTACACATGCTGGAACAAACTGAAATCAGAGCTATCCTACCTGCACCAGAAAAGTCAAAACCCCTTAAAGGGAGGCAGAAAGGTGCAGGGTAGTAACTCTCTGGGGGGGGGGCTGATGCACTTTAGGAAAAACAACATCTGATTGCTGTCTTTAAGAATTCCCATCCCTGAAGTGCTCCAAACAGTGGGCTAAACAGCCCGTGTAATCAAGCCACTTAGATTGAGACTTTATGGCTGCACCTGTGTCACGTAATGAGCTTCATGAATGGGAGAGAATTTAATTCTCAGTCTTTCTCTTAGTAGTGATCTGTGTTCTGTGTCTCAGATTATTGCTTTTTAAAAGTACCTGCTGATATATTGAGCGCTTGGGTGCAAACCTTAACATCACCTTTTAGATGCGCACCTGAACATGCTGGTGGTAGTGGGGTGGAGGTCAGGTGTATCAGGTCGCTCCAATTCCTGGAAGAACTCTCTCCTTTGTTTAACTCAGGCGCTCTGCTTGTGCTCCCAGCTTGTGTTTCATGGAAATCTCTGAGCAAAAGAGTACTTCAGAGATGTTTTGGGGATGGATACTTGGGAAAATCTGCCCCCAAGGTAGAGAGTTGCTGCCCCTGTGTTTATTTCGCATGTGAAGGGAAATGGCTAACTTGCAAATTGCTTCTTCCCTATCTTCTCCAAATGGCATTCTTGGATTTCTGGTTAAACATGTATGTGTTCAAGAAGCTTTGAAAATGCTAACCTCAAAGACACTTTGAAATGTGTGCCTAGGTGTTTATCAGAAAAGCTCTCCCCCAAAGGTGTGATTTTTAATAACCTCTTTGAGTGTATAACTTTGTGGACATGCTGCCCTGGCCATACCTTTGTTGCCCCTCTCCACAGCATATCTTCACATCAAGTGCTTTAACATACTAAAAAATAAATAAAGTGCTGCTTATATATCACACCATAGTACTTAAAGCACTCTCTGGGCAGTTTACAATTTATTTGTATAGGCTACACATTCTCTCCCCCCCCCCCCGTTTCAAGTGAGCTGGGTTCTCAGTTTACCAATCTCAGAAGTATAGAAGGTTGAAACCAGCAATATTTTTCATTTTTAAATTACTTACTGTGTGTTCCCCAATTAGAAATTCCATTTATTCTGTTATTTACTAAGTGCGTCATGTCAGTTCTGGCTTACATAATGCATACTGTTGGTGTCATTTTAAAATTCACATGTGGAATGGATTTAGTATGTATATCTAAAATCTTCATGCTCTCTAATTTATGCTAGAGATGGGCACGAATTTAAAAATGAGTTGCCAAGTTAATATTAAAAATGCCAGTCAGATGTCTGAAGCCCAATCTTCACCATACTTGGAGGTATTGTAGAGGGGTAACATGGGAAGTTTCCCTGCAAATCTGGTGTCTCTAGGTGCCTGGGGGGCACTTTCCTGGGGTGGCTCTTTGGGGATGCATAGCATAGATATCCTGAACTCAAACTCCACCAAATTTGTAGGACATGTATAAGTGTGTCATGCAAAGCATCCCTGCATACTTGGCATCTCTCGGTGCCCTAAAGGCCATTTTATAAGGTTTTAAAGGGGAAAATGAATTTACAAAATGATTCATCAGTTCCTTAGGGGGAAAAACTCATAAATTTAGTTGTTCTTGTTTTTTTGTGATTTATTTATTTAACTTATATACTACCCATCTAGCCCTGGGGCTACTCTGGGCAGTTTATAACATAAAATTTCAGCACAGCAATAACAATCTTGAATCACAGATTAAAATGATTCACCATGTTTTTCATTTATCCCCATCTCAAATTCATCTCGAATTTCAACACACGGTAGGTACATGGTTTCATTGACAAACATCTTCAGAATTTTCCAGAAGCTAAAAGCCCTTAGACCCACCTTAACAAAATCCTTCTCGGTGATGGGCATTCAAAATGTTTCTGTTATTTAGGAATCAGTCAGCAGATGCAGCCATGCCACATCTGTAAAAATGTAAAAAAACTACCAAACATTCCAGACCCGGAGGACTCCGTTTATAAGAACATAAGAAGAGCCATGCTGGATCAGGCCAAAGGCCCATCTAGTCCAGCTTCCTGTATCTCACAGTGGCCCCACCACTGTGTATCTCTGGGGAAATCTTTGGACACTGTTGATACAGTTTCCAAACAGACATTGATATATTGACATCTATTATCAGATGTTAAAATATTATCATATATTATTACTTTTAAAATACCTCTAATGGAAGCCCTTCAAGTCAGAGGTACAACACCAGCTAAGTCTCAGAAGGAAGCAACATCACATTTCCAAATGTCACAACCTTCACTACCAGTATCAACACCCGGTACACCTAAAACCCATCTTTCTGGGAATCATGACTTCAAGACATCACTTACACCCATATGGATCATGCATTAGATACTTACTTAAATCATCTATGCTAAATGTGATGCATCAGCATGAAATACATTTTACTGAACCTAGTGCTCAGTCAGTACTGGGGTCCACGATGTCAAAAGTTAGTTTGCAACATAGGAAACATTCAACCATAGTTCATTGTTGTTGTTCAACACCCAAACACATCCAAAGCTGATAATTGATCTCTCTATTAGCAGTTCTGCCTGCTAGATCACATGATTAAAATAAACGTTCTGTCACTTTCTGGTTCTGGATCACATGGTACTGTGATCCAGAACCACACAGGAGGAAAGATTTATTTTTTGAAGCCTTGTGAATAAGAATACCAAACCATCAAATAGCCATGGCAGTCTACTACCATTCTTGTGAGAAAAAACCCAACCCATGAATAGTTTGAAAATAAAATATGGCACAGAGATGGAGTTGTCCAGATTCTGGTTTAACAGAAGCTTTAGCCCACAGTCCAGCTTCCAGCCCCTTGTCCAGCTTCCAGCAATTCCAAGACAGCTTCTTCCACAACAGATAGCCGCACTTCACAATACACCACAACTGAGTCAGAGAGAGTCAGATGAGTCAGAGACAAACCAGGGAAAAACAGCAGCAGCTTCTAGTGTCCTTAGACATCTCACTTCCATTCAAGGGCAACTAAGTATGTCTCTTTCCATCCATAGCTGGTCTTATAATTGCTCATAACTGTTTGCATACCTCAAAACTCTCTATTTGGGCATTTTATCCACAATCTCCTAACATAATACTAGCCTTAACATTCCAATTAGAGGATTATTCACTTGCTGCTTATCAGGTCTATACTGTGTGGCATGTCAGCTGATTGTACTGTGAAATATATGTAAGTTGCAGTGGTCTTAAGACTTATTACATGGCTCTGTTCATCAAGGAATATTCAAGGACCTCAGGTTCCATATTGAGGCCTAGCCTTTTGATGGTGAGATCCTCTTCAGTGATAAAAAGTTATGGAGAGCCTGTACAAGAAGAGAAACAACAAAAGCAACTTTGTACATCTTCAAAATATATTCCACAGATAAGTCTCCTGTAGAAGGCAGAGAACATTAGCCAATTCATCCTTGCAATACTGTAAACATCACAGTATCCAAATGATGGCAAAGCAGTATTTCAGCAGTATTTTAGACTTCTACATGGTCTCCATGTGTGTATACAGAAGGGGTATGTGCTTAAACAAACATCGGTTCGGAAAGTTCTCTGCTTCCTCCGCATCTGAGGATGGGTACCAGTTGAAATTGGGGTCTCTCACTCTGATCCAACAATCAACTCATGAGCTTTCCTACCTTAGCCATGGGTGGGCACTATCATATACTCTGTACAAAGACTCATTTGGGCACAACGCCCATCAGTCCATTGCATCCAGTTAGTGTTAGGACTCATGACATCCACTATGGCTATCTTGCCCCCCTCCAGGCTCAGAATATGTTTACTCAAATCCTTCTAGCCTATGATGTCAGATGGGCCCTACCCAATGAAAGGCTGTCTCTTCCTCCATGATGCAAATGCCAAGTTCTTCAGTGGATATTCAGGTGCCATTTCCAGTTCGGAATTCCTTTCCACCAGCTGCATCCCTCCTCTCTCATGTGAGCATGACTGAATGGAGAGCACACTGCAGCCACAGTGAGGTACAGGCGCAGTGGTCCACATGTGAGAAGACTCATAACATCAATTTCCTCCAACTCCTAAACATTTGAAATGGCAAAATTGAAATGGGTGGCCCGTAGAGCTGAAAGGTGTTGACAGAAAGCCCAAATTGAAACAGACAAACAGTGAAAGACCTTTGGAAGGCTTATTCCAAGGCAGTGGAGCCAGCAAAGAGATCATTTTTCTGTACCACCATTGATTTGGCACAAAGTTGCCCAAAGCAGCTTTTCAGAATAGTCAAAAGTTTGCTGCATGCTGACCCACAGACAGATAACACAGACCACTCTGTATCTCGCTGCGAAGAATTTGCACAACACTTTACAGGCAAAATTGAACAGATCCGGGCTACCTTGGATGCAGCTATTGATCCAGAGCCTGTAAATAAAACACCCCACCCTCTTTGTCCTGTATTAATGGACGACTTTCAGCTCCTACAGCCGGATGATGTGGTCAAGAGCCTTGGAGAGATGAGGGCCACCACATGTATGTTGGATCCTTGTCCCTTATAGATCATAGATCATTAAAGCTGCCAGAGAAGGTATGGAAGACTGCTTAGGAAGAGTAGTGAATGTCTCCTTGCAACAGGGCAGGATTCCAGCTTGCTTAAAGGAGACAATAGTAAAACCACTGTTTAAAAAGCCCTCCTTAGACCCAATGATACTGAACAATTACCAACCAGTATTGAATATGCCAGCGAATTTGGAAAACTCAGCAGTGGCCAGAGGACTGGAAAAGATCAGCCTACATCCCAATCCCAAAAAAAGGCAACGCCAAAGAATGCTCCAACTATGAGAATTCATAAGACTCTTGAGAGTCCCCTGGACTGCAAGGAGATCAAACCTATCCATCCTGAAAGAAATCAACACTGGATGTTCATTGGAAGGACAGATTTTGAAGCTGAGGCTCCAGTATTTTGGCCACCTTATGAGGATAGAGGACTCCATGGAAAAGCCCCTGGTGTTGGGAAAGATTGAAGACAGAAGGAAAAGGGGACGGCAAAGAATGAAATGGTTGGATGGTGCTCTTGATGCAACCAACATGGATTTGACCAAACTCTGGGAGGCAGTGGTCCATGGGGTTGCGAAGAGTCGGATACGACTGAAGAACTGAACAACAACATCAATCCTTAGAGTGACCTCCTGTTCTATAGTGGTCACTTTCATTAGTTCTTCACCAGCTTATGTGAGCTCCCCTTGAGCCAATGGCTACTACAGATTTGCAACTGTTGACATAAAATAATTTGTTTGTAGTGACCATCAACAAGAAGAACAATGCACTCTTTGCCACAATCTTCCATTTTTGGATTTATGTAATTGCAAAATTCTCTATAGATAGTTCCTTTCTGCCAAAAATGTTTTTTTGTTTCCACATAAATCAACCATTAGTGCTACCTACATTCTTTCTTTCACCAAGTATAGAACTAAAGAGATTGCTACATACACTGGGCATACACAGAGCACTCTAAACTTTCAGAACAAAATAAATCTGAAGGAGACTGTCTATTATTGAGGTAAGTGAAAAGCTTACCCAGTATCTCTACAGCGCATGTTCACATAGGTAACGACTACCATTTTTAATTGTACCAATTGCCAGCTCTGTTAGAGGAGCATTTTATAGAAGCCGTTGTGGATTCTACAGCTTTGTTAAGAGGAATTCAGGTGAAAGATACTGACAAAGCAGCAGCTTGGTCCCAGCCCATTACATTTGTAAAACATTACATACTTGATGTGCGGGAAAATCTTGTCGTGCTGTTGTATCTTCAGCATTGGTGTGAAATCCCACCAGCTAGTAAGAGAGCACATCATATCTATTTATGTGTAACTGTAGTAAAGAACCACTGAAAGAAAGTGGTCATCTGTGAAACCACACAATTCATCCTGCTTCCCCTTAGATAACCACACAGAGAATCAAAGGTAAGCAGTTTGTCAATTCTACCTACAGTATTTTCCCATATTCAGCTGAGAAGAATTCACATAGAATTGATGTTTTGAATTTAATTTTGGACATAGGTTTTATTTTGAAGTATAAATGCCTCTTACTGTCCATGTTAGATCACTGCTAGTCCTTTTTAGTGTTTTCAAAGTCTTTGCGCCGGAATCTCAGTTTCCTCCTCACTGAGATGAGCTATTTAGTTTCTACCCAGGCAATAAATTAACAGCAGTTAACTTTTACCAAAGCCTGGAGACTGTCAAAGCTCAGTGGATTCAAAATAGGTGACTTCTCAGTCTGTTAAAATATGCTGTGAGTTCACACTTACCGAAAATGCTTCCAAGGCATCAAGTATATTAAAGACATTTGTTTAGGCTATTGGAGGTTACACAAAAATATGTCTCTTTTAGCTAGAAAACAACAAAAATGAATCCCTCCTTAACTTTAATGAGGCTATGAGGCAAAAGCCTGTCTCTAAGTTTCTAAACTACATTTCTAAGCTTGCCTTGACTTTCATGCACAGCCATAAAATCCGGTTCCGGCTTGGGTGCGGTCAGCAAGCGTTTGTGAGTCTGAAGCATTTTTTCTCATTATTTATTGGGCTTTTTACTGCTTTAACAACATTTTTCGGCTGACCTTGTTGATAACGTTATTAGCAGCAGAAAACTGACCTTGGGAGCTGTGCTTGGAGGCTGCTTGCAACTAAGGTGCCGGCTGCTTTGTTTACTTACTTAATTGTGATAAAGCTCCGGTGATTTTGAACTGCCCTCTCTGTGAATTCTGCAGCTCACTGAGAGCTTTCTTATGAGGAACTCAAATACAACTCTAACATCTGCTGAAGTATTGTTTTAAACAAACCTGAGTGAATACTTCATATTTATTTACACCTTATGATATGGAAATCTTTGATCTCACCCTATCGCCTCCAGTGTTGAGGCAGCTGCAGCTGCAGTGCAATACTCCGATTTCAATTACGCCCATTTCTGATCTGGGAACCAGCAGAATACACAGCAGTAATCAGTTTTCCAAGCCTATGCAGTCTTCAGAGTGTGACCATAGTGATTTGTCTTTCCCATTTAATTTTAACATGCATTCTGCTAAACATGGCAGTAAAGCGGGACTCTACCCTGTGCATCCAAGGAAACTGAGGCAAGTTAAGATGACTGACTATATTACCTCCCAGAAAGTCTTAACAATTGGCAAAGAGAATCCTATTTCTCCTCACATTGACTTATCTGATAGCCTTTTGATGAATGATCAGCTACTGGAAGGACATCAGTCAATTGGTAGCCTGCTAAGCAGCACAGTGAATGCAGACTTTGGCAAGTTAAACATGTCAGATTTTGTGTCTGATCCAGTTTTGGGCCTAGAGGGTCCGATGCAATCAAATGAGCCAATCTTTGGTCCAAGGGAGGTAAACTGTACAAATGTTAAGAAGCCGGAAATTATAGATACCACATTTATAACAGGGAACCATGATTCTTTTCATTCCTGCACACTAGTCTCCTTGGCCTCTGCTAAATCAACCACACCAAAGGTATCAGACAGTTGCAGAATACAGTGCTTTTTAACAGAAATTAGAGATATATTAAAGGAAGTAAAGCAGTCCGTGTCTACCATAGAAGGTTACCTGAAAGAAAATAAGATGTGCCCAGTAGGAAATCCAGAAGACCTGTTGAACCAGAGACAGACCGTACATCCACACTGTCCATCCGATAAGATGAATTATTATAGTCTGTCACCCAAAACCATTGACAAAATTGACAAACTTTCACTGGAAGAACTACTTCTATGTGTAGGTCCTCAGACAGGGCGCAGGGGAACCCTAATGTCTCTGTACCAAACACAGTTGACTTTTTCAAGCCTCCACTTGTAACTGTCTCTCCAAGCATAAAGCACATACCTTTGGGGAAGGCCCCTCAAAGATCTGTGAGAAGGCTCCTGCCCATCCCCAGTGGAAGACAAGTTGAAACATGTGAAGACAAAGAAGACAAAGGGGATCCGAAACAAACATCCAAGAAAAGAAGAAGCATGAACTTCAAACCCTTATTTAAATTATTAGAATCTTCTGAGCATACAGTGAAAGGGAAGTCCTCTGGGGCTAATGTTCAGCAAGCTGATAGTCAAATTCCAGCATCATCAAAAGACAATTCTAGAACCAAGAAGGCAAGGTTCCCTATGGATAGTGGTATCAAACAGCTCACAGACCCCACCATTTCAACTCCCATCCAATCCTCTACTCAGGGGTCCCAACCCTCTGACTGGGGTTCATTACAGCCACAATCCACAAGGAAATTATCCACCATTCAATCCAGTTCGATCTCCAACTCGACAGTAGGGAACCCAATTCCAGTCATCATAAGGAAAAGGAGTACGAATGTAAGATTTAACAAGAGGAGAAGTAGGTGGAACAATGAATTTCCAGGTCGAGTTAACTCCTGTGGACGTCAGACCCACATCCCTGGCATGGTATATGATTACAGTTCAGTTTGACATGGAGATGGGAGATGCTCTCAGGGAAGGATGTTCCAGTGGTCCCTGTGTGCGAAGGTGCTGGAGAGAGACTCTGTGATGCTGAGCTTTGTGATGCTGAGCTCATTGCAACTAGTGACACAGGAAATGATGTTAACATGCAGAGTTATTTTAAAATAGATAGATTGTTATCTCCCACTCAGTTAGATCCCACTTCATCCCATGGCTTTGGTAATGTTTCTCCTCTTACTCAATTAACAGCTCTGCCACACCCTACTTTTCATCATAAGAGATCTGTAATTAAATGTTTGTCCTGGAACAATTCCAAAGCAGAACAATTAAACATACCAGTCGGTATTGTTTCATGGAACATAGCTGGGTGGAAGGCAAGTGGAAATAATATGAGGGTAAAGTCTTTTCTATCCAACCACTCAATATTAGCACTTCAAGAAACATGGCTCCTTGAAACTGAAAACCTAGTAGTGCCAGGTTTCAAAGCATGGGTAAATCCAGCACAGAAAATAAATGGGAAAGGAAGAGCCATAGGGGGGTTAGCTGTTCTTGTGAAGCAAGATTTAGGTTGGGAGAGTAGTATGGTTGAGTCACTTACCTCTGACAAAAATGTGTTGACAGTTAAGATGCAGACTCAAGATCTGATGATTATTCTGGTAAATGTGTATATTCCTCCTGTCTCATCCCAGTATTATGCTCCTGATATATGGTTACATTTGGAACTATTGTTAGAAGATCTTAGAATAAGATTCCCAAATGCGTTGCCTATAATATTGGGTGATTTCAATGCAAGAATTGGAAATGACCTGTCGAAAATTGCGGAGAAATGTGGAATTTTTGATGAAGATACTTTAGATTTAGATTTAAAATATTGGAATTCCCAGGATGAGAAGATAAATTATGCTGGTGTAAACCTGTTTAAGCTGTTATATATGTTTGATATGCAAATATTAGGAAATAACAATAGCAATTCCCCATATCCATATACTTATTTTTCCCAAAGGGCAGGGAGTGTTCTATATTATGTATGTGTTCCAAGAATAAAGGTTCATTGATTTTCTGGCATAACTGTACACCCTATGGTGGACAATGATAATCAGCCTATAATAGTGGAAGTAAAAGCTAAATGAGACCAGAGGAAAGTAAGTCCACAAGATAAATGGCTGACTCAAAATTTAACTATACAAAGGGAGAGAAGATTGAAATGGCATAAAGTGGAAGTAAACAAAATTTCAGAATTTCAAAATTCAAGTTATTGCTTAAAATTAAGAAATATAATTCTAACCCCAGATGATAACACAGTTATGGAAGTATATTATCAAATCTGTGAGAATATAAGACCTTTCTTAACAACAGATTCAAATCTAAAGCCACCAGAAGAAACAAGGTCCACATGGTTTGATAGGGAATGCAGATTGCGGAAAAAGGTATTGAGACAGATGAGGAAAACTCAAACACTGTATGACCAGGAGACACATAATAATATGTTAAAACTCAGACGTGAATATAAACAATTGATTAAATCAAAGAAAAGGCAGTATCAGGAAATATGTGGGCAGAGCTAGAAGTAGCTGCAACAGGGTTAAATGTAACACATTTTTGGCACTTAGTGGCTGGTAGAATCAATGAGGTAAAGTCTGTCATGGATATTCCTATCCCAGCTGCCGCATGGGAATTATATTATAGAGAACTATTTAAGGAAGTGAAAGATGTAAAGCAGACTGACACACTTTTAGAGAATGAAGATCCAAGCCTAATTCCTCAGTGGTCACCTGTAACAATGCTTGAGATTAAAATGCTTATCCAGACACTGAGAACCAATAAAGCCCCAGGAGAGGATTTCCTACCCCCTGAATTATTTAAGAACTATTTAGACTGGTGGGCCCCTATATTGTCTGGATTGTTTACTCATATAAATAAGACAGGCTGTATACCTATAGGCTGGAAAATGAGTATCATCATCCCACTATTTAAGAAAGGCAATCAATATGATCCCAGTAATTACAGGCCTATTAGCCTAATTGATATTCCAGCAAAAATTTATGCAAGACATCTCTTGAACAAATTAGAGGACTGGGAAGTAGAAAATTCCTTCTTTGTTGAGGAACAGTCAGGTTTTAGGAAGGGACGCTCAACCCTAGACAATTGCTTTATATTACAACACCTAATAAATAAATATACCTTTAAGGGGGGGGGCAGCTTTTTGCAGCCTTTATTGATCTAAGTGGAGCATTTGATTCGATAAATAGAGGACGCCTCTGGGAAAAATTGGCAATGAGAAATATAGATCCAAGATTATTGCTATTGCTCAAAGCACTGTATACAGAAACCACACTGAAGGTAAGAACAGGTTTAAATTTTGCATTGACAGACTCTGTTCCAACATATAAGGGGGTCCGCCAAGGATGCATCCTATCTCCATTTTTATTTAATTTTTATATAAATGATGTGGTGCCATTTATACACAATCAGAGTTATCATATGCCTAAGATTCTAAACAGAGAAGTAAATATATTATTATATGCTGATGATATGATATTGCTATCAACAACCCAAGTGGGTATGAGAAGACTTTTGAAAAGGTTTAATATCTATTGCCAAGAAAATGATTTATGCATTAATAATGATAAATCCAAAGTGGTGGTATTCGGCAAAAAAAGAAAAACTCATAAGTGGTCTATAAATTCTAAAGACTTACAGCAGGTTAAATGTTACTGCTATCTGGGCATTAACTTTGAGGCATCTGGATCCTGGGCATCGCAAATAAAGAAAAATACATTAAAAGCACGGGCCAGTTTACAATCGGTTAACAAACTCTTAAACTACAGTTACCCAGGCACTTTAATCCCAATTTTAAAATTTTTTAAAGCTAAGATAATTCCTATGTTAATTTATGGTGCTGAAATATGGGGTTTTGCAAACCTTAAGAAAATTGAACAGATTCAAACACAATTTTACAGGGCTATCATGGGAGTTTCACGTTCTACCCCTGCACATGTAATAAGAGCAGAACTTGGTGCAAAAACAATTTCAGGTCTGATTCTTGTAAGAATGGTAAAGTATTGGTGCAGAATAAGTAGCTTAAGTGAAGAAAGATTGCCCAAGATTTGTTTGGAGGAGCAGTGTGTTTCTAGGTATGAAAATTCATGGTTAAATAATCTGTTTAAGCTCTTTCCAAAATTTGGTTTTTCAGCTCAGGCTTTAAATCCTTCACATGAAGATACAATTCATATTTTTAAGCAAAGAGTTTTTGATGTTGAGGCACAGATGGATATATCTGCTGTTGCATCTACAACAACAACAAAATGGTTGGCTAATACAAAACAGCTGCATCATTATGAACAATATTTAACTGTCCCAATGAAAATGCAATATAGGAAAGCTTATACTCACTTACGATTTGAACAAATGGATACTATGATGAAATGGGGTAGGTTTCAGGGTATCCCTATAGATAATCGTTTATGTGTTTGTGGAAACCCTGCCCTCGAGGACTTAGCTCATTATGTATTAGACTGTCCCCTATATAGCAATATAAGAGAAAAATATTTACAGCACATTTTAAAGAAAGTGGAAAACAGAAGCATCTCAGAGAAACTGAGTTTTTTATTACAAACATCCAATCTAGATATAATAAACAGAGTTGCAATATTTGCTTTTAAAGCCGCTATATGCAGAGCTAAATATTTGGATGGTATAGGTGTAAAGTGCTATAAAGATTTAGAAGTTTGAAGACAGCCTCTTAGAATGCAAATTAAATGTTTTATGTAAAGGTTTTAAAATTGTAAAGTAAATACTTTTTAGGGGATTTTAGTAAATTGGCTTACTAGTAAACAATATTTTATATTATATTTTAAAGCATTAATATTAAAATGTTTATTTTATTGTATAAATACAGATTAATATGGCATGTTAATATGGCTTGTTTGCAATGATCTGACGATTATGCAATAAATAGTTTTAACCATTTAACCATAAAATCCTTCTCAAAAAAGTCCTTCTCTTCCTCCTCAGACTGTTCATAAGCATGGGAATAGACAGTCACATGTTGCTTACAGACCAATCAGGTTTCACTTGCTTTGGCTGGTGTCTTCAGTGGCCTTTATTTACACAGACACCGAGATAATGGCATAGCTACTAAAAAGAAACTACACATTAATATTCTCCATGTTTACATTTGCCCTAAGCTAACAGGCTTCACTACTTCTAAAATCCATTACAGTCTTTGTTGTAAATATTTCACAATAACTATCTCTGTTGACCTTAGTGGGAATGATATCTGATTCCTCTATGTTTAAAACTGCTGTATAATTAGATTTTGAACAAGAAAAGCTTTCTTAATGTGATGAAACTGTCAATTTTCCCCTAGACAGAAGTTGTAAAATATTATTCCCAAGTGTGCCATAAATCTGGTAGATCAGTTTTGTTGCATACAGAAGGTTCCAGATTTAGTCCTCATGAGTTAAAAGGATCTTACTGAGTGTGGATAGGAAGGAAACTCAGCTAGAGTCCTTGAAGTGTCATTGCCAGCTGAACTAGATAGATTGGTGAACTGACTAAGAATGAAGTAGCTTGCAGTCCGGACGGGGCTTCTAGACGACCCTGCCCGCAGGCATCGTCCAGAGAAAGAAAGAGTCGGGGAACAGCCGTTGAGATGCAAATGCCGGGAGAGCTCTGAGTGTCGCCAGGTGGTCTGGCTCCTCTCGGCACCTCTCAGCACTTTATTTATACATTCATTGTTCCATTGTCCACATTATTACACGTAAGCTAATTCCTTCCTGACTCCTATTCTGCGCATGTGCAAAGCTAAGCTAATCATCTGTGTACACTTGTCAGTCTGTGATTTCTCTGAAGCTGCGCGCTTGCGCGCGCGTGCGCGCTACTATGCGGAACAATCATCACTGCGCCTGCGCCAGCCTCATTGCTGATGCTGCATTTGTATGGTAGTCAGTTACAAAGCGTGTCAGTTTGACCTAGCTAAAAGAATGCTTTGTAGTTATGCTTGAGCTACGCTGGCAAGCTAATTATACCTGGTTGAATATTTAACCACAGCCTTTGAAGCACCAGCACATGTCCCCTTTCTAAATTATTAGATTTGATTTTGATTTGATACAGAGTTAACAGAAGGCAGGATTCAACTAGAAGGCTGATAGACAGCATGAAAATTTGGGCCGTTAAGATGGAAGTCCGGAATAACTTCATCAGGATCTGTACAGCTGACAGGAAGGTATCGTGTTGACACGGAGACCGCAAGGGCGCTGCGGTTTGACTCTACTCTTGACCCGCAGGATCTCAATGTGGCAATGAGGAGGGGACGCATTGAATACAACAACACAAGCTAACAAAAATGCCAGCAAAGGAACTCCATACCGGAAGATATTTTTAACCAACCCCAATCGGGCAACCATGAAGTTAAAGCTGAAACCAGATCGAGTTCGCCCCCTGAAGAGGAATGAACATTATTTTGTACTATATTTTGAAGCTGGGCCAATTCATCCTCTATAGTTTTGTTAAGATCTTTGAATTTTACCATACATCCCGCTTTACCTACAATTTTACAGAAAACCGCCTTGACGGGCGAGCAAAAAGTCCAACGCAAAGCGATGTTGTAACTGAACCTGACTCAATTCCATAATTTCACCTTGGACATGTCTAATGAGACGTGCTGTGGCGTTAACTGTCTTTTCCAAGCGACAAGTTAGGCCAATAATAGAATGACGATTCTCTTGAACTAAGACACCTGGGTAAGCTCCCAGAGTCAAAATTCCTGTCAGGCCACCAGCCAGGGTTCGCCCCCATGTTTCCCCACCACTCTGCTGACGATCTAAAATAACATCGTCCCTGCAAAGGGGTCCCATGGGTCCAGGGCGGCGGCTGCTCTTGAAGTTTGTTGTGCTTTCGGGGTTCTTTTACCTGTACAGGGAGTGTAAAATAACCGAGGGCGGCACACTGATAGTTTCCTGGATGATAATTTGTAGCCCAACCGTGTCCCCAAAAAACCATAGTTCCGGATCCTTTATGACCCACTTACTACAGATAGATCCAGTAAGGGATGTATAGTCAGGACTGAACATTGGAAATGTATGATATATGTCATAGTAAGTAGAATTTACAAAAGTATTACTGAAGGAGTAGGTAGAGTTCCTATTGCCATAAAGGAAGAAATAATCACTGCAGGCGGTATAATTTTTAGCAGCACCGCCCCATTGCTGTTGGGCCATCTCATAAGGTGGCCAGAAGGATTTAAAATTACCATTTTTTGCATAACAGCAAAAACAGAGCCCCGGTAGTGAACGAATGTATTTCATTTTTCGAAAGGGTATGGTTTCGGGGCTAGTTGTGCTAATTCCCTCAAAAAGGGTGGACTGGTGTATATTTTGTAGCTGAGCTACTACCAAATCAGGAACACCAAAAGGTGTGGGCAAAAATGACATAGAAGCTACTGATATGGGAGGCTCATAGATGAGAGAAATTTGCTTCCCATGAAATTCAAACATATATTGAGCATGTTTAAGCCATGTGTTAGGCAATGAAAGCTCCTGCATAGGCCCTAATGTATCTGAGTCTGTGGTGTTGTGAGCTACCAATGTTGTTATTGTGCCCAGGAGAAAAAGGAGGAAACCCAGCATGCTGAATCTGAGTCGTCAGCGGGTGCAGTTGCAGGTTCAAGTGGGGTCGGTGTCTTGCGCCAAGGTCTGACACAACGAGCCGGTATCCAGCAGGCTCCCGAATCAGTCTGAACCGCAGCGTAGCCTCGTCCCCAAGTGATCAGTGGTACTGGACCCAACCACTGAGGGTTCGGCGGGCAACGATACGAAACCAATGGGCGATCCAACTGCTCTTGAGATCTGAAATGAAACTCAACAGGGGTGTGTGAGGAGTCTTTAAGATGACTCATATGATTAATAGTGAACAACACTTTAGAAATAACCACAGGTATATCAGCTGGAGGAACCCCCCTCCCTTCCGTTTGTTTAGCAAGCAGCTGTTTGAAAGTAAGGTGAGCGCGCTCAACGATGGCCTGACCCGTACTGTTGTAGGGCAGACCATGGACGAGCTTGATGCCCCAAGTGTCGCAGAAGGCGGCAAAGGTAGCTGAGATATAGGCAGGCGCGTTGTCAGTCTTAATTTGGGCGGGACATCCCATGACCGCAACACATCGCATAACATGCTGAATAACATGCTTAGCAGTTTCCCCCCGAAGCGGAGAAGCCCACATAAATCCCGAAGATGTGTCCACTGTTAAGTGAAGGCGGGATAGGGGAGAGAGAGCAGGAACCTGAGTAACATCCATTTGCCAAATTTGATTAGGAGATGTACCCCTTGGATTTACAGCATCGAAAGGTATAGACACGGGAGCGACAGAGCAGACAGGACAAGAAGCCACAATCTCCCTAGCCTCCCGCGTGGACAAACCAAAGCGTTTGCGTAGAGAAGCAGAGGAAAGGTGAAACATAGAGTGGGCTTCCACTGCTGAGGACAAAACCGAGCCCAAAAAGGGGGCCTCTTGAGGGGGTTTGAGTGCTGCATCCGCAGCTGCGTTGCCTTCACTCAAAAACCTGGAAGGCCCGAATGGGAACGAATATGGGCCACAAAATAAGGCACTACTCGGTTTTGGAGGGCTTCCTGCAATTGAAGGAAAAGAGACATCAAATCTTCATCAATTGAAGGCGTGATGTAGACATCGGGAAATTGAAGCAGCAAGCGGTATACATATTGTGTATCCACTATCAGGTTGAAGGAGTTTCGAAAAGGTGTGAAAGGCCAAGATCACTGCTGCTAGTTCTGAAGCGTTGGGCAGAACGCTGTTCGGCAGTGAAAACTGGATGCCATTCGCCTTGTGAGTCTTGGTATGTGAGAACCCCCTTTGTTTTAGTGCCATCTGTAAAAACAGTGAGAGCATCTTGGAGAGGGCGAGGATGTCGAGTTGGAACAATTTCTGCTGATGAAATAGTTGCTATAAGCGTGAGACGTGGATCCTTTGGTGGATTAAAGATGTATTCTCCAGAGAAGCCTTCCAACGCCACTTGAAAGTCCAAGGAGGTGGCGTGCACATGCTCTAGTTGATCCCGTGTGAGAGGGGTGTAGAGTGCTTGTAAATCCTTTCCGGTGAGGCTTAAAGCCCTCTTCCGGGCTCGTTGAATCAAATCCGAAACTGCAGTTAAAAATGGATATATGTTTGTTGACGGTGTGTGAGGAAGATGCAGCCACTCAACGATGATACAGGGTGTGCTGTGATATACATAGAGAACTGCCGTAGCAGTGGGTTGTGTCCGAATGACAGCTGCAGAGATGGGTGTGGTGTGATCCATGACTCGATCCACCGCTCGGGAGGCCAAGGCAGTATTTACCATGTCCATGGTTTGCTTAACCGCCGGAGTGATAGGAATTACATCGGTGGGCTGTTTGTGTCCCTTTAAGGCAGCAAATAACGGAGCAAGCTGAGATGTAGTGAGGTTAAGATATGGACGGGCCCAATTGATGGTGCCCAAGACCTGTTGTAGTTGTACCAAGGTGCACTTGTCAGGGAGGCGAAGTTGGGGCACTGCTGGTGCTGAAGATGTTTTGAGCAGCAAATGTCCTAAATATTGATATGGGGGACTTCTTTGGATTTTTTCTGGAGCTATCACAAAACCACGGGACATAAGTGTCTCTGTCAAGTCAGCAATGACTTCTGGCGTAAGTTGCTCCGCCCCCAGAAGCAGGTCGTCCATGTAGTGATACAGTACCAATTCTGGGTACTTCTGACGAAATGGAAACAGGGCATTGTCCACAAAAAGCTGACACATCGTGGGACTGTTGCATCCCCCCTGTGGAAGAACGATCCATTCGTAGCGTGATGTTGGTCGATGGTTGTTGTAGACAGGCAAGGTGAAAGCAAAATATTGACAGTCCTCCTTATGCAAAGGAACAGAGAAAAAGGCGTCCTTGAGATCGATGACCAGCAGTTGCCACGAACGAGGCAAAAGATTCGGGTTCGGAAGACCCGTCTGGAGCGCCCCCATCGGTTGCATTCGGAGGTTCACTTGGCGAAGATCTTGAAGAAGACGCCACGCCAGATTTCTTTTTATAACGAATATTGGAGAATTCCATGGGGAGGTTGATGGGCGGAGATGACCAGCTGCGAGTTGCTCGGAGACTAGGACCTCTGCCGCTCGCAGCTTTTCCAGGGATAACGGCCACTGATCAACCCAGACAGGCAATCCCGGTAACCAGGTGATCCTTGGTGCCGTTGTCAGTTCCCGGAGAGGCCCTTACTAAAAATTTGAATGCAGCTGTACTCCGCCCTTAGACAGCAAGTCCCGTCCCCATAAGGTGAAAGGAATGTCCAAGATGTACGGATGCAAAGGTATGATAAGTCCAGAGGAGGATTGAAATAAAATAGGATATGTAGAACAATCTGCCGCAGTCGTGCCTCCGACACCGAAAACCTCTGGTGCTTTCCTGGTAGGCCACAATGAAGGCCAGTCCTTCCGAGCAATGATCGTCACATCTGCTCCGGTATCCATCACTCCCACAATTGGCCGGCCGCCCATCTCTAAGGCCAGGGTGGGGCGTCCTCCTCCTATGGAAAGAACTTGAAACACCTCTGGTTTTTTGAGCGATGCCAATAATGCATTTTGGTCCCCATCATGAGATCGCGGCACTTCCTGAGGCAATGGACTTTCAATAAGAAAAAATTCAGCTACTTTGTCTCCCTTTGAAATTCCAGCCTCTATGGCAGACCACGCAGACAAGTGAACACTGACTGCTGGCAGCTGTATTGCAATTGGCGTGACATGAATCCCCTTCTCTGTTGCCTCTGGGGCTGGGAGAATCACCGCCAGGGTATTGTCCGGTAAGGGTAATGGAAAACATATCGGAACTGGATATACCTGGCCTGGAGAAGTAAGGGAGATTTCTGCTGCTGAAAATAATGGGACCATAGGTGAGGCAGGAGACAGCGTGGTTTTAACCGGGAATCGGTAACCACATCTTTAAAGGGGCCCTCTATTATTTTTCCGAGGCCGGAGGGCGGCCCGCCTGGAAGTTTCCTGGGGCGGCGGGAAATTTCCCTGGATCAGCCGGGGTTGAGTTTGATTAACCTCTCTCCGGACGGGATCATTCCTTTGAACATTTGATCCTCCTGACAGGGCTGATCGACACTGAGAAGCCCAGTGAAAGCCTTTTCCACATCGCGGGCAGCGAGAGGAAGGCCGGGGCGGGGAGGTGGATTTTGTGGGCAATCCCGTTGCAGATGATCGGGAGAATCACAGCGGAAACAACGAAACCCACGGGAGCGAATTGAGTTAATCACACTTGGTTCCAATGATGTTGCTGACATTACTTGGAGTTTGTGCTCAAGGGTACCAACATTCTGACAAATTCGGAGCATTTCAGAAAGGGGTGTCTTGTCCCTTCTGTAAGTAGGTGTCAAAGCCCTCTTGCAATCTGCATTAGCATTCTCAAAAGCCAATTGTCCTATTACAAGAGAGCGCGCTTCCAGATTCTCAATTTGCCGCTCAGCTGCAGTAAGAAGACGGCTAACAAAGGTTGCATAGTCTTCTTTAGCTCCCTGCCTAATGGCAGAGAAAGCTCCATCCTGATCTTGTCGGCTAGGCACCGAGTCAAAGCCTTAAAGGCTAGATTCCCAACTTCTCTTAAGACTGCATCACTCAGGGTCAGCTGTTTGTCAAGGGTCTGATAGTCACCTGTGCCAGCATACTGCTCTGTAGAAATGGGATCTGGGGGTCTCTCTGCACCTTCATCAAGGGCGATAATAGCAGTCGCATGAGCTTGCTTATTTCGAGCGCTCAACTGTGCAGCCAAATCTCGAAAATTCTGAGCCCAAATTTGATAATCCGCTGGAGTAAGCACTGCCTGGCACATTAACCGCCAATCATAAGGGAGTAAACCTGCTTCCACAATAGTATGTAAAAGAGTTCTTGTATAGGGAGCATGCAACCCATTCATCTTTACACTTTCCATTAACTGCTTGACTATTTTCATATCAACTGGCTGATATTTTGGCCGAGCTCCCTCCACACGCAACACAGGAAAAGCCAAAACAGGTGGAGTAGCACACAAATCAGGGTTTGATGCTATTACTTCTGAAACAGGGGAGCAATACTGGCGTGTTGCACTCTCAACAGAAGCCAAACCCGTGAGGGGTGGGTTTGCAACCGCAGAAGCAGCTACTGTGCGGCAAGGGGGTGCTGAGGGTGAATTTTCGGGCACCTCCGCTTCGGGCTCCTCTGCTTTGTTTAAAGGCGGCCCCTTTTCCCGCTCATATGCCGGCGGTGCCGTGGCAGGCAGCGGTGGATAAATCACCGGGGCAGACGGAGGCAAAATTTGTGGCAAGGGGAATGAAGGAGTTTGCTGGGAAAATAAGATATTAGCCGGTGTGAGTCCCGTTAAGGCAGCACGGACCTTGCACCATGCATAAAGAGTAGACAGGGGGACCTTCGAGCAACCCTGAAAGCAAGTCCCAATCTTCACCCAGTCTTGCAAGGAAAAGGTGCCCTGTTCTGGCGCCCAAGAGCAATTATCGTGAATTGCCAAAACCAATTCAACGACATCATCCTTTGAAATAGAATGACCTTCTCTTATTACTAATTGGTAAAGTTCATCAGCATATTTCTGCTGAGGTGCCGAAAGCTTACTGCCCATAGTTGATTATTAATTGTTCAGCCGGGCTTGAAGGTAGGGAGAACGCTCACCTGGTGTGGCTGCAGCTGAGGGGACCGAAGGAGGTCGAGGCGAGGCTCTGTCGTGTCTTCACAAGGATCACGTCGGGGTCACCACATGTTGCAGTCCGGACGGGGCTTCTAGACGACCCTGCCCGCAGGCATCGTCCAGAGAAAGAAAGAGTCGGGGAACAGCCGTTGAGATGCAAATGCCGGGAGAGCTCTGAGTGTCGCCAGGTGGTCTGGCTCCTCTCGGCACCTCTCAGCACTTTATTTATACATTCATTGTTCCATTGTCCACATTATTACACGTAAGCTAATTCCTTCCTGACTCCTATTCTGCGCATGTGCAAAGCTAAGCTAATCATCTGTGTACACTTGTCAGTCTGTGATTTCTCTGAAGCTGCGCGCTTGCGCGCGCGTGCGCGCTACTATGCGGAACAATCATCACTGCGCCTGCGCCAGCCTCATTGCTGATGCTGCATTTGTATGGTAGTCAGTTACAAAGCGTGTCAGTTTGACCTAGCTAAAAGAATGCTTTGTAGTTATGCTTGAGCTACGCTGGCAAGCTAATTATACCTGGTTGAATATTTAACCACAGCCTTTGAAGCACCAGCACAGGTTAGGTGGTCATAAAACTGACTGCTGTCTCACATTTATCTTTGAAATGATGCTTTCAAGCAGTCTGACTCTTCAGATGTCATTGAACTCCCTTACTATGGGATAATGTCATAGGCTGATGGGAATTACAGTCAAACAACATTTGGAGGGCTATAGTTGGCCCCTCTGCTGTAAAGAAAGTCACATGGAATTTACTTCTGTGAAAGAAATCAGGATTGGTTCAACACTTTAAAATTCACTGAAAAGAAATACTTGGAATTCTAAATTGTTCTTTGGGTAGCAGCTGGAACTCAATAATAATTGAGCCTGTGACTCTGCCAGATTTTATTTATGAACAAGATACCTACTAGAAAGTTAGCTACTTCGTCACTGGTGTCATTTCTTCCCCTCCACAATTTTCTTCTCACTGCTGACTAATCCACCCCCCACCCCAAGTTTACTAGATAACAGCAAATATTCTTATTGTAAGCCACCCACCCATACATATATTGTTAGTCTGATGGATGGAGAGCAGTGCTGTACCTGTTCCTAAGCTTCCAGTCATTTCCATTGCTATTATATCCACAGAAGTATGGGAAACAAAGATGGCAAGTGTATCTGCAGTACATCCATCTAATAAAATGTTAAAAAGAGAAAATGAGTGTATGTGGTGATGGGCATCAGTTCTTACACTCACCAGCCAGGTGCCAGATACTGATGTTTTTTCTGTTTTCTGTTGCTGATACTCCAGAGCTGTTGTCTTCTGGTGGCTGTTCCACCCCCAAAACCATACCCAAGGCTTTGTACTTGTCTTCTCAGGACCAGTCCCAGCACCATCATTGTCTTTGGCAGTGGGATGAAATTACCCTGTGAATTACCCCTGATTCACCTGAACAGTGTGGATAGTTGCCTTTGCCTTTTCTTTTCTTGGCCTTCCTAAGAAAACAGTGTCATTACTTGGAAATCCAGAAGAATGGCATCAACCAAAATTAAGGTTCTGGTTTGAGCTAACTCTTTTTTTCTAGTTCAGCTGTGTTCTTTTCTTCCCCTGGCAGTAATGGTAACAGCAGTAGCTGGAGCAGTCTTGGTTTAGAAGGAGATATGTATGAGGAGAATTTATCCTTTCCAACATCAGACAGGTTGGTCAAACCAAGGCATTAGAACCAGCTGGTACCTCATATTTTTAATGCATGAAGTCATTCTTTTTTCAAGATAAAAGGAACTGGCATACATGAAATGTGATTCATTATCCACATGCTTTTTCATCTCTAATCATGGTTTTCCTTAACAAATCCATACTAAGTGGGTCCATTTTACTGTGCAATGGTGTGAATGACCGGGCAAAATGGAAGACACCAGAACACCTTTATGCATGTCTGCTTGCTATTCTAGATGCTTTCGATTATTTTTTCATATAAATAAGAGCTTGCTTCCTACAAGATCTCAGATTTTTATTTTGTGCCAACATAATTCATTTTCTCTGCTCTCAGAGCTCTTACGAATAATTGAGTATAAAATGAAGATAAATATCTTAAGATAAATTGTTGAATTTTCTGAACTGTTACCTGGGATATTTGCAAGCCATGTAACAGGAAACGGTGTGAGAAGCAATGCTTCCTTTTCACAGTCATTCCTTAATACTTTGGTCAATTCATAGTACTGTATTTTCCTTGAATATTTATGTCTTCAAAGTAGGCTGTTTGCAATATCATAATTCCAACTATTTTTTTCTCCCCCCAATCCTGTCCCAAGCGATGGAACAGAAGAAAAAGAAGATGATCTTAAAGATAACATTGGAGGTAAAACTTAATAGGATGAGTGTGCTTTTCTGGAAATGGTGTAAGTAAATTCAGGCTTACAAAGCAGTGAGTTTTGATGTATTTAGTATCAGACAAGAAAGCCCTTCAAGAATCACTACTGTTTCTTATTTGTTAGCTATTGTAATCTGCTGTAAACCATAGTCTGTAGAAATTAAATTTTTCTAGGCGATCTGTGCTGAATATTCTGAGTCCTGTTTTCTAAGTGAAGACTGAATAGGAATCCCCTAGTTCCACCATAGGGGCAATAGCTGACTCTTATTCCTAAAGTAAGAGAACATAGCCTAGTTTACTGGGGCCCCACAACACACACTGAGTTATCTGACCATGCATTAGATAAGAAGAGTTTTAGTCACCACATAAAGGAGTATTTCGCAGAGATTAGGGAAGTTGGTTCAGTTCAGCAAAAGAAATAAAGAAGCCTTCCTCCACTTTGTGGCTTTTCCTACAAATGTATACAATCCTGACTGTCCTACAGTACTATTGTAAATAATTATTGTATGACCCCGTGGTCACTTCCCGCTCTGGTTTTTTTAATATACATAGTTAAAGTATGTGAGGGTGCATTTGAGATTTTGTTTAAAAAAATGCCAAATGCTTATATCTCACATTCTTGTTTTAGGTCATTGGGACTCAAGCCTTGTCTATGGGAGTTAATAAAGAAGTATCCCTTTGAGAATGCACAGAGTTGCTCTCCTTCCTCAAAAGTCGAGAGTTAGAGCTTTTAGCTCAGGGAATGTCTGTAACTTAGTAACACCTTGCATGTTATTCTCAGGAACATAGGAAATCACAAACAGAACTTTTCTGTTCTTGAAAACCAAATTAAGAGTTTAGGAATACACTTGGCTGTATTATAGTCCTAGATATTCAGATAGTTCCAGTGGTTAGTAGTGTTTCTACCCAGATCTGACTGGTGAGTCAGCTATTCCTGGAATAGTGCCTGGAAGATCCAGCCTAGCCACTTGTGACCCATATCTTTGTTGCATTGTTTCAGGAAAATTTACCATAATTGATCCAGAATGTGGTAGTAAGAGCAAGATTCTTTCTAAGGCAGCTAGGCAGATGTGCACTTGCCCCCCCCATACACTCACACACCATGCAAGGGTGGGAAACTCCCATGGACCCGTCTTTACCATTTTTATTATGGTTGCAATGGAACCTGCACCTGGGGGAGATTTTTGTGCCCGCTTGCCTAGCGCAAACATACACATGGAAAAGAGCTGTGCACAGCGAGAATGAATATTAGAGGACACATTGAGTACTGTATTAGGAAATGCTCATCCTTGAGGAGAAATACTTACGTTACTATTGCCATGTTTGTCTTCATGCACAATTCAGTGAGTATCGTGACCTTTAAAGGCCCCCAAAGACAAGGCATTCATACCTGCCAGACCATATTCTCCCAGTATTTTTAGGATTGGTATAGAAAGCATATGACCCAAATGACTTGGATATGACATACTGTTTATTTTTTCCCTGCAGTTGTGGCTAATTAGGCAGTTTTCTTGGACTGTGGTTCTTGTTCTCTGCTGTTGGTGCACACTTTTTAAAAACAGTTACAGGAATTTGACTTGCTTATTTGGAAGTCTTTAGAGCATCAGTCTTCATCAACTGATCTGTATTGATTACACTGAAGTGTAATCTGTTTAATTTTACATATGTTGAAAAATTCAATACAGTAGCATCCCGGTATCCCCTGATTCACCATCTGCAGATTCAGTTATCAGTGGCTGGCAATCAGCAGGGGGTGGGATGATGGAGGCAAAAGCTGCGCTGCACAGACCAGCCCTTTTACCCTCCACACCCCATCACCCTCTGCCGCTGTATAGCCATCGAGCATCTGAATCCAATGTATCCCTAAGATTGCAGTAATGAAAATAAAGTAATGGGAAAAAATGAAGGAACTTGCAGGTATTAAATACAATACCATTTCCACATTTTTTCTTTTTAAATGCCTTTAAACCTCTCCTCTTCTAGTAAACCCGTTATAACTCCCCTTTTCTAACAAAATAGTTATGTATGTCAGTTGGGTTAAAAAATCTCCCATGGTCTGTATCTAATAAAAACTGAAACTTTGCCCATGCACACGTATAGTGTATTAAAATAATTAAAGCTTCCCTTCCCGTTTCCTCTTATATCAGAGATTCCCCAGGCACTGGAGTGTTCAAACATTTAGGACAGGAAGCCTTTAATAGTAAATAATTGCCACTGCCAGGATCAGAATCACCAGCAGCAATCCAGTTGATTTCCTCCCCCTCCAGTAATCTTTTAATTGTTCTAAAATAAATGCTTCTGCATCTGATCTGGATTATGTTGTGCTCAGTTATTCCAACCAGCTTTTGTGCACTGATTCACTAGACATATATTATAGTGGTTTCCATGAGTCACTCATTCTAACAGAGCGTTGAATTCTTCTACTGCCTTCTTTCAAGGAGTGATGTTATATGATGTTTGTAAATCAGTCACATAGTCTCAGCCTTCTATGTTTCTGAAGCGTACCTTTAGTAGAGCTGTTCTGTCCTCTTTTCTCACATGACATCCGATCTCCCAGTAAGTGAGCTTCCTACTCACGGAGACTATGAAGAAGAAAGAGGGGTTTGCTTTCCTGTAACCGTGGTTCTTCAAGCGGTTATATATGAAGTCCCACACCCCACCCTCCTCCTCTCTTGCTGTCATGTTTCTGACTCCTACGATCAGCAGCAGCCCAAGGGAACAGAGGGCTGGCCTCCTTTGCACCAGTTCATTCACACCGGCGGGGAGAGGTGACTTGACATAATCTGGTCCTGCCTTTTTATTACTTTTCCTTTAATCAGAGGAATTCCCTCACTGTCAGGATTCAGGCTAGAGATAGAAAGGTATTTCATTTTCAATGAGCTCATATAACTTCACTGTGTAGGGATGCAAGCAGGACAGAGGAAAAAACCTGTCATTATTGTAGGTTAAAATAAAATTAGACTTCCAATAAAAGAAGGATAGTGGGAAAGATTTTCTTCAACACAGAGTGGAACTTTGAATGGGATAGCACTTTTCCAAAATCCAAATGGACCACATCTGGATAAAGCACACAAGCTAGATATTTTCCTTCCTTATAATGCAGATGTTCCATTCTGTTTCAAAACACCCACACACACACCGCAGTTGACTTTTGTGTTTATCTTTAGAATAAGCTGCTGAAAGACCTTTCTGTTACGATGTAGTATACAAATATTTTCAGTAAAAATATTAAATATATTCCAGTACAACTCACCCATTCCTTAGTGCAGTGTTTTTCAACCTTTTTTGGGCAAAGGCACACTTGTTTCATGAAAAAAATCACGAGGCACACCACCATTAGAGTCCTGGTCTCCGTCCGTCTCCTCCTGCATCGGTTCCTTTTGGTGACTCGAGTCGCGACGTCTTCTTCTCTCCGCTGCTGCGCACACTGTGCTCGGGCAGGAAGGAAGTCAGAAGATGATGTCCTCTGTGATAGGTCCAGGCTGGAGTCTTGACCAATCACAGCCCGGACATCAGAAAAGTGGAGGGTGTCCCCTTGAGGAGCGCCAATTGGCGCCCCTGCTGGCCGAGGGTGGGGTCAAAAACCCCACTCCTTCATACCCAGGACACAGTCCAGCGCCCGCCTAGTGGGCGAGAATTCGACATTTTTTTTTTTAAATCTTTCAAATTTTTCAATTTTTCCAACGGCACACCAGGCAACATCTCGCGGCACACTAGTGTGCCACGGAACAGTGGTTGAAAAACACTGCCTTAGTGAATTGAATATACCAGCAAATGTTATTAATTTCTTAACTGTTTCTCTGCATAGTGGCATAGTGCTACACTATTTACTGGATGTGATTTGGAACTCTATTTGGAACTCTGTAAATGGAGTGTTATTTTTATCAACATGACAAGGCAACCTCACCTGGTTCTATTTTACTTGTGAACAAGAATTCATTCACTGATGTTTTGTCTGGTTGACTAAAATATTTTGATTGAATTCACTTTCACTTTCATTCTGCTTTATTTATAACAGGCTTGGGGAGTGCCAAAAGGACACTGGTTATCATAAATCTTGATATAGGCTCACACATGATGGAATCCCAACTGAGAATGGCACTGCAATGGCTGATTGCTTCTGAAACAGATGTAGCTGAACTTCATTTTCATAATGATGCACCAAAGGAATTTGTTATTGTAAGTAAAAAGGGGGCTGATGTATAAATATATGTATAATATATAATATACATAATAATGTAGAGCTTATTATATATTATAATAAGCTCTGCATTCTAATCACGTGAATTATATACATCATCATCAGCAACAACAAAAACACAACCAATGTTCCCTTCACCCTGGAAACCAATATATATTACTCAATTTTCCCCCTTTCCACTCTTTAACTGTCCATTCTTTCCATTCTTTAACTGTCCCATATTCTTCCAAAAGTAGATATAATCTTGGTTTGGCATTCTCCCTTTCCCTTTATCCAGTAGAGCATTTATAAATTCATCCCATATCTCATTAAATCTGTTAATCTTCAACTCTTCTTTTTTTGAACTTAATTTCTGAAGTCAATTTATCATTAATTGCAATATTCCGGATTTCATTATATCATTCATGCAATTGGAAAGCCCAGTTTTGCTTCTTCTTTTTTTTTTTTTTTTTTTTTTTTTTTTTTTTGCTATGAGCAGTCATGCTGCTGTTAACATATTCATTACAGTATTTAAAAGTACCAGGTGTTTGTAAGATCCCATGTTATTTTGGTTTTAGTTAGATTGGACAGACAGGAAGAAGCATTGTGATTCAATGCAATGTTACAATCTCTTTTTCTCCTGCTGTTTTTATGTAACGGTGACAGAACTTTGTTTTAAAGCTGCATGTTTAGAAGAGAATAGGGCACGTTTAGTGGGCTGGTGGAGAGGGATGTTTTTGGACATGAGCGTAGTGCATGTTCAATATAGAAGGCTGGATGTATTTAATTTGTTAGGATAAATTGGAAATGGAAAGATATGAAAGTTGAGCAAGTTCTTAAAAATTATTATATGAAGAATTTAAGCAAGGAAGGTAATATTCTAATGATTATAAAGTAAAAATGAAGGGGAAACATAACTATTTGTATAATTTATGTGCATTACTTGTTTCATCAGATGGTTTATATTGGAAAGCAGATTTCAGTCTGCTATCTAAATGTTCTGACTCTGTTCTAATAATTGACAGCACGTCTTTGACGTGCTGGGACGCACTTGGAGGCCTTTGGATTTTCGGATTTTCGGATTTTAGGATCTTAGCAGGATAAATGTTTTAACTTGCTATACTTGTGATTTGTGTTCTGTTCTATTGTGATATTTGTTGTTAGCCGCTTAGAGTCCTATGTTGGAGATAAGCGGGATACAAATATAATAATAAATAAATAAATAAATAAACATTCACACTACCTTAGAGAGGACCAAGAAGAAAAGTTTCTATTAGCTAAACATGGCTGGGAAACTGGGCATAGCATATGCTTGAACAAAACAAAAAAAGCTGTTCCAGTCCCACTTTTGAAATTTAAGGCTGATAAGGGAGTCTTTAGAGATATGTTTGAGGGAGAATGTGGTGAACCAGGAGGATGGGCAAAAATGTAGTGACTTGTGGCTGCCTGTAATTAATTGCATAAGGTCAGCAGTAAGGTAATTCAACAAAGGGGTCCACCAGAATGTTCTGCTATATCTAACATGAAGTGTAGTCAGCATTTGCCCTTTCTGTAATCCCGAAGATGGCATGATGGGTATACATGCCGAAAGCTTAATCTTTTAATTGTTTTAAAGGTTTTAAAAGTTTTTTATTTGTAAGCTAAACTCATAAAATTTTTGTGAAACGTTTCAGTCTATTGACTGATATTGGTCTACCTCTGTTATATTCATCATCATCTATTTTTTGTTTTTGGATTATTGATATTTTCTATCAAGAATAATAATGCTATTTTTGGTGATGTTTTAATATTAACTTTTAATATTTCTCTAATCTCCTCAAAAACTTTATTAAATTCCTTGTGTACCAATTCTCACTCCCACCATGAATGCCAGTAAGTTCCCACTTCTTTATTGCATCTCCAGCATTTCCTAGAATAATTAGCATTATAATTAATCAATTAATATAATATTAATATAATTTTGTTGGATTTAGGTACCATCTCCATATCATTTCATACCCATTTTCTTTTAACATATTTTGAAAAGCTTTTAAACGTATTTTAACATATTTTGAAAAGCTTTTTTGTTTTTTGTTTCTACAATTCCTCTTTTCCTATTCTCCCAACATCTGTCTCCCATATTTCTTTCAGACTTTCTAATTGATCCTCTTCTTCCATCAAACATCTGTACAGGAATTCCCTGTTTATCATGGGGGTTAGACACCTGATCTGTGATGAAGGAAAATCCTGATATGCAGAGGTTGAGTCCCGTCAGGACTTGGGGGGGGGGCTGTCTGGGGCCTCCTACACTTACATTAGACCTGGCACTGCCCCGAATCGGCCTCCAACAGCTTTCCCGTGCCTGTCGGAGGCTTCAGAAGTGGTTTCAGGTGATCCTGAAGGCACTTCTTTCCAGTTCACCGGAAACCATTTCTGGGGCCTCTGACAAGCCCAGGAAGCCTGTCGGAGACCCACTTGATGCTGAAGATATTCGGCTACTCTAAAGCTCCAAAATAGATTAGGACCTCTTCCTCCCACTGCGCATGCTCCTGGTTTCCTGCCTGCTTCCTCAGTTCCTTTTCGCTGCCGCAGAGATCAATCACATTTCTTAGAGTGCCCGCAAAGTGAAAAAAACACTTGAGTACTTTGTTAAAATTTTCTTTGAGTTGCATTTTATTTTTCACTTTATTCTTCCTCCTCCTCCCCGTCATCATTTGGACGCTTCCTTTTTATTTTCTGCCCTCTCCTCCCCCCACCATTTTATGGCCTCCGGTGGACTTTTCAAAAGTGTGCAGCCTGCCCCAACAAAGTCCCAATTTTGGACAGTCACGACCTTTGTTTATATTGTTTGGGGGAACAACACCAGCCTTCACAGTACCTGGGCTGTAAAAGGCTCACTAAACCGGCATTTAAACAACGGCTTGGCAGGCTGCATGCTTATCTCTGGGAAAAATCCCTTTGACCAATAGAGCCTCAATATCAGGTTGATAATTCCATCACTTTGAGCTCCGTTCCTTCTGTGAAACAGCAAAAAGTTAAGGGCTCTAAACCCTCAAAGCCATCCACTTCATTGTCCAACAAAGAGAAGAAATCTGCTCCCGAGGCATCTAAAACGGATTTGATGTCTAAAGTTGCTTCCAGCCTGAGTGTTCAGGCTTGCAGCCCTACTCCGACACTGACACCTACAGCATTGAGATCAGGATGATCTCCCGTGTCGGCAGCTCCAGGCACTATCTCCGAGATCCATCCACTCTAGTTTTGGAGACAGTTCCATTGCAGAATTAACCATGGTCCAAGTGCCTACTTCAAGCCCTGGCCTATTGCCGGGCTCACAGCAGGAGCTTACATTTCACACTGTTGAGATCCAACAGCAGGTGCCGAAATCCTGCTACCTACTGTCCGACACCAACACTAGGTGTCAGACCCAAACTCAAAGCCGTTCACTGTCTCCCTGACTTCAGGCTTGTATGTCCAAGCAAGTTCAACTCTTGGATGAGCCTCGACATCAGGAGTCCTCTCCAATACTGGAGACACAGTCTTGACCTCGATATTGAGATTCTCAACATCACCCGTCTATGCCTGTCAATCTTCACCTTTGCCTTCTCCTCCTCGACGTCGAGACTGATTCGATGCCTATACGAACATCCGCACTGACTGACCACGTTGACATTGAAAATACATTACTTCCTCTTCTTCTGACAATGAACCTGATGACATTGAACCTATGCCACACTGGTCTAAGCATACTTTGCTTTCCACTTCGACTCAACTTCACAAGCGTCCTCGACATCGTTCACCTTCGACAGCAGATCCCTTGATATCACGAAGGGCAATTTCTACACTAGTTCCGACGACACGACAGCTGATCAAGATTCTTGTGCTCAGACCTTGATCCCAAAGTACACCTCTCAATGCCATTCTGGACAGGTGAATCACCCCAGGCTGATTTCACCGGCCTTGATGGACCAGTCACTTCCCTACAATCACTCTGCTCTCACTGATCCCAAGGATGTTTCTCACTTCACACTGATATCATCTTCACCAAACTTGCCGATGCCAAATTCTGACACTGCTGATTCCAACCTCCATCGCCATGAAAGGAGTTTCAGCTCTATTCTAAAACAGTCCACATAATAGCTAAGGTTATGAACGTGCAGGTGCAGCAACCTGATGCTGATGACTCTTGCGAATTCTTTGGGCACCTTGACAAAGCCCAAACTCCACTTTTGAGACTTGGATTCATTCCTCTCTCTTAAAATGTATCAAATCTTCATGGAGTAAACCATAATCAGCACCCTTGATGACTCATCATATTGACAACTTGTATCACACACAGCAATTACACTGCTTTCCTTGCCAAGCATTCATTGCCTAATTCCCTCATAGTGGATGTAACGCGAAACAAAGCCAGGTGCAGATCAACCACTACACCTACTAACAAAGAGGGTCGTAAACTGGACCTCATTTGCAGACAACATTATTTTCTCACTTTTACCCTCCATACACCTAATTACCTATGTGCAATGGAAGGATACAACCGCTACCTTATGCAAAAGTTCATTCCATTGTTTACCTTCATACCAGATGCCCAACAACGGAAGGCTCTCATCATAATGAGGTCATGTCCCTCATTGATTACGAGATGGTCACCTCTCGCCATGCAGTGGATGCAGCATCCAAACAACTAGCCACTTCTGTCCATCTCAGATGCCACATGTAGTTGAGAACAGCTACCATTCCTGATGATGCTGGAAACAGGACAGATGACTTGCCCTTCAATGGTGAAGGCCTTTTTGCCTCCACAATGGACAATCTCATGAAAATGAGAAAAACTACTTGCTCCTAAAGTTATCAGGGCCGTTCCAGTCAGTCTTCCTTTTGCCACAACTCACAGCAATGGCGTAGACCTTTTTATCCTCAACAACAGAAATACACCACTCGTTAGAAACGATACACCAACTCTTCGTGCCAACAAGGAAACACCAATGCCAGCAACTACCAATGTCAGCCACCACCATGATTCGAGCAAAAAGCCAAACTATCCACTCTCCATACCTCTCAACAACATATGGCTGCAACCCTTTCTCCCACTCTGGCAACAAATAACATCCGACACATGGGTCCTCACCATCATAGCTTCCGGCTATGCCATAGAATTTAAACATCTTCCTCCTCTGGGCCAAGTAATCATAACACCTCCATCACCAACCTTGCGGGAGGAAGTCCACACTCTATGTCACAAGAACACCATAGAAACCATCATAGCAGAAGACCCCTTCAGCTTCTACTCCCGCTACTTTACTGTCCCCAAAAAGTATGGAGGACTAGAATGCATTTTAGATCTCAGAGGCCTAAACCTCTATATACATCCAAAACATTTCTGGATGTCCACTTTACAACACATTCTCCCGTTGCTTCAACAAGGAGACTGGTTAGCAGTCATAGGCTTGCAGGACACTTACTTTCATATTCCCATAAGGGTAGACCACTGCAAGTACCTATGATTACAACTCGGAGCACACACTTACCAATTCAAGGCACCCCCCTTCAGACTCCATGGCCCTTTGGATCTTCACAAAGTGCCTCGCCCCAGTTGCAGACTTTCTTCGCTTGCAGGGAATCAACATCTTTCCATATTTGGATGATTGGCTTCTGGTTTTGCCTACAAACCAAAAAGCAATTCAGGATGTGACCTACACTATAGACAAACTCACCTAACTTGGCTTATAAATAAACCACAACAAATCCATACTATCTCCTCATCAGATTGTTCATTACTTTGGAGCAGTTCTGAACTCCAGAGTTGGACAATTGTTCCTTCCTGAGGAACAGAGACAAAAAATTATCCCAGCTACTCAGTTCTTTTATTCCAGGGACCGTCGTGTCTGCCAGAAAAGCACAACATTTACTAGGCCACATGCCTTCCACCACCTCAGTCTTGCTTCACACCAGACTCAAGATGAGAACACTACAAGCTTGGCTCCTGGCATGTTTTCGTCCCCATCGGGACCCTCAGAACAAACTCATTCAAATCACTCTGTCTGTACACATCAGCCTTCAATGGTGGGCGTCCCAAACTCACCTAACCACGGGTCGCCACTTTCACCTCAGGCATGCGGCCATTCAGCACACCACCAGTGCCAGTACTACCGGTTGGGGAGCCATTGCAAAGGTCTCCAAATACACGGCACCTGGAATGCAATAGTGCAGGCCTGCACAATGTGTCAACCACGGGTGACTGGAAGCCCGCGGGGCCATTGGAAGTAGCCCGTCAGCGGTAATAAAGGAGGAGAAGGAGGGGATGAGGAGGGCCATGAGGAGGGCTTAAATTCATGGCAGTCGGCTACCTCTTCTTACCGATCACTCTGGACCGTCTCTCTCAATCCCAAGGATGCATCCTTCACCCCAATTTAACTTTGCTCCACCTCACAGCATGACTAACTCACTCTCCATAGACGACGGCCTAGCACAAGCTAGAAAGCCTTCTACTACTTTACTTTTTTCTTATAAATGGAGAGCCTTTATTTCATTTACAGTCCAACACAATCATCCAGCCAGTCCCACAACTCTGGATGCATTGTTATAATTCCTCCTCCTCCTTTTTGATAGAGGCCTCGCTGTATCTGCCCTACAGGCAGCCTCCTCACTCTCCAGCAGCTTTGTTCTTCAGACACCCTACTATCAAACAATTCTTAAAAGGCCTGAGAAACATTTGTCCCCATACTCGGGCCCGAACTCCTCAGTGGTCTCTCACCCTAGTGCTCAACAGACTCATGAAACCTCCCTTTGAACCCCTAGCCACCATTACGTTGCATAGGCTAACTTTTGAAGACCACCTTCCTAGTCGCCATTACTTTTGCTAGGAGAGCATTGGAGCTAGCTTAACTCCGTATGGACCCACCCTTTTTGCAGTTACACCCTAACAAGGCCAAACTTTACCCGGAGATTTCCTTCCTACCGAAATTAGTCTCGCACTTTCATCTAAAACAACCACTCATATTGCCTACCTTCTTTCCATCGCCATCCTCTGATACCTTCTGAAACGATCCCTCTACACTTTCGATGTTCTTTGCGTTTCTACACCTCTCACACAGCCTCCTTTCAGCAGACTAACCGACTTTTCGTGCAGTCTTCTAATCCCTCAAAAGGCCAAACCATCTCCAGGTGGATTTCCATGAGGTCTATGACCTCCTCCACAGCCTTTCTGGGAAGAGTGGACATTGCTGATATTTGCAGAGCAGCAACCAGGTCTACACCGTCCACATTTGCCTCTCACTATAAGTTGAATGTGAGAGCCAGAGCTGATTCTGCTTTTGGATGGGCTGTCCTAACATCTGCTCTGTCGTGACGGCCCACCTATGGCAAGTCAGCTTGCTAATCATCCATTTATGTGTATTCATAGATGCTGCAAAGAAAAAAGATTGGTTACTTACCTGTAACTGTAGTTATTCGAGTGTGCATCTGTGAATTCACAGTTCCCACCCTACCTTCCCCTCTATCCGTCATGTCTTTATGCTCTATTTTTTCAGCGATGGACAATGGAATTGAAGAAGCAGGCAGGAAACCAGGAGCATGCACAGTTGGGGGAAGAGGTCCTAATCTATTTTGGAGCTTTACAATGACCAAATATCTTCTGCATAGGCGCAATAGACCCATGTTTGTAAATTCACAGATGCACACTCGAAGTGCTACAGTTACAGGTAAGTAACCAATCTTTCCATTCTTGGAAGACTATAGCCCGGGAGGTCACAACCAGACAGACTAAGACAGATTGGATAAGAGACAGTCAGTGAAAAAATGAGAAAGATTCAAAATAGAAAACACAAGGGGGAATAGTGAAGGAGTCCAGTATACAAGCTGTTGATCATCTCTCGCAGCCTAGGTTGGAACCAATGTGATCAAAGAAAGTATTTTGCACTGCATAATGTGACACAGGCCCAGTTCTCACAGACAGAAGCTGAAATCACAACCATGTGCTTGTGTGTTCCTCTCCAATCAGTCCTGTCTAGAAGAAACATGCCACCGAGACTGAAGCCTTCTTCCTGGAATGTAGATCATTTTATTTTGCTTTGGGATTTATGCAAGAGCTATATTATATAGTGGTACCTCTTGACACGAAATTAATTGGTTCCAAGGGACCCTTTGTATCTTGAAAATTTCGTATCTAGAAGCACAGTTTCCCATAGGAATTGATTAGAAAACCAATTAATCCATTCCAGAGGTCAGAAAACATTTTAAAATGGGACTGGATTGATTGGTTTTCAATGCATTCCTATGGGAAACCGCGTTTTGGGATCCCGAGTGTGGTGCATTCAGTTCTGTGCCACCAACCTCCTTTGCGGGTGCTCTGAAGCTGAAGGAAACGCAGCAGGGGAAGGCTTTTTGGTTTTTCTTCAGCCAGCTGGCTCCTTCACAACCAGTCACCTGCCTTTGCTAGCCACCACTGTGGGGAGCAAAGGCAGATGACTGGTGGCAAAGGAGCTAGCTGTCTGAACACACTCGGCTGCCTTTTGCCCATGACTCGTCACCACTTTAAGTGCGGAAAAGGCTTTGCAAACAGCCACCCGACCTTGCTCACTGCAGTGGTGGTGGTGAGGTTTGGTGGGGGTTAAAGGCGGGTTTTCTCTTTTCCATTTTGGTGGTGGTGGTTTTTTGCGATGCAAGTCCAGCTCCCACAGGGTGCCCAGAGCCATAGGGGAAAAGTTGGTGTTGGGTTGCCTGCCCAGCTGGCTGAAGCGAAACCGACAAGCCTCGCCCTGCCACGATGCCTTCGGATCCATGCCAATTGCTTCCTTTTCAGAGCCGAAGGCACCACAGCCAGGGGAGGCTTGGCAAGGTGGAGGGCTTTGGAAATGGTGCCTTGCAAGCGCCCTGTCTTCAGCTTTCAAAGCCCTCTCCCTGGCCAAGCCGAAGGAGCCATCAGGGGATCCTTCAGCTTGGCAGGTTACAACTCCATGTGTGATTCCCCCCGCATTTGAGTATGATTCCCCACCACCACCATGGAGTTTCTTTCATATGTCAAGTTTTTCCATAACCTGAGACATTCGTATCTCGAGGTACCACTGTATTTGTAAGGAACCTGTCAGTCATGTGAGACACAACAAGCGTTCTGATATTTTGGTCTGAACCTCATGTCGGTTCGGCTGATCTATTGGGTCAAAAGAAACATCCAAAATTTGCATAATTCTGCCATTTTTATTCAGATTTGGCAGGAACCATGATTTGCTAATGCCTCATTCATTGCCTATCTCCTACTATGCACATGTGTTTCTGTTCAAAATGCTAGACAAGGAAACTGCTTTGCTCAGACTCTTGGGAGACAACAGCAATTGAACTACATGAACTTAGCTTGTAGCTGGAAATTTTAATTTTCTGCTTTGTGTACCTTTTCGCCTCCTAAATTTGCAACTCTGGAGTCAGTGGTTTCAATTGAAAATACAATACATCTACCAAAGAAACCACACTTTATGTCATGGAAGAGCAGTGGAACTAGAGAGGGGTTTTTTTAGTTTGTATTTATGCAACTGCTCAGTGCCTGCTGTTGGGAAGTGTTGGTCACATATATTAATTTTTATGTTCAGAATATTTTACTGCTGTTGTTGTCCTTTACCCACATAACTATGGATCACAAGTTTGATGGAAATGTCACTCTGAAGAACATCTTTATGAAATCCAAATGAAAGATAAACATCTGGATTTCGAGGATGTCTTGTTTTGACAGCTGTAAAATATTAACCTTTCCTGTCTTGTGATTTTAATACTGTGGTCATCAGTTTCCTTTTTTTAATGAAGGAAATTCTAAATCTACCCTGAGTATATGACAACAAAACTAAACTAAACAAAGACTAACTGCTTGCTTAGAAATACTCCCTTTCTTGAAGGAAGGGGTTGGACATTAAGCAGAAAAGGCAATTTGATTTATTGACCCTTATTTAACCATAGTAGGGGCTTGGGGGAGAGGCAGTAGGAAGGGTGAAGGGTTGATGAGAGAGGTCAGGATTTCTCAGAAGAGAATTTCTCAAACTCCTTTGAACCTTCAAACTCAGAAAGCTAATATCATGACGTATCTTTCAAATCAACGCTTTGCTCTCATATATAACATTAAATTCAAAATGTTTTTTGTCTTGCTCCTAGCTTTCAAAAAGATTGCAAGAAAGAGGCTGGAAGGTAGGAGACCTCTTTCAGGCAGTGCTGAAGTACTGTGACGTACTGGAAAAAGCCGATGGGGAAAGAGCTTTGGAAAACAGAACATTCTTTGGGTGGCTTCAAGAGCATGTCTGACAAGCAGGAGACAGGCTGTCGTTTCTACACGTCATGCTTCCTTTGGAAGGATGGAAAATATGTATCATATACTTTAAATAGGAAATGCCATGTTGTTTTCTGTGTGAGAAAGTTTAGGATGGAAGTAAATGTACCTATATTGTCAAGTGCTATGTGATTCTCTCTACACTTTTTATCCAGTAATAAGTATCTTCTCCATTCAATCTTGTGTACAACTTATGCACCTATGATGTGTTCAACCATTGTAGTAGTAAAGAGAACAACTTTGGTAGTCCTGTCTGTTAATAAGGGTTTTGCTTGAGCTAAAACACAAGTTACACAACCCCAATCCACTATACTTTTTTACACACACACCATTTCTTTACCTGTTTCTCTGTTCCGTTTAATGAATAGAGTCCATAGCTCATTTGCCAATCCCCCACCCCTGTAGTGATGCCATACTGACACAAATTATTGCTTACTTTTCTCTATTGCTTCTAAGGCGGTCATAGCAATTCAAGGTCATATAGCGAAATATGGAAGCAAAATAGGACCAAATCAGGTTGATGTGGTGTTGTTTTTAAGGAGCAAGGAAGGTTTCTGTTCCCAATGTGGGGAGTCTAAATACTCAGTCCTGTAAAACAAATTGTATTCTTTCCTCATTTATGACAGTTGATGGTAAATCAATCAATGGGACAAATATGTGTTTCAGCCAGCATTTTGATAACTCATTTAAGATCCTTTAGTAAGGTCACTTAAAGAAATTGGTCTATGTTTAGAAATACCTTTTTCTGTATTTGCAAAAAGGAGTTACCTGAAGTTCTTTTCCCTCTACTTGCATCCTAAAGAAATAGGCTCATGTCAGTAGAATTATTAATCCATGAGTAGCTGGTCATTTGGGCTTCACAGAGTGATAGCAAGAAGCATATCTAATTTTCAGTCTCTAGAGTACAGTCCCAGGACCAATGTTGCCTGTTTGTTTTTCTGTGGGACCTTTTCTGTAAACATCTTAATAAAGTTTTTATTAAGGTTGGTTGAGAATACAGCAGTTAAATGCAATTTTTCATTGAAACACAATGGCAGTTTATATCTCAGTTTTGTAGATAGAACTATCAGTTTTAAGAACTTCACACAATGTGGATTGAGCTAAAGTAGTTTGAAGCTCAGTACACTAAGAATATGTGGAGCTGTTTCCACATGGCTCTCTGTCCAGTTAATTCAAGGGTCACCCTATGTCTTATCTTTACCAGCTAGATGGCAGCTTAATTAAACACAGAAGAGACTTTTCTTAATTTTCTTCCAATAGGAAGGAGATTATTTGTGAGCAAAAATCTAGCAGTTGCTTTCCACATTACTTAATTCAGGTAACATCTCTATTGCCAGTATTTTTTGTTGTATGTCCTTTTGATCACCATCTTCAGTTTAGTTTTCAGGTACCATACTACATTGCCATTATAACTGGAGTTGCATAGTAATCAGTTACTGTTCTGTTGTAATATTTTAATATGACTTAAAACTATTTTAAAATAAATAATTACCCAGCAATATGGTTGATTGGGTTAACTGTGGATCTGTGGATAGTTTGCTAACTCACAGGCTGACTTCTTCTTGGGCATTTTGTTTGAAACGAAATTCCACTGATGTCCCTGGAAGCTGCAATTCAAGTGCCAGCTAGCTATTGATATAGTTTAGTTGTACAACATTATTTGCACGTAGAGGCTTTAATTTGAAATTTGAAAAATTGCCTTTAATCTGTACACAAATCCTATTGAATCTATACCTTGAGTCAGGTTCCTTTATGGGACATATGATTCCTTCCCAGTGGTAAACAAGACCTATTCCAACTACATAACTATGACACTGGTTGGTTGCTGGTTCTTGATTGAACTCTTTTCTCCATGGCAGCACTGCAGTTTCAGATGAAGTCTATAGATCAATGAAGGAAGGATTCTGTGCCTGCAAGTAATAACGACAAATTCTTCAGTCTTAACTTCCCAGCACACATGCTGCAACAGTAGTAGTATAACCTGTCTCCCATCCCCAATAATGCAGTTGAAGGCACAGAAACTGTATCAGAACCATAGTTGGGGAGAAGGAATGGTGAAATATTATCTGACCCTGTTTGGTCATTATGAAAGTATATGTGCTACACACACAGTGAGCCCCCCCCATCACTTCCATCATGCAGAAACAGAGTTTGTTCTTGATACAATATAAGCAAAACTCTTCTTTTGTTGAGCCTACATAGCTAGAACAGGTTTTCCCACTTCTGACTAGAACTTGTACATGATGAAGGTGATGACATAGGGTTTGGGGCTACTATATGCTAACAACTGTGTTGAAAGTACACATTTTCATAATGACTAAATAGAGCTTCTGTCATCCTTTTGAGGTTCAATTAAACGGCTTACTAAATGAAAAATATGCTTAATGTATATGTCACTATGTGCACAGCTTTCAGGTTGGAATTTAAAGAGCTTTGGGAACAGAACCCATACAAAAGTCAGCTTATCCATTTCCAGGGTTCTTCACTGAATTTAAAGCTGATGACAATTGTATGAGTGCTTCAGTTCTGTCATGTCTCTGAGCTTAGTAGCTTGGTGGAAGGGGAAGTTCCAGTAGTTCCCAACCTTGGGTAACCCAGGAGTTCTTGGTCTGCAGATTCCAAGGGCCTTCACTACCAGCTGTGCTGACCAAGGATTCTGGGAATTGCAGTCCAAGAAAACTTAGGTTACCCAAGATTGGGAACCACTGTTCTATTCAAATAAACTCAGAGAAGTAAATGGTTTAAGCTTTGTATGTATGGGACACTTTGGTTCATATTGTTTTATTATTTTGCATTTCCTACAAGGCAAACACAGAATGTGGTATTTACCTGTCTTTTCAGTACATGGAGACACAATGAAAGACACATGAGAATGACACAGTGAAAGGCACATGAGAATGATGGCCAGGTATTAAACTGTATCCAAATGTAATGCTTCACTTTGCACATGGAAGCGTGTTATAGTCAGGAAATGCATAACATATAGATTGCCTCTTAGTGTGGCAGTTACAAACATAGAAGCAGTTTAGTTATTACATATACCTGTCACAAAAAGCTAATATGAAAGTCTTTCAGTGTGCAATACTGTAGTGACATTTTGTTGTTTTTGGAAATGTGGTAATACTGTTGTGATGCAGTTGCACTGAACTTGTGTTTGTGTGAGTAGTATCTTAAAATAAATGGCATATAAACATATTGCAAGTTGTGCAGTGATTTGAAATTGTGTGTTGAGTAATAATTTGTCATGTAACTAATCAGTTTATTTTTGTTTCTATATCTTGAAACGAAAGTAGCAACTTCTGGATAGTTCAGTTGCTTCTCTGGCTGTGGAGCCAGTGGTTGGGAATTTGATCCGCCACTGTGCCTCTTTGACAGCGGCGGGACTTGGTGATCCCTATGGTCCTTTCCATGCTCTGCAGTTCTAAAATGATGGTGATGATGATGATGATGATGATGATGATGATGATGATTGATGATCTCATAAGAAGGTGTATAATAATTTTATTACTATAAAAATAATAATGTTGAACATATTGCTTGGATGGTTGTTTCTAAGCAAGTACTGCCCTTACAGAAAACTCCAACTATAAATGAACTGGAGTCATGTCTCAACTTATTGCTTCACATGATTGGCCCAAATTCAAGAGTTGCTCCTAAAAACCTGGTTTATCATGCCACAGGGGCAGTGTTTTGTGTGGCTGTGAGTAGAACCCGACCTCTATAGTGGAATGGTAACAACTGAAGATCCTCACAAAAGAGAGTTTGTGTTGGATCCTAAGATAGATTTTCTCAAATTCCTTCTCATGGAAAGAAGGTATCCCTCCTCTTTCCCTCTTACATTATGGGAGAGGGAGGGCAGCTTTATTAATGTAATAGAAGGAGGAAGGCTACTGGGGCGAGTAGAGTAGCCCCTAGTTAAGCCAAGATCTAGGTGAAATGTGTTCTCAGATAAGTTTCCCTTCTCCTCCTCCCACAGTTGCCTTCTTGGTTCCTATCCCACATTGTTCAGAAGGGCTCCACAGCTGAACCGTCTGCAGATATTTTTTAAGGGTTTGAAAAGGTTGTTCTTGGAACTTCCTTAAGTTATCTTAGAAAGGTAAAGCTTATTTCCCAAACAGCCTGTGGACAAGCCAAAGAGACAAGGGGCTTACTTATATCACCTTGAATTAATAGCTGCTGCCACTACCTCCTCCCAGCCTGCTTACCAAGAATTTGGCTACAGTAATCAAAAGGGAAACAAGACCAACTCCAAGGCTAAGAGTTTGCTTTCCTTTTGCTTAACTGTGCTCTTTAACTGGATAACACTTGGGTACATAAACCAAGCAGATGGGCAATGGCCAGGCTGGATAATATTGAAGGAAAAACTAGACTTTGTTACACCTAAAAGAAAGGAACTGAAATGTTACTTCTTCATGGTTTACACTCATTGATACCTTGCTTCTGTACAGAAAAGGCTCCAAGCGTAAACGCATAAAAGCTTTCAATTTCAGAATCTGTAGTTGGAGCCTGGGCTTGAATGATGTTTACGTTAATGGATATTATTTGGCTAGATCTAGATCTTAGCATAGCTCCTAACTGTCGATGCTACATCTTGCCTCATTATTAGTTGTTGTTCAGTTGTTCACTCGTGTCCGACTCTTTGTGACCCCATTATTATTATTATTGGAGTCACTTCCAATTCTTTTCAGTTTGTGATTTCCAGAATAGAACACTTGTATGTAAAGTCCAGCACTGGACTTTCCTTTAACTTCTCTGTGCTTCAACCAATGATCCTTTTGGCTTTAATCTACCGTAGTTGCGACACTGGCAATAGAACTACTTGAACTTGTCCTTTGTTCATCCCCTCTAGCTGATTGGTTGCTTTATGACCAGGAGGGTCTATCTTGCAGCACTGGCTTTTCTTTCATTTAGGACTGTATAGCTATAGAGGTTTCTTTGTAGGGAAAGTTCAGTAGTGGGTTATTATTATCACCTTCTGCACAGTGCTAATAAAAGTTAACTCAGGTGTCATTGTCATGGCCTCCTCTTTCACCTTCAACTACCACTGCTGCCTAATAGCTGCACAGGCAGCTAGATAGGAACAGGTGCTTCCTAAATCAATATCTCAGAAAGCTTGTCCTGCTCTTGTAGTGGTGAGGGGTGGTCTCTGGAATGCAATGGCTGGTATTGGGGATGCAGTGAACATTTCTAGTTTCTTCCTGCTCTTTGTCACCCCCCCCCAATGCTAGCTGGACCTTCTTTACCGGCTATTCTACCCTACTTTAACCAAATCACCTGTCCAGTCTTCCTTGCCAGCACCCTGATTATTTTGCTACCCATTTGGAAGCCCTCATGCCAGTCACCAATAGCTCCCTCCCCAACTTTATAAACAAGCAGCTGCAGTTATGGGATCTTTTCTTTTTTCTGTGCTGTGGATGGGGTTGGGAAGAGGAGAAAGACCGGGAGACAGACACCTTAGCTTAGCCCCTTGTTACAGGGCCCACCCAGAATGGAACTATTCTGAGGAAATTAATATGGTAGATGTCTGTCAACCTGACAATTCATTTTTCAGGATAACTTTTTAAAAATAAAAATAAACGATAGCAATATTTGCAATATTTGGGAAGTATGGGAACTGTGACAAATACATAATTCTAGGACTAGCAACATGTCACCTATAGAGGCCTACGGGTGCCATATTTCTGGTCCTAGAACAGTGTTGATCAAACATGAGATTCTGGAATTGCACAACAGTTCAACATAACAATATAGAGGAGGAGAATTTGGTTGCATCGCCTAGTAATTCCTGTAGCCACTGAGTGATGTTATAACACCATCTTAGGGCAGTTGGTCATTCTACTTATTTACACAATTCTCAGTCTTAGCCCTAAAGATTTTAACAACTTTTTAAGTCCCTTGTTAGAAAATAACTGCTGCCGTGTTCCTGTTCCTTGCTACATCCCTGGGCACTGGGCAGATACTGCAGCTGGGCTGGTTAACCACACAATCTGTCATGCTTTTCCTGCGTCTTCAAGAGTGAGATAGTAATAGGAACACAATAACATTGAAAAATGCTAAGTGGCCACCTCTGCACCATGGAAACTTCAAATCCACAAGAGATTATACATGTTGATTTTGAGGAGTGAACTGGAAAAAAGGAAAATAAATGACCAGACAACCATGTCTCCATAGACAAGTAACTGAACTCCATGCTGATTAGAGCAGAATTTGCTCAAGCAAACCATATCCAGTCTACCCCATTAAACTCCCTTCCATGGATGAAGTAACATCAATCAAGCACATTTAATCTGAAGAAAGGAGGATAGTAATTTAGACGATGCTTTAAAATTCTTAATTTTAAAGCATTCCAGGCTGTGAACCTAATAATTCTTCATCTAGAAATGGTGAATTTAGGCAGATCATTTAAAAGGTTGCACCGAGATGACCATGACAATCTTTTTGTGTTTATGAAATCAGACTCCACGAAATCTCTCTGCTTAAATCCTGCAGACCAGTCATCAAACAAAAAACTAAAACAAGCTAATTTACATAAGCCCGGAGGTGACAGAAATTAATGCTGTGAGTCCCAGATGCTCATATTAGTTATTTTATTTGAAATAACTTCAGGATTTCTATGATAAAGGTACAATGCAACTGAGCATGTGCTTTAAAGGTATCTTTAAAAAGTAGCTATCCATTATACATGGGAAGAATCGCAGTATCTGACTCCTTGTTTTATCAGTTCGTAATTTCTCTTTTAAAAACCCACCAATAATACTGTCAGTTTTTTAACATGTTCTCTAAGTATATATCACTTGCTTAGAGGAAACACTCTGGTTAAACAAGTCCATTAGGATAGTCTTCAGATGATGTGACCAACTTCTGCATGTAGTTACTAAATCACTGGCTAATTTATCCAAGTGATCAATTATACATAAGTATGAATTGGTCCTAGAACTGACTGTAGTTGTGTTAGGAGTGAAGTTACTTTCACTCCAGATTTCAATTTCTGCACTTGTTAGCTTCACAAAATAGAAATTCTACTCCTATCTTTCCAACTCTAGTACATGGAGAATTGGCCTTCTCTCAGTTGACCATTGGCAATTGTAGATTTTGGCTTGTCAGGAGCCGCTACTATTTTCATTCTTTAATCTAAAATGATTTCAAAGTGCAAATGCAACATGGTTATGCAGAAATCTTTGTAACAGGGAGTATAACAGGGAGTGTAACAGGGCCAGGGGAATGGTGGACATTTTTGCTGTTTCATGAGACTTTTTCATATAGCAACATGACATCAACAATGTAGAAAAGAAACCTGATGGCAGCTGTTTTCCAAATAAAGGAGCCCAGGAATACAGTGCAATAAGTTGCATAGGTTGGACACATCTAAGATTCATGTTATTCCTTAAGGTGACAGAATTGAATTTTCCAGAATGGGGAAAAAAAACTGTTGAGTGCACACACTCTACAGAAAGCCACATTTCTTCCAGTTATTTGAATTGCTTTGTACTCCAAGCAATAGATAATTAGAGAACATGACAAAAACCATCTCTGACCATTTATGTTTGGCTGAGAAGTGGTTGACAGATGGAAAAATATGCCAGAAATTAAGCATGTAAAGATGAAACTCTTACTGATGCATATGATAACTATAGCAAGAATTCCGTTTGCCAAATAATGGAAAACAACGGGAATACCTGATTGGCAAGAACTTTAGGGGGAAATGCTTTAAAATGGCAGAGACGAATATACTGTCAGAATTGCTGAGTGAGAAAGACATACAGAAGATAAAATAAAACTGGAGACCACTCTATGACTTTTATATAAAAGAAGCCTGTAACTAAACTACTCCAACAGTAGATTACATTTATAATCTGTTTGTATCAAAACAATGGAAATGATATAAATTGCGCAGGTAATGTTCTCTTTTTTACCTATAGAATCCCTACCCATTACCCTAGCCAGAGTAGCCCTAGGGCTAGATGGACGGTATAAAAGTCAAATAAATAAATAAATAAATAAATAAATAAAATTACCTGTTTAGTCACACTATGTGTAAAATAAAAAAATTATAATTAACAAAAATGGAAATAAGAGAGTTGTGTTTTAGGAATTTCCCTTTGCTAGATATCTGTGAATGATAGTGAGGCACAAGAAAGATCCTGTCCACTATCTGAACTGCTAATATTGGTGTCATCAATACTGAGTTTGGCCTTGGCTATGTAAATCTTGGCATTTTTCTTTCTGCTGGAAATGTAGGCATGATACTGCAATGTAATGGTGGGCTATTTCCCAGTATTTCGGATTGTGGATCACAAAGCAATATCCCACATAAATAAACCAGAGGTTTTTCAAGGCTTTAATTTCCTAGGTTTGTAAAACAAAAGTTTAATAATCAGATTTACACTGGCTTTCTAAGTTACAATACCATATATTCCTGGAAATAAATCCTGTATTCAATGGGGTTCCTTTTGAGTAGACTAACACAAGATTGCAGAACCAATCTTTTTTGCACATATGCATTGTCCAGAAATATTACTAGCAGGGGGTTTCCATGATCTGCCACAACTAATTGCTGAGATGCTGGGACACATCTTAGTTGCTCACTCATCTAGTTGTGCAACTGAGAATTATTTATTTATTTTAGAGTATTTTTACCCCACCTTTCTCCTTAGAAAAGGACCCAAGGCAGCTTACAGTAATGAGGGATAATATACAATCCAGTACAATTAAAACATGTTCAGGTATTAAGAACAGGGAATTGAGAGACATCTTACAGCACTAGTATGCTTGAATGATGTTTCACAAGCGTCAGGAAGTTAGCAAGTCTATGAAAAGGTTATTTTGATCTTGAATTACAGAAATAATATTTTATGTTGTTTAGATTTTTATCACTGATTTCTTAGAATCTATCCTTCCCTTCATAAAAATTACATGCCTCTGTGTGGGGGTGGGTGGGGTGGGGGGTGGGCATGTCTGAGGCACATGCACTGAGCAACGGTTAAAAAGAAGGATGGGGCTAATTCAAGAAAGAGGGAAGAAAGGTGGGTGCGGCCTCCACTTCCTTAACTGACCATCATGTTTTACACTCTCCAGGAAGGAGTGTGGCTCCTGGAGGCCACCAAGCAAAGGCCTGCAGTTGTGTGCTGGAGGAGGAGGGCAGGCTGAGAAAAGGAATGTCTTCAGGAACACACCTGAGAGGAACAGTGGAAGGGGTGTGGATTTGGTCGGGAAGATAGAGGTGATGGGTGTGGAGTAGACCCTGGGCATGTGGTTTATATGGAGACTGCTGTATCTGCAGAGCCACAGAGGAGGAAATGGGAGGGACTGAGAAAAGGGAGCTGTGGATCACAAGGCTGCTCCTGCACCCTTTAAGGAGAAGCCATGCGGACAAAAGAGAGTACAGTGCACATAAATTTCCTGTAGAATAGAAAAATTTTAAATGACATCTTTATGGCCTGAAAAATGAGAGAGAGGCTTCAAATTGCAAGTATTAGTGTGAATGAAACAGTGGGTTGCTGGAAGTGTGCATGTAGCAGTGCAGTTGAAATGCAATGCATGCCTTGCCTTGATATTCTCCTTTAGCACTGCAAATAGCAACCTGCTCACTGATGCTCACACTCCCTAGACTATAAATGCTGTTAGTCCAAACATATCAAGAAATACATTGGCTGGAACCTGAAGGGTATCAGGAAAGAAACAATGTTATTTTTGGTTCTATCATGTTTTGTTTCTTGCCTGCTACATATAAGGTTTGTGGAGTTTGCATAGGATTTCCGATGCAGTCGTAGGACTGCCTTATATGAATCAATAGGATCACATAGACTTTGTGTTTATAACTACTTATAACCTTCTGTGTTTATATTGACACTACATTTTTGATGTCAGTTTCCATCACTCATAACTTTTACATGGAATTTTACTCTCTTTTTAACTTTACATTCTCTTGTAGCTTTAATGTAATATTGTCTACTAGTGCTGTAAGATGTCTCTCAATTCCCTGTTCTTAATACCTGAACATGTTTTAATTGTACTGGATTGTATATTATCCCTCATTACTGTAAGCTGCCTTGGGTCCTTTTCTAAGGAGAAAGGTGGGGTAAAAATACTCTAAAATAAATAAATAATTCTCAGTTGCACAACTAGATGAGTGAGCAACTAAGATGTGTCCCAGCATCTCAGCAATTAGTTGTGGCAGATCATGGAAACCCCCTGCTAGTAATATTTCTGGACAATGCATATGTGCAAAAAAGATTGGTTCTGCAATCTTGTGTTAGTCTACTCAAAAGGAACCCCATTGAATACAGGATTTATTTCCAGGAATATATGGTATTGTAACTTAGAAAGCCAGTGTAAATCTGATTATTAAACTTTTGTTTTACAAACCTAGGAAATTAAAGCCTTGAAAAACCTCTGGTTTATTTATGTGGGATATTGCTTTGTGAACCACAATCCGAAATACTGGGAAATAGCCCACCATTACATTGCAGTATCATGCCTACATTTCCAGCAGAAAGAAAAATGCCAAGATTTACATAGCCAAGGCCAAACTCAGTATTGATGACACCAATATTAGCAGTTCAGATAGTGGACAGGATCTTTCTTGTGCCTCACTATCATTCACAGATATCTAGCAAAGGGAAATTCCTAAAACACAACTCTCTTATTTCCATTTTTGTTAATTATAATTTTTTTATTTTACACATAGTGTGACTAAACAGGTAATTGTATTTATTTATTTATTTATTTATTTATTTATTTATTTATTTATTTGACTTTTATACTGTCCATCTAGCCCTAGGGCTACTCTGGCTAGGGTAATGGGTAGGGATTCTATAGGTAAAAAAGAGAACATTACCTGCACTATTTATATCATTTCCATTGTTTTGATACAAACAGATTATAAATGTAATCTACTGTTGGAGTAGTTTAGTTACAGGCTTCTTTTATATAAAAGTCATAGAGTGGTCTCCAGTTTTATTTTATCTTCTGTATGTCTTTCTCACTCAGCAATTCTGACAGTATATTAGTCTCTGCCATTTTAAAGCATTTCCCCCTAAAGTTCTTGCCAATCAGGTATTCCCGTTGTTTTCCATTATTTGGCAAACAGAATTCTTGCTATAGTTATCATATGCATCAGTAAGAGTTTCATCTTTACATGCTTAATTTCTGGCATATTTTTCCATCTGTCAACCACTTCTCAGCCAAACATAAATTGTCAGAGATGGTTTTTGTCATGTTCTCTAATTATCTATTGCTTGGAGTACAAAGCAATTCAAATAACTGGAAGAAATGTGGCTTTCTGTAGAGTGTGTGCACTCAACAGTTTTTTTCCCCATTCTGGAAAATTCAATTCTGTCACCTTAAGGAATAACATGAATCTTAGATGTGTCCAACCTATGCAACTTATTGCACTGTATTCCTGGGCTCCTTTATTTGGAAGACAGCTGCCATCAGCTTTCTTTTCTACATTGTTGATGTCATGTTGCTATATGAAAAAGTCTCATGAAACAGCAAAAATGTCCACCATTCCCCTGGCCCTGTTACACTCCCTGTTACAAAGATTTCTGCATAACCATGTTGCATTTGCACTTTTAAATCATCTTAGATTAAAGAATGAAAATAGTAGCGGCTCCTGACAAGCCAAAATCTACAATTGCCAATGGTCAACTGAGAGAAGGCCAATTCTCCATGTACTAGAGTTGGAAAGATAGGAGTAGAATTTCTATTTTGTGAAGCTAACAAGTGCAGAAATTGAAATCTGGAGTGAAAGTAACTTCACTCCTAACACAACTACAGTCAGTTCTAGGACCAATTTCATACTTATGTATAATTGATCACTTGGATAAATTAGCCAGTGATTTAGTAACTACATGCAGAAGTTGGTCACATCATCTGAAGACTAGCCTAATGGACTTGTTTAACCAGAGTGTTTCCTCTAAGCAAGTGATATATACTTAGAGAACATGTTAAAAAACTGACAGTATTATTGGTGGGTTTTTAAAAGAGAAATTACGAACTGATAAAACAAGGAGTCAGATACTGCGATTCTTCCCATGTATAATGGATAGCTACTTTTTAAAGATACCTTTAAAGCACATGCTCAGTTGCATTGTACCTTTATCATAGAAATCCTGAAGTTATTTCAAATAAAATAACTAATATGAGCATCTGGGACTCACAGCATTAATTTCTGTCACCTCCGGGCTTATGTAAATTAGCTTGTTTTGTTTGATGACTGGTCTGCAGGATTTAAGCAGAGAGATTTTGTGGAGTCTGATTTCATAAACACAAAAAGATTGTCATGGTCATCTCGGTGCAACCTTTTAAATGATCTGCCTAAATCCACCATTTCTAGATGAAGAATTATTAGGTTCACAGCCTGGAATGCTTTAAAATTAAGAATTTTAAAGCATCGTCTAAATTACTATCCTCCTTTCTTCAGATTAAATGTGCTTGATTGATGTTACTTCATCCATGGAAGGGAGTTTAATGGGGTAGACTGGATATGGTTTGCTTGAGCAAATTCTGCTCTAATCAGCATGGAGTTCAGTTACTTGTCTATGGAGACATGGTTGTCTGGTCATTTATTTTCCTTTTTTCCAGTTCACTCCTCAAAATCAACATGTATAATCTCTTGTGGATTTGAAGTTTCCATGGTGCAGAGGTGGCCACTTAGCATTTTTCAATGTTATTGTGTTCCTATTACTATCTCACTCTTGAAGACGCAGGAAAAGCATGACAGATTGTGTGGTTAACCAGCCCAGCTGCAGTATCTGCCCAGTGCCCAGGGATGTAGCAAGGAACAGGAACACGGCAGCAGTTATTTTCTAACAAGGGACTTAAAAAGTTGTTAAACTCTTTAGGGCTAAGACTGAGAATTGTGTAAATAAGTAGAATGACCAACTGCCCTAAGATGGTGTTATAACATCACTCAGTGGCTACAGGAATTACTAGGCGATGCAACCAGATTCTCCTCCTCTATATTGTTATGTTGAACTGTTGTGCAATTCCAGAATCTCATGTTTGATCAACACTGTTCTAGGACCAGAAATATGGCGCCCGTAGGCCTCTATAGGTGACATGTTGCTAGTCCTAGAATTATGTATTTGTCACAGTTCCCATACTTCCCAAATATTGCAAATATTGCTATCGTTTATTTTTATTTTTAAAACGTTATCCTGAAAAATGAATTGTCAGGTTGACAGACATCTACCATATTAATTTCCTCAGAATAGTTCCATTCTGGGTGGGCCCTGTAACAAGGGGCTAAGCTAAGGTGTCTGTCTCCCGGTCTTTCTCCTCTTCCCAACCCCATCCACAGCACAGAAAAAAGAAAAGATCCCATAACTGCAGCTGCTTGTTTATAAAGTTGGGGAGGGAGCTATTGGTGACTGGCATGAGGGCTTCCAAATGGGTAGCAAAATAATCAGGGTGCTGGCAAGGAAGACTGGACAGGTGATTTGGTTAAAGTAGGGTAGAATAGCCGGTAAAGAAGGTCCAGCTAGCATTGGGGGGGGGTGACAAAGAGCAGGAAGAAACTAGAAATGTTCACTGCATCCCCAATACCAGCCATTGCATTCCAGAGACCACCCCTCACCACTACAAGAGCAGGACAAGCTTTCTGAGATATTGATTTAGGAAGCACCTGCTCCTATCTAGCTGCCTGTGCAGCTATTAGGCAGCAGTGGTAGTTGAAGGTGAAAGAGGAGGCCATGACAATGACACCTGAGTTAACTTTTATTAGCACTGTGCAGAAGGTGACAATAATAACTCACTACTGAACTTTCCCTACAAAGAAACCTCTATAGCTATACAGTCCTAAATGAAAGAAAAGCCAGTGCTGCAAGATAGACCCTCCTGGTCATAAAGCAACCAATCAGCTACAGGGGATGAGCAAAGGACAAGTTCAAGTAGTTCTATTGCCAGTGTCGCAACTACGGTAGATTAAAGCCAAAAGGATCATTGGTTGAAGCACAGAGAAGTTAAAGGAAAGTCCAGTGCTGGACTTTACATACAAGTGTTCTATTCTGGAAATCACAAACTGAAAAGAATTGGAAGTGACTCCAATAATAATAATAATGGGGTCACAAAGAGTCGGGCACGAGTGAACAACTGAACAACAACTAATAATGAGGCAAGATGTAGCATCGACAGTTAGGAGCTATGCTAAGATCTAGATCTAGCCAAATAATATCCATTAACGTAAACATCATTCTTGTCAAGCAGCCTTGTGATCCACAGCTCCCTTTTCTCAGTCCCTCCCATTTCCTCCTCTGTGGCTCTGCAGATACAGCAGTCTCCATATAAACCACATGCCCAGGGTCTACTCCACACCCATCACCTCTATCTTCCCGACCAAATCCACACCCCTTCCACTGTTCCTCTCAGGTGTGTTCCTGAAGACATTCCTTTTCTCAGCCTGCCTTCCTCCTCCAGCACACAACTGCAGACCTTTGCTTGGTGGCCTCCAGGAGCCACCCTCCTTCCTGGAGAGTGTAAAACATGATGGTCAGTTAAGGAAGTGGAGGCCGCACCCACCTTTCTTCCCTCTTTCTTGAATTAGCCCCATCCTTCTTTTTAACCGTTGCTCAGTGCATGTGCCTCAGACATGCCCACCCCCCACCCCACCCACCCCCACACAGAGGCATGTAATTTTTATGAAGGGAAGGATAGATTCTAAGAAATCAGTGATAAAAATCTAAACAACATAAAATATTATTTCTGTAATTCAAGATCAAAATAACCTTTTCATAGACTTGCTAACTTCCTGACACAGAGACACATTTCCTATGTTCTCAAGGCAGTCTTTTAATTTAAAATAAACTTAAGCACAAAGTACTTCTCCTGACAAACTCTAAAATAGACTTCTTTCCTTCGCTAAACTCATACACTAATTATTCCGGTTTAATTGACCCACAGACCAGATTCCTCCCCAGTTCCCACTAGATATTCCAATCAGACCCACCAAACAGCTCTGGACATTCAACTGCTTACCACACTAGCACCCTGCTCTTACATGTATATTACACATGCATTCAAAACTGTTCACATATATACATAGAGGTGTAATAGCCACAAATGTAGCCTTCCTTCCAATACGTTGACCACAAATGGAGATTGTACACCAACAATCTCCAGTGCCTGGGCTATATTTCTAGTCTTTGGTATGCACACAGTGGCAATGCAACCACAAAGCACCAGGTGCAGCTCTAAGCATAGAACAGTGGTTTTTGAGAGCAATTGAGCTGGTTGATGCTGGCTGAGCTGATTTTAGGCTTCCAAGGTCTACATTATTTTTCCAGAAGCTTCTGGTGAAAAACTCAGGGAGGTGATCAGGAAAGTGAAGGTGCCTTGGGGGAACATGCTCAGATAATGAATTTGCTTTCAGTACCAGAATGAGCATGTACAAATCTAACACTCTATTTCCTAGGCTTTCTTGACTTCAGCATCCTAAGTTAGGAGCAAGGGTGGGGACTTTTTTTTTTTTGCCTTGATAATAAATTGTCAGTCTTAGAAGTCCTGGGTAATATCTTGCAAATCTCAGTTCAGCAGCCCACCTGCTGCACTGGCCCGCTCTTGTCTTTCAAGTGACCTTCACATTCTTGACTGGGTCACGATGCATGCTCAGTTGCCAAGGGTAAACTGAAATATTTTTAGCTCCTCTTCAGACAGAATTCTGTTGTTCTGCTCTGTCAATCTTTGTGCTTGAAAACATGATACAAATGTTTACACAGCCTCCCACGATAGCACCAATTCTTTTGATTGTTTCCAGGGGAAGCAGAAAAAGCAATAGCAATATTCTCAAGATTCAAGTTCAAGTGTTTAATTTGTACACAGTTGGATCAGGAACCAGGGCAAATGCAGTTGTTCATGCAGTTGACATGTTCTCAGTGTGCCACTGAACTGAATGCCAAAGTCTGTACATTTTCAGGCTTGTAGTTAATAGAACATTGTTATAAAAGACATTTCTATTGTATATACTATTAAATATACATATAAATTGGATTTATAGGAAATTCTATGTGCTAAAACTTGCTTTGGACGTCAGATTACTTGGTGTTGCTATTCAAAGTTTCTTTTTTAGCTCTGGTTCTACCTTACAAGTTGTGTTGTAGAATCATCTCCTCCTCCTCCTCCTCCTCCTCCTCCTCCTCCTCCTCCTCCTCCTCCTCCTCCTCCTCTTCTTCTTTATCTTAGCATCTGTCTCACCTGGTGGTGGGGATCATCTCTTATTTATGTTTATAATTGTAGAATGAAGTGAAAGAAAGGCATTTGTAACACAAATGATTAGTCTGGGTCATGTAGGTTCCACTATGAATCTGATATGTTTGTGAAAGGAAATGAAGCAAACATTGACCACTTCACCACATCATCTGAATTTCCATTTACCTCAGCAAACATTTTTCCCTGATCTTTACTACTAATAATTCTTCTCTACACAATGAATACTATTAATAATTGCCTACAAATGAGTACCCAGCTTGTGGGGCAGGGGGCAATGTGTAGCCTGCATACTGTAATTAAAACTGTAAACTGCCCAGAGACTGCTTGAAGTGGTAGGGTGGTATAGAAGCAGAACACTTTGCTTTGCTTTGCTTATCAGGGGAAATGATGTCCAATCTTACACTTATATTCCCATACCATGAAATTTTGTTGATTTGATATTTTGTTCCCAGTTTGATAAATATTATTTATTGGCTCTGATTCTCCTCTGAATAGTCATTAGTCACTAGATCTAGAGTCATTTTGGGCCTCAGGGTTCAAGATACCACCTAGAGTCTGAGGGAATCACTAACCTTCCTCCCTCTTTTCACACAGAAACAATCTTTCAGTGAGTAATCTTGAACATGAAGCATATTTGACATCAGTGTAAGTGGCATTAATATTTGTGCACTCCTTTCCACACCCAGCTGGTACCAGGGCACACCCACTGATACCCATTTCTGCCATTGTTATTCAAGACTCTTAACACTTGCGTCACCACAAAAGCTCATCTTCTGCCACATCATGGAGATCAGGAAATGGGGAGCCACCAACATTGCAACCCTAGAGGGGGAGGACCAAAGAACATTTCCCACCAACTCACCCAAATTCTCCTAGTTAGGTTTCCACTGCTCAAAAAAAAAGGTGGTGGTGGTAGGTGGGTTACTCAATATGCCAAATATTTTATTCTAAAGAACCCATGTTGGAAGGAATAGAATACCTTTACTATGGTGGATGCAAAGCCTTCCCTTTGCAAACCCCTTTCTCCAAAGTCTTATCTTGCTTCCACAGATGGTGGGGTTTTTTTGTTTGTTTGTTTGTTTGTTTGTTTGTTTTTTGCAAATTCAGTAGCAGACACATTCACCTGGCCTTCCATCAATAGTGACCCACAATACTAGAATTGCTCTGGCTGGATGTAATCCTGTACTCATTTAATAGTAATCCCTGATGAACTACACAGGATTTACAGTACTTGTGAACAGACAGGAATAGGATTCCATTGTGAGGAGTGTATTTCAGTATGGCTGGTCCTTCCCTGTATACTAAAGCTCACTCCTGTCTGGTGAAATGCCAGTGCACAAGCTGTGGCTGACAGATAAATACAAAATGTGGCACAGAGTATGTTTGTACTATAAAAGTGTAGTAGTTTAACAGAACTGTGCTATAACACTTTCCTATGGAATCCTGAGATTTTTCATTGGGCAAAATTCACTGCTGGAGAGTTCTTCTATCCTTCCCTGAACTACAATACTAAGTCGAAAACTCTAGTGTCTAGTGGAGAACTCTCTGACCTTCAATCTCACATTTCTACAGAATTGAGCTGGGCTGCTTAAATTGGTATCAGACTGACACTTTGGGAATGATACTGAGCACAAGAGGTATCCTGTAGATCAGTGTTTTTCAACCCTTTTTGGGCAAAGGCACACTTGTTTCATGAAAAAAAACCACGAGGCACACCACCATTAGAAAATGTTAAAAAAATTAACTCTGTGCCTATATTGACTATATATAAAGTAATTCTCTTGAATAGGAATCAAATAAACACAAAGAAAGTATTTTATAATTACTTTATTATGAAATAGTAAGTAAACAGAAATATGAAAAATTATAAAATACTTTATTCAGTGCGCAACCTGGGTCTGTTTGGCTGAACACAAAGCTGATATTCTTCAGCTTTTCCAACGGCACACCAGGCAACATCTCGCGGCACACTAGTGTGCCACGGAACAGTGGTTGAAAAACACTGCTGTAGATGACATCCATGGCAGCAGTCAAGATGGTCTATAAAATACCTTCTTGTGCTCACTATCATTCACAAATGAACACCAAGCAAAGGAAAATGCCAGATGACTCTTGATTTATTGGTTAATCACTTCTAACCCAAGCACAAAGCATTTCACGGGGCTTTTTAAATAACAACTTTGAAAGTGAAGACAAAACTATATCTTGCAGATCATCTTGAATATTGTTATGTGTAGAGATGGGCACGACTCAAAAAATGGTGTTTCGTTTGTCGTTTGTCGTTTAGGGGGTCCGTTTCGGTTCGTTTTCGTTTTTCATGAATTTTTTGCAAAAAAAATCGTTTTCGTTTCGTTACATAATGAAATGAAAAAACGAAAATGAAAAAATGCTGTTTCGTTAGCATTCATTACAGTTCAATGTATTTGCCGCAACGAAAACGAAACGCACGACAAAATTTCTGTTGTTTCGTTTCGTTTCGTTTCATTTTGGAGACAAAATTTGTTTTTCGTTTCGTTATGTAACGAAACGAAAAAACGAAAATGAAAACGAAAAATTGCTCGTTTCGTGCCCATCTCTAGTTATGTGTATTGTCAACATTCAATTGCCCTTTGCTATGCAAAGTTTGGTATCCTTTTTCTTGCCGGCATTGAAAGCATGATATTGTGCAGCAATATTGGACCATTTCCTGTCATTTTGAATCATGGATACAGAAGTACAGTACACTACATTCATAAATCAGAGCTTTTTTTAAAAAAAATTGAATATACAGTGATTCCCCCACCCATTCGCTGTTCATATACTGCGGTCCCGCTATATGGCGGGACCACATTATATGAAAAAAGCCCCCTGGGGTAAGTGGGGAAAGGCCTGTTTCAGGCCTCCCTTACTTACCCCAGGACTGGCCCTGCCCGAACGGGCCTGCAAGAGCCTTTCTAGGCCTGTCGGAGGCCTCAGAAATGCTTTTTGACAACCCAGAAGTGACCTACAGTTTACCAGAAGTCACTTCCAGTTCACAGGGAGGCCTTTTTGGGGCCTCCAGAAGGCGCGGGAAGGCCCTTGCAGGCTTGTTTGGGGCTGTGCCAGGCTGGGGGTAAGTACAAGAGCCCTCAGCTAGGCACCCCAGGCCCGACCCAACCTGCACCTGCATATTGCCTGTGTTGGCCAGGATCCGGTGATTTAAGATTGGGTACTAGCTGTTTCTAAATTAAAACATTTAGTTCCCCATGTACCTTAGACAACATACTTTGCAAGATTATCCACACTTCCACATCTTCTGAAGACTGTCTAGGTAAAACCAGATGGGTATCTTTACTGTAATGAACTCATGATGAATAATCTGTGCTAAGTATTAGCTGAAACAAAATTAATCTAATTTAACAAAAATAAATTTAATACATTGTTACAAAGTTATATGGAGATGGTACTTAACACAAGTAAAATTGTATTAGATAAATAAGGAAGTAGCACCTTTGTGCTGGAGGTATAAGAAGGAAAAAGGAACTCACTGTCATATGTGGTGGACTTGTGAAGAAAAACAAAAGGAATGGATAAAAGTTTTTAATGAGATAAAAGAAATTAATATAGAAAGATGTCCAAGATTGGCATTGCTAAACATAGTTAGAAATAGTCAAATATAAAAAGAGGTAAAAATTTGATTATAATTATAGCAATAAGTGCAAGATTAATAATGGCAAAAAATTGGAAAGATAACAAGAAGTTGAATATGGAAGAATGGTATGATGAAATTTGGAGTTCAGCCATCAATGATAAACTGACTTGTGAATTGAAAGTTACCAAAAGGGCTGTTGAAAGAAAATGTTTTTAATCAAATTTTGCATAAATATTTGGAACATGCATTTCTAAAACATACACCACCTGAAGAATCAGTTCAATTATGGAAGGAGATGGGATGCATAGGATAAAACAAGAAAAGTAACTATGAAAAAAGTGTAGGTATAGCAGTATATTTGGATATGTAGTAAATCTAATGTTATATAATGTTATATAAGGTAATGCTATATAATCCTGAGGGTGGAGGGCATTATAGCACAAATGTGTTGTGGGGAATACATGAGCTGATTATTTTGTTAATTAAATATAATAAAGAAAAAGCATAAATGATATAAAAGGCAAAACATCCAGATTTCAACATGAATAACATATTGACATATTTCCCAGTTTGGTATAGTAAGATTCCAAGTGTGTTATAGCAGATAATGATAGATTTGGTCTCTTCAGAACAGAATTTGAATCCACGTGCAGTCATGGAACCTGTCTGGGGGAAAAAACTCTTCCTTAAATATCTCATTTATCTTGAAAGTGTGGTTATTAAGTTGGTTATTAAGGGTGGTTATTGTTATGGTGGTTATTAGTTCCAACTTAACAGCACAAAACAAACACACAAAAGATTTATAACAAAAGAGACCTCTTGGTAGTGGGGTGGCTAAAAAATCTTGTAAATTAAATAAATAAATAAATAAATAAAATCAAGCTATATAAACAATACAAAACCATTAAAATAATATTTTCTATAAGAAAACATTTCTTCAGAAAACATATAGATTAGTAGTATTTTATATCCTCAGGCACCATTTCAAACCAAAGGAGCTTCTATCACTTTTTAAACAAAAACCCTTTTCCAGATTAAGTGTCATGTAAAATTTTATTAGGGTGACAAACTAGCATTCAGGAGACCCAACTTTAAATTCCCTCTTGGCCTTTGGAGTGTTTATACATGTAAATAGTAAAAATTACTTATGGTTTTAATCAAAGCACTAGTAATTAATTTGAATATCAATTGCTGGCACAAACACACAAAAAGGGGAAGACATGATTTTACTCTAGGCAAAATAATGTTTTTAAAATCTAAAATGATTCCAGCTGCTATATGCTAATTTCTCTAATTTATAGGTTATAATTTATTTATTATAACAGCCAACAAGAAATTCATTTGTGGTAGTGGGACTGGCAAAACCACTCCTTAAATATCTCTCTGATCTTAAAAGCCCTGTTAGGATCGCTATAAAGTTATTTCAACTTGATGGCACATAACAAAAGTTGCATCAGAATGTGGATGAGATGCACACTCACATTCGACTCAAACGTCTGTTTCCTTAAGACTCACTCCTAAGGCAAGGGTCCATTTCACTACAAGTAGTACACTATGGTGATAAACATTGATATTCCTTTGTTGCATGCCCAAAGTACACGTGCATTTCTTGACCCACAAATGATATGTACTGCATACACAAGCCTGCCTTGTATTGCTTTTTATTTGAGGGGCATCTTTTGGAAAGTTTTGTAGAGCTTTTGGCCTGATACACTTTCTTCCTTGGGTTGCCTACCCAAGGTATTTTTCAGAACTGAACCATCTCACTTGAACCCTCATAGGACTGTTAATCAGATACCATAATAACAAGCTGAAATAATGTTTGGCCTTTAGTTATTATGTCAAAGCAATGTAACTTCTAAAAAATTTTCTCAATGTGGTACTCAGTACCACCTGGAAATTAGCTCCAGAGGGTTTCTCAGCCCCCCACTCCAAGCTGTGTCCTAGGCTTTGTAGTCACGGATGATTCAGTGAGGAGCTTGCTCTCTCCCAGTTCCACAGATAGAAGCAATTCCATTAGCAGTAGTGACTAGCCTAATGTTGGATTTAAGATGCAATTCAGAAATACAAATCATGGCTAAGCATAGTCATGGCTCACTGGACCATCCCTAAAATAATCTGAGTTTTATCTTAATTACTAAATTTCCCAAAGTACCTGCTGTTCTAATAAGCCTCAGTCCTTTCCCTTGATTTTAATAGAGCATTGGCTGATAATATCAAGTAAATGTTTTGAAATGGGACACCTGAATCCTTTCCAACTCCATTATAATATCTATAATAAAGAATATGGTAAAGAATTGCTTGACCATCATCTTTACACACGTGTGTGTGCATGATTCCTTTGAGTTGAGAAAGAGTTTAAACTGATCATTGATTAATACCCCTGGCAAAGAACTCCTGGAAGGCAGTGTGAAACCTCTTCAAAATGCAAAGTAATAAGTTTTAAATATGCATTCTGTATTCTCGAAGGCTTTCATGGCCAGGATCTGATAGCTGTTGTGAGTTTTTCGGGCTGTTTGGCCATGTTCTGGAAACACAACTATAATATGTATTCTGTTTAAAGTTAGATGATCCAGTCTCAAGGTTTATGGAGAACTTGTTCCAACGGAAGAGGGTTCTCTATATTACTGCGCCACGCCACCCTTGAGATATGTTCCCGCAAGCAAACCCCGCCACCGCCGCAACCCCCATATCCCTGCCCCTGCCGCCCCCATGTCGCCCCGTCCCGCCGCCGCCGCTCTGCGACCCCCGCCGCAATCCCCGCCGCCGCGACTTCCCCGCAAAAATTCTCGCCCCGTCCCGCTGCCGCCGCCATGACCCCCAGTCTCCCGCCCTTTCGCCCCACCGCCGCCCGCGACCACCCCGCCTCCCGCCACCACAATCCCCCTGCAATCGCCCCTGCCTCCCGCCGCCGCGCGACCTGTCCCCCCGCCCCGCGCCGCGCACCGCCCCGTCGCCCCGCCGCGCCGCGACCCCCGCACCGTCGTCCCGCCGCCGCCACCGCACCTCGCCCCCGCCCCGCCGCCGCCGCCACAACCCCGCACCGCCCCCCCGCCACCGCCGCAAACCCCGCCGCGCCGCAATTGCCCCCATAAACGCCCCGCATCGCCCCGCGCGCGCGACCCCGCAATCGCCCCCGCAATCGCCCCCCAATCGCCCCCCGTCCCACCATCGCCGCCGCTGCTGCAACCCCGCAATTGCCCCCGCCCCGCCAGAAAGAAAGAAAGAAAGAAAGAAAGAAAGAAAGAAAGAAAGAAAGAAAGAAAGAAAGAAGGGAGGGAGGGGGAGGGGGGAAGAAAAAAAGAGAAAGAAAGAAAGAAAGAAAGAAAGAAGGGAGGGAGGGAGGGAGGGAGGGAGGGAAGAAAGAAAGAAAGAAAGAAAGAAAGAAGGGAGGGAGGGGGAAGAAAAGGGAAAGAGAAAGAAAGAAAGAAAGAAAGAAAGAAAGAAAGAAAGAAAGAAAGAAAGAAGGGAGGGAGGGGGAGGGGGAAGAAAAGAGAAAGAAAGAAAGAAAGAAAGAAAGAAAGAAGGGAGGGAGGGAGGGAGGGAAGGAAAGAAAGAAAGAAAGAAAGAAAGAAAGAAAGAAAGAAAGAAAGAAAGAAAGAAGGGAGGGAGGGGGAAGGAAAAAGAAAGAAAGAAGGGAGGGAGGGAGGGAGGGAGGGAGGGAGGGGGAGGGGAAAGAAAGGAGAAAGAAAGAAAGAAAGAAAGAAAGAAAGAAAGAAAGAAAGAAAGAAAGAAAGAAAGAAAGGAGGGAGGGAGGGAGGGGGGAAGAAAAGGGAAAGAAAGAAAGAAAGAAAGAAAGAAGGGAGGGAGGGGGAGGGGGAAGAAAAGAGAAAGAAAGAAAGAAAGAAAGAAAGAAAGAAGGGAGGGGGAGGGGGAAGAAAAAAGAGAAAGAAAGAAAGAAAGAAAGAAAGAAAGAAAGAAAGAAGGGAGGGAGGGAAGGAAATAAGAAAGAAAGAAAGAAAGAAAGAAAGAAAGAAAGAAAGAAAGAAAGAAAGAAAGAAAGAAAGAAAGGAAGGGAAGAGGGAAAGAAAGAAAAAGAAAGAAAGAAAGAAAGAAAGAAAGAAAGAAAGAGAAAGGGGGAGAAGGAGGAAGGAGAAGAAAGAAAGAAAAAGAAAGAAGGGAGAAAGGAAGGAAGGAAGGGAGGAAGGAGAGGAAGAGGAAGGAAGGAAGAAAGAAAGAAAGAAAGAAAGAGGGAGAAGGAGGAAGGGAGGAAGAAAGTAAGTAAGTAAAGGAAGGAAGGAGGGAGGGAAAGAAAAAGAAAGGGAGAGAAGGAGTGAGGGAGAGAGGAAGAACGAAAGGAGGAGGAGGAAGAAAGAAAGAAAATGAGGAAGAAAGGAAGAAAAAGAAAGGGAGGGAGGGAGGGAAGGGAGGAAATAAAGGAAGAAAGAAGGGAGAGGAGAGGTGAGAGGAAGAAAGAAAAAAGAAAAGGGGGAAAAAGAAGAAGGAAGGAAGAGGGAAGGAAGGAGAGAAGGAGGGAGGGAGAAAGAAAGAAAGAAAGAAAATGAGGAAGGAAGGAAAGAAAGAAGGGAAGGAAGGAGGTAGAGTAGGAGGGAAGGAAGGAAGGAAAGAGAGGGAGGGAGAGGGAGAGAAATAAAGAAAAAAGAAAGAAGGGAGAGGGAGGGAGAGAAAGAAAGAAAGAAGGGAGAGAAAGAGGAAGGAAGGAAGGAAGGAAGGAGAGTGGGAGGAAGGAAAGAAAGAGGGAGGGAGGGAGAGAGAGAAAGAAAGAAAGAAAGAAAGAAAGAAAGAAAGAAAGAAGGGAGGGAGGAAGGGAGGGAGGGAGGGAGGGAGAAAGAAAAGGGAAAGAAAGAAAGAAAGAAAGAAAGAAAGAAAGAAAGAAAGGAGGGAGGGAGGCCTCATATCAAGGAAGGGCAAAGGGTCCTTTTCTTAGCCCCGGGGAGGAAGTAAAAACATTGAAATGACTCATCGCACAACACTGGGGCTTGAGTACGGAGATGAGCACCGCCCCTAGAGTGGGAAACGACTAGCACGCATGTGCGTCCAGCGGCCGGGGGCATTTACATTTTTTATCTTATTAAATCAAAACAAGCGGGCCAGGGAAAAATTATCAAGCATTTACCGGTCCACGGTGATAAAAAGGTTGGGGAGCACTGCTCTATATTACTGCGCCTTTGCTTGAGATATGTTTTCAGTCTTGCACATGTCTGTGAAAATTCTCAGTCATCCAGGTGAGTTTATCTGGAAGTTGAGTCATGGCAACTGGACTTCTTTTCTTGAGAGATTGAAATGACTGACAAAGGGCGTTTATACACGACCCCTAAGCTCCGCCGCAAATGGCTGCAAGCTCCGAACCTTAAAAATGTTTACCCACCAGCTCCGGAGTTTGCAGACAATTAAATGTGACCCCGCCCACTTTAGCGCGACCCAGCGCACTTTTCTTGTACCTGCTTTTTGATGGTGAAAAATATTTGATGCAGAGGGTGCCTGAGCTCTCCTCGCTTCTTTCTGTTGTTTTTCTTTTGCCTTCACCCCTTAAAGAGGAACCAGGAAGTAAACGGAGGTCGGAGCAATCTCCACCAGCACCGGAGGTAAGAATGCATTCTTTTGTCTCTGTCTAAGGCTTTTTTTTCCTCCCTCCCCTCACGCAGACAGAACAAAGAAGTGCGGAGCGGGTGGGGACGGAGGAACAGCAATGAACCCTCAAGATCTCTGGTCCGAATTTAAGGGACCAGCGGATCTTAGGGGTCGTGTAAAAAGGTCCAAAGCTGTTTGGATGAGCAGCAAAATGTTTCACTCTCTCAAGAAAAGAAGTCCGGTTGCCATGGCTCAACTCTTTCACATCCAAACCCTATGGAAGCAGCTACAGAAAATTCCAAACAAAAACAAAAACAAAAACCCTTCACACAAAATAACCCTCTTCAAGTATTTGCAAAGGGGTTTTTTGGAACTGTGGAATTTGCAACACTGGAACCCTGCAACTGGCTGAGGGAACTCTTTAACCAAATTGTGAGGGAGAAGATACCCGACAACGTAGCATGACAGTGCCAATCTGGAAAAAGAAGAGGAATCCTGCCAAATGCACCAACTACAGAGTGATTAGATTACTTGCTGATATTCCTAAAATGTTTGAGAGAGTCATCGACACACAAATCCACACCATAGTCCAACTAAGTGTCAGTCAAGCTGGCTTCATCAAGAACTGTGGAATGACTGATGCAACCCATGCTGCCCAGATGCTACTTGAAAAACACAGTGAGAAAGGAAACCAGTGAATGCAGAGTTCCTTGACCATGAGAAAGCATTCAACGTGACGTCATGGAGTCCCAGAGGAACTTGTTAGTTTGGTCAAACTGCTCTATGAGTCACCAAAGAGCCATGTGCACGCTACTGCTAGATGATTGAAGGATTTTTGAATCACGGTTGGGGTCCAACAAGGATTGGCACTCTCCCCGCTTTTCCTTCTGGTTGTGGACACAGTCACTCACTATCTGCATTATCCAGCAACCTGGATACTCCTTTACACTAACAACATCATAATAGCACTGGAGAGTAAGGCAGATCATGAGCACCAAGGCCAAGCATGGAGTGACTGTCTGGTGATGTTTGACCTGTGCCTGCATGTGAGGAAGACAGAATATCTGATGGCTGACCCAGATGAATATGATATGATCCAAATGGATGGTATCAACCTACCGAGAACTAAAGCATTCAAATACTTTGGTTCCACAATCACGGCTGATGGGAGTCTGAATAGCAAAGTCACATAAAGATAAAAATGGTGTATCATGTGCAACAAAAATATCAGTGATTATTTAAAGTCAACTATCTAGTGTAGCATCGTAAGACCTCTTGTGCTCTACATGTAACATTGTTACTTCTAAGCTCAGAGTCAGAGCATTACCTTACAGGCAATTTGTGCCAGAACTGCTGGGGTGTGTGTTGTAATGCATGAATGACAAATGTTGACTTGAGTGAAAACACCACCACCATTTAGGTGGCTCATGTCATGAGAGTGCTGATTACGTATCATAATCCTAAACAAGATAATATGTTTCTGTCCGCAGGTTACTCAGATTCCTGTTACTCAGAAACAAAGCTTCCTTTGCCTTCAAGGACTATTTTATCCTCAGTCGTAGGAGTGACTCTTCTCCCTCCAGTATCTGAAACCACCCTGTACAGACAAGGGTCTGGCAGACACTGATTATTGTCTTCCGTTCTGTGATACTTAGTTCACCTGGCACCAGGTCAAAAAGCAGGGCTGTCATTCTCTTCCCTTGCTGGAGTGTGTCTGCAATCCTATTTCAGAACATTCATGTCATCTTTTATGGAAAAGAAAACAAAAAACTCAGAACAACAACAACAAGCCCTTATGTTCTTGAAGCATCTTGTGAAAACATAAACAAACTCTGTAACCTTAAGGCATTATGGGGAAATGAATACATGTTGATAATTATTGCTTTGGGTTCCACTTTATTCAATCTTGTGGTGAGTAGAATCTTTGTTTACACCTAGGCTAAATTGCTAAAATGCAGACCAGGTCATGATTCAAAAATGATATTAACTGAATTGTGTTTATGGAAGAAAAATCTAGAGTATTATGGCTGTTGTTTGTGACAGTAGCTTGCTTTACAGCTAACTGCTGTTTTATGGCAATAGCTTGCTTTACAGCTGCTGTTTTACGATAGTAGCTTGCTTTACAGCTGCTGTTTGTGACAGCAGTTTGCTTTGTGGCTGTTGAATTATTTATTTAATTTTTTCCTCTGCCAACCGTGGATAACTGAATCAGTGGTTAATGAGTCAGTGGATACGGGAGTCCTATTCTACTGACTTTGGTATTTCCTACTGCCTCTTAAATGGGGAGAGGTAACAAGAGTCATTTCCTTGGCTGCTTCATTGGGCAGGGTCATGATTCTTGAAGTCAGTACTCTAACAAGAGACGAGGAGGGCTAACTTCTCATAAACTTGATTTATTGTATTTTTCTGTCTATATGGCACTATTATTTTCAAAACCATGACACTAAAAATTAAGGGGGATGTATAGACAGAAGTAAGCCTTTCCCGAGGGGTGGGGATGGGAAGAGAACCCCAACTGACCTTGCTGTTTCCCTTCCTTTGGGCAGCCTTTGTTTACTCTCCATACTTTTTTTTCAGAATTGGCGGGGTCTTTTCAGTGAGGAAAGGCTTGGAGGTTTAAGAAGTGCCTTTCCACACTGCTGGAGAGAAAGTGAAACTCAGTTTGAGCTCTTCTCACCCCACCCTCTGCTGTTTTCTTTTCTTTCTGGCTTGATTGCCCTCCTCTCAAAAAAGCAAAGCAGACCATCAATCAGAGGAGTCTTCAGAATGTGGAAAGGAAAGGAAACAGCGAGGGGTGGCGTAGAGGAGATCTTAAGAAAGATTTACTTTTTGTATTCATTTGCTGTCTATAAACGTGAGGGGTCTATTCTATGGGAGGGTCTTATAGATGGAAAAATGCAGTACTTTCATCCAGTGCCATTCCAGATGTGACCAGCTTTCAGGAGAAATTGTTCTTGTTATTTTCATTCACACTTCTCTCCCATCTTTCTACCACAGATTAGTGCTCTTACAAACATCATAAAACAGGATAAATGTAGCAAATAAAAATAGATACAGACATTAAACTATCAAAATCAGATAGAAGATAAAGGCACAAAATCATCAAAATCAACTTAGGTGGAAAACAGATTCTGTATGTACTTAAATACATATCAAAACAAAACATTGATATCTAGATATAACACAGTGGTGGCAGAGACCTGAAAATGGCTGTACCTGTGGATTCAGTTTACATTCTCAGAGAAATGTTAACCAGAGCACACCCAAATTTGGATTTAAATCCATCTGAAGCCCATACGGTCAGATTCAGTGATTCACTTGATAGTTGAGTATGTCGGAGCACAGGGGTTTAGAGTTTGATCCCCTACTGTGTCTTGTAGGATCAGAATCTGCCTGGAGGAACTTGGGCAAGCTACATGGTCCCCAAGTGCCCCCAGAACAAGGCAACAATGAGCAATTCTGACTCTCTGTACATAGGTACTGTGGAAAGTTCCACTGTAAGTCAGAATTGACTTGATGGCTTCATCCAGAGATACCATCCATCAGTGCTGTAGTCTCCATTCCTTCTGATTAGAATCATAGAATTATAGAGTTGGAACAGACCTCAAGAGCCATCCACTCCAACCCCCTGCCATGCAGGAAACCCCATCACAGTATTTCTGACAGATAGCCCTCCAGCCTCTGCTTAAAAACCTCCAAAGAAGGAGACTCCACCACCCTCCTTGGCAGCATACTCCACTGCTGAACAGCTCTAACTATCATGAAGTTCTTCCTAATGTTTGAATTGAATACTTGTGTATTTATACTTGCATAGCTTTATCTTCAAGTATGGAATGGTTTCCAGAGGTGGGGAGAGATTATTTAGGAATTGTGATGTCAACCACTTTAGCTATTTCTGTTTTCCATAGGGAATGTTTTGGCAGTACCAGCAAACTCCCAATGTGCTTTCAAGAAACCATTGGCCTAGTGAAACCATGTGTGAAAGCTGTGTTGGAACAGGTTGATTCTCAGAAAGAGAGAGAAACAGCAAATAATAAATAAATAAATAAATAAATAAATAAATAAATAAATAAATAAATAAAAATGTGGTGGCTGGATGTTTTGGTCTAGAGCAGTAGTTCCTATCCTTGGGCAACCCCTTGGACATTCTTGCAACTCCCAGAAACCCTGGGCAGCACATATAGAAGTGAAGGCTTCTGGGAATTGCAGTCCATGAACATCTGGGTTATTTAACGTTGGGAACCACAGTTCTAGCATATAAAAGCAGTAACTACAGTAATTCGCAACTACAATAATTCATCTGTGTAATAGTAGAATCTGACACTGTTTGAGCACATTCATACAAACATTATATTTCTTGATGGAATCAATTTGCTTAATTTTTTCACGTACTGTGACTGTTCCATCTGAAAATATACTCACAGGAAACCAGTACTGGTGATCAACTGTAGCGTAGAAATCTGCAATTAACAAACATTGATGTGACATGTTTCCAAGGGGCATCACTATTTCCACTCATTAAAATCCTTGCCTTCCCTCCAAACCACAATTGATGTAAAACAAATAATCTGTTCTTTGAAGAGCAGCACATCATCCTACTGTGAGCCTTCTGATCTAAGCATGCTGAGACCCTTTATTCAGGAGAACAAACGCTGAAGAATCCCCTTGGGTAAGAATAGGGAAAAACATGGAACCAGGATGTACAAAGAACTGTAACAGTTTCTGAGTCAGCAATTTAAAGGAAGACACCTTAAATATATATTTTAAAAGCCAATCTCTACCCAGGAAAATACTTTGCCATGCAAGGCTATTGGAAGGGAAACCCTTGACTGACAAAGTTGTTTGGATGAGCAACGAAACATTTCAATCTCTCAAGAAAAGAAGTCCAGTTGCCATGACTCAACTTCCAGATCTGAGAGATGGTTGTCTAATTTTCTCTCTAAAGTCTCCAGCACTGGAGCAGTCACCACCTCTCAGGGTCATTGGTTCCATTGCTGTACTGCTCTGACAGTTAAGTTTTTTCCCCCTGATATTCAGCCTAAATCTCAGTTCCCTGAACTTATGCCCTTTATTACATGTCCTGTATTCTGGAATGACTAAGAACAGATGCTTTCCCTTCCTATATGACTACAGCTATCTTTCAAGTATTTGAACAGTGTTATTGTTTCTCCACTCAGTCTTTTTTTCCCTAAGCCAAACATGCCCAGTTCCTTCAGTCTGTCCTCATAGGGCTTGGTGTCCAATCCCCTGATGATCTCAATTGCCCTCCTCTGAACTTATTCCAATTGGATGGTGTCCTTCTTAAAGTGTGGTATCCAAAACTGGACACAGTATTTAAGGTGAGACCTGACTAGTGTCAAACAGAGACAGTCCACTACCTCACAAGACCTGGAAAATATGCCTGTTAATACAGCACAACATAGCATTGACATTTTGAACCTATTTCACACTGCTGTTTCATATTCAGCTCATGATCTGCAACAATTCCAAGATTCTTCTCGCTTGTAGTGTTACCAAGCCAAGTATCCCCCATCTTGTAACTGTACATTTGGTCTTTCTTTCCCTAAGTACAGAATTCGCACCTGTCCCTGTTAAATGCCAGTATTTTTACTGCTCAGTCCTCAAGACAATCAGGATAGTTTTGAATTTTGTTTCTGACTTTCAGGGTATTGGCTATTCCACCAAATGTTGTGTTTTGCAAATCAGATCTGTATTCCCTGCACTTCCTCATCTAAGTCATTAATAAAAATATGGGAGAGTACCAGGCCCAGGAGAGAGCCGTGGGGTTCTCAACTTGTTACTTCCTTCCAGTTTGAGAGGAAGCTATTGAAATGCAATCTCTGAATATGATTTTTAACCAAATGTATGTCTATCAGTTGATCTATCCAGCATACACCTGGTGAGCTGGATAATCATGGGGTACTTTGTCAAAGGCCTTGCTGAAGTCAAGATGTTACATCTATAGTATGCCCACTATCTATCATTGGATTTATTCTTAACAAATTTGGGTTGGCTTCTGGTTATTACTTAATTTCCCCTGGGATTCTGTAATTCCCTGGTACATCCCTTTTGCCCTTTTTGAAGATGGAGATAAAGTTAGCCCTCCTCCAATCATCTGGCATTTAACCCGTCCTCCATAATTTTATGAAAATAGACTGCCAATTCCTTCAGTATCATTGGATGCAGTTTATCTGGTTCTAGGATCTGAACTCAGTCAAAGTACAGTGGACCCTCGTATAACAGTTTGTATAGCATAAAATCTGTACAACATAAAAATTTCTGGAGATAGGGGAAATTTGCTTAAAAGAATTGCCTATGGGGCAAATCCATACAACATAAAATTGTTGTGATTAGGGATTACTCCATTTTTAATGCATTCCTATGGGAAATTTGTACAAAGGAAAATCTGCTGAACAGAATTTCATTTGTTATGAATTAATTCCTTTATGCAAGGTACCACTGTACTGATATACTCCTTGACTATTTGTTTATCAATCTCAACCTGCAATCCTGTCCCTTCCCCTATATAGCAGCCAGTTGTTAAATCTGGAGACTTTGAACAGAGAATGGGAAAGAGTTGTGAGTACAGTGGCACTGGAAACAGCTTTGGCAACTGTGACAGTCTTAGAAGTTACTTTCTGTGGGATCTGTGTAAAATACAATACCTACACAAAAGTCTTAGGACTCTGTTGTCTGCTCAACATGTAGATTTGTAAAGAATTCCCTAACAAAAGACACCATCATAGGTATCCTGTGTTTTCTCATCTAAAGGAACCAAAATCTTGTAGCACTGCCCTATTTGAAACAGTCTGGAGAACTTAATGGTCTATAGCAGTGATGGCGAACCTTTTAGAGACCGAGTGCCCAAACTGTAATTCAATACCCACTAATTTTTTTTGCAAATGCCAATACAGTAATTAAACCTGTATACAGGTGGCTATGAAGGGGCGATATCAGGTGCCCACAGAAAGGGCTCTGAGTGCCACCTTTGGCACCCGTGCCATAGGTTCGCCATCACTGGTCTATAGTTACATTCAGTGGGCCCCTCAAGCCTGCTAGAGCTCGCAAAGGAGGACTGTTTCAGGTCTAGCAACTGTGCTCATGAATTGAGATAGGATAAGACCTGAAGCTCCTCTGAGATCTTCTACATTTGTTCCCAATTTGAGAAATGTGCTGTCGTGGTGGAAACTGAGTGTTTCAGCAAATGTAGAGTTCTAAGCATTTTAGCATAATATCAACAAGCAGATTATGGTCTCATTATATAACTGCAAAGAATCTAGGAAAGACACCAATGTCTTGGACACAGGTGTACTGCTGAAGTTAGGAACTCTTGGCCCGCCAGATAATCTGCTGTACAACTCCCACAATCCCTCACCTTTAATATTATCTTAGTCTTTCAAGCTAGATAAACCAAGGTAAGTCCCCCCCCACTTCCCCCACAACAGAATACACTTACAAGGGAAGAACATATTTTAAAAGTTCCTCTTGCAATGTTTTTAAGCAACTTAGTAAAATGCATTAAGCAAAGCTTGAAACCAAATAAACAGGAACTAATAGAGAACTGTCTGGTTTGGATGAGCTAAGCTGAAAGGTGTGGTGGTAGACTCTGGAAACTTCTGGTGACTCAGAGGGAATAACAAGCTGCAAGCTGAAGGACCAGCCCACACAAGAGTTTCCATCTGTCTTCTCTAATTCTCCATTTGAAAATACAAATTGTGTAGGTATTTTATTTTACACAGAAAGATGCACTGAAACCCCAATGTTGTCTTGCTGTTTCTGTTTTTAAATGCAGGGACGTCCAACACAAACCTTTGTGTGGGTGAGAGATGAGCCAGTGAGTGTGTGTTACACAAATGTGGATGGAAAGGCAAAGAGGGCAACATTAATGGGATCACCCCCATAATATTTGAAGTTACATATTTCTGACCAGCCTTTCAGCCTGATGCAGTGTCACACCTTTAATGGCTCAGAACAGTAATGAAAACACAGAAATAAAATAACCACTTAAATAATAATTTACCATCCTAAAGATAGTTACAGTGGGCAAAAGTAAGTCTAGATCTCAAGGAAATAAAAAGGGCCAAGCAATGTTCACATTATGCAGAAAGATAATGTGCCAGTATAGGAAGAGAGTTCCTTGCTCTTGGCTTAAGTCAGGAATGGGCAACTTGTGGTTTTCTTTGCTGTTACTGGGTTCTTGTCCTCAACCACACAGACCGTCCTGGCTAGGGCTGATGGGAATGCCACTTCAGCAACCAGTAGACTCAGCTTCCCCAACTTTATCTAGAAAAAAGGCCCATCTTCTTCATGGCACAGCATGCATGAAGAAAGCCACCATTGAGAACGAGGATCTGAACTTGTCCAAAATCCTAACTCTTCCAAAGAAATGAGGCCATGGGACAGCATGAAATACAGTATGGGATAAGAAAAAGGCAATCTAAAAAGGGTCCTCAAAAAGGCCCCCAAAGTTTGAATCTCTAAATAAACAAGTGAAGACTGTTTGAAAACTTTGAGGACCCCTGGTCTAAAACAAGGAAGACAATACCTTCAGCAAGAAATCATTGGGCATAAAATCCACAAGGTTGTCAATAGGTTGTTCAGTGTAAAATGTTCTACACCAGTGAAGTCACCTTGACACTGTCATCAAGATGTGTTTATTCTGGAGGTAAGCTTTTGACTAAAGTTCTCAGGAGGGGAAGCCTCAAATATGCACCATTCATTCTAAAGAGCAGTTTCAGCAGAGTGCCTAAGGGTTTGAACTCTGAATCCAGTTTGATCTCAAATATCTCATTTAAGGCTGTCGGGCCAGGAGATTTCAGGCCTCAAGAGAGATAGAGAAAGGACCGGCAAACCTGAGTCTGAGGGCCAAAACTGGAAAGTACTGTAGCAACCCAAGAACTAGGAACAAAGCCTTAGCCAAGGTATTCTTTCCTATCTTCAGCCATGCAATTGGAAAAGGTGAAAAAGAAACATGACATACTTCACCACCACCACCACCACCACCACCACCACATGGTGTCAACTTAATTTCAGATTATCTCATTGCCATTCCTTTCTTCTGATAGTGCTCCAGGACTTTGCTGGTTGCCTATGGCGACACAGGTTGGTTTTTTTCCTAGGAAGCACAGCAGGGAAATTTTTCAACCTAAGACACTGAGTTACCTAGCCAGCCTTGAAAATAATACTATGCACATGTTAAGTATACTCAGTGTGGTGTAGTGGAAAGAGTGACAGACTAGGACTCAGAAAACCAGGGTTCAATTCCCCACTTGGTCAAGGAAAGTCACTTGTGGGGGTGGGGTGGATCTGGAAAAAACTACTACTTCACAGCAAGGCAGGAGGTGGAGTTTACCTGAGGTTCTTATTGGGAAACAAGTACTTTAGTAAATGATACGTCTTTATGTATTCTTTATCTATGTGTGATTGCCACATTAAGTGGTGTGTGTGTGTGTGTGTGTGCGCGCGTGCATGCATGCGTGCGTGCGTTAACAAATTTCTGAAGGGTGTCTCTTCAGTTATGTTTCATCAGTGAAATGTGTCTTCTGTTTGCCTTAGCAGTGGCAAATTTCAGGAATCTGTTTTACTGCTACTTAAGTGGTTTGACGAAGACTTCAGAGCTGCTGGCATTCTAAACAAGCTGAGCAAACAAGTGTGTGCATATAGTTTACCCCATGGTGCCCTTTTTAGGTCTGACCTCCTGCGGCTGATGGTGGACTCTCTGTTTAATAAAATGGTGTGGCAAGAGAAGTCACGAAGTTCTTGCTTGCTTAGTGCCTGACTCACATCATGTATGATTTTCCATTCAAACAAAGCAACCTCCCATCAGCTGTGGTCACAGGAATGCTTGCTTAAAGGAAGACTATCAGATTGAGACAAGGGTCTGGCCAAGTTCTGTGGATGAGGCCGAGTCTTGAGAGAAAACAGGAGGGACAAAGGATATGGTAGTTGCAGAACAGCGCCTCTGGCTTCATGGCAGGAACCAAGGGATTCTCCATTTCTTAAGGAATTACCTGAACAATTGTCCACAAGAAAAAAGCACACAAGCAAGGGGCATTTGCCCAAAGGACAACATTTAAGAAATATAAACATATTATATACTGTATAGACAGGATATGAAGACAACTCATTTTTTAAAAAGAAGAGGGCATCCAAGAAATGTAAGCAACAGTCATGACAGGCCCCAAGAGCCACAGGGAACCAAGTTATTTTATTTATATGCTGCCTTTCTCTCCATAAGGGACAGCTCATAACAATTAAAACCATGTAATAATGGTTAAAATACCACACAAAATGCCATATTATAAGCTATTAAACATGAGTCAAGATTAGGCATGGGCCTTTCGTTTCGGAATGGGTCCGGTTCCAAAACGAATCAGGGCAGCACAGGTGCCGTTCGGAACCAGGATCCAGCCTCTGGAACAAAATCACCCATTGACTTACCTTGCCTTACCTCGTGTAGGGTGCAACTCCAATCAAGAAGAAGCCTCTGCCGCATCATTGTTCCTTCTCCCTGGTGCTGGCCAATCAAAAGGTCTGCAAGGACATGCATCATCCTCCCTCCCTGTCTGATTGGAAACGTCCAAAAGGAATGGTCCACTGCCAGATGATGGAATGTCAGTCCTTACCTGCAAATACCTCAAATGCCAACTATGGCACTGTTTTCCTGGGACTTATTTAGCCCCATGAGATAGACCAGATAAACCCTGGCAGCCTACCCACAATCCATATTACAAGGCACAGTAGAATCTCCTGCATTTCTGCCCTCAAGCCACCAAATGCCCTGAAGGAAAACACAAAAACATGTTTGGCGGTTCGGTGACTGAGACTGCACTACCCCCATTCCAGTGGGATGGTATTTCTGGTTCTGGTATGGCTATTTATGTGGGAGTATCACCTACCTTTGAACTGGGTTGGCTCAAGTGCATTTAGGAAATCAATGGCCAGAGCTGGGATTGAAAATAAATTCTGGCTAAAATCCCCTTCCTCTGTGAGAAATCAGAGCCCTGCAAAAATACACATGTGAACTTGAGGCCAGAGGTTAGTCTAACTCATTTTTGGGGCATAGTTCTCTTCTCTTTCTTCTCTTTAACATTAAACATGTAAAATTTCTTCACTTTATCATTAAACAAGTAAAATACTAATAATATATCACTAATGTAATTATGCTAGCCTTCAAGAAACAGAATGCAGACAGTCTTTTTGTCTCTGACAAATGAGAGAAGCAAAGGAAGAACATAGTTGTGGCCTGAAGACCAATCAGAAAACAAAGGAATTTGCATAATTTGCAAATTATGGGATCTGGGAAAAGCAGTAACAACTACATATAATCAGCACTCACATAATTCCTTCCTCTAATGATGGGTTCCCTTCTAGTTACTGTTGTTGCTTAGGTGCCCATCAAATTTCCCCTGACTTGCCTCTGCACCCCTATGAAAGGGGTAGGCTACCAAATGACTCCTTAGGGAGTCAGTCCATCTTTTATCTTGTCTTCCTCTTTTCCAACTGCCTCCCAGATTATTCCCAAAATTATTGTCTTTTCCAGAAAACCGATTCTCATTATGAGTCCAAAGTAGGTCATCCTCAGCTTCAACATTTTTGCGTATCAGCAAAGCTCTCTCCAGCACCACATTTAAAACAGATCATTCCCCACTGCCTGCCATCTTTCTTAACTGTTGAACTTCCACACCCATGCATGGTAAATGGGAAGAGAAGAGTATGGATGATCTTGCTCTTGGTTTCCAGTGACATATTCTTCTCTGGACAGTATCGTCTAATTCCTTCATTGCTGCTCCTCCAAGCTTCAGTCTTCTGATTTCTTGGCTGCAGTCTCCATTTGGATTGATGATTTAACCAAGGTATGCAAAATCTCTAACTATGGTATTTCAAATTCTTCATTTTTCAGTGTTCAAGTTGTGTATGTTTGTGGAGATTCTCAGTCATCCAAGGTTATCTGGGAGTTGAGTTGTGCAACTGGACCTCTTTTGGGATCTAAACATTTAGCTACTCATCCAAGTAGCTTCTTCAGTCTGAACAAGGTTGGTAGGACACCTCCAATTTATATAGTTCACCTTGGTTTCATCCCACCCTGGTTTGAATAGGCTCGTTAGATGGACAATGGCCTGGGGTGCGTGAAGGTCCCACCTATGCAGCCCTTCTCAACACCCATTAAGTATGGGTCAAAGCAGTGGCCTTCCTAGTGAAGGTGTGAAGTGGTTCTGATTTGTCTGGGGATCGATGAATGGGAGACAGATTGTGCCTAAATCTCCCACTCCTGATGAGAGGGATTTTCTATACACACATAAATGGCTTCCCTGACTCCTCTCTCAAACCACCTCCTATCTTCTCTGTCCAATAAGTGTACATATCCATCTTTGAATGAGTATCCTTTGGCCTTTAAATGAATTTGTGTATTTCTTCTGCAGTCATGATTTTGTACTCTTTATGTTCAACTGTGGTTCTTCTTCGTGGGCTCTGTGAATCCACACAATGGGTCTTCGCGCCTGCGCGCTTGAGTTCCCGGTCGTTCCAAGCTTAAGGCTTACAAGCCCCTCCCCTCTGGTGTGCATGCTCACCCATCTCCCGCCTTGGTGACTCAGTTCCTTTTTGCCTCCGCTGAGTGTGGTCGTCTTTCCACGAGCTCCTGCAAACAAAAAGGAAAGTGAAAACTTCATTCAAAGATTTAATTTCTTTTATTTCCTTTCCTCCCAGTTTTCCCACCCTCCATGTTTATATAGTTATTGTTTATTTCCAGCGCCCGCCCTTAGGGCGGAGGGGTTGTATACCCCCTCCCCCCATACTGGCAGGCGTGAAGGCCGTTTATGGCCGCGGCAGCACTGTTTAAGCAGTGTGAATCCTGCCGTAATAGAATTCCATTAGCTGACGGACACAGTTTGTGCCTTTTTTGCCTGGGCGAGGCTCATCAACCTGAACTCTGCCCGCATTGCAAAAAGCTAACAAAGCCCGCCCTTAAACATCGCCTGTTAAAGGCTTACTTGTGGGAAAAATCCCTCCAAACCATGGAAACCCACTCCTGAGGCTTCCATGCCTTCTACTTACTCAAAATACAAATCTTCAACCAAAGGCAAATCGATGGAGAAAGAAAGAAAAAAACATCTCCAGCCTGCTCTGATTCCGGAGAAAAGATCAAAGGAAATGGCCTCTGATGTGCGATCAACGACGGCGACGCCAAAACCACCCACACTCGTACTAACCGAGTCGCGCGGTGTAGAGGGGGTTCACAGTTCAGCACAGGTCGGCGCCCAGTCTCCTGATGCCACACGAGACGAGCCTTGGTCCCATGCCTTTGAAAATCAGGCAACGGGTACCCGTGAACCCCCTCATAGCCCTATGATTCTATCGGGCTTACCGCCGGGCCAGCTTGTCCATGTCACGGACATGGCCACAGTCAGCTACAACCCGTTGTCGCACCTACAGAATCTACAGGCTGCCTCCATGACCTCAGCTCTCCAGCATTCTGATGTGGAGGAGCAGGGTCTAGATGCCCCCAAGTGCTTGGGCGCTATGTGATCAGACATCGAAGAGAGAGGAGTCTCTGATGTCGGGCGTCCTGCAGAAGATCAACGCCCACTTGTCTCCCCGAGTCGGGGCAGAAAGAGGGTGAGGGTAGACTCTCATGATTCCACGTCATTCCCCTCATCCTCTCCTAGGCGTCAAAAATCTAGACATAGGCAGGGCAAGAGGCACCAACGTCATGGATCTTCCTCCTCCTCGTCCCCCGCACGGCATCATAAAAGCAAACGCTGTTCTAATAAGAGGCGACATCATGCCCGCATGGTGTCTAGCTCCTCAGACACTGATTCTTCTACCACTTCTTCATCCGCCTCCTCACAACATAAGAGGCAGCGAAGGAGTAAACCTAAGCCACTGGACCAGCGCCCTCTGGTGTCCAGCACTGACACCATTGCTGGTCTAGCCTTTCAGAGCCATGCCCTGCAAAGCCCCACTGACACCACACCGCAAGCAGTGGATCAGCAGGCGCAGCTGCCGGATTCGCCAGCTGCCATGCATCGCCCGTTAATGGGTGATTCCGACACAGGAGCAGCCTCTCAGAAGTCGGTCCACCCTCTCAATACCTAGACACTTTGAGACCGATATGCCAGACAAACAATCTTCCACCACAATGGAAGACTTTAAACATTATTCACAGATGATACACAAAATTGCACAAGTCATGGGACTTCAAGCGCAACTCCCAGCCGCAAGTGACTCGTGCAAATTATTTGGCCACTTGCACAAGTCCAGGCCACCTCCTTTGTGAATGGGATTTATTCCCTGTATGCTGGGAAAGGCCAAGGAGGTCTGGGCCAAATCCTCTGATTCCAAGGAGAATTGATAGCCTCTACAAGACACATAGTGAGGGCACAGACTTCCTTATGAAGCACCCCCTACTGAATTCGGTGAGAGTGGATGCCACGCAACACAGAGGGAAGTCCCATTCCAACACCACCCCGAGCAACAAGGAAGCTCAGAAGCTAGACCTCATTGGCAGGCGTCATTACGCTCTTGCCTCATTCTCCTTGAGAGCACTGAACTATCTGTGCGCAATGGAGGTGTATATCCATCACCTCCTACTCACTTTTCCGGACTTCATAAACCACATTCCGGAAGAACAAAGGGCAAAGCACAGGCCTCATACATGGAAGTTTTGTCTCTGATCGACTACCAGATGATAACTTCCATGCACATAACGAATTCAGCTTCTAAGCAACTGACGACTGCTATACATCTCCGTCGTCATGCCTGGCTCAGGACATCCAATATTACAGATGATGCAAGAAACCGTATAGAAGACTCCCCATTTGATGGGGAAGGACTCTTTGCGACATCCACTGATGCGTCACTGGACAACATCCAGAAGATGCATAAGGTTGCAAAATCTTATACACAACAAGGAGACTGGTTCATCGTCCTGGACCTACAGGACACTTATTTTCACGTCTCCATAGCCCCTCAAGACTGGAAATACCTCCGCTTCTGGATAGGAGGCTCAACTTACCAGTTCAAAGCCATGCCCTTTGGTCTCTCCTCTGCCCCGTGGGTGTTTACAAAGTGCATGGCACCGGTGGCGGCCTTACTCAGACTCCAGGGAGTCCACATCTTCCCATATTTAGACATTTGGCTCCGGGTAACACCTACAAAACAAGGGCAGAGAAGGATTGAGACCTCACCATCCGACTCCTAACATCCCTGGGACTTCGTCTCAACGAAAAGAAGTCCAACCTCATACCCTGCCAGTCAGTGCTGTACATAGGAGCACTTCTGGACGCTCAAAAAGCAAGGGCATACTTAGCGCCAGATCGCCCAATAAGAATCAAACAGGCTCTACACCCATTTCAGAGCCCCAACAAGGTATCTGCTCATCAGGCCCAACGCTTACTAGGCCTGATGGCCTCCACTACAGCTATCATACCGCATGCCAGACTCTGCATGAGACCGCTGCAGACATGGCTTCTAGCCAGGTTTCGACCTCACTGCGACCATCCAAACGGCTCAGAATTACCTCCTCTCTCCTCACCACCCTAAAATAGTGGAAGTCCTCCCGCAATCTCAGAGTGGGAAGGCCCTTCAAACAGTGTTACCCCTCCATTCAGATAACGATAGATGCCAGTACCACGGGATGGGGCACCACTTGCAACCACCTGTCGATCCATCACAGGTGGACACTCAGGGAGCGAGTTCATCATATCAACTATTTGGAACTCCTTGCCATTTTCAAAGCCCTCAAGGCATTCGAGCTCCTCCTTGCCCACCAGATGGTCCAAGTAATAACAGACAATACCACAGCACTTTTATTACTTGAACAAGCAAGGAGGCACTCACTCGAAATCTCTCCTGCACCTCACCCCCAAACTTTGGAGATGGTGCATAGCCAAGGACATTCACCCACAGCCATACACATCGCGTCATGCAACAACGTCACTGCAGACAAACTGAGCAGCCCCACACATGACAATCACGAATGGAGCCTATCAGAAGCAGTGTTCCGGATCCTCTGTACCAGAGGGGGAACCCTGACCATGGACATGTTTGCATCTCAAGCAAACACCAAGTGCAGCTTGTACTGTTCCAGAGCGGGAATCGGCAAACACTCACAGGGAGATGCCTGTGCCACCAGGTGGCCAGCCGGCCTCCTTTATGCATTCATAAGTGGGCATCCTTCCTACACTTCACTCGAGCTAACTCTCAACCCTCGAGTCCAACCAACATCCAGGTTCTCCTAGAATTCCTCCTCTTACTCTTTAACAGAGGACTATCCCTATCTACCCTAAGAGTCTACACTGCAGCCATAGTAGCTCAGTATTCCTAGTGGCAATCAAATCAGCCAGATGAGCTTCAGGGCTCGCTGCGCTCAGAGCTGACCCACCGTTTCTCAAATTCCACCACGATAGAGTGGAGCTACGTCCGGACATCTCTTTCTTAACAAAGATAGTGTCCTCGTTCCATGTGTCTCAGCCACTTATTCTACTAACCTTCTTCCCAAACCCAAGTACTTACCTCGAGAGGAAACTCCACTCCCTCGACGTCAAACGAGTGCTCCTCTTCTGCACAGCTAGGACAGCTTCTGTTAGAAAGACACACAAGCTCTTTATCAGAACCTCGGCACCATCTCGAGGTCATCAAGTATCCCCTCAATCCATCTCCAGATGGATTGTCACAACCATCAAAATGGCTTACAGCACTGCACATGTCTCCCTACCTGTCATGTCTCGGGCACACTCTACAAGAGCAGTAGCCTCATCCACTGCTTTCATAAAAGGAGTGCCCGTGGAAGACATATGTAAAGCGGCAACCTGGTCTCGACTGTCCACGTTCCTGAAGCACTACAAACTAGACGTCAGGTCGCAGACATCAGCCACATTTGGCAAAGCAGTTTTGACAACTGTGCTACCATGACTACCCTCCACCGGTAAGTCAGCTTGCCAGTCACCCATTGTATGGATTCACAGAGTCCACGAAGAAGAAATGCAGGTTACTTACCTGTAACTTAAGTTCTTCGAGTGGACCTCTGTGAATCCACACCACCCACCCGCCTCCCCTCTTTCCGTCATGGCTCGTTGTACTCTCTAAGGGTCAGCGGCGGACGAGAGGGGAACTGAGTCACCAAGGCGGGAGAATGGGTGAGCATGCGCACGGAGGGGAGGGGCTTGTAAGCTTTAAGCTTGGAACGACCGGGGACTCAAGCGCGCAGGCGCGAAGACCCATTGTGTGGATTCACAGAGGTCCACTCGAAGAACTTAAGTTACAGGTAAGTAACCTGCATTTCTGCTTTAGCATTTTCTTCTTTCACTTTCCCTAACAGGCGTTTCAACTCATTGGTTCCTTTCATCTGCATATTTTAAATTACCAATGTTTCTTCAACTAAGTTTTGCTCCTCTTTCATTTGAATCTAGTCTGGCATTCTCTTTAATAGGTTCTGCATACAGATATTGAGCAGAGAAGGTGATAAAATGCACCTTTGTCTGTTTGACACTTTTGCCTATAGGGAACCATTCTGCCCTTCCATATTCTGCATTTACAGTAGTTTCTTGTCCACAATACTCCCAGGCATCAGGGCAATCAAGCAGCTGCCCAAAGTACAGTTCAAAACTCACTGGTTTGGGGGGGCAATTAAAGGGGGGGAACTGCAGTCAATAAAAATGGAGCGGGGTACAATGCACTTTATTTTGCAGTCTGGGTATGCTCAGAGACACAGTAGCGTACATCGGTGAAAGATTTATATGGTGACAGAATTCCAAGTGAGAGGGCACCCCATGGTCTACCCTCACGCCCCACGGAACTTTTTCCTGTTGGCCGCTAGAAGGAATTACCCCAGGGCATGAAACGTGAAATGCGCTCCCTGAACAAAATTTACTCGCAATGGGTTCTAAGAAAGGAGATGCGTTTTAAACTCTGGGCACGCTCAGAGGCACAGTCTGTAGCCGGGAAGAAGGTTTCGCAGGAGGATTGCTATATGTGTGATGAAGGGGTTATTTGGGGGGGGGATGAATCACCGCGTTCTCAGTCTGGCCATGCCCAGAGGGTGTGAAACTTTTCAGCGGAGACAGTGTATAAGGACGAATGAAACCCAAAGGAGGGGTGCTACTTGTCCCCCCATTACGCCCGCAATCACATCGCCCATAACTTGAATTATTAAATGATGTCGGGGCTTCGATGCAACGGCGCACAACTGTCAGACCAAGGGATGAGTTTTTGTGTGTGGTTTGGTGGGGGGAATTAAAGGGGTGGGGGACACTGCAGTCATTAAAAATGGAGCCGGGTACAATGCACTGTATTTTGCAGTCTGGGTATGCTCAGAGACAAAAAAGTAGCGTACATCGGTGAAAGATTTATATGGTGACAGAATTCCAAGTGAGAGGGCACCCCATGGTCTACCATCACGCCCTACGGAACTTTTTCCTGTTGGCCGCTAGAAGGAATTACCCCAGAGCATGAAACATGTGAAATGCGCTCCCTGAACAACAGTCACTGTACGAAAGGAGATTCGTTTTAAACTCTGTGCACGCTCAGAGGCACAGTCTGGAGCCGGGAGGACGGTTTTGCAGGAGGATTGCTCTGTGTGCAGATGGGGATTTGGGGGGTCGGGAGGAATCACCTCGGTCTCTCGAAATGGTGTATGGAAGAATGCTTTTTGTTTTACACTCTGGCCATGCCCAGAGGCTGTGCAACTTTTCAGTCACTGTGCAACTTTCCAGTTCCAAAAAAGGAAAATCGTTTAAAACTCTTGGCACGCTCAGAGGCACAGTCTGAGCCCGCATGAGCCTCAGTCGTTACTGAAGAGAATAGTATTCGAAGCGCCAAGGGTTATAGTTTAAAAAACTGTTTCTGGAAGGGTGAAATGCACATGTTGGGATACGGAAATCACCCCGCATTAATAGGTGATATCCGGTAAAATGAAAAAAAGGAAAACCAACGAGTAGCCACCAGAAAGTAAAGTTTCATCTCTGGTGCAACACAAACGCCACCACTTGGCTGCCGAAGTAAATAAGGAAAAGAAGGGGGGGGAGGAAGGGGTAAACAGTGACACCTGGCGTTTGTTGATTTCTGTAAAAAGAACAGACATGAGACAGCGGGATTCATGTTAACCCCTATAAACAACCGCAAATACATGTATATTGAAAGCGCAGAAATCAGGATCGAAAAAGAGCGGGTAACCCGAAATATCGATGCATCGATATTTCGGAGGAATAGTAAATGGAAAAAAAAATATTTCAAAATAATCAGTGGCCACACGCGAATTTGGATGCGAAGTGGGATGCGAAGCGAGGGAGATTCCCGGCCTCCGCCAGGGGAATCTCTCGCCCCGCTTGGAGCACGGTTTAGGGGCGTGGTCGGGGTGGCGCCGCATCCAAAATGGAGGATCGTGAGGACAAAACCGACCGATTCGCGCGGAAATCACGGCTCGCCGCGCAGCGAGAGGTTCGTGAAGTAACGGCCTAAGTTTTCACAAAGTGCCAAGACAGCCATTTAACTGGAATGCAGGTCACTGTGAAAAATGTTAGGTGTCCACAGAAAGGGTTCCGGGTGCCACCTTTGGCACCCGTGCCATAGGTTTGCCAACACTGCCCTAAGGAATTAACGTTGTTAGTACTATGAGATGCAACAAACTAAAACCAGGTCATTTCATAAAAATAAAGAAAGCCGGCTACTTTCCTAAACATTGATTTTAGGGGGAATTAAAGGGGTGGGGGACACTGCAGTCATTAAAAATGGAGCCGGGTACAATGCACTGTATTTTGCAGTCTGGGTATGCTCAGAGACAAAAAAGTAGCGTACATCGGTGAAAGATTTATATGGTGACAGAATTCCAAGTGAGAGGGCACCCCATGGTCTACCATCACGCCCTACGGAACTTTTTCCTGTTGGCCGCTAGAAGGAATTACCCCAGAGCATGAAACATGTGAAATGCGCTCCCTGAACAACAGTCACTGTACGAAAGGAGATTCGTTTTAAACTCTGTGCACGCTCAGAGGCACAGTCTGGAGCCGGGAGGACGGTTTTGCAGGAGGATTGCTCTGTGTGCAGATGGGGATTTGGGGGGTCGGGAGGAATCACCTCGGTCTCTCGAAATGGTGTATGGAAGAATGCTTTTTGTTTTACACTCTGGCCATGCCCAGAGGCTGTGCAACTTTTCAGTCACTGTGCAACTTTCCAGTTCCAAAAAAGGAAAATCGTTTAAAACTCTTGGCACGCTCAGAGGCACAGTCTGAGCCCGCATGAGCCTCAGTCGTTGCTGAAGAGAATAGTATTCGAAGCGCCAAGGGTTATAGTTTAAAAAACTGTTTCTGGAAGGGTGAAATGCACATGTTGGGATACGGAAATCACCCCGCATTAATAGGTGATATCCGGTAAAAAATGAAAAAAAAAGGAAAACCAACGAGTAGCCACCAGAAAGTAAAGTTTCATCTCTGGTGCAACACAAACGCCACCACTTGGCTGCAAGTAAATAAGGAAAAGAAGGGGGAGGAAGGGGTAAACAGTGACACCTGGCGTTTGTTGATTTCTGTAAAAAGAACAGACATGAGACAGCGGGATTCATGTTAACCCCTATAAACAACCGCAAATACATGTATATTGAAAGCGCAGAAATCAGGATCGAAAGAACGGGTAACCCGAAATATCGATGCATCGATATTTCGGAGGAATAGTAAATGGAAAAAAAAATATTTCAAAATAATCAGTGGCCACACGCGAATTTGGAAGGAGATTCCCGGCCTGCCCGCTTGGAGCACGGTTTAGGGGCGTGGTCGGGGCGTGGTCGGGGTGGCGCCGCATCCAAAATGGAGGATCGTGAGGACAAAACCGACCGATTCGCGCGGAAATCACGGCTCGCCGCGCAGCGAGAGGTTCGTGAAGTAACGGCCTAAGTTTTCACAAAGTGCCAAGACAGCCATTTAACTGGAATGCAGGTCACTGTGAAGGGGCGATGTTAGGTGTCCACAGAAAGGGTTCCGGGTGCCACCTTTGGCACCCGTGCCATAGGTTTGCCAACACTGCCCTAAGGAATTAACGTTGTTAGTACTATGAGATGCAACAAACTAAAACCAGGTCATTTCATAAAAATAAAGAAAGCCGGCTACTTTCCTAAACATTGATTTTTGCAGGCACTCTGTCTGCCAAAACTTCCAGGAAATTTTTTCACTTTTACCCCTTTCCCCTTTCCACCATTATTCTCCATCAGCCAAAAATAAAAATTAAAAGGAAGCAACTGTGTCTATATTTTAAATGTCAATCTAGTTAGGACAACCTTTCAACATAAGAAGTTAGGGTTTGTGCTGTTCAGTAATCCAGCTCCTAAAATGTGCATTGTCCTTTGCAACCTCCAAGGCTAATCCTTGTTAAGGATGAAGCCCGTATCGAATTTCGGTCTCTAGGCTAAACACAGCTTTTATGACATATGTCATGTATCCATCCCACTTACTGGAAAATATCCATATGAAGAAGAAGATGTGTGTACAAAAAAAAGGGGGAAAGGAAGGATTGTAGTGTAATCAGTTGCCATAATACCATGTTGTTGGCTTAATGACGGTTTCCCTCTGACATTTATGGTTTCTTTTATTTTATTTCTGGAATGTTTCCAACAGAAAGGAATGCTTTAAAGTCCACGCCCTTCTCATCTGACTCTTTTCTAAGGAAGTTTACACAACACCATAAGTTAGATCATATGGGTTTTATATAGGTAAAAATAAATACAATGGGAACATATTTATTAGATCTATATGCTGTTGCTCCACATAACTGGGACTGACAGACACTGCAAAATAAATAGTGGTAAAATGTAATACTATAGAACACAGTATTACAACACAATTAAACACTTCATAATACGACTTTGATTCGGGTATCTGTCTGCAGAGCTAGAGGCTGGGAGGTTAGTCCCTCACAGTGGCTCCAAAACAGAAGTAGCAGACTTGGTAAGCCTTGGGCAAACAGCTCAGTTCTAAAATGCCCCCAAATAAGGGACTGGTAAACCACTTCTGCATCCTTTAGACCTAGAAAACCATGGGAAGTGACACCACAAGTAGGAATCAAGTTAATGACATGTGTTTATGATTAGCAGTATGTAAAGTCAAAATGGAAGCGTTTTAAAACCAGATAAAATAAAGCAGCAGCAGCAGCAGCAGCAGCAACAACAACAACAACAACAACAATAGATGACACCACCCAGCAAGTCAGGTTTCAAATGCTAGTCTGTTTAGGTAAGCCAGACCCAATATCTCCTGGAACAGATTCTATGGACAGCGGTGGATCACTGGTTCCACCAGGTTGAGATGCATTATGATCCACATCCAAACCGGGGTGGGGGGGAATATATTGAATAACCCCAAAGGAATTTAAGAGTATTGCAGAGTATGAAAATGTTAAAGGTAAAAAACTTGTTTTATAGGGGAGCTAAAGTGTTGCCCTAAAATGAAAATTTATTTTAAAACAGGAGTGGAGAACCTTTGGCCCTCCAGATGTTTTGGACTGCAATTCCCAGAATTCCGAGTCCATATTGGCAATAATAAAGGACTGTGGGAGTTGTGGTCCAAACACATCCGGAGGGCCAAAGGTTCCCCAACAAATAAAAAGAGGATGGAACATATAAAAGAAGATCAAAGACACCACACTTCAAGAAAGATGCTGACAAAGTGGAACAAGTTCAAAGGAGGGTGACAAAGATGATCCGGGGCCTGGAAAACAAGCCCTTGGAGGAAAGATTGAAATAATTGGGCAATGGCATGTCTAACATGAAGAAAAGAACACTGAAGGTCTATATCAGGGCTATCCAACTTTGAACAGACCAAGGTCTACTTTTTCCAGACGAAAGTGCCTGAGGGCTATTACACTAAAACCTCTACTTATGAATTTAATGTATTCTGAGCATATGATCATATTTTGTAAGTAGAGCAGCGGTTTCCCATAGGAATGCATTGAAAATCAATTAATCATTTCTGGAGGGGACATATTTCAATGCATTCCTATGGTAAGGCTGACCATGCAGATGCCTCCCTTACACCTGCTTGAGCTGGTGTGGATGGGTGCAAATGAGGTGCGTGCATGCTTGCACAGATAGACCCTTCTGCTTGCCCGGGCTGCTGGAAGATTTTTTTTTTAAAGGTGCACTTTCCCTCCCAACCCACCCGGGGCCTGGCTTGACTCTACTTCTCCTCTTCTCCCTTCTCCCTTCTCCCTTCCAGCCCCCTCGCTGCCACTGCTGCTGCCGCCCATAGCTCTCACTCACTTCTGCCATGTTCTCTGTGCAGCTGGGATGGGCCAAGCCAGCAGTGGGGCAATCACATTGCCACAGTGGTGCAAGGAGGAGGGAATGGCTCAGAAGGGGAACAGGAGGAGCGGCAGGTCACAGTCTCTGTGAGGCAGCTGTGGGGGTGAAAGGAGGAGGAGGAGGAGGATGGAAGGGTGGGAGGAAAGAATTATCCAGGATGGGAGAAGAGGGGGACGTCACCAGGCAAAGGAGGTGAGCATGCCCATGACCCCGCCTCTCACTGTCCTCTCCACTGTCCTTCCTCCGCTCTGCACCAACAACTCAATTGGTCACGCAAGACAGTGGCGCGCCAATCATCAGGCCGCTAGGGACAGCAGGGGACTGTGCTATGGCCCTTGAACTGCCCCGCTTGGCTGAGACAGTGGGCTGGCAGACCCAGAGCTTTGCTGGGGGAGTGGCAGTCCCTGGTTTGGGGGAGGTAGAGGTGGAGAACTTATGCCCTCACATTTTTTTACTGATGGCTGGTGGGCTACTTTTGAACCCTTCACGGGCTACTGGTAGCCCCCGGTCTACCTGTTAGGCAGGCCTGGTCTATATGATTGCACCTATCAAATATCTGAAAGGTTGTCACAGAGAGGAGAGGTAGGATCTCTTCTTGACATGCAACAAATAGGCTCAGGTTCCTCCAAGGCCTCAATGCATTTAGTGGGGCTACACTCACTGCTTTGCGCGAGTAGGGAATTATAAGAAGGCACCTCAGTGTCAAAATCCAGTTGTGCATAATCTCTAGCTGAGCTTGTTCAAGTACTGGGCTTAATGTAGGTGCGCAGAGAAGTAGACACAGAAAAAAAAATTCTGTTAAACTGTTTCATATTATGCAAATGTGCTTTTCAACACTTCCCAATCATTCTTATGTAAAATATAAAAACTGCATAAGAACTGAATTCAATATTTGTGTTTTCTCCAAGCGCATGATTATACCAGATTAGTCTCAAATTATGCTAGATAGTCCTTCATGTCATATATTTATACCAGTGCAATTGGTGCAACAGACTTGACCTGAGGTTTTTAGTACAAACAAAAGGAAAAGAAACAAAGTGACAGAAGGTGTAGTTCATATCTAGTATATTGAATGACAAAACTCTGTGATAGTCTGTTGTGTTGAATTAACCACTTCTGTGTTAATTCATTCATGCCTTTTCAAATCTGGAGTCAAGAAAAAATATTTCTTTCACAAGTTTGATTCCATTTTCCTAAACAGTCTAAGGGTCTGCTGAAAAGAAGTTGTTGCATATATTTAAAAATTATTTCCACATTTCTAACTTTTTTTAAAAAAGTTTCTATTCTGAACTGAAACATTTGCTAGTCTTTAATAATTGTTCAGTCGTTCAGTCGTGTCCGACTCTTCGTGACCCCATGGACCAGAGCTCGCCAGGCCTTCCTATCCTCCACTGCCTCCCGGAGTTTTGTCAAATTCATTTTGGTTGCATCGATGACACCGTCCAACCATCTCATTCTCTGTCGTCCTCTTTTCCTTTTGCCTTCGATTTTTCCCAGCATCAGGGCCTTTTCCAGGGAGTCCTCTCTTCTCATGAGGTGGCCAAAGTACTGGAGCCTCAGCTTCAAAATCTGTCCTTCCAGTGAACATTCGGGGTTGATTTCTTTCAGAATGGATAGGTTTGATCTCTTTGCAGTCCAGGGGACTCTCAAGACTCTCCTCCAGCACCACAGCTCAAAAGCATCAATTCTGCGGCGATCAGCCTTCTTTATAGTCCAGCTCTCACTTCCATACATCACTACTGGAAAAACCATAGCTTTAACCATCCTGACCTTAGTTGGCAAACTGATGTCTCTGCTCTTTAGGATGCTATCTAGGTTTGCCATTGCTTTCCTCCCAAGAAGCAGGCGTCTTTTTATTTCATTGCTGCAGTCGCCATCTGAAGTGATCAAGGAGCCCAAGAAAATAAACTCTGTCATTGCCTCCATTTCTTCCCCTTCTATTTGCCAGGAGGTGATGGGACCAGTGGCCATGATCTTAGTTTTTTTGATGTTGAGCTTCAGCCCATTTTTTCCACTCTCCTCTTTCACCCTCATTAAGAGGTTCTTTAATTCTTCCTCACTCTCTGCTATTAGAGTAGTATCATCTGCGTATCTGAGGTTGTTGGTCCGGCAATCTTAATTCCGGTTTGTGATTCATCCAGACCGGCCTTTCTCATGATGTACTCTGCATATAAGTTAAATAGGCAAGGTGACAGTATACAGCCTTGTCGTACTCCTTTCCCAATTCTAAACCAGTCAGTTGTTCCATATCCAGTTCTGACGGTTGCTGCTTGTCCCACATATAGATTTCTTAGGAGACAGATAAGGTGGTCAGGCACTCCCATTCCTTTAAGGACTTGCCATAGTTTGTTGTGGTCTACACAGTCGAAGGCTTTGGCATAGTCAATGAAGCAGAAGTAGATGTTTTTCTGGAACTCTCTGGCTTTCTCCATAATCCAGCGCATGTTGGCGATTTGATCTCTAGTTCCTCTGCCCCTTCGAAATCCAGCTTGTAGTTCTGGAAGTTCTCTTTCCACATACTGCTGAAGCCTGCCTTGTAGAATTTTGAGCATAACCTTGCTAGCATGTGAAATGAGTGCAATTGTGCGATAGTTGGAGCATTCTTTGGCATTTCCTTTCTTTGGGATTGGGATGTAGACCGATCTTTTCCAGTCCTCTGGCCACTGCTGGGTTTTCCAAATTTGCTGGCATATCTTATGCAGCACCTTTACAGCATCCTCTTTTAAGATTTTAAAGAGTTCAATTGGAATGCCGTCACCTCCACTGGCCTTGTTGTTTGCAATGCTTTCTAAGGCCCACTTGACTTCACTTTCCAGGATGTCTGGCTCCAAGTCAGCAATTACGCTATCTTGGTTATCAGGGACATCCAGATCTTTCCGATATAATTCTTCTGTATATTCTTGCCATCTCTTCTTGATCTCTTCTGCTTCAGTTAGGTCCCTACCATTTTTGTCCTTTATCATATCCATCTTTGCACGAAATACCCCTTTAATATCTCCAATTTTCTTGAACAGATCTCTGGTTTTTCCTTTTCTGTTGTTTTCCTCTATTTCTTTGCACTGTTCATTCAAGAAGGCCGCCCTGTCTCTCCTTGCTATTCTTTGGAAGTCTGCATTCAATTTTCTGTATCTTTCCCTTTCTCCCTTGCATTTTGCAATTTGTAGGGCCTCGTTGGACAACCACTTTGCTTTCTTGCATTTTCTTTTCTTTGGAATATTTTTCATTGCAGCCTCCTGTACAATGTTACAAGCCTCCATCCATAATTCTTCAGGTGTTCTGTCCACCAAATCTAGTTCCTTGAATCTATTCTTCACTTCCACTGTGTATTCATATGGGATTTGACTTAGGTTATACCTAACTGGCCCAGTGATCTTCCCTACTTTCTTCAGTTTAAGTTTGAATTTTGAAATAAGAAGCTGATGATCTGAGCCACAGTCAGCACCAGGTCTTGTTTTTGCTGACTGTATAGAGCTCCTCCATCTTTGGCTGCAGAGAACATAGTCAATCTGATTCCGGTATTGTCCATCTGGTGATGTCCATGTGTAGAGTCGCCTTTTGTGTTGTTGGAAAAGAGTGTTTGCAATGACCAGCTTGTTCTCTTGACAAAACTCAATTAGCCTTTGCCCTGCTTCATTTGGAACTCCAAGGCCAAACTTGCCAGTTATTCCTTTTATCACTTGACTCCCTACTTTAGCATTCCAATCCCCTATGATGAGAAGAACATCTTTCTTTGGTGTCAGTTCTAGAAGTTCTTGTAAGTCTTTGTAAAATTGGTCAATCTCAGACTCTTCAGCACCGGTAGTTGGTGCATAAGCTTGGATTACTGTGATGTTCAAAGGGCTGCCTTGGACTCGTACCGAGATCATTCTATCATTTTTTTGGTTGTATCCCAGCACTGCTTTTCTCACTCTATTGTTGACTATGAAGGCTACTCCATTTCTTCTTTGGGATTCTTGCCCACAGTAGTAGATGTGATAGTCATCTGAACTAAATTCACCCATTCCTGTCCATTTAAGTTCACTGATACCCAGGATGTCAATGTTTATTCTTTCCATCTCACGTTTGACCACATCCAGCTTACCCTGGTTCATAGATCTCACATTCCAGGTTCCTATATATATATATGACATCAAATATACTATGCAGTATATCAAATATACTATGCAGTATATTTCTTTGCAGCATTGGACTTTCCTTTCTCTTCCAATAATACCCAGTCTCATTGTTTAAAATTGCTTATTTTCCTTTGTATAGTCTCAATACCACAGAGAAAGAAGCAACGTATGGCAAGACCAAGCTCAAGGTCAGGAGTGAGAGGAAAGCCAAGGAAATGGTTGGACCACTCGTGGGAGAAGATGACAAGAAGGTGACAGGCAATAGGGAGAAAGAGGAACTTCTTTTCAGGCCTGTCTTTATTCAAAGGGAAAAATTGGCCCACCTTGTCAAAAGCAGCACTTAGAGAGACAGGAGAGGAAAGTGGGTCAAAATAGGTAAGGAAGTGGTAAAAGAACATCTAAGAACTTTGAATGAGTTCGCCTCTCCTGGGCCAGATTTTTTTACATCAAAGGGTACTAAAAAGGCTGGTAGATGTGATCTCAGAATCACTGGATGAAATCTTCTAAAAGCTCCTGAAGCATGGGCAAACTGCCAGAGGACTAGAAAAGAGTTGATGTGGTTCCAGTCTTCAAAAAGGAGATACAGTGACCCGTCCACCTGTCATGGGGGTTAGGGACCCGACCAGACCCTCGATAATTGAAAATCTGCGATATGTGAATGCAGGTCTGGCTGGGCTGGGCTTGTACTTACCCCCAGCCTGGCGCTGCCCCAAACAGGCCTGCAAGGGCCTTCCTGGTCCTTCTGGAGGCCCCCAAAGGCCCTCCCTGTGAACCGGAAGCGGCTTCTGGTAAACTGGAATTGACTTCTGGATTGCTGAAAATCATTTCCGAGGCCTCTGACAGGCCTAAAAGGCCCTAAGAGGCCACAGAAATGATTTTCGGCAATTCGGAAATCACTTCTGGTTTACCGGATGTCACATCCAGTTGGCAGGGAGGCCCCGGGGCCTCCAGAATGCCCGGGAAGGCCCTTGCATGCCCGTTCGGGGCAGCGCCATTCCTGGGGGAAGCACAGGAGGCCTGAAACAGGCCTTTTCCTCCTTAACCCAGGGGGCCTTTTTTCATATACTGCGGTCCCGCGATAAAGCGGGACCGCAGTATGTGAATCACGAAAGGGCGGGGGACCACTATAAAAGTGGATCCAGGAAACTACAGAACAATCAGTTTGACATCAATCCCTGGGAAAATCCTGGAAAAAATAATCAAGCAGAAGATATGCGAGCACCTAGAAAATAACAAGGTGATTACTAGAGGCTGACATGGGTTTGTTAGAAAGAGTACATGCCAAACAAATCTGATTGCCTTCTTTGTTAAGGTGACTTAATTAGTGGACCAAGGAAATGCAGTGGACTTAGTATAAGCAGAACATTTTAGTATACTTAGACTTCAGTAAGGCATTTGACAAGGTAGACCACAATCTACTTCTGTGTAAGATAGAACAAAGTGGGATAGACTGTGCAGCTACCAGATGGATTTGCAGCTGGCTGACCAACAGCACCCATTGTGTGGTCCTCAATGGAATCACATCTACATGGAGGGAAGTGTCCAGTGGGGTCCCTCAAGATTCTGTCTTGGGCTCAGGGCTCTTTAACATCTTCATAAATGGCCTTGGTGAGGGGATTGAAGGAGAAATCATCAAATTTTCAGATGACACAAAGCTGGGGGGGAATTGCCAATACTTTGGAAGATAGACTCAAATTGTAGGAAGAATGACTAAAAGAACTAGGCATGTTTAGCCTGACAAAGATAATACTGAGGGGAGACATGACAGCAGTCTTCCAATACCTGAAGGGTTGACACAGGGAAGAGGGCATTGATTTATTCTCCGTTGTACCTGAAGGTATGACGAGAACCAATGAGTGGAAATTCATTAGAGGGAAGCCAACCTGGAAATAAGGATTAATTTCCTGACAGTGAGAGCCATTAAACACTGGAACAGCTTGCCTCCTGATGTTCAAGGCACCCCATCACTGGAGGTTTTCATGAAGAGATTTGACAGTCATCTGTCCAGGATGGTATGAGGTCTCCTCCCTTGGGCAGGGGGTTGGACTAGAAGACCTCCAAGGTCCCTTCCAACCCTAACATGATTCTGTGATTGTAAAGCTGCTTTTAGAAAAGTGATTTTCTTGTTTCGGTGAAATAAGGATTGCAGATATTCCAGCTGAAGTGGTTCAGCTTCAATGCATGCAGAAAACCTCTCTCAAGCCTCCTCCCTATACCTACTCAAATTCAAAACTGTTTTGTAAAAAAGAGGTGGATACCACAAAATGTAATACTACCTATCAGACCATTAAACACAGTATATTTATATAACTACTCAGCACATAGACAATTTTCATTGTTAAAACAAGGTTTCAACATGTTTGAATGCAGTCTGTGGCATTCACCCTGTCCAATGTCATTGGAAGTCTTTACAGAGGCACGTTTGTTTTTTTAACAACCCAAGACATACCCATGCATTGAAATCAAGGCTCCCTTACCTCTTCACCGGGAAGTTTCAGAGATTTCACTTTCCACCCCCACCCCATTGCACACAAATAAAGGTCTGTTGCTAAAGACGATTTGAGTTGACGGTCTGCTCTGGAGATTCCTGGCAAAGTATTCTAGGGACCCTTTATAATAGTTTCCAAACACTCTCTATAGATATTATGTTTGTCCCAGTACTGGAGAGAGAGCATAATTGCACAAATATTTCACCTATTCAGCATTTCGTATCAACAGCATGATTGGTATGTGCCTTATAATAGGTCTTGTAAAGAGAACATGCCAGCTGAGGACAAAACAAAAATGCAGGAAAAAAAGGCTGAGCAGATGCAATCATCCCTCCTCCCTGGCCCCCTGCCCTTGACCAGGCTACTGTCGTGCTCAGAGTGAACAGTAGGGAGAGAATGCTGAGCCTGCCTTACCTTCTCTCATCCTTCTGCCCCAGCCTCTTGAATACTGTGTTTGTTGTGTGACAACGTTGTTCGTGGTCACGTGGTCTTGTCCTGGTTCTGTCCCTGTTTCCGTGTACCCACAGGCGTGATTGATGGTATTGTGATGACTGTTACTGCACATCCTTGTTTCATGATAACATCTGTACTTCCCTGCCTTCGTTTGCCTTTTTTTTGGGGGGGGGGGTCAGACCTTCTGTTTTTTGATATTTCAAATCTCCATAACTTTGCCTTCCATGCGTTAAAAAGCAAAGTTTGAGGTTTTATGTCTTTTTATCTCTCTGCACTGCATTGCTAACGCGATAGGAAATGTAATGGCAAATGGCACTTCGCACTCCTGCCACTAGATGGAGAATGCATTCGCATTCTGCGACAAGCCTTACTTCACTGGCTCTTGTCTCGAAACGAGAAACAAGACAAGCTGATTCCTGAGGTCAGGGAGAGGTATGGCTCATCACACTTAAATCCCAGTTCAGGGGGCTTGATCAGGATGAACTCCTGTCATCACGTAATGGACGTGCAGTAACATTTCTTCGTACCGGTCCCAAGCGGGACAGCGAACAGCGATGAGAGGGTCGTGAAGTAACCACCAAAGAGCCTTGAGTTATAGGCTCCAGTTCATGTGGCCTCAGCTAGATTATTAATAATAGTGAGACAGTGAAAATTATGCATCTTTTAGTAATAGTTAAGTGGTTCTGAAGAATGCTAATTTTAATCGCATTTTAATAATATAACTGAGTTTAATTCTGTTTTAATGTTTGTAATGTCATGATATTTTAACCTTCTTTTGTTTTGTTTTTTATAACAAACTGTTCTGAACATAGTTTTAATTCTGGGAGAAACAAAATGAATAAAGTAATAAATGAACAAAATTCAAAACTGAATATTTGGACAGGGATTGAAAGAACAGTATTACGTATGTTGAAGGGATTTGTTTGTGTTTCTTCTCCTTTAGCCACATCACAAACCAACTTTAAACTCTGTTGAGTCAACAATATGGAGTGTTTATCCTGTTGCCTGAGGGACTGTTTAAGCCCTCACACATCTGGTTTACTGAAAATCCAGCTGCTTTTCCAGTTCCATGGCTATAAATCCATTTCATATTTTTTTTGTTAGATTGATAGGCTGGCTGCCTTTCTGCCAGTGCGATCAAGTAATTTACAGTAGAGGTGCGCACTAGCACCAGCATTCAGATATGAAATTAGAATTCACAATTTCAGAAATATAGTTCTTCAGATTGAAAATTCAGTTTGTTTGTTTTTTAAAAAAGCAGAATTTCTGGATATCCAGAACTTTGTTACAGTCTACATGAATACTATATCATGGGTTTTCCTGTAAAAAACATACAAAGGTAACACATTTTAAAGGGTTTCCCTGTGTCCTTTGATACCTTCCTCCTAGTGATTATGCCAAAAAAGAAAAATGCACACCAACAGCCAGCAGGGCCTTGGTATTAGGAAATGCGTGTAATAGGCATACTGACTAGACTTGAACAGTGGAAATCTTACCAGGAAATCCTAGCAGCACTGGGGAAACAGAGAATAGGTCACCATAGGGAGTGGACAAAGACCCAGGATAGCACTGGCAGGCAGACTGAGCAGCAGATAGTCTGTGGCGGGTGGAAACTAGAGATGGGCACGAATTGGTGGTTTGTTTCCTAGCCAACCACAGGTGTTTGGTACTTCCCAGATCCACTTCCTCTGGTTCATGCCCACTCAAAAGGCAACGCCCTGTCTTCCCTGCCCTACCCTGCCTCCTTTGGTCACTGTCTCTGAATAGGCACTGGTCGGAGCAGGCGGGAATAGAAAGCACCTGCTTTGCCAGGAAACGAACAGGCATGAACGGCCAAACCAGCGGTTTGTGCTCATCTCTAGTGAGCTGCACCAAAAGCAGAAGGCACACCCCAGCTGAGTGAGTGAGCCCAATCTTTGCATGACACTTGGACAAAAGGAAAGGACAGTAGACTGAAGCATGGCACGGCTGGGACTGAGAGCAGAGTGTGCCCCTCTCTCTCTCTCTCTCTCTCTCTCTCTCTCACTAAAAGGGAACCTCAAGGAGGCCCAGCAATAGTATGCTGACCTTAAGGGGAGATATGTTTTTCTACAAATCCAGGTTCCAGGGGTGAGCAGTGTGGACTGGCAATGCCCCCTGCCTGAAACAATGCTTCTTCCATGGGCGGACTAGTTGGTGGGCAAGAGAGAGCCCCTCTGGCCATCTTGGCCAGACCTCTCCAGACAAGCTCCACCTCAGCCCAGGGAGAGATGGGATTTGTCGCTTTGGCTTTTAGGGTTCTTGTGGGTAAAATAATCTGCCTCGGTCTTGGCCATGGCCTCCCTCTGGGAGGGTGTCCCCATAGGACAGACCCCCACCATACAACGGCTAGTACTGCTCTTTGGGGTCCTCTGTGCTCTGTTACACCCCTTGGGACTAGTCCAACCTTCTTCATTACTTGCTGCCACGTGTGATGGAAATGTGGCTGGCATTGCCTTCAATGTGGCTGCTGATTAATGTCTATTGCTCACTGTTTAATTCAGGGATCCAAGAGGGTTTTTAGAGTGTACCCCCACCTTCTATAAGGAGGTAAACCTGCAGCAGAGTAAGTCCTTTAGCTTACTGGCCAGGACCATCATTTCAGGCCATAAAAGTACTCTTCTCCCTCTATGAACTTTGTTTATAATCACTTACAACTTTGTGTTTATATGTCTCCTTGTATGATTGCATTGACACTATGTTATCAATTGTTAGTTTTAATGTTGCCTTCTAATTCTGCAAGATACCCCTCAATTCCCTATTTCTCAAACTGAATGTGCCTTGATTGTAATGGACTGTATATTTTCTCTCCTTACTGTAAGTTGCCTTAGGTCCTTTTCCAAGGAGATAGGCGGGGTAAAATACTCATAAATAAATAAATAAATAAATAAATAAATTTATAAATCCTATGCGGCAACAGAAGTATTATTTACCTTTGCAATATCTTTCTTCTGTTGGTGTTTTCAGAATGAAGTTCTACTACAGGAAAATAGATACTATTTATGGATTCGGGTGGGTTTCTTGGCATTTTGATAAGGACAGCACAATGTGAGATGTAACAAACGAATTTCTGCAAGTGAAATGAGACATTTAAAAAGTAACAATGCAAGGTCTGGTGGGAGTGGCAGAAACCTAGGCATCTGGGAACCAAGGCTGAATCTTTCAGATCCCCCAAAGTATAAATCTTCACTAGGTGGGTGTCCCATGGACTGGGATGTGGAGGATATCTTACTCCAAAATTTCAAGGGGCACCATCACCTGCTTTCATCCTGAGCTGTCACTCTTGAAAGGATGTTGCAATTTTATCAGTCAAAGTCTTGCATTCTATACACTATTTCTAAATTATATGTTTTGGCTGGGTATAAATCACTAGTTGAAATCCTGTTGCATAAAATTATATCCGATGCTCGAAATAGTTAGTTTAAATGAATGGGAATCATCCTCACCTCCACATTCAGGTTCTGGGGCTCCGCTGGGCACCCCTCTTGCTCTGAGGAAACCTTTGGGGGACTCAGGATAGGAGGGAAGTTTTAACAGTAAGAAATTGGCACCAGAATCTAAGGGCCTTTTCACACAACCCCTAAGATCCGCTGGCCACTTAAATTCGGACCAGAGATCTTAGGGGTTTGTCGCTGTTCCTGCGTTCCCACCCCCTCTGCACTCCTGGCTGCTGGCTGCGTGAGGGGAGGGGGAAAAAAAGGAAGAAAAGAATGCCGCTCACCTCCGTTCTGCCGTCCCGGCACTGCATTCAGATCTCTTAAAGGGGCGGGGGGCAAAAAAAGATCAAACAGAAGCAAGGAGAGCTGGGCAGTCACTACGTTATATCTGCATCAGGAATTTTCACCTCCAGAGAGCAGGTACCTGAAAAGTGCGCTGGGACGCGCTTAGGTGGGCGTGGTCACACTTAATTATCTGTAAAATCCGGAGCTGGTGGGGAAACAATTTTAAGCTCCGGAGCTGGGAGCCATTTGCGGTGGAGTTTAAGGGTCGTGTACAAAGGGCCTAAGACTGCAGGCAGCAATCCAGGTGCCAGTTTTGATCACTAGACTGAGGCTTCTGCACCACCATCATGAGGCTCTCAAAGGCTCCCTGAGGGGAAAAAGGAGGCCCAGTGAAGCTTGCAGTTTGGAAATGGTGGATAGGAGGGGATTCTGCCCTTGTGAGAATTTCATGAAAGCAAGTTAGGCCACAAAACATGGCTATCTGAAGAGGTCAATATTAATTGGTAAGAAGGCTGTACTAGAGAGCCCAGAGGAGCAAACATTGTAAAAAAGGAGGCAAAAATCAAATGAAGTAAGTGAATCTTTTTGAAGAGGGACAAAAATTCTTCAGATCTCAGATGTGTACACAAAAACTCCTCCTCAACAGGCACCTTTATAGATCTTGCCATGGTTGTTCAAAATAGTTTGCATAAGTTATTATTCTTTAGACATGTATGGTAATATGTTTCAATACAGTTTCTCACAGCTCTGAGGGAAACCAAAAATAACAAAAGGCATCCCGAGTTTGCCCACTTACGGAAAAGCCTGAGAATATGTTATTTCTCAGACTTTGCTAATTTTTGAGTCTGGGAATTTTTTTGTTTCCTCCGAAGATAAAATACATTAATCTCTCCTGAATAGTAGGGTTTTTTCCATTTATGAAAACAAATATTGATTTACCCTTAACTCCCTTCCTTTTAGATTTAGATTTTTTAAAAAATCTGTTTTGGCAATTGTGCAAGTCTACTCAGAGCTTCACAGTAGTGGGTACAGGTCTGCAACTAGAGATGGGCACGAACTGTGATTTGGTGGTTCATCCTTGTTTAGTGCAGCGCCCACACAGCTAGTCCACATTTTCTTTCTCTGCCCCTATGAGCGATCACCCACTCACTGTTAGCAACCCAACTCCCTCCTCTGGCTCCTCAGGCAATTGTTCACTCAGATGAAGAGTCGGGGAAGGAAACACTGTACTTCTGCTGGTTAGTGTGTGATCACCTGAGGAGACTGAGAAGTGAAGCCCACTTTTGCTAGTGAGTGGGCAGTTGCCCAGAGGCAGCAGAGAGGGAAGTGTGCAGCACAAGTGTAATACTGGTGCGAGCCCCACATTAAACAGAGCCAAACTGCTGAACTGTGGTTTGTACCTGTTTCTAACTGCAAACATAACCAAGTGGCTATTGTTGCTTTTTCTTTCATGTGCTTCTTTTCTCTCTTGGCTAACTTAATTGTATTTTCTGACAACTGCAAATCTACATAACACTGCATCAACCAAATTTGTAAGAAAAAGTTTTACAGTTCCACTGGTCAAAACTATCAGTTCACTTTCAAGTTAACGTTATGGTGGGACTAATGTGAAATCTGGGGCAAACTACCTGTTGCATTGAAACTCGGATCTGCCTGCTCCAGCTCCTTTGCTCATATTAAATCTGAATTCCACTCACATATAACTTTTAACACTACACAGAAGTATCACAAATCTACTGAGTAATCTGTCCTTTACTCTTTATTATATTCCCAGAGACTGGATGACAGAAAATGCCAGCCACTCATCTGATTCACAGCTGAAATCATATGCAAGGCACAACCAAAAAGTGCTGAGAGTGTCTTTCATGTGCATTGTATTTGCATCATTACTCTACCTCATTGACCACAGTCATAGCTGGCATGAACCAGAACAGCACTTGAAAGCAACACTGGGAAACCCAATTCAGAAGAAGTTCAAGTGTCCACCTCACATTAAGGTAGTGGTCAACCTCTGCACAGACTCATTCCAGTAGGTATGTGCTTCAAGTAATTGCCTATAGCTCACCCATTCCAATTTGGCTAGCCTTCAAAAATCTAGAATCTCATCCCTTTCCAATTAGTAGTAGTAGTAGTAGTAGTAGTAGTAGTAGTAGTAGTAGTAGTAGTAGTAGTAGTAGTAGTAGTAGTAGTGTGCCTTCAGCTTATACTGTTCTTAATGAGATTTTCAAAGTAAGTGAGATATTTAAGGAATATTTTTATTAGATACACACCTGCATTGAGTTTCCATCGCTGAGCAGAGAACCCAGGTCTACATTGCACTGCTAAACTTCAGTGCTAATGTTACAGATAATATTACAGTTAGAATACATTTTCTTTTTCCAGGTATTTAGAGAAGGGGCTAGACTCTTAAATATGTTTATTGGGAGCAGTGCCTTCTAATTGGTTCATAAATTATCAGAAGGAGTTAAGTTGAGGGTATAAGTCATGAAGGGATTGAAATTGAGGGTTAGATGGAACGAATTATAATGCAAAATGAGGAATTGATGGGGAATGTTGTCCAGTGTTGAATGAACAAACAAAGTGGAAATTGGGAAAAGTGGGAAGTGAAAACCAGCTGAACTCAGTGGTTAAATTGGGCAGGAGGATGGGATAAGCATTTTGGGGGGGGGGTGGAAGAGTGAAGCAAATATTCAAAGGTTTTCTTTTTGAAGTACACATATCTTAATTGCCACCTGCTTCAATCATTACTCCCCTCTTCCTTATATTGTTCTTGTTGTTCTTGTTCATTGATATGTTGTTCATTTTAATTTGATTATTTCATTTGCTCATTCCCCTTTGTACTGTTGTGTTATTGAATGTAAACAGCCCAGAGTGGCCCTGCTGCCAGATGGGCAGTATAGAAGTATAATAAATAAATAAAATGCAAACATATTTAACCTCTCCACAAAACATCACTTGAATTGCACCACATTTGGTGCAGTCCCGGTAGCAGTGCACAAAATAAACAAGATGTTAAATCTCCCAGTGTTTTGTATTCTGCGCTCTTCTAGAGACATAAACTTCTGCCCTTTATTTCAGGCCACAGTGTTTGGGAGACAGAAAGTGCAATTCAGAGGGAAATTAATCTTGTGTAAACCTGAAATGAGCAGTGCTCTTGGTTTTTTTTTTTCAGCAGCATCATAGCTGAATAGTAATAACTCATTCTAGAAGACCCCTGCAATAACTTTTGAGGGCTGGCAAACCTGCCTTACTCAGAATTCAAAACCCACATCCTCTTCTTCATGGTAAAAAAATATGAGTCATGCAGAATTATGTAAAGAAAAACAGAGCTCTCTGACTTCTTTACCAAGGGATTAGCATAGAAAGAAAATGATAAAGTTTTTTTTGAAAACAATGTGTGTCTTTTTCAATAGTATTGTAAATTGTTCAGATTGTATCAAAAGAAAAAAAAGAAGATATTGATTTTTTATTTTTAATGTCACTAGTAATGTTTTGGCCTTTCCTGGTTTAATACCAGGACATTTCACCATGTTTCTTACTGGGACAACATGGATTGTCTGACCACTTCCTCTTTGCAATTAAGGAGTGAAACCACTTGCTTACGCACTATGAGACCATTGTACCCAACCCAGTGCAGGACAGAAAATCCATGTATACTGATATTCCCAAGCTAGTCACACAGAAAGGACAACATAGGACTCCCAGAGAAGTTGATAGCTAAAGAGAACGTCAGTTTATAGAATTTAAACTGAGATAAGCAAAATACAACTGCTCTTCAGTTCCTAAACAACAGCCTCCACCACAACTCCAAAACAAAACACCTTCTGCAGAAGCTTAGATATTAAACGCTTTGATGCAAACTCTTTCTTTCTGAAATAGAAACAATTATTGGGGGATAAAACACCCCTGTAATATAAATAGAGGATCTCAGGATCTGTGTGTAGGCATCAGATTCTACCTTTGCTTCTGAATACTGGGCCTTGCAAAAGATCAACAAATTAGACCTTCACCCTCTAATTTAGAAAAGCAGAAAATGAAGATGTAAGCAACCCACACTTTAATTAAGGTTTAAAAAGGCAGATGGAAAGGAGACACTGTTTCAAAGTGACACAGGATTGGGAGGGAGAAAACGTAGAGCTTTAGATGTTTTGCGTACTGGAGACATTTTATGCTCATATGCTCTGTTTTGGTTTATTTGTCTTGGTTCTTCTCTGTGTTGAAAGACTGACCCGCACTGATACACACAAAAAGATATCTTCCTGCTTCATCTGTCTGACCCTCATTTGTGGCTCAAGCACTTGTGGGTAAGGCACTTCCACGGGCTGGAGGATGTTGCCAGAGGTAGTGATGGGATACCAAGCATTTTAAAATAGTCTTATTTAACATCAGTCCACGTGACAGCCTACAGGACAGAACGGCTATGTATGTGTGACAATGTGGAGAGTCAATTGCAAAGCGAAAAACAGATGCCTCTCTGGGATAGGTTGTAGTTTTGAACAATATGACATCACTCATTCAGGGAAGGGGGAGGTTTCCTCTGTCCCTGCCCTGAGACTGTGGTAAATAGTGTGGAGACATACTAGCCAATCTTGTTTTCTTAAGCTATTGGCTAATCACTGAGTTTGTATTCAGGACAACTGTGGTAAGCTAGTTCATGAACTTCATGAACCCTTTCCATCCTATAACAGAAAGTCCAAAGATTTTATTTAGTGAAAAATGGAGAGCTCTTGCTGAAAATCAGATCCCAAAACTTATCTTGACCAACAGATTCAGAAAGTAGGAAAAAGGAGAGAAATAACATTGAACGTCTAGGCAGCCTTGGTTTCTGAGAATGGAGGCAGTGACCAATACCAGTACTGCATCCTATTTCTAGCCCATTCTCCTTGAATGGATTCCTGAATGGCAAGTCAACACTTGCATAAACCCCACTGAATCAATGGGTCTCCTCTAGAGAGGGCAAACAATATTAAATTGGATGGAATCTGCACCTCTCCACCTCAAGTGAGCACAAATTGGCCCTGGCCCATTGGTCCAAACTGGCCCAGTTACTTGCTCTGTGCTCTGCGTAAACTCAATAGACAAAATATATTTTGCCTTATTGTCCAATATCTTTTATATTACATATAACTGAATAAATAACTCATAGGATGGATTGCCACACTTCAGGGCACCAGATGAAATTTCTAGGAATTGCTACATTTCTCCAGATCACCAGGCAGAGAGACAAATATCAGGTTGAGCAGTAGTGCTGTAGGGTGGGTGGGTGGGGGGGGGATGGAGGTTTCTGTTTAGAAACTTCAATAGGCCTCATCCCTACCTCCTGACATTGAGTCTTTACACAGGTTGACTTTAGGGATAATGGGTGAGATGACTTCCATGGCTGCCATGCGCTGCCCCAAGACTTCTCGGACTGGCACGTGCTGGCTGCGGCAGGGAGATCGAATTGCCCCTCCACCCGCTTCCGCAAATTGTGGATTTTCAGGCACCGGGAGTTGGGTGGGTCCCTAACCCCCGCGATAGGTGGGGGGTTACTGTATATATATAGATATAATCATGTGTGGTAAAAGTATTACAGAAATAGATCTAAAATCAACCAAAAAAACCCCACATCCCCATTTTAAAACAGTAGTGCCTAGCCACATAGCCAAAAAACATAGGGGAAATGAAACAAGGTAAAATAAATGGCCATCAGAGGGCTGTTTATTTTAGCACACTGTTTTTCAAATCTATTTAGCCAGTTGTTATCTTAACAGCAGGTTTTAAAAGGAAGCTTCTCCGTGTGATTTAATACCACCAGGTGGTTCCCTAATGAGTTTTTCATCCTCTTTTGTGGAAGAAATCATCATTACATTAACAAAGAAGTAAGAACACAGGAATCAGTTCAAAAACCACGACTTGATTCGGCTCACAATTAAACTGGTACATATTGTAGGTTTTTTTCAAAAGTAGTTTCTTTGACAGCCAGTAACTAAGGAACAGTCTGCCTGAAGAGATAAATCTTTGTAGAAGGACATCAAAAACAGGACCAGCCTGGACTCCTACAGGAGGGAGCTCCACAGGGTGAGAGCAGTGGACAGAGAAGGGACTTCTCCTGTATCCCCACCAAACTCTTTCATGAGGGTGGTGGGACCAAAAGACCACCCCTGAAAAATTCATAGCGAAAGAAAAAATTAAAAATAAAATTAGAAATCACAGTTCAGCTATTCAGTGAAGATAGCAAAGTGGTAAGAGACTGCAAAGAAAAGACAGAAGTGTTCAATTCTTATTTTAGCTTTTTTTTAGTGCTTTCCCCAGAAAACTCTATGACATTCCAGGCAAGTGGAAGGGACAGGATTATAGCTTGATAAACATATAGTCAAGGATACTTTATTGTGTCCTTGACTATTGTAACTTTTCTCATCAACTGGGGTTCAATCCCAGGTAGCAGGCTCATGGTTGACTCAGCCTTCCATCCTTCCAAGGTTGGTAAAATGAGTACCCAGCTTGTGGGGGGAATGTGTAGCCTGCATACTGTAATTAAACTGTAAACTACCCAGAGACTACTTGAAGTGGTATGGTGCGGTATATAAGCAGAGCACTTTGCTTTGCTTTATTATCTGAAATGTGTTCAGATGCCCCAGGTCAGATGAACTGCATCAGAGATTACTGAAGGTGAAAGCCTCACCCAGGATTACCTGTGCCACTATTACGGGAGCCGAGGGTTGAAAAGACACGCCAAGGATCAAAGGAACGGAGAAAACTTTAATTTGCTGCAGCAAAGGCAAGCCATCGCGGGAAACAGGGGCGAAGAGTTTGAAAACCTTTACAGTCTTTATAGAAAAACATTGAACACCCCCTCTTATCAACAAAAAAAAACAAGGATACATCTGGGGCTGCAAAGGACAAAAGAAACTTCAAAAGATAAACTGTTTGCACATTGTTGTTAACACCCACTTATCACCCACTTGACAAGGGAAACATACAGCGGACGTGATTAATCTTGTTCTTCAGCCCCTGCCATTGCAATTCCCGGAAACAGCGCTTTGACAATCGGTGTATCGATGCACGGATGTCTGGCTATCTTAGCGCAGGGGCCTCATTGTCTTGGAGACCTTCCCATAGATAAGTGTTTGTCCGTTAGTTCCTGCCCTGTTTATCTCACAGGACAGGCTTGGGGGTGACAGTGTAGTGCTTTGTGCAACAGTTTTTTTGTGAAAGGGGAGAGGTGAATTAAGGGACATAGAGAGAGTGAATAAAAGAACAGAAATACTGCCATTTTATCTACAATGACAGCTTATAAAATATATAGTATATTGAATAATAATCCCTATCAAAGGGATTGGCTGAAGAACTCTCAGAACCATCGTCCATTATTTTCTTGAAATCATGGGAAATGGCTGAGGACTGGAGAAGGGCTAATGTTGTCCCTATCTTCAAAAAGGCCAAAAACAGGAATGTGGGAACTACAGAGCAGTCAACCTGATATCAATTTAATTGTGATTATCAATGCAGAAAAGACAAATCGACATTTTACAAGGCAATACCAAAAACGGGGGCAGCCCAACCCTCCCCAAAAGGAAGAAATTTGAAGCTGTAACCAATTTTAATACACACACACACACACACACACACACACAGAGAGAGAGAGAGAGAGAGAGAGAGAGAGAGAGAGAGAGAGAGAGAGAGAGAGAGAGAGAGAGAAGTATCTTGGTTTATGAGCATAATTCATTCCAGAAACATGCTTGCAAACCAAAACATTCTTATATCAAAGAAAATAATAATGGAAATTTCTTATTTCCATAAGAAATAATGAAAACTCAGATGATTTGTTCTGGGCTCCCACAGATCACATACAGTACACACAAAAGGCAAAAGATGTTGGTTAGAAGTCCACGTCCACACCATGGTTTAGGTACTTGGCTGCAGAATCTGCTCTGCTTGGGATTAACAACTGGATATTACTCTGTATTTTAATGTGACAATAATAAAGTGCAATTTGTAGCCATATACATACTTGACTAGCTGCTCCATAACAAGAAATGGTTTGAAAAAATAAAGAATGTTAAAATAAAATAAAATATAAATATAAATATAAAGAAAACTAAAATCCTAACTTGCACTCCCCTTTGAAAATGTTCCTGGCTGGTGCAAGGGAAACCTATTTCTCTCTCTTCCCTCTGCTTTGGAGGCTTTCTGAGACAGAACCTCTCAGACAATCACCCGCAATCCAGTGGGGGAGGGAGGGAGAGCAAACCACCACTTGCTCACTTTTCATCATGTGACCTGCTCCAGTGCTTGTATAACAAGACATTGCTTGTTGTTCAAGGCAAAATTTAGAATAAATGTTTGCTTGTTCTGCAAAACACTCTTAAACCAGGTTACTCTTAAACCAAGGTATGTATGTATGTATGTATACAATATATATGAATGCAATGTAATATAATAAATACAATAAGAAAACTGAAGGGTGAATGAGCAGTGAGTACAGCAAGATAAACTAATGTATGTATACTCATACAGAGAGAGAGAGAGAGAGAGAGACTATTAAAAAAATAGACAACAAATCGGAAGCACATTGGCTTAAGCCATGAAATTAAAATGTGCTGCTTAATTGTTCAGTGTTAGCAACAATTATAGTGCTTAATGTTAGCAATGCCTAGTTTCAATTAAGGACTACCCCCCCACACACAAACACAATGTTACGTGCTATCAAGTCACTTCTGATATGTGGTGACTAAATGAACTGAAGACTTCAAAAATGTCATATCATTAATGTCTCTGTTCATATCTTGGCAAAAACAGCATCCTCCTCTGTTGCCCCACCTCCCCCACCCCCTGTAAAATTGTCTCTCCCAGTAATTCTGTTTAGGTTTTACAGACAAACAGCTGTGGTTTCTTATAGTGAGATGATCTGTTTCATGTTAGGTCTTCCTGTCTTCCTATCCCCTCCCCCCAACACACACTTGTTAGAAACACAGTCATGACAATTGCTCGTAGTTTTGGTGAGAAGTGGTTGCCAGATGAATCAAAGAGACATCTTCTGGAATTTTCCCTTGCTTGGTATCACTTTGTGAATCATAGTGAGCAGAAGAGGATATCTGTAAACCAACTTGACTACGGTTGTTGGTTTTTGTCAACATCCATTGATGGCCTTTTAAATGTAAAGCTTGGCTTGAGCTTAAAACAACAGGACATTTAACAGGGATGAGTGCAAAGTTCTACACCTATGGAAAAAAGACACCAAATGCACACTTACAAGACAGGAGATCCTTAGCTTAATAATATTACATGCAATTACGGTCTTGGAACTGTTCTAGATTGCAAGCTGAATATGAGCCAACAATGCAATGTCATTGCAAAAAAGGGCAAATGTTATTTTATGCGGCATTATGAACGTTTAGTCTCCACATCAAGTACTAGTTCTCCTCTCTTTGGTACCTATTAGGCCACACCTGAATATTGTGTCAAATTCTGGACACCGTATTTTAGGAAGGACGCAGACAAACTGGTACAAGTTCAGAGGAGGGCAATGATGATGATTAGAGGAGTGGAAAGCAAGATCTATGAAGCAAGACTGAAACTGGATATGTTTAGCTCTGAAACATGGAGACTGAGGGGAAGAAAGATACATTGGCACTTTTCTGTATGAAATATGGTAATACAGAGGAGGGGCAGAATCTGTTTTTACTCATCTCAGATTTCAGAGCAAACACACCATAAAGGGCTCAAGTGACATGAAGCCAGATTTCAGTTGAATATGAAGAAAAATGTCCTAGCTGTCAAAGCATTGGAACAATGGAACCAGCTGCCTTGAGAGGCTATGACTACTCCAATGCTGGAGGTGTTCAAGAGGAAATTAGGCAACTGCCTATACTTTGATTGGGCTTGCCATTATTTTGATTGCAGCTGGAAACATGCTGTAGGTGAAGCAATGCAGCAGGAAAGATGGCCACTGTTGCTGCCACTGGGAACAAAATTGCAGTTGATTTGATTGCTCTGGATCCTACTTGGTTAGCTGGGTTGTACCTTGATTCTGGGCTCATTGACAGAGATTCTGTTCATGCCTGTCTCCACTATCAGCTGGCCCACAAACAATAAGAACATAAGGACAGCCTTGCTGGAACAGGTCACAGCCCATCCAGTCCAGCATTCTGTCTCACACAGTGGCTCACCATTTGCTTCAGGGTATTCCCAAGCAGATGCCTTCAACTGCTTACGATTCCCTGCAAATGACATTGAGAGATATCCTGGCTATCTCTCCAACCCGGAACTTGTCCTTAGGCATCCATAATTATAGCCATTGATACCCTGGTTCTCCATGAACTTGTCCAATCCTTTCTTAAAGCTGTCACGGCTGACAGTTGTCACCACTTCTTCTGGCAAGGAGTTTCACAGACCAGTGATCCTCTGGGTGAAAAAGTTCTTCTTCTTATTAGTTTGAGATCTAGCACCCAAAGGTTTCATGGAGTGCCCTCTAGTTCTAGTGTTGTGCGATAGGGAATTCCAGCTCCCTCCCCCTCTTTGCCTACCTCACACTTGAAGTATTACCCCCCACCTGAAGTTTGACTCAGAAATTCCAGTGAGTAAAATGTCTTTGCAACAAAAAGACCCAGCATTGCCCTAACATAGAGCTATGGATCTTTTCCTAAGACCCTCCCCTGTGACCCCTCTCAGACTGAAAACACAAATGGAAATGCTAAAAAATCACATTCAGCAGAAGATAGCATGTTAGATTCAAGATGGGATTTAAATTCTGATCTCTCCCTTAGCTATGAATCTCCTTGGTTTTTGTGAAGCTGAAAAGGGAATATGACCGTATTGATCCCCAGTTTGTAAAGAACAAGTCCCCATTCAAAACAATAAAGCTTATCTTAGTGTCATTAATGTGTTCCATTGATTTCCATGGGTTTGGAGCACAATTAACTTGGGTTGGATTAACTCTCTTTGGTAAAAACATGATTTGGGGTTAATGTTTAAGTGGCTTAGTTGTTGTTTTTTTCCTTTCAGGTCTCTGTTTATCTTAATGGTCTTCATGTCTGATTCATTTCCTGGTAGTGTGTTTGGGTTCTGGGAAGAAACTATCATATTTTTACAAATGCCATTCAGATTGTGTTAATACCTACAGAATTCTCTGAATTTCAGAATTGGGAGGTTCTCAGATGGTAGCTTTTAATTCTATCCAAATACTGCTGTTCTATTATATCCTGTCAGAGGAATTGCAATAGACCGGTGATGGCGAACCTTTTAGAGACCGAGTACCCAAACGCGATTCAAAACCCACTATTTTTTCACAAAGTGCCAATGCAGCAATGTAACCTGAATACAGGTGGCTGTGAAGGGGTGATGTTGGGTGCCCACAGAGAGTGCTCCGAATGCGACTTTTGGCACCCGTGCCATAGTGTAGTTCTGTGTCACGTACACAGTGTCAGGTACATAGTGTCAAGTGATCTGTATCAAGTACACCGGGTGTAATACGAATGAGTGGTTGCTAGTGGGATGGGTGTGGGATGGTGGTGGGGGTGGGAAAGGGAGACTCAGCCAATTTCATTGTGCACATGTTGTACATTGACAATAAAGGTATTATTATTATTATCCACAGTATTTTACAATATAAATCCAGTGGACAAGAAACACAGTGCTACAGGAAGGAAATGAGAAAGTCCAGTCTTCTTCTTCTTCTTCTTCTTCTTCTTCTTCTTCTTCTTCTTCTTCTTCTTCTTCTTCTTCTTCTTCTTCTTCTCCTCCTCCTCCTCCTCCTCCTCCTCCTCCTCCTCCTCCTTGTTGGAGTATCAGATTTGGTGCTTACAGGGTTAAAGTCAAATCTGTTGTCATGCGCAGTGAAATGTTGGAGAGGAGATAAAAACTCCAGGTTCTTTCAGTTAGTTAGAGGGAGTTTCAAAGGGAGTGATAGTTAGTGATTTCAGCTGTGTTTTTCTTTGCTAGCGCGTGTGTTGCAAGACGCTGAAATGCCGGTTTGTAGTCCGGGTGTAAATATATGAGTTAAGTGTAAATAAACTAGGCAGTAACTTATCTCAGACTGTCAGACTGATTTATTCTTGTACACTGGCAGAAGACAGAAGCCGCTGTGCTAAATCTCAAGAAGAGAGAGCTACTCTGCTGACCCCTGTGTCTGAAGATTGCAAGATAAGCAGAGACACGCAAGGGAAGTGTGCTGGACCAGCTAAGATTCTCTCCCAGCTGTATGCTGGGGAGAATTTTTTTGCTCAACGGCCGCTCAAAGCTAACAAGGGTTATGGCCCAGAGATAAGGACAGTATAGATAATTTGCCAGTGTCAAGAAAGCAGTACAGGAGTTATATGTGCGTGGTGAGAAGAGGGCTAAGGCAGAGAATGGAAGCCTGGAAGCCAAGTAACGCAGAAAACCTGACTGCAAGCAGTTTTTGCTGAGTTTGAGTCTCTGTCTGGAGACAGAGAAAAAGAGGTTGGGATCTCTTTGCTTCGGGGTGCAGTCGGTACCAAGGCAAATAAGAGGTCGCCTCAACTGGAAGTCTACACTTGGAGCTTCGAGGCTGTCTTGCTAGAAGGAGACGTGAGTAGCAGTCTCAGAGAACCCATTGCTGTTGGTGAATAGCAGAAGGGGGGGATTGAAGCCCAAGATGGAGGCAGGACAGGAAAGTTTTATTGTGCCATTCCAACGTCTCAATTCTGAGAACTATCTGGACTGGAGTGTCCGAGTTCAGGCTTGGCTGGAAGCCAGAAATTTGCTGGACTGTTTAAGTAATTTACCTACCGATCCAGCTCAGCTGCCCCAATCAGCCACAGCTGAACAGAGAGCTGAAGCACTAGCCTCAGTGCGAAGGAATGCAAAAGCTAGGGCTATGTTGATTATGAGTTTAGACTCTAATCAGTTAGTTTATGTACAAAGTCTGAGAAATGCTAAAGATATATGGGACAGTCTTGAGAGAGTACATCGCAGAACGACCCCAGGTGCAAAGGTCCATTTGTACAGACAGCTATTTGGGATGAAACTAAAGCCCGGGGGAGATATCAGAGAACATATTGCTGCAATGGTGTCTATTTTCAACCAGTTACGTTCTCTGAATATGGCTTTCACAGAAGACCAACAAGTTTGTGTTCTTCTGAGCTCTTTAGACAAAAGTTATAACACGCTGTGTTTAACTATGGAGGCTTTACCTCAGGACAATTTCAATATGTCCTATGTGTCGGGACGTCTTGTCCATGAACAGCAACTGAGAGCCAATGAAGGTGGGCAAAGCAAAGGGAATGCAGGCTGCTTATCCCCAAGAGAGGGGGAAGTGAGAGTCTACGCAGCTGCAAGGAAATGTTTCAGGTGTCAATCACCAAGCCATGTTTTGAAAAATTGCCCGCAGTCTCCAAACTCCAAGGTTAACTCCCATAGCAACCAGATAAGAGACAGTCCACAGCGTGGGATGCCGAGGCAAGCTGCAGCTGAGAGAGGCAAGCGCGGATATAGAAGAAGAAGAGAAAACAGCACACGTCACATGTCGGTGTCTATGGCAATGTTTAAGAAACAATCTTCAAGCAACTGTGTTTTCATTTTAGATAGTGGAGCCTCGCATCATCTAGCGCCACCTGGTGTTCAGAATGAGAACTGCAGGAAACTTTCTCAACCAAAGAACATTACAATGGCTAATGGGCAGAAAGAGTCTTTGAACACTGCTGAAACAGTGTATATTGAATGTTTGGATACTACTGTTGATGTTTTTGTTCTAAATGGCATGACACGTGGTATTTTGTCTATATCAGCTCTAGTTAGAGATGGTTTTTCTGTATTGTTTGAAAATAACATATGTTCTGTTTCTAGGAATGGGAAGCTGCTGATACAAGTGCAATGTAAGGATGGTTTGTATGCAGTGAGTGCAAAAGCAGTTCCAGAGGGATACAGCAATGCAAATGCAGTGCAGGCGCAATGTGCTAACATTCCCAAACACAACAGCTGTGCCCATTTACTTCATCGTAGAATGTGTCATTTAAACTGGGGGTATTTAAAGAAAATGCCTGAATGTGTTGAAGGGTGCAATGTGAAACCATGTTCTAGATTTTTGGATTGTAGGCCATGCAAAGCTGCAAAGGTCAAGAGATGTAGTTATCCTAAGTCAACCAGGGTATCTACAGAACCTTTTCAACTTGTACATGTTGATATTTGTGGACCAATGCCAACTGTTTCTTTGGGAAATGCTAAGTTTATTCTTTCAGTAGTTGATGATTTTTCCAGAAATGGTTGGGCATTTCCTCTGAAAACCAAGGGTGAAGCAGCTCAGAAGCTGAAGGATTGGATAGTGGCAGTGGAGTGTGATTTTTCCACAAAGGTTAGACAAATTCAATCAGACAGAGGAGCTGAATTTACAAATACAACACTTCAGAATTTTCTAAGACATAAGGGCATAACACATAGATTGACAAATCCTTATTCTCCCGAGGAGAATGGCGTTGCGGAAAGGAGAAACCGAACTCTGCAGGAAGCGGTTGACGCTATGTTGAGGGATTCGGGTTTGCCAAAAAGCTATTGGGCTGAAGCATGGCAGACTGCGTCACATGTATTTAACAGAGCTTACAATTCTGTTGTAGGTCAAACTCCTTACACGTTACTACATGGTAAGAAGCCAAAGATAGGATATTTCAGAGTGTTTGGTTCTGAGGCCCATGTTTTGATTCCAAAGCCACTACGTAGGAAAGGAGGGCCAAGATCCAGAAAAATGATTTTTTGTGGATATGAACCATTGACAAAAGGTTGGAGATTTGCCTATCCTGATGGATCCAAAATACTAGTCAGTAGAAGTGCAGAGTTTTGTGAGCAGAAAGGATGGACTAGGGTTCATGCTAATCCTGAGGTGTTAAGTGAAAATTTTGACAATGTAGTAGGACAAGATGAAGCAGGTGCAGATCCTGAACCAGATGCACAGGTAGATGACACTGATCAACAAGAAAGTGTATCTCCAAGAGGTGTGAAGTCTGAGCCAACATCACCACAGTCTAGTCCAGTGGGACAGAGAAGGCGTGTCAAGTCAGAAGGTTCAGGTAGTACTAGTAGTTCTGACGCTAGTGATTCCAGAATTGTGCCCAGCAGTCCAACTGGGTCAGAGGGGCGTCTGAGGTTGGTCCTAGACGTTCAGCTCGCACAACAAAAGGTAAACCGCCAGAGAGATTTTCTCCTTCAAACTACTCAGCCGTGAGTGTTTGGATAGGTTTAGCTCAGTGTGAACCAGAGAGTTATGAGGAGGTTTTGCAATTGCCTGATGAGGAAGCTAGTAAATGGCATGCAGCAATGGAGAAAGAGATGGAATCCATGAAGACTATGAAAGTATTTACACCAACAACATTGCCAGAGGGCAAACAGGCAGTGAGTTGTCGTTGGGTGTATAGAATTAAGACTACAGCAACAGGTCAGACACAGTGTAAGGCAAGACTTGTCGCTAGAGGATTTACTCAGAAGAAAGGGTTGCATTACACTGAGGTTTATGCACCAACTTCTAGAAGTGAGACATTTCGTATGTTGTTGACTGTAGCAGCACAGAGAGGTTTTCAAGTAGCTCATTTTGATATAAATGTTGCTTATCTAAACTCAGATCTAGAAGAAGATTTGTACATGTTACCACCACCAGGTTTTGAGGTCAAGAAACCAAACCAGGTGTGGAAATTGCACAAATCGATCTATGGACTGAGACAGTCAGCAAGAAATTGGAACAAGTGCTTAAATGATGTTTTGGAGAATATGGGTTTCCACAAGAGTCTAGCTGATAACTGCCTGTATCTGAAAGGATCAGGAGACGAACAGGAGATAGTCCTGATTTTTGTTGATGATATTTTGTTTGTTAGTAAAACACAGAATCAGGTAAAGAAGTTTGCAACAAAGCTTGGAAAGAAGTTTCAGCTTAAGAATCTAGGTGATGTGAAGATGTATCTAGGAGTTCAGATTGATAGAACTGAAGATGGAAGTTTTTTACTTTGCCAGAAAAGCAAGATTGAACAGTTGTTACAGAAGTTCAGAATGTCTGACTGTAATGGTGCTAAAACACCAATGGAGACAAATTTTGAGAAGAATAGTCAAACTAGTAATGATGAGAAATTTGAGAGGCCAGAATTGTTTCAGTCAGCTATTGGAAGTTTATTGTATCTGTCTCAATGGAGCAGACCAGATATTGCTTTTGCTGTGAATTTGCTAAGTAGAGAGGCATCAAATCCCAGTAAAATTGCCTGGAATGGTATCAAGAGAATACTGAGATATTTGAAAGACACTAAGGATTTCTGTCTCAAGTTGTCAGCAGAAGGTGAATCGCAGTTACAGTGTTGGTCAGACAGCGATTGGGCAAATGCTGAGGACAGGAAATCAGTGTCAGGAATAGTAGTGAAATTTGGAAAGTCTCTAGTTGGGTGGAAGTCCCGAAAGCAAAGTCTGGTTACACTTTCCTCTACAGAATCTGAGTACAGTGCTCTGTCAGATCTCTGTAGGGAACTAGAGTACTACAGATGTTTGGTCCAAGAAATCAATGGAAATTGCTGTCTACCTATTACGGTATGGGAAGACAATCAGCCGTGTTTGAAATTGGCAGAATCTGGTCAGTTTAAATCCAGAACTAAACATTTGGACATCCGTTACCACAATGTATGTCAGAGCATACAGAATGACTTGGTGAAACTGAAGTATTGTCCAAGTCAGAAGAATCTTGCTGATGGGTTCACCAAACCATTGAGCTTCCAGAAGCATGGAGAGTTCTGTGAAGGTTTGGGTATGGAATGAGTAAAAAACTCACAATGTTTTTTCCAACATTCACTGCGAGAGGGGGTGTTGGAGTATCAGATTTGGTGCTTACAGGGTTAAAGTCAAATCTGTTGTCATGCGCAGTGAAATGTTGGAGAGGAGATAAAAACTGCAGGTTCTTTCAGTTAGTTAGAGGGAGTTTCAAAGGGAGTGATAGTTAGTGATTTCAGCTGTGTTTTTCTTTGCTAGCGCGTGTGTTGCAAGACGCTGAAATGCCGGTTTGTAGTCCGGGTGTAAATATATGAGTTAAGTGTAAATAAACTAGGCAGTAACTTATCTCAGACTGTCAGACTGATTTATTCTTGTACACTGGCAGAAGACAGAAGCCGCTGTGCTAAATCTCAAGAAGAGAGAGCTACTCTGCTGACCCCTGTGTCTGAAGATTGCAAGATAAGCAGAGACACGCAAGGGAAGTGTGCTGGACCAGCTAAGATTCTCTCCCAGCTGTATGCTGGGGAGAATTTTTTTGCTCAACGGCCGCTCAAAGCTAACACTCCTCCTCCTCCTCCTCCTCCTCCTCCTTCTATAATTTCCCCACAGGTGTGGGTACACTTTTCAGATACTAAAATGGCATTTTGTCTAGGGCCCAGTGCTCTTCAACATTTTTATTAATGACCTGGATCAGGGAATACAGAGAGTGCTAATCAGATGTGTGGATGATACAAAATTTGGCAGAATAGCTAACACACTGGAAAACCGAAACAAAATGAGAACCACTCATTGACTAGGTCAAAATGCTATGCAAGGACACAAGCAGCCATGCGTGGATGCACAGCTGGCCCCTCTAATAGTTTTCTGCTGATGGTTGGAGTGCACCAAAGCTATGCACTGTCACTGTGCCTGTTTGTTTGTGTGATAGATACTAGAGATGGGCACGGAACGAAAATTTTTTCGTTTCCGTTACCGTTTGTCATTTCCGTTATGTAACGAAATGACATACGATAATTGTGATGAAAATGAAACGAAATGAACAGAATGAAAATTGTGGTTGTTACGTTTCATTTCCGTTAATGGCGACGCGCAATGAAATGAGCTGTTTTAAATGTTAAAAAACGCCCTGGACATCTGTAAAAATGCAGCGATAATTATTTATATTGTCTGATAATACCTACCAGGGGGGTTGGGGTCCTTAAAACGTTTGTTTTTGTCTTCTCCCATTGCAATGTATTTTTCTTTTCCCTTTAAAATGGATGTCGCCACCAGCCACAAAATGGAGGCAAGCCATGTGATGGGATCATGTTCATCCAATAGCATGCCCAGGTTGCAGACTGGGCGGGCAGGTCTGGCAGCCACAGAGGGCATAAAAAGCTCTGGCAGCCCCCCTCCTCCTTGCAGTCTCTGGTGGGAGTTAGGGTGGGATTGCTGTCTCTGCGACTCTAGCTTCAGTCCTGCAGCCTCCCTGTGTGCGTGCGTGCTGCGTACCTCTCGGTGAGTACCCTCCCTTGCCCCGCAGTGCAGTCACTCTGCAGCTGCCTTGCACCCTGGGCAACGCCCGCAGCTGCCTTTGCAGCCTCCCTGCATACCTAGTCTATACTGTGTCTCTGCCATCATCCATTTTTTTTAGTGTTTTCCCTCTGGTCTGGGGCGTTGGGGGATGCCTGTGCACAGAAATTCTTTAAAAATTGCACAAAAGGCAGGTAGAAACGACAAACAAAAAAACAAAAAACAGTAACAAATTTTTTCCAAAAATTCGCGACAAACGGAAACGAACTGAAACAGACCTCTCAACGACAAACGAAAAACCGAAACACCATTTTTTTGTTTCGTGCCCATCTCTAATAGATACTACCACACAAGACCCACAACAAAATATTCCTTGGACCGAGCTCTACTCGGATGATGTCATCCTTCCTACTACGACGAGGAACAAACTGTAGTGGCAAATTCAGACATGAAGCTCAGACCTCAACCACTTTGGAATCCACCTAAACATCAAGAAAACTGAGTACCTACGATGGTTACCATCCACAGAATACTCCAAACACAGAGAGAAATCTAAAGAAGGTGGGTATCTTCTGGTATCTTGGATCCCATCTCCAAGGTGATGGTGGCATCAGTGGCGACATGCAAGCAAGAGTGAGTGTAGCTGGGTTGCAATGGCAAGAACTCACTGGTGCACTTTAAGACAGATGAATGCCAATCTGTTACAAATCCAGGATGTAAAAGATGATTGGCATCCCTGTTGTACTGTGTGACACAGAGTGCTGGGCAGCAACAATGGGCCTCTGTGCTATGGAAATGCATATGCTCCATTGGATTGGATATCCACCATGATACAAATAATACTACCTGACCGCAATTAGGTTTGGGATCAATAACAGAGAAGCTGTGAGAGACAGAGAATGTCAGCTTATGGACATGTCGTCAGAGCAGCACCTTCCACCACTGCCCAAACTGCTTGCCACCTGAAAAATCAATGGCTCTTGTGGCAGTTTTACAGGCATTGGGTTGGATCCAAGCAGCTGAAGTAACAGACTAGAACTGGCACCTGCGAGAAACAACTGACAAGGTCTCGGAGAAGAAGGGCCAAGGGGCTGAATCACGAGGGGACACCCAAAGGCCTGTGGGAAAGATTCAAGCACACAGGCCACATTGGGGTCTACGCCCCCCTGGGGACCTGTCAACAGAATAATGGATGGGATAACTATGGGGTGAACACCCCAAGGGAACCGACAACTAGAACCCATGGGAGGGGGTTCCAAAGAGGTTGACGGGGAACACAACATCATCAATGGGGCAGGCGGGCCCCTTGAGGTGTCGGACCCAACCCAATGACTCAGCCAGAGTACTGCTAGCATGTAACCAATAAAGTTGTGGCCAATTATTTTCCCAAATGATTTAATGGTCGGATCTGGTTATTGCTTTACATAAATTTTGAAAGGCTTAGCTATAGACAACAACAGCACCTTCCACCCCAGCCCAAACTGCTTACCACCTGAAAAAACCAATAGCCGGTGGCTGCATGCATAACCAAAACAGAAATGGCAGAACACTTTCAATAAGGACATGCAAATTGTTGGCCTGAACCCTGGAGATGTGGTTGATTGGGCAAAGTGGAATTTTAGGATCTAAAAAGTGGACTACACATCTGTGGGAAAATGCTAATGTGCTTAATTTCCCCACTACCCTCAAATACACGATCCCAGCTATTTCAGCATTCTGGTTAACTGGTGGGAAGATTCTGTTTTTCAGAGTCAGAATTATAACAGTATGGAGGCACAGCAATACTGTATTAAAGTACAAAAATATTACAAGAAAGTAATTTGACACTAAAAGATTTACTATAAATTGAGTTTAAAATTGCAGACCAATAAAATGGTATCTTTGTAAATATTTTAATGAACATGTGCTGAACCTGAGGACAACACAGCCTCTTCCTTGTTCTTATAAGTGCTGGACTGTGAAAAATTTAACTGCCTGATACAGCAATGGTCATTTTAAACTTTCATGCTTTTAAAAGAGTTGAAAGAGTAGCACCATTTTTCTAAAAATGTCAGACTTTGGGGGATCTGAGAAAAGATGGAGAAAACACAAGATTACGATGACAGGAAAGTAGTGTTGTTTGGGTGGGAATGCTGCGTACAAAGTGAAAAGACAGATTTTGCATCTTTGATAGACGACAAACATGCTAGTAGTATTTTGAAGTAGTATTAGAAGCAGAAGTGTCTTCTGTTAGCCAGTGAAGAAAGAGAGCTGAAGGTTCTTCTGATTACAAGGAACTGGATTAAATGTTACAATGACACTCCACCTCTCTCTCTCTCTCTTTTCCTGCTTTTTGCCCATTTCACTTGTAATCCTCCTAAAATTAAATGTCTAAGCAATTGAGCACCAAATACTCTGACAATATGTCTGCAGTTATTTTAAGTGGTAAAGAACAACTAATTTCTGTTGATACACCAAATATATGAAAGATAAGTGATTTTACTCTTTTATCCTATACATGTTTCTTCAGAAGCACGTCCTATCGAATTCAAAGGTACATGTTCCTAGGTTACTGAACACAGGACAGTGGCCTTAAGAAAGCATTCTCATGATCAAATAATCCTCCCCCACAGTGACACAGACCTGTTCATTTAACATTGCCCATATGTACTATTTTCCTGCCTTATTACAGATATTATCCTTTTTTTGGAAGAGATAGCAGTTTAAATTCTGTTTACTTTAATTTCTAATCATAAAATAAAAGTCCAGAAACCACATCCAGCCAACAGTGCCTGCCTCTGCCTAGTCATTGTCTAACATAAAAAGCTTGCTTTCATTCCTTTTAAACTCCTCATATATACATATCCTAACTTTTGACTGGCTGACAGGCTTTACAACTTAAATGTAATCTAGAACCCAGTTTCCTTTGAGTCAGTTGTTTTTCTTTTGTGGTATTGAGCTGATCCAGTTTCTTTTAAACAGGCTTTGGTTACAGCATCTGTTGCTAGCTTAATACATCATGAGAAATACTGTACTATTTGCTGTAGTAACAATAACAAGAAGTAGCACTGCGCCATTAATCCCCATCCCAAATAGTTGATAGGGTCTTACTTTAAGACATAAAAAGAAAGAGCATCCAAAAGACACTTCCTCTCCTCAATCAACATGCAATGTCATACATCAAAAGTTTATTCTGCTGAAGTGTTTCTGTGCTCTTATGCAGTTCCCTTCAGCAGAGCTGGCATGGAAGAACATAGTAGATTTATGTTTTTCCTGTAGTACAACCCGCAGTGCAGTTTCTAGACCCTCATTTATAAACATGTATATCTGTGTTATAGGCAGGACAAAACAGTTGTCGGAGCAGCACATACAGTGGTGCCTCAACTTACGAATTTAATCACCCTGCAGCTGTTCTTGGGATGCCTGTCAGAGACAGGTATCCGTGGTGCCCACCGGTCCAGAGGTTGGAAGTGAAGTGGATCTTCCTTCCTCTGGCCGCCTGCAGCAGGGCCCGGACCATGTCCCTGACGGACTCAAAAAGGGAGGAAATCACCCGCCTGCTGAAGGTACGCTGAGATGGAGGCTCGTACTATGGAGCCACATGACTCCACAAAGGAGAGGGGCAACCCGTTCATGGCCACCATTTCACCAACCACACGAGTGGTGGTCTCCTGTGCCTTGGCCCTATTTCGTTGGCTGACAAAACTCCCACACAGCGGCACCACTTCCTGCAGAGTGCCTCTTCCCACTCTCAGCGGAGCTGTCTCTGGAGTCCTTCCCCATGCCTGCTCCCCCTCTCTTCCTCCCTGAGGAACCAGGGCCTGACACTGTCCCAGGCAGAGTCCCAGGGTGCCTTCGCATGAGGTGGCTACGCAAGGCACTTGAGGAGAGGTGTTTGGGGTCATTCCCCCTGCGAATGACCACCCCACATTTCTTGCACACCTCAAGCCTCGAGTCTTCCGGGCTGTTATCAAAATGCTCCCAGAGAGAGCCGCGAGGCTTATGGAAAGTACTGCCCCCTCTGGTACTGCCTGCTGCTGCTGTGCTGGTGGTGGTGTGGCTTGTACCCCACTGGGACAATTGACTGCTGCTGTCACTGGTGGTACTGTGGGTGGGAAGAGGGCTGCTCCTTCCATCACTGCCTGAAGCCTGCCTTTCGTCTGTTCCTGCCAACAGGTCCACAGAATCCGGGATATGTAGATGCAAAGAGCCCGTTTCTGATTCCAAGTCCTCATCTTCCTCCTGATAAACGGGGTGTGTGTGGGTGTGTCGTTGTCCATGTCAAAGCCTGGTGGCAATGGGGCTCGCATGCAGTCATCCATGCTTCCCTCAGTGACAGAAGATGGTACGGTCGTGCTAGTTGTGCAGCTGCTGCTTGGCGAGGGAGTGGCAGCAATATCACTATCTGCACTACTACTTCCTGTGCCTTCCTTCAGAAATGTGCCCCTATTTATTTTAGTGGGCACCCCCCTGCCCTTCCCTCTGGATCTGCCAACCATCCTCATTTTTTTTATTTCTCAAAAAGTATTAGAAAAATATATTTTCTTTTTATATTTGTGTTAAGTAACAAACTATTCTAATAAACTTATCCTTTTGACCCACAAGCTTACTCTCACACTGTGTTCTTTTGTACGAGCTTTCAATGTTGCCCTGCTGGTCCTTGGTATAAGTTTCTAATTTCGGAATTCAACTTGATCCACTAAAATGGAGGAAAAACTAGAAAACAAATGGTAGTATTTGAAATGAAACTAAATCCAGACAGGAAGTCCAGAAGAACTGCTCTTCCCTTCCTCAGCACTCAGTCAGCAAAACTGCAGTGCATGCAGGCACATTCAGAGAATAAAATAAAAATAGTTTAATAATTTTCTGGATTGAACTTGATGCACTGAAATGGAATGTGCCTGCCTGTGTGTTCAAGCGCACACACAACAACACAACAAAGAAACAATGAGTAGTAGTTGCAGTCAGGGAATAAACTCAAAACAATTCTCTGAATTCTTCTGATCCACTTAAATGGAATGTGTCTGTGTGTTCAAGGGCACACACACACACAGCACAACAAGTTTATAAACAAACAATGAAGTAAGTAATTATTTAGTAAAGTAAATAAAATAATATTGTAATAAAATATTCTCCACTTAGGATAGAGGTTCTGTTCTTGGCTTGCACCCCAAATGTGTGTATGTGCAGCTGGACAGGTGGCTTCAGCCAGACCCCAAAAATAAGCCTGAAGAGAAAAGACAGTAGTGTGGTACTATGCCTCCTCAGAAAGATATTGGGATATAAATACAATATAGTTTAGTAGTTGTAGTCAGGGAATAAAATAAAAATAGTTTTCTAAATTCTGAATTCAACTTGATCCATTGAAATGGAATGTGCCTGCCTGTGTGTTCAAGTGCACACACAACACAAGTGTATGTATGTATGTAAACAAACAAACAATGAGCTGGAGTAATGAATAAATAATATTGTAAAAGATTTATATTGTCCCCTTTTGGAGGAGGTTCAGTTTCTTGCATCCCCCAAATTGTGGGTATGTGCAAGCAAATTAGGCTCTCCCTGCCTGTAATTGAACTGGTGGTGTGTCACTGGAATTTGTACAATGAGGTAGGGTAGTGTTGTATTTACCCCCCCCCTCAAAAAAAAAAAATAAAGCAGCAGCAGCAGCAAATGCAATTGGTTGCCTTATTATTTAATCAGTCCCCCCAATGAATGATCTTGAATTGGTAGGGGTAGGTAGGGTGAATGCCCCCCACAGATTAAGCAGCAGCAGCAGCAGCTGGACAGGTGGCTTCAGCAACACCCCAAAAAATAAGCCTGAAATGAAAAGAGAGTAGTGGTACTATGCCTCCCAACAGAAAGATATTGGGGTGTAAATACAATATAGTTTAGTAGTTGTAGTCAGGGAATAAAATAAAACTAGTTTTCTAAATTCAAGTTCTGAATTCAACTTGATGCACTGAAATGGAATGTGCCTCCCTGTGTGTTCAAGTGCACACACAACACAACAAGTATATGTATGTAAACAAACAAACACTGGAGTAATAGGCTGATATCAGCAGCAGCAGCAGCCTCCCAAAAAGATATTGGGGTGTAAATAAAAACAATATAGTTTAGTAGTAGTAGTTGTAGTCAGGGAATAAAATGAAAATAATTTTCTGAATTCAACTTGAGGCACTGAAATGGAATGTGCCTGCTGTGTGTTCAACTGCACACACAACACCACAAGTGCATGTATGTAAACAAACAAACACTGGAGTAATGAATCAATAATATTGTAAGGCTGATATCATCATCATCATCAGCAGCCTCCCAAAAAAGATATTGGGGTGTAAATAAAAACAATATACTTTAGTAGTTGTAGTCAGGGAATAAACTGAAAATAATTCTCTGAATTCTTCTGTTCCACTTAAATGGAATGTGTCTGTGTGTTCAAGGGCACACACACAGCACAACAAGTTTAAAAACAAACAATGAAGTAAGTAATTAGTAAACTAAATAATATTGTGAAATATTCTCCCCTTAGGATAGAGGTTCTGTTCTTGGCTTGCACCCCAAATGTGTGTGTGTGTGTGCAAGCAAATTGAAGTTGGGAAAAATAGAAAATAAATGGTAGTATATAATATATTTTAAAATAAATCCACACCTCCCACTCCCAGTCGACCCTCCCCCTTTATCTAATATCAGAAATATCCTCCTCTCCCCACAAACAGCCAGAGAAGAGGACAAATAAAAAACCCTAACTGCTTTCCTTCGCCAGACAAAGCTGCAGGGAATCAAAGAAATTATTTTCTAATAAAAAATCAATTCCCTCCCTCCCTGCCTAAAGCCTAAAGCCTCCCAGGCCTCCCCCCTCGAATAATCTCTGCAAGTGCTCAAGCACCACCACCAGCACAGCACAACCCTCCTCCCTCCACACGCAAGACCCGACTGCGACTTCTGGAAGGTGCCTCGGCTTTTTATGCCCTCTGGCACATCCAGAAGTGTCAGTCAAAACCTGGCCATGCCATTGGTGGAATTGTTCAAAAAATTTCCATGGTCCCATCCCATGCCCAGCCCACATGGGCAGGTCTAAAAAAATAAAAAATAAAATAAAATAAAATCAGTGCGACGTTTTATTGCTATAAAAACCAACTGCTGCTACTATTAAAATTCATGCATTTAAAATAAATAAATTTCACATGTTTCTGTGGTGCTTTGGTGTGTTTTTTGACCACGATTTCAAAAGAAAAATTGTGGTCGCCATTTTGGATCCCCCCCACCGCATGGCATTGGCGAGACGATGAGGATGACCCCCCAGCCTGGTGCAAGCAGCCCAGGACAGGAGAGGAGGGGGGGAGGCCATGGACACCCCCAAGAAACCACCCCTCTGGTAGGTGGCAAAGCCTCAGGCAGGCATATTTTCGCCTGCTTTTTCGGCCGGGAGGGAGTCGGGTTTTTAAAAAAACTTTTAAAAACTTTTCCTGTGCTTTGCATCGCATGATCGCCGCGATGCCACAAATGGAAACGAAAACCCTGACCTAATTTTTCTTTTTTTGGTTCGAGTTTGAGTTGTAACGGCTTAATTACCGTTACCGTTTCTGTTATTTACGGAACCGAAAAAAACGGTAACGGAAACGAAAATTTCGCCGCTCCGTGCCCATGTCTAATCGCCACTATCCTTTCCTGTATGGGGTGGCAGCACCTCTTTTATCTCCCTGCCCTCTCGATATCAGCTTGAAAACATAGAATGTCACTGTGCATCAGATCAAGCTATTTTGTCCATTTTGCCCAGGGGCTGGGGAATCTGTGCTCCTTCCGGGTTTTGGGACTGCTGCAACTCCTGTTAGCCCTAGCTATCACAGCCAATGGTGAAGGACGATGACTGTTGGGAGATAAACCAGCTGTCTTTTTGTTGCATTTCTCTAAATCTCACCAACTTTTCCATGGAGCTGTCTGGATAGCTCACCATGCCTGTTTAGGCATATGACTGTGGAGCCAGAGGTTGGGAGGACTTCTATTCCCCACCGTGCTTCCAGGGAGATCAGCCAGCCTGTGTAACCTTGGGCAAGCTGCATTCCAGGATGACCCCCTAAGGAAGGGAAGGGAAGAGTAAACCACTTCTGAGAACTGTCTATCTAGAAAACACTGAAAAAGGGACACCATAACTCAGAATTGACTTGATGGCACACAATGGGCAAATAAGTCTTTCTGGTAAAAACCCAGCAAATGACTCATATGTAACCAGGACATGTATATCAAGGCAGGAGCTGCAGCAACAACTCTGCAGAAAAAAGTTATAGATGTTTGGGCCTTAGATTGTCCAAAATTTCTTCCATAATATGTTTGTAACCTAATATTACTTTATGTGTTATGTACGAGTCACAATACAATAGTTCCCTTTTTACCCCTTACTGTCTCTTTTGCAGACACACCAAAGCACAAATACCTAGAGCCCAGGTGTGGATCTTCATGGATCCACATGAATTCTAAATGGGATCAAACCACCATCAGTCCTAAATGGGATCAAACCACCATTCATGCCCCCAAACTGAATTGTAATAATAGCAAACGCTAATTGGTTACAATTAATACAAGTAAGAAATTTGGCAAATCAATTATATTAAAGTCACGGACCCATGAGAACACTTACAGTACTCGAACAATACAGTATAGAAAAGGGTCAAAATAAAAGAAAGGGTATAACTTCAATTATATATAAACATTTGATTGAAAAAGCATTTGTTAGGGGCATGGGATCTAAAGTAGCCTGGGAAACAAATTTAAATATTAGTATATCTGAGAAAGAATGGATGGGAATATGGAACACATATCCTTACAAATCAATATCAACTAAAGCGAAAGAACTGGTGTTAAAAGTAGCTCACAGATGGTATTGGTATCCCACAAAATTACATAAAATTAATCAAGAAATTCCAGACAATTGTTGGAGGAATTGTGGAAGCAAAGGCACCCTAGAACATATGTGCATCTCTTGCCCCAAAGTAGGAGCATATTGACAGGAAATAATTAAATGGATAGAAAACTCTGTTAAAACAAAGAATAATTATAAATGAAGCTTTACTATTATTCTCAATATTTAAGGATGGAAAAGAAAAATTATCATATAAAGACTTAATAGCAAATCTGATTGGTGCAGCAAGAGCTGAAATTGCAAAAAACTGGAGAAATGCTCAAGATCTCTCACTACAAAAATTTCTGAACAGAATCTGGCAAATGGCTCTTATGGAAAAGTTGACCTATCAAATTAAAATATATAGAGGGGAAATAAAACATGATACATTTATGAAAACCTGGAAGCCCTTATTAACGTATGGAATTAACACAAAAAATGAGGAATGTGTTATGGGGAATAATGTTGACTGCTGGATTGTAAAATTTTAAAATAATTAATTTATTTGTGTGTGTGTCACAATTAACTGTGTTGGAAAATGAATTAGTGGGTGGATTTTGAAAAGGATATTGGTCCTATAGAATGTATAAATAATGAGACGTTATTGTACTGTTATCTTAACTTGTCTTGTGAAATAAAATAAAAAGTATAATAAAAAAAAGAATTGTAATAATAGCAAACCTTTTGTTGCATGGCAGTGCTAGATCTGAGAGGAAGAGCTGCTCGATTTTGTTTCAGATACTCCCCAAAGCATTAGACATTTCATCCATGACCATAGATGAAATCATTAAAAGCAATGGTTCTCCTGCTGCAGGGCATCAACAGGTTACAGAAGCAATAGGTTAGAGTGCAGCTGCTCATGGTTCCACCTCATGAATTTCACACGAGATCCTATATCCAGCCGTGTCTACAGACCAGACCATAAAAATAACAGATCTCTTACTTTTTAAAAAAATCTTTTTATTTTACAGACATACAAACATACAATAAACAATAATAAACAATAATGGACCATAATGGACCATAATGGATCTCTTACTTTATGACATTATTGTGGCAAAAAAACACAAGGGAGCCTACTGACCTGCCTCCCAAATTAATGCCATCAAAAAAGACCAACCAAAAGTTGCAGAAGGGTCCTCTTGGAGCTATGTGGGTACAACCATCACATTTTTGGTTGCATTTGTGCCCAAACCATAGTACCGTATATTCACAGTGCCATTTTTCCAGAAACACATGGATCTAAGAAGGCATACATTTTCATGGATCCACAGCACTTTTATAGGAAATTAATGCCAGAAATTCTTGTAGTTGCTTTTTCAATTATTATGCATTCCTGTTTTGATTCAGTTTGTTTTTTGGAATTTTCCACTTAGAGCTATAAAAGGACTTTTAAAAAAATTGATGAGACAACCTTACACATATACTATGTGTGTGTTGGTGATTGTCTTCAAAAGAAGTCTTTTTACAGTTTTACTACTGGGATTTAGTGGGTCTTCTGTTTTGTGACCAACAGTCAATAAACTCAAGCTGAATCCTTCCCCAACAAGGATCCTATGCAAAAAATATTGGGATCCATGCTTCAGATCCACATGCCTGTGCCATGGTGGTGTAATGTGTGAGATATTTTATTTTTATGGTTTGGTTTCTGAGCATTGGTGGGATAAATTGAGTATGGTTTTCAGGGATCACAATAAATTGAGTATGGCCTTCAGGGATCAGAAATGAAGATTATGAGCATTTATGAGGACTCATGCCTTGAATCCATGATATTGTGCCCCAACAGTGAGAGAGTTATGATTTCTATGATTCAGGCATTGGGTATTATACATAAGATGTATGAACTGATAGCAGCTTCCAGAGGAACCCATATAAAAACCAGGTAGAACCATGTCTTGGATCCACATTTTGGCACCATGGAAATGTTCTGCAATGAGAGGTCACTGCAGTGCACAGTTCTATCTTTTGACATAAGAGCTATGAGTTGACAGTGGTTTGAGGAGGATTATGTGTGAAAATCATGTGATTCCATAGAAACCCATGTTTCAGATCCATGTTTTTGTGCCACTGAAATTGCATACAGCAAGGGATCTGTGACTTTCATGGATCAGATTTTGGGCATAGATGGAGTCTATGGTTTGGCAGTGGTTTGGGTAAGATCCCATGTAAAATCATGTGGTGCCACCTTGCTGATCCATTTTGGTACCATGATAACGCCATGTAGTAAAGGATTCATGGCCTTTGTGTTTTAATCTGTGGACACACATAGGTTCTATGTTTTCACAGTGGATTCGAAGGCTCCCCTTTGAAAACTTTTGGTTTTTGCACTATTGCAATGTCATGCAGTGAAAGAACCATTAATCTTATTTTCTGAAATGGGGGCACAAATGGGATCTATGATTTGATGGTCATGATTTGATTTGACTTGATGGGGGAGGAATGCCATATATAGAAACAGTATGAGGATCCATATTTTGTGTCATGGCAATGCCATTTAGAAAAGCCCCCATGATTTTTATGTCTGTTGTAAGCACAGAGGGGAATTTCTATTTGGGGGAGATCCCATGTAAAAGTCTTACATGAAATCATGAGGATGAGATTCTGATTTCATGAATCCAGCTTTCATCCAGCCCCCTTTATTCCCAAGGCAAGAACAAGGTCCAGAAGATTAAAAAAGTGTATTCTGGAAGGTTTTCATGGCTGGGATCCGTTAGTTGTAGTGAGTTTTTCGGGCTGTTTGGCTTTGTTGTAGAAGTTTTTCTTCCTGACGTTTCGCCAGACTCTGTGGATGGCATCTTCAGAGGACAAGGAGCCGAACAGCCAATAAAAAACTGGCTTGACGGCAGTTGTTCTTCTGCTTTCAGGGAGACTAGATATGATATAGGATTCCTGGCAGGCATGAGACGGGCTGGGGTGAGTGAGAAAAGAACCGGGATAAATGACGGATAAATGACACTCTCTGATTGTGCCAGGGTCTGGGGAAAAACGTCTTCCAACGTGACCTTCCTCAGAAATAAACCACTAAAAGGCGCTCGAGGGGGGGTTACTTGTGGCTGCGGTTCCAAGCATCCAAACCAGTTCCATCCGCCCCGTGCCAACACCTTATCTCAAGTCTCTCCGGGCAAAAGAAAGGGCAACGTCGCCCGCGGCAGCCGCCCACCCCTTGCTCCAGGCTGGCAACTCGGCGCGGGGCGCTCCAGATTTCCCTTCCCTTCGGCGCGGAGAAGCACTTCGTCCTCCGAAGGGGCGGATCTGCGGCCGCGGAAGGGCCTGGTTGGCAGCGGCGCCCGCCGAGTTTATAAAAGGGCGAGAGCGGCGCGCCGCGGGCGCTCACCGGAGTGGATTGCCGCGTGGCGGGAGCGCTCGGAGATGCGGCGGGCCAGCCGAGACTATTCCAAGTACTTGCGCGGCGCCGAAGAGCTGGGGGCCAGCGGTGCCCACGAGTGCGCCCCGCCGCCGCCGCCGCCGCCGCTCCAGGCACCAGGCGGGGCCGTTGGCCAGCCTCACGCCGTCTCGGCCTCGAGGACCCTCCTGGCTGCGCTGGTCCTCCTGGGCTTGGGGCAGGTGATCTGCAGCGTCGCCTTGTTCCTCTACTTCAGGGCGCAGGTAAGAAAAGGGGGAAAGGAAAGGGGACGGGAAGGGCAAGCCGGCGGGGCGGTGCGCTCTGGTGGCCTGCCGTCGCAGCCGACCTGCTCCTTGGGAAGGGCGATCCTCGGGAGGGAAGCCCGCGATTTCCCCTTGGCGCCCTCCCTGGAATCCCGCGGGTCTCGTCCCACCAGAATGGGTCCAAGGGGGACGCTGTCCTTCTTGTGATGCCAACCCCCTCGGTATGGTTCTCATCAGGCCAGGTGAAGACCGGAACCCCTTGGCACTTGGGCTAGAAGCCGCCCAGGGCATGGCTAGGTCTTGGAATGCTGGGATGGTGCCTTTTCCAGACAACCCACCGACCCACCCACCCACACACACACCGGTCGCGGCCACATTTCTTCTGCTGGCTTAACATTGTAACTCCCTTTGGGCAGGATGTGTCCCTTGCCTGGGTTAGAATGCCCTGCTTTGCAGTGGGTGAGAGGAGGACCCACAGACCCACAGTTTAAAGCAAAGCAAAAGCAAAAGTGTTCTGCTTATATACCGCCCCATACCATTTCAAGTATTCCCTGGGTGGTTTACAGGTTTTTAATTACAGTGTGCAGGCTACACATCCCCCCCCCCAACAAGCAAGCTGGGTACTCCTTTTACCCACCTCGAAGGCTGGAAGGCTGAGTCAACCATGAGCCAGCTACCTGGGATTGAACCTCATGTGGTGAGCGCAGTTTTACCTGCAGGACAGGCATTTAACCCACTGCACCATGAGTTTAGTCCGCAATGAATGCCTGAGAGGTTTGTGGGGGATTATAAGTAGTAAATTTTTAGGACTGAACCAAAAAGAGATCAATTTATTATGTTTGTGCTGTTCTCTCCCCCCCCCCCCTTTAAATGATCGGGTCCATGAGACCTTCTGTGGAACATTCAGTATGTAGATTGTAGAGTGATAGGGGACTTCCAGTTTTTTAAGAATGATGTGTGGCACAACTACTCTTAAGATCCACAGCCTCTGCTCATCTCTCAAGTTCAGTTTTGCTGACAAGTATCCTAGCAGTAGACACCCGGTGTGGTGGTGTGGATAGAGTGATGGACTAGGATTCTGGAATCCTTACTTGGCCATGGAAACTCAACTGGGGGGGGGGAGTGGATCTGGTAAAACTATTCCTTAAATATCTCACGTAGCTTGAATGCCTTATCAGGGTTGCTGTAAGGCAGTTCCAGGTTGACGGCACGCAACAACAAATCCTAGCAGTAGGCTGCATGGGGGACACCCAGATTTCTTTCAGGTACAAAGCTGATGCATACCATTGCTCCTTGCCAAAGGGGGAATGACTGGGAAAGACCACAACTTGTGGCTCAAAGTTTTTTCCTTGTAACATTTCCAGCAATTGTTCTTTTTCTTGCATTCTTACACAGCAGAGGTTCTTGTACAGTTTTAATCCTGACTTATTGACTTGCCTGGCATCATAGAATTCTAATGGTACGTACAGGTATTGGCTTATTCAGTTGAGCGCAGAGAGAAATTTTGGGATTTTGGGGAACAATTTGTCAGCTAAAGTCACAGATGAATATTTCTTTTATATAATTATGTGTGTGTGTGTGTGTGTGTGTGTGTGTGTGTGTGTGTGTGTGTGTGTGTGTGTGTGTAGAATTGTATGGTGCAAACTACATGATATTGTTTGGTGCTGGCAATATTTAATTTTACCTAGTTTATAGGTGCCAATTTGCCCTTCCTTTCAGGTTTTAAGGCAAGGGGAAACTCTTAATAGCAAAAACAAACAAAAACCTGCTGCTGGATTGGTGCTACTGGGATTGGTGCTACTGGTGATTTTTGACAATTAAGGCCCCCCTGACCCAGTTTCAAGGCTGCCAAAGATTTCCACAGGCAAAAAGGGAGTCCTGGGGAGCTGTGTTGTGAAAAGTATTAAGTGGGAAGTCTAGTTCTGAGTGCTGTTTGTAGCGTTTGGGAAGGGGTGTAGGAAGCTTTTAATTGTCTTAATTTAAATGTTACTGGCATTGGGTGATGATGTCATCTGGTTTGCACTGCATAAGTATGCAAACAGGATTTTGGCCAGATTTCAGATTTCATTTGGATAGGTAGCAAAGTCCGCTATTGTAAAGGGGGTGATTAGCATTTGCAACTGCTTGTTTGAGTAGGGTGCAGAGATGAGACTTGCTATTAGGAGATTCTGTTAAGCTTAAGGATCTAAAGGGGCAATGGGATTTTGATTTAACCATGCTGGGTTTGAAAGTTTAAGGATATCCAACTTCAGGTGGTTTTTTAAAAACACCTTTTGAGAATCCATCCAATACGAAACAATCAAAAATGTCCCTCACAAGCCTGCCTGAATAGTGTCCATATTATTCTCACAGCCGCATAGCTTGACTGGCTCATGGCCCACCTTCATCTTGTTCTTAGCCAGCTCTCTCCAGCTACAGAGGCCCACAAAATAAAAGAGAAAGAGAAATGTTTCTGCTAAAAATTTAAAGATCCTTCAGTAAGCCAAATTGGTGATACAGTACCTCTGAGTCGCACGCCACCTCACCACTGACATTACTCAGACTACTCTTTTCAGATTACTAGCCTTTCCAGATGTTCAGGCTATGTCAAGCAAAGTTGGTAGTGTGGAGAACAATTACCTTTTGCTTATGCTGTTGCATAATGATAGCATAATGGATGCCTCAGTGGCCATGGGAGGTCTGTTTTGTCGTCACTTTAATGCAGAGGGGAAATGAATTCAAGTTGCAAAGCAATTCCCTTTGGCACTTTCTACAACTGTTGTCTCTTTGAGGGTTTTATGTTTTAAACATGGCAGTGGTATAGATGCTGCTGCTTCTTTTTGCTGCTTTTGTCTCAAGCTGCAAGCATTGCTTTATTATCTCATTTTCAAAAGAGAAAACTCAGAGCTGAACAGGCCACATAAAATCAAGCAAACAAATGCCGTTTTATTTACTCTGCGTAATACATATTATATCTGAATTGCTGAGGCAGAGGCCTGATGGGAGGAATCAGCCAGCAGTGTGGTTTATGCTTTGGGACTGAGAAGAACTTTTTTCTTGGAAATTATTGTGTGCATTGGTTGAGCTTCTGTTTCTTGTTGCTTTGGTTAAGTGCTCTGAACTTTCTCAAAGGAAGTTGGAGGCTGATGTTCACTTTTATCCCCCCCCCCCCAAGAGGATGAAGAGAAACAAATTTCAGGGTTGGGTTTCTCTTTCTTAACTCTTTATGAGAAGGAACAAATGGGCAGCAGAGGCAGCAATGCACCATGGCCTGTCTGTGTCGGTCTTTCTTAGTTTGTGCCACAAAACACCACTGTGCAGTTAAGAAACATATGACGCAGTAACAGGCAATCTCAAGAGCATTTGGGGGAACTAGCATCAAATCTTCGATGATACCTGTTGAAGAGCATAGATTATAATGGGAAGTTGCCTTCTCCACACCACACTCTTGAAGTACCCCGGTTTTAAGCCTGGAGATTACACATCTCCATCATGGTTTGTAACCTGTGATGGACTTTTCCTCCAGGAATCTGTCCAATCCCCTTTTGAAGGCACCCAGGCTAGATGCCATCACCACATCTTGTGGCAGGGAGTTCTACAGACTAACAACGCACTGGGTAAAAAAATATTTTCTTTTGTCTGTTCTCACTCTCCCAGCCCTCAATTTGAGTGGATGTCCCCTAGTTGTGGTATTTTGTGAGAGGGAGAAGAGCCTCTCTCTATCCTGCCAACTGCAGCCTGCAGTATATTAAGTGACTTGCAAGTATTTGTCACCCAGATATTAATCAGCTTCCCATATAAATGAAAGTGTGAATGTCTTAGCTTTAGAACTGCAGAGCTGGAAGGGAACACAGCGGATCCTCAAGTCTAGCCCTGTCCAGTGGGGCCCAGCTCTGCAGCCATGGGCCTAAATCAATGAGCTATGAAGACATCATCACCCAATCAGCCACCCTATTATCAACTGTTCTTGATGTGTTTCTGTCCCTCTCATCTTGGGGTGCTTTTACACGGCCCCGTCGTCTCATAGTCAAGATTCCTGTCTCTTAAAGGGGCAGCGGGGACAAAAAACAAACACAAGGCGAGGAGAGCCCGGCACTCACTGCTTTACATCCACATCAGAAATTTTTCAGCTCCGGAGACCAGGTACTTGAAAAGTGCGCTGGGACGCGCTTAGGTGGGCGTGGTCGTACTTAATTTTTTTAAAAGGTGGGAAAACATTTTTAAGCTCCGGATCTGGGAGCCCTTTGCCTCGGATTTTAGGGGTCGTGTAAAAGCACACTTGGTCAGATGCTGATAAATGCCTGTCCTCCTAAAATAAGCTAGTCTGTAAATACTACGAAGGCTGCGGGGAGGGGCATGATCTGTCCAAGCCTAAACACTTCTGTGGCCTTTGGTTTTTGTGGAAGAATCAACACTTTAATGTAAAAGTTTGAAATAATGGACAAAAGAAGTACTTTAGCTAGATTGCTTCTATTGAAGCAATCTTCTTTTGCATGTCATCAGATATCATTGAGCGGCACGAGAGCTAGCACAGAGCTGGAAGTAAATAAAAGCTGAGACAAACTGGTTGTTGTGTGTATTGGTATATTAAATTGGTATATTAAATCTTATTATTAAATTTTAAATTGGTGTATTAAAACCTCATTTTAAACCTGTGAGTTTTTAATGCTTTTGATAGCTGAAGATGGTAATATGGACAGTCTATTAAATAGTTACTCCACTTAGTTCTCAACCACTGTAATTGAGTAAGAGAACAATATTGCCTGCTTGCTTGCGATCCCGATGAGACTTACTTTTGAATGCTATGATTGCTGTGTAGAATTTCTATGTTTAGGGGTCGGGTGCCTCTGAATATTGCTTGCTAGTGGGGAGAGCAACAGAGGGAGACCTATTATTGTTGTGGCCTTGTTGTAAGAATATAGCTGACTCTGGAAGTTGAGTCATGGCAACTGGACTTTTTTTGTTCAAGAGACTGAACCACTGATCTTCTCTGTCTAATATGTGTACACTGTTTGAGAGAGGAGTCAGGGAAGCCATTCATGTGTGTACTGAAAAACCCTCTCAACACAGGTGGGGGACTCAGGCACAATCTGTCTGCTACTTATCAATCTTTCCAGATCAGAAGCACTTCACACCTCCACCATGAAGGCCATAGCCAATGACCCATAGTTAATGGGCATTGGGAAGGGTTGCACAGGTGAGACTTTTATGCCATTGTACATATAAGGAACCTATTCAGGCCATTGTCCACCTAATGAGCCTATTCAGACCTGGGTGATGTGAAATCAAGGTGAACTCTAAATTGGAGGCCTGACCACAAACTTTCCTCAGACTAACGAAGCTGCTTGGATGAGTAGCGAAATCTCTTAAGAAAAGAAATCCAGTTGCCATGACTCAACTTCCAGATAACGTCATCTGGATGACTGAGAATCTTCACAGAAATATAGCTAACTCCTGCAGAAAACCAGAGACTAGAATAAATAATCAATAGATGGGACCTAGCAAGCCTGCTCTTGTGTGTGCATGTGATGTACAGTCTTGGGTTAAATAATTTCTTCAAATACTATGGTTTCTTCTCCCAAGCCATTTAAACCATTGCATATAGTTTATGTAACCTATATATAGAGTTTGTTAATATACATGATAATGTGGCCTGTAAGGTCTATCATACACATAAGAACATAAGAACAGCCTTGCTGGAACAGGCTACAGCCCATCCAGTCCAGCATTCTGTCTCACACAGCGGCTCACCATTTGCTTCAGGGTATTCCAAAGCAGATGTCTTCACCTGCTTAAGATTCCCTGCAAATGGCATCGAGAGATATCCTGCCTATCTCTCCAACCCGGAGGTTGTCCTTAGGCATCCATAGTGATAGACATTAATACCCTTGTTCTCCATGAACTTTACCAATCCTTTCTTAAAGCTGTCAAGGCTGACAGCTGTCACCACTTCTTCTGGCAGGGAGTTCCACAGACCAGTGATCCTCTGGGTGAAAAAGTACTTTTTCTTATTTGTTTGAGATCTAGCACCCAAAAGTTTCATGGAGTGCCCTCTAGTTCTAGTGTTGTGCGATAGGGAAAACAGATTTTCCTTATCTACTTTGTCCACACTGTGTATGATTTTATAAACATGGCTAGAGTAAGTGGATACACAGTAAGTCAAATGTGTAGTAAAAGCAGTTTCCTTCTCTAAAGCACTATTGTGAATGCTGAATAGTCACAAACTGAGCTGCATTTGGCTTCTCAGGGCATAGGTTGCACACACTTGGACTAATTGTAGTGTTTTATAATTGGAGTATAACTTAAGGGGAAAATACTTTTCTCTCAACCTTATTTGCATATACTTATACCACAGCATGTAAAAGTTTTCCTTACTATATTTGTCCACAGAGAAAACATAATGGATTCATCTTTGCATAATATAAAACTAATTTTAAACTAATTTTCGCATTTTTTTTGTTCCCTTTTGAATCTCTGAGCAATAAAACACAGCAAGCATAGTTCCGTTATGTAAGTCACCTACAGAATATTGTGCATTATTCTGGGGGCTGTACTGAATAAAAAAGGGAACTGAAAATGAACAGAAAGGCAGCTGAAATGGGTGCACCTTGCTCTGTAGAAATGCTAAGAGTGTGAGTTTACTTTGTTTTGAAAAAGAAACTTGTAGAGATGGGATATACAACTGTTGATTAAATTACGGATGGTCAGAGAAGATATGTAGCCTTTCCTCTTCCTATTAGTATTAGAGCAGTAAGGCATCTCATGAAGGTGATCTAATTTGTTGGTCTGGACACTAGAGCACGGAAGACCAACATGCGGACTGTAGAAAGTAGGACAGGAAACTTTTTTTTTTGTGCCTCTTCCCTAGCAGCCCACTTCCTACTTGAAAAGCAATCTTTTTTGGTTTAGAAGGTCTCCTTGTACCCCTTGGGGGAAGTGAATGAACGGCAACTTTGCCATGTTTTGAGTGGTCACAACATTACTTGGGGCCTTCCATACAGCCCATTTAAAGTTTTGTCAAAGTAGCCATTTGTGGAAGGAGAATGTGTGAGTCAGTGTTAGAGAATGTCCTTTTTACGTTCAAGATATCTGTTTCATTTTAGGGTATCTCCAGGCAAAAGGGATGAGGTGCCAGGTGAGGGAAAAACCTCCCTTTGAGATCCTGAATAACATTTAAAAACAAAAAAGAAACACAAAACTTGATGACATCCCCTCCCCCCCCCCGGTGCCGGGCTACATCAATAGCATTCCCCCCTTAGAAACATAAGATCTTCCTCCTTGCATGCTGAAGGGCATTGCAAGCATTGTGTAACGTGAGAGATGGTGTGTTCCCCACATTAGCACAAGTTGTCTTCTATAGGAAAGCCCCGTTTTTTTCAGATTGTTCTTGACCTGGCGGTGGAGGGCCATGTGGTTCTGCCCAGTTACCTGGTAGCTCCATGCTCACCTGCCTTAATTTTAGGGCAGTCTATGGGAGTTGCTTGTTGGGAGGGACATGGGTTTTTTTTTTTATTAATAAATTTTTATTGGGAGGGAACAAAGGGAAGGGTTTAGAGGAAAAAAGAAAAAAAAGGAAAGAAAGGGGGGGATACAGTTTTTAAGATTTACATTGAGTGTATCAAGCAAAATAGAAATAGTAATTAAACATATTGCTAAAATTGCCAAATGTTGTCACAATACTAATAAATTTGTTGTTTCAAGAAGACAATGACCTTGATTTTAGTTTTGGCTTTGGTGGTTGATGACCAAAGAACAAGTGTGTTTCTGAGGACCTCACTTTAATGTTCGACTATAACTAGTATATTCCTGAAATAGAAAGCCATTTTTATGATCTCCTAGGCTGAGCACTAGATAGCGCACCCAGGGAGAAGAAGAGACTAACCAAAATGATCTATAGAGAAGTCTATGTAATCCTGTGCACTTGAGTTCTCAGTTTAAGAACTGTTGGAACATATGTTTAAAACTTTTTTTAAAAGATTAAGGAAACTAAATTAGAATTTATAATCTTATTTTATAATGATTTTTTTGAGTTAAATGTAGAGTGAGGCTCATTGGTTAAAAAAGAGTTAAGGAGAAAGCCAGGCATATGTGATTCTTTTCTTAATTTTCTGGAAAAGATTAAAACTCCAAGGAGCAGCACCTATTCACCATCTGAACTAGCAATTTTTTTCAAGATAAAAAGCAACCACATCCAATGTGTTTGGAGTAAAAATATTTAGAAATGCCAGACTGTACACAGAATGCACTTTTCTTAGTCTGAGAGACATTTGTACAATAGATGGCAGAACTGTTAATCTGAGAATACAACCTCTTGCTTCTCTCTGCCAGAATGGCAAACCAAAGCATACCTGTCAAGTGCCCCATATTGCCCAGGAAACACCTGTTTTTTATCCCCTTTTTTCCGCCGTCTTCCCAGATTATTATTTATTATTTTCCTGGAAATGTTCCATAATTTTTTAAAAATCAGGTACCTGCCAAGCAGGCTCTTCTCTTATTTTTCTTTCAGGGATCTTCAACCATCAAGAGCAGGGGTTCTCAAACTACAGCTGGTCAGGGTCCTGAATCCGGTGGCAGTTGTAGACCCTTTGAGAGGTGGCTGCACAAGAGCCTCCATCTGAGTGCCCACAGCAGGGAGAGCTTATCAGGGAGCCGATCTCCTCCTATCAGCTGTTTGGCACTTGCTTAATCCCTTTCTGCCCCCCTGCCTTCCTCCTCCTTTGACCCCCTCCCTTGGGGAAGCCTGAAGGGGGCCATCTCTCCCTCGCTTCTCCATGGTATCCAGAGGAGCTTCGTTGCCACCTGGCCTTCTCAAGAGTTTCTCCTCCGAAAAGACTGGAAGGAGGTGGGCGATAGGGAGGTATAAAGTTGAGCAGCAACAGAGGGCAGGTTAGGATGGGGTGAGGGTGGAGATATGGGGTGAAATCTTTGGTGTCATCCGGATGGCCGAGTAGGCCTTGCATGGAAGCCTTGCAAGGGGGAAGGGCAGTGGCTTCTTATGGGTCTCATCCTGGAGGAGATTTGGGAAGGTGATGAGGAGTCTTGTGTGTGGGGATCCCTGCCCTGCCCTTGGAAGGAGAGAGAGAGAGAGAGAGAGAGAGAGAGAGAGAGAGAGCAGCAGCAATGAGCCAGGCATCCCTTTGGGAAAGGGCGCGGGGGGAGTGTCTCCTTCTGGGTTTTCCTCTGAGTTTTCCCCCTCCCCACCTTCCCCCTGAATCTTGCAAGCACTGGTGGCTGGAAAAAAGGGGGCACAAGAGGAAGCCACGTGATTCTCCTCCACCCAATTGTTTCCCCATTGCTTCCTTTAGAGAGAAGTTAACTGCACCAAGCCTCTCCCGTCCTCTGCTGCAGCCAGGATTCTGCAGTTCCAATCACCTTGTTTGCAAAGAGGCTTCCTCCAGGGAGCCTCTCCCCATCCCTCCCCTTCTGCAGTCAAGATTCCCCAGTCAAAAATCACCTCGTTTGCAAACAGATGTCCTCCATGAAGCCTCTGCCCTTCCCTTCTGAATGAAGCCTGTATTCCCCAGTCCCAATCACCTCTTTTGCAACCCTCCCCTTTTGCAGCTTGGATTCCCCAGTCCCAATCACCTTGTTTGCAAGCCTGGATTCCCCAGTTGCAGCTTGGATTCTATAGCTCCAATCACCTCATTTGCAAGCCTCCCCTTTTTCAGCTTGGATTCCACAGGTCCAGTCACCTCATTTGCAAGCCTCCCCTTTTGCAGCCAGGATTCCCTGGCCACGAAACCTTAGGCTAAACTTTATTTTCTTATTTTCCTCCTCAAAAAACTAGCTGCGTCTTATGATCAGGTGCATCTTATAGAGCGAAAAATACTGTCGTGTGTGTGTGTGTGTGTGTGTGTGTGTGTGTGTGTGTGTGTGTGTGTGTGTGTGTGTGTGTGTGTGAATGTATTTATTGTACACCTAAATTAACATTTGAGAGATACTGGAGCTTGGCTGTAGTTGTGGGATGGCTCGTGGCAGGTGTCAGAAACACTTGACAAAACAGAATAGCGGAGAGGCTGCTCCCCACTTTTGCTCAAAGCCAGGCACAGGCAAAAAAATAAACTACAGTGGGCTGCCTTAGTCAGTTGGATGTAGGGAGACACCAATACAGAAGTGACTCGAGTTCCTCATGCTTGCTGACCAGACAGCTGCTTGGTTTTCCCTCAGTGTGAAGATGCAGAGGCAAAAGTGCCGATTCATGTTGCATGTAGTAATGAAAAATTATTATTTATTTATTTAGAATATTTCCCCCAGCCTTTTTCCTTGGAAAGGACCCAAGGCCGCTAACAACATGGAAGGACAATATATAAAGTTGGAGTCAATGAGTATACAACGGTTGTTAACACATTAAAGACAATATTTAAAGTGAAGAGTGATCTTACATCATTAACAAGGCAATATAAGAAACTAAGAACAAGAAGCAAACAAATATGCAGGGAAATGCATATTTCCCAAGAGACGGAAAAGCGGAAACATTGAAAACGTGGGTAGTACTACAAATCCAGTCCATGCAGTAATATATAGCAGTCCATCTAAAAATCACAGGTCGCTCTTGCTGAAGGAAGGCTTCCCTGAAGGGGAAGGTCTTCACCTGCTTGCAAGGGACAGCAATATGGGGCCATTCTGGCCTCCTGTGGGAGAGAGTTCCATGGTCTAGCTAGGAGCATCTATGACTCCATTTGCACCTACTCCAACTTGTTGAAAAGCAAAAGTTGAAGATAAGAACAAAAGAGAAAGCTTGATTGCTGATCTTAATGGGACCTGGACAACTGTGTGAGACCATCCGTTTCGGCACAGGACCTTCCCAGTACAAAGTTGAGTCTGGGATATGATTTGCTTTATTCATTTTCCGATATGCAAGAGACAATGCCCTCACAAGCCATGCCACCTGCGGGTACATCCCTCTAAACTGTCACAACTCTTGTTGTCTGCTGAAAGAGTCAAATAAGACATATGCTCATACAGTAGTGTCCTTTTTAAAATAAAATATAGCTGAATAAAAATACTTTTGCTAAAACATTGTGAAAACTAAGGATGGGAAACCACTGTGATTTTTTTAAATAAAGAAAAGTCCCTAAATGCCACAATTTACCTCTGTTCTTTGGTCCCAAGTTGAGTGGGAAAAGCTGGACCAACCATGAGCTCCTCAGCTGAAAGTAGTACTTTGATTGTGGTTGCTAACAACCAACGGAAGAAATTTATCCCAGCTATATTAAAAACTGGGCACAGTTTCCTTACCCATCCGTATCTATGGTTGGGTGTGCCTCATTTAATGTATGCCTTGAAGTGTTGTGATAGGCTTTTGTCCACCGTCTGTTCTTTATTCTGAACTTAGCATCGTAACTGTAGCTCTTCTGTTCGTCTTTTTCATTGTTCTCATCTTTAGTAGCTGCCTGGGAACACCAGTCACCACTACAGTATTTGTGTTTAGATATTTAGTTTTGAAAAACCCCTTTAATTTACTTGAAGCTCAGTTGGAATCTGACTTCTTCTTAGCAATTACTATTTAGACTGATTTTAATTTTTGAATAGAAATACAAAGGTCCTGCCAGATTTTCAGTGGTGTATGATAACATAAGTAGCTGTGCATTACTTCTTTTTCTCCCATCTGATAGTGTATGCTCCTAGCTAGCCATTGTAGGGATACAGTCTTATGCTACTGTATCTCATTCTAAAAGTAAGTGATCTAATGGAGTTGAACCTGAAAATGTTATTTTGTTCCTCATAGCCATAAATTGGTTTAACTGGATTTTTTATCGCTTTGAGTAAATCATGCGCATGTTATAGAATGACTGCATGGTCTGTTCTAAGACAAGATACTCCTTTTGTTCTGTGGCATTCCCCATTACCATCTCTTGGTTAACTTTGAAATTACGCTTCTGCTTAGACATTGTGCAGTTTTGTGTTTAGCATTGTGGCTCAACACCAGACCAAGTCATTTAAAACTTTGTTCAGTGTAAGCAAGGGAGAATAATTAAGGAAACAATATGTTGTCTAAGAGCTCCATTGTCTAGGTTTGTCAATATGTTGTCTAAGAGCTCCTTTGATGTATAGGACACATTGCAAAATTAGAGAATTTTAGCCATTGTTATTCAGTTAGTCCAATATTCTGGATAATATATTAATTCTCACAGACCATGGTAGAATGTCTTGGGCTGGGTGAATTTTAAGGCATTTTCTAACACCAGTGGCAATCTCTGTGTATTGAGAATTACACTAGGTTTAGGTTTGAAATAGTTCTCCATAAACCTTATTACAGTTCTTGTGTTTTCTGCCCACACTCCTTGAGTGGTGCCAACCTACAAAGAACAAGAATTTGCCATTTTTACTTTTCTGAAACATCGTTCATCAGAATAGCATGGGTATTTTTGTTCCTGTGCATTACAATGGTGTGGTGGTGGTGGGGAGTACTCCATTGGGGAGACAGTGAAAAAGATTTGCACAGATATTTTTTTGTTCTCTCTGATTTACGTTTGTAAATCAAAAACAAAAATTGTAAATAGGATGTGTTTGGATCTTAGGGGCAAGATTCAGAATTATTCACATGGCACTATTTCCAGTAGAATGCCTATATGGTGAGTTGAGTTTTATGTGGATGTTACAGTAAAACAGGATTACCATGTACCATTTGTGTACAAAAAACAATCATGTGGTATGGACTCATCTTGTGTACTCATGTAACCCTAAGCCTGGCATGTGCAAAAGATATTAAATCAGATTTCTAAAGCATCCTGTGCATGTTCTGAAGACTGAGCACAAAAGAAAACCAAGCTAATTTGCAAATTCCAGAAAGCAAGACTCACTTGTGCTTGGATGCACACAGGATTTTCCTCTTCTGATAATGAGTTGTCTGCAATGTTTAATCTAATGGTCATAGACAGAGCTGGAATTCCTTGGATCCTGTGACATACGCTGAAGTTCACTAGTAAGTTGCAACTAGAGTTGGCTCGTTGAATCAGTGGGGATTTGGTGAATCAACACCTATGTAAATTCCACTTACTGTATTAAATTGGTTTACTTGTTGCTGGATTTCAGTCATGGCGTATATTTCAGCTAAAGAGAAGGATGGGACTGCAGTCTAAAAGCCACATAAACCTGAACATTCATAGAGGTTTCAAAAACAGTTGCAGTGCAGCAAAAAGTGGGATAGTTTTTCAGAGTATTCATTTAGTTAGTTAGTAAAAGTAAAAGGAGATGGGTGTCAATAAATAGAGGATTTTTAATTATTGCTAAAACCCAGGGAATCCCTTTTATTCCATCAAATCTATCCAGACATTGGTCTTGAGGGTCTTCCATTTCAGATGTTCAAATATGGTCACCAGGAGTCTGACTTAACAGGGAGCATTAATCCCCACCTTCTTCCATTAAGCCCCAATGGTCCTGAGGCCACACACATTTCCCCATGGCCAAGCATGTTAATTTCATCTAAGCACATAAGGTGCCAGGTCTAGTCTGGCCAGCATTCAGTATGTAGTTTGGTAGGGGGATTTCCATGTCTGTAGAATGTTATCTTTAGCCAACATGGCCAGGCTTTGGATCCATAGTCTTATGTCCTACTCCAGTCTTCCACTGGGTCCTCTTCTGTCTTAGTTGTTCTTAGTTGTTCAACTCTAGCAAATCAGGATTCAGCCTTAACACTGGGGACAGTGAAATGGAATTTTTTTTTAACTGTATGTCAGCTACAGTATCACTGATGTGCTACATTCGTTATAATTTATCTTTAAAATTATTCGCCTTAAAGGGCTGGTCGAAAAACCTCCCATGGTCAAATCCTGACTTTAGGCAGTTTTTTAAACTGGCCCTTTAAGAGAAGGAAAATGGGAATACAGTATATATTGGGAAGCATGGGACATAATTAATTTGCCAATATTCTGAAGTCTATGAAGCCATTTCACAATATTGGTAAGAGACATTTCTGTGTGAACAGTCAGGATTAGATCATTCTAATCCCTTTTATTTCCTAGCAGACCACACTATTTCCATCTCTGTTGGTAGTCTGACAAAAAGTACTCCTATGAAAAAACCAATATATGGACTGGGTTTTTTATCCCACCTGCCTTTTATTTGTAAAATAATTTTTTAAAAATATACAATAAGGGATCATTCTTTATAACATAGCACGGGACAGCACTGAAGAATGTCTGCATGGTAGATCTGTGGATTCTGAAACAAAAGATGCCTCTGGGGGGACTAAAAGGGGGAACCGATGGAGTAAGTCCTTTCTGCTGACCCCGCAGGTAGCAGAATGACTTGAGCTGGCTCAGTTAAGGATCTTGAAGGATATTTATCTTTTCTTTATGGCTTTAAGTTGAGAGTGACTATGTTCTACTAGAATTTTTGATTTCAGAAGAAATCAAAGCAGAGTGTAGCCACATACATAATGGATTTTTTTAAAGCCAGTTTTAATAATCTCAGAAAAAAGATGAGTAAGGTCCCATGGCAGGATATCCTAATGGAAAACTGAGTCCAAGAAGGGTGGGAGTATCTAAGAAAAGAGAAATTCTAAAAGCACAACTACAATAAATTAAATAAGAAAAAAAAGCAAAAACAAAAAAAAGGCCAGTGTGGCTTCATAAAAAGCTCAGGGAGGAACTGAAAACCAAAACAACATTTATATGAAGCAGGAAGAAGGCCAGTCCATCAAGGATAAATTTCAAGGAAATGCAGGAATGGCAATAGGAGAGCAAAAGCAGAGAATGAGCTGAGATTCGCTAGCGATACTAAAAGCAATAAAAGAAGCACAACTCAGGTACGTACGTAGAAGGAGACAAAGAAAGAAAGAGTGGTTCACTTATAGAAAAATGGTTACAGATGGCAAAGAAAAAGTGGAAATGCATAATTTTTATTTTAGCTGAGTCTTTTCCAAAGGTCAGACAACGATCCTCAAGAGAAACATGAAATTCAAGTGTAGTGAACAGAATTGTAACAAGAGACTGATAAAGAAATAGTCAAGGCATACCTGATTACCTTGAGTGGGTTCATATCCTCAGGGTCAAATGAACTATATCCAAGAGTATACGGAAGGAATTGGCTGAATAACTCTCAGAAACACTGTCCATTATTGTCCTGAAATCATGGGAAATGGGTGAGGTGCCAGTTTATTGGAGGATGGAGGAACCTGAGAACTACAGACCACTCAGTGTGACATCAATCTGAGGGAAAATCCTGGAACAGATTATAAAGCAGTCAGTGTGCATGCACCTAGAAAATACAGTAATGCAAAAATAACTGGAAGCCAACACAGATTCGTCAGTAATAAATCATGACAGAGTAATCTGATCTCATTTTTTTTGGTAGAACAACTATCAGATGGATAGACAGTTGGCTACCAAATCATACTCAGAGGGTGATGATTAATGGCTACTTCCTAAATTGGGAGGAGGTAAAAAATGGGGTACCCCAAGGCTCAGTGCTCTTCCACATTTTTATTAATAACCTGGATCAGGGAATGTAGGGAATGCTAATCAGATTTGCATATGACTCAGAATTGGGTGGAACAGCTAATACTTTGGAAGACAGAAAGAAAATTCAAAAGGATCTAGATAGGCTTGAGCACTCTGTTGAAAACAAAAGCATAAAAATAAGGGATGAATGGAAAGTAGTGTAAACTACAGCACCTAGGATAAAGAAACCAAAGGCATACAGCTGAAACCCTAAAAATTAGACTATTGTGCTAATGTTCATTTATTTCAGTACGTCAACTCAAAGGATGAAACTAATATATGAGATAGACAAAACGAGATGTGTCAAGCTTTACTTTGGTATAATTGTGATGATTCTGGTGTACATGCTTATGAAAACCCAAATTAGAATACAGCATTAGAATAGTGTGAAAAGGTTCAATTACTTTGAGATATGTTTTGTGCTTGAACGCTGAAGCCTTTCGAGAGAAATTTAGACAACCACCTGGCAGATACCCTTTGATTTGTATTCCTGTATTGAGCAGGGGGCTGGACTCTGTAGCCTGATTCTCCAACATCATAATTCTAGGATTTATCCATGTTTTATCTGTTTGTTGTATGTGCTGATGCTTTAATCTGAGAAGAGAATTCAACATCCATTTTTAAAACATCTGCTCTCCTCATTTCTTTTCCTCTGAAACTTTCAGCTAATCATTGAAGAATTTTCTTGGACTTGCATCCACTTTTTATATATGATAATCACATTCCTGTTCAAACAGTTAGGCTTTTGGTTTGATAATGTAATCTTTTTGCACCTTCCATATTATTAACAGGTATAGCCTTAGAATGTTATGTGATTACAGGACTTCAAGAATTTTTGAGGTTAGTACCTAACCTTAGGAGTGCTAATAAATTTTCATGACCTTGCCTGAGTGAGAGAGACTTGATCCTGACAGTTGCTGCCCAAATGCTGTTGTGCAGGTACATTTCTTGTGATAGTCATTAGGCATCCCACTGTGGGTGGTCTCTTGAATGTGAACAGTATCTATATAGGCCACAGTGCAATCATATTTTGATTAAATCTTAATTAGATCCCTCACAATAAAAAAATTAAGGAAATGCAGTTGAAGGTGTTGCACAAATGGTACTACACCCCACATAAATTAATTAAAATTGATAAAAAAATTGCCCCATTGTTGGCATTGCAAGAAGGAGAGGGGTACTTTTGGGCATATGATTTGGAAGTGTGAAAAAGTGAGGAAATTTTGGGATATTGTAGAAAATTGGTTAATAGAAATAACAAAAAAGGATTCAGTTAAAATAGATCATATATTCTTAGGATTGGTGGAAAGAGAAGGCAATTGGAGAGAAATAAAAAGATTATGTATTATGGAATAGCAGCTGCTATAATGGTTTTAACAAGTGGGTGGAAGGATGAAGATAAATGGAAATATAATAAATGGAAAGATTACATATACCAATTTTTCCAAAATGATTGGATACAAATAATGTAAGAAGGAATGATAGAAGGGGAAAATATGATTTTGAAAGAGTGGGAGAAGTTTATAGAATGGATAAAAGGAAAGTCTGAGAACAAGAAACGGGCTAGAACAGTGGTGGCGAACCTTTGACACTCCAGATGTTTTGGAACCCAACTCCCAGTCCTTTGTCATTGGCAATACAGGCTTGCAATACTGGGAGTTGGGGGGTCCAAAACATCTGGAGTGCCAAAGGTTCGCCACCACTGGACTAGACTTTTCCATCATGCTTTGTCATTGTATAATATAAGAGAGAATTGAAACTTATTGCTTACTGGGGGGGAGGGGGGAAGATAATGAGGAAGGGCAATCAAGTAAGTGAAAATATTTGTGAATAGATGTTTGAAATATATGTGTATATGCCTGGTCCTCAATAAAATTTAATTTGGAAAAAAGGTCCCTGCAATACCTGCAATATTGCAGGTATGATTGTAGGACACGTTATTTGTTTTGTACTGTATGTTCTTGTGTGGTAGATTCCAGGGTTTTGCATTCAATGCTGAAAGTTGCTTCTTGAAAGGCTTAAGAGACTTAATTTTGTGGCTTTGGATTTCTACTCAGTGTTGGGACTACTTTGCTTCTATAAAATGGCAAAGAACACGGCCATAATTTGGAGATGAATCAGAACCAAGTTAGAAATCACAGCAGTAGGCTCTATGTAGGTTCTGTTGCAGATCCACATTAGTATGTGGAGAGATGGTTGCAAGATGAGCCAGAATGTTGAGCTGATCTTTTGCTCCACCTGTTCCCTTTACAATGGTACTCGGATAACGATTTTAATTCGTTCTCCGAGGCAAATCGCTATCCAAAACAATCGTTATCTGAAACATGGTTTCCTATTGAAATGAATGGGAAACCATTTTAATCCATTCCGGAGGTGTGGAAAAAGGCCAAAAAAAAGTCTTTTCCCCCTGAGACCTCTTTACAGAGTGCACTTTCAAGGTGCACTCCTCCCCCTCATTGCCCACCCCTGCCACAGGCGCTGCCTCCCACCATCCTCCCCAGGGCCCCCACCTCTCCTCCTTTGCCACCTCCATTGCTAGGCACCTGGGCGGCGGGCACACCCGGCCCGAAGCCACGCGCCTCTGGCACTTCCTCCACCCACCCCGCCTCGTTTCCGCCGCCGCCGCTGGGAGTTTGGGTGGCAGGCACACCCGGCTGAAGCCGTGCGCCTCTGGCACTTCCTCCACCCGCCCCTGCCTCTCTTCCTTTGCTGGTGCCGTCAGCGCCGAGCACCTGGGTGGCAGGTGAGCCTGGCGAAGCCGCGCACTGCTCGTGCGGCCTTCCGCCACCCCCAGCCCCCACCTCTCTTCCTATGCTGGTGCCAAGCACCTGGGCAGCAGGTGAGCCAGGCAAAGCCGCTCGCCACTCGCGCAGCCTTCCCTCACCACCCCCGGCCCCCACCTCTCTTCCTATGCCGGTGCTGAGCACCCAGGTGGGGGTGAGCTGGGCAAAGCCGCTTGCCGCTTGCGCGGCCTTACCCCACCCCCGGCCCCCACCTCTCTTCCTTCGCTGGCCAGAACTGCATGTTGCCTCTTTCTCCTCCCACATTTCCCATGTCCCCCGACCCCCATCTTTGTGGCTTCCACTGCCACTGCCTCCCACGCCATCTTGCCCGGCCCACACCTCTGCCGCCGCCAGGAACCAATAAGTAAATGAGGAGGGAGGCTGGGGCTGTGGGCTGTGGGGGGGTTGAAAATAATGTGTCATTATCAAAAAATTTGTTATCCGGGGCAATTGTTATCCGATGTATTACTGTACTTCTAAAACACTGCCCCTCCATAGGTTATTTATTTATTTATTTATTTGTTAAGCTTATATCCCGCCCATCTTCCCAGGAGGGAACTCTGGGCGGCTTACGATAAAACCAAGAAAACAGACAGACACAATAACAAAAGAAAACAACAAGCAGGCATGATCCAAGCAGACATGACATGGGTAAAAAAAAAAAAAAACCTAAGTAGAAAGGTCGCCAAACGCCTCCCTAAAAAGGTGAGTCTTCAGGGCCTTTTTGAAGGCAGGCAGGGACTCTGCTAGGCGCAGCTCACTGGGGAGATGGTTCCATAGCATGGGGCCCACCACAGAGAAGGCGCGGTCACGTGTACACGATTTCCGCGCCTCTCGGGGTGTGGCCACCTTCAGTGAGCGCACCTGCGCCAATCTCGTGGGTCTGGCCCCAGTTGATCTCTGAGAGATACGCTCCGCCAGATACTTTTTCTCCTAGAAAAGAGTTACTTCTTTAGAAGGTCCACTGAAAGGGGAAAAAATCTACCTGTGTTGCAGCAAATAAGAATCACCTCACATCTACCAGCTACCGGTGCTATGCTTTCTTAACTAACCTCACCCCTCAGCTTCGTATGGATTTAATGGCAAACCCAATTTCAAACCTGTGCATTTGTAGCCTTTCAATGTAGTCTGGTTGTTAGGTCCTCTCTTCCCCCACTGTTTGCTAGGACTAATTTAAAAATATTTCCCACCCATTAGCAGAGTGGTGTATTTTTGAAATGCATAGTTTCACTAAAATTGTAAAATATTAAAGAGATGATTCTCTTCCAATATTTTTTACATATCTTATTTTGCACTGGATTCTTTTTGTGCTAGAGCAGAGCCTAATGTTTAAACGTCTGGACCATTTTGTGTGTTGAGGTCTTGGTTAATGGAACGCTAACCACATGTGTAACCATACACAAGAGTGAAAAGTGCATGCCATTATCTAGAACAGGAAACAAAATGGCTCTGTGAATCTCTGTCAGGATGTGGTGGTTGCTTGTCTCTTTTTACATTGTGCATAAAGTGAATTTTTTTAATTGCACTGGAAGGAGGGGGTGGGGAAAACTGGGGGAGGGCTGGTTCTCACACAGTTGTCCCAACCCTCCATATGATGCTCTTGGAGTACATGGATTAATCATTAATGTGATCTCCTTGCAGGTGACTGATGTATCCCCTCCATAATGATCATGGCAGCACTTTTTTCTTCTTTGCTTACTTAAATTGCAAAATGAATTCTAAGTATTTCTGCATATTTTTGGTACATGAAAGATATTGTCACCAAGGAATCACACAGATGACATACATATAGGTGCATAAAATGTTCCTTTGAAGAATCTTTGTGATACACACATAATACAACTGTAAATTATTTGAAATATACTTTCAAAAATTCAGCTCATTATCTCACATAAACATTTTTGGGGGTCAGTCTCTCTTGCTCATTTGTTGATACAGCTAACAATCTTGCCATTTTCCTGACTTTTCCTTAATTGTTACACTGCCTGTTCTATCCTTAAGCCTGACTGATTGCTCCCTTTGTGTGCAAAATTTTCTTTCTTCTTCTGTGGCTCTTTCAATCAGCTTCCTATCTTTGTCAAACTCCCTCTTTGGATCCCTGCAGCATAATCGGTTTCCAGTTGTTTCCAAGTGTCTGGCTTGGCCAAAGTAATTTATGGGATGGGGGAGTCCTGAGTATCTATTATCTGCTTTTGAATGCATGGACAACCTATGACAGAAAACCAGTTAGCTGTTCTTCAATAATTTATTTCAGATGGACCCTAACAGAATGTCAGAAGAAGATACACACTGTTTAAGGACCTTCCTGAGATTCCCAGGCAACATTGATCTGCAAGAAACAACTCTGGCAAACCAAGAAACAAGACTCATGTCTGAATCCTGCAGAAGGATGAAACAAGCTTTCCAGGGAGCAATGCAAAAGGTTGGTTGTTTCCAGCAGTGTACAAAGTTTTCATCTTGCTGAAGCTTTTAAATTACTTCATTTGAATTACAGAGAGCTCACTTTGGCTGATACCTTGTACAGAGTCAAGTCAATAAGCCATCACTGTAGAGGAGGGTTGTTTGATGAAGAGAGATTAATTCAGTTGTATGCTGTTCTGAATACAACTTCTGTGAATCATTTGCTAGGCTCCTTCCTTCCTTCCTTCTTTCCTTCCTTCCGATGACCTATATCCCAGAATATATCATGAGATGCTCGAGTTAGATACAAGGACAATACAAAACACCTATGAAGGATACATTTAAAAAAACAATTTAAAACATAAAAATTTAAATCATTTAAAACCAGTTAAAACTCCTACATATATTAAGAACTCAGCAACTTGTTGACGTCATAAACTTCAAAGGAGCTTGGGAATTTTAACTTTGTGCCAAAGTGAAATAGATGTTGGTGTAAAGAGAGCTTCCATTTGAGACACACACACTGCAGACCTTGGAAGCTTTAGTGTAGCAAGATATGAAGTGGATTAAAAAAGGCCATTGATTGTATTGGTGACTCCAATGTCATCCATTGCTTCCCATCCCATGGAGTTGAAAACCAAGTGATATATGTACACACATACACAAAGGCGCAAACCCACCAGTGTGGGGAAAGACCCCTTGGTTTCCACTGTGGTGAACTGCCTTGAGAGGTAATGAGCTTGCCAATGCTGGAGGCATTCAAGAGAAATTTAGACAACCACCAGATATCCTGTGATTTATATTCCTACCTTAAGCAGCAGATTGGACTCAGTGGCCTTGTAGGGCCCTTCCAACTTCATTAATCTATGCTCTATGAGTGTAAATTATAGTAAGCCCCCTTCCAGTGCTTTCTGATTCTCCACATGAGGGAAGGGAAAGATTCGTCCCCAAGTGTCTCATTAAACAAGTTCATTCTTATAACATGAAATGAGGTGTGTGGGTGGTATTCACTTGAAGCTCATTTCTAGATCAGGCCTGCCCAACAGGTAGACCGGGGACTACCAGTAGCCCGTGAAGGGTTCAAAAGTGGCCCACCAGCCATCAATAAAAAATGTGAGGAGATAAGTTCTCCACCTCTACCTCCCCTAAACCAAGGACCACCACTGCCCCAGTAAAGCTCTGGGTCTGCCAGCCCACTGTCTCAGCTGAGCAGGGCAGTTCAAGGGCCATGGCACAGTCCCCTGCTCTCCCTACCGGCCTGATGATTGGCGCGCCACTGTCTTGCGTGACCAATTGAGTTGTTGCTGCAGAGTGGAGGAAGGGGAGTGGAGGGGACAGTGAGGGCGGGGTCATGGGCATGCTCACCTCCTTTGCGTGGTGACATCCCCCTCTTCTCCCATCCTGGAGAATTCCTTCCTCCCACCCTTCCATCCTCCTCCTCCTCCTCCTCCCACCCCCACAGCTGCCTCACAGAGACTGTGACCTGCCGCTCCTCCTGTTCCCCTTCTGAGCCATTCCCTCCTCCTTGCGCCGCTGTGGCAATGTGATTGCCCCGCTGCTGGCTTGGCCCATCCCAGCTGCACAGAGAACATGGCAGAAGTAAGTGAGAGCTAAGGGCGGCAGCAGCAGTGGCAGCGAGGGGGCTGGAAGGGAGAAGGGAGAAGGGAGAAGAGGAGAAGTAGAGTCAAGCCAGGCCCCGGGTGGGTTGGGAGGGAAAGTGCACCTTTAAAAAAAAATCTTCCAGCAGCCCGGGCAAGCAGAAGGGGCGATCTGCGCAAGCATGCACGCGCCTCATTTGCACCCATCCACACCAGCTCAAGCAGGTGTAAGGGAGGCATCTGCATGGTCAGCCTTACCATAGGAATGCATTGAAATATGTCCCCTCCAGAAAGGATTAATTGATTTTCAATGCATTCCTATGGGAAACCGCTGCTCTACTTACAAAATATGATCATATGCTCAGAATAGATAAAATTCATAAGTAGAGGTTTTAGTGTAATAGCCCTCAGGCACTTTCGTCTGGAAAAAGTAGACCTTGGCCTGTTCAAAGTTGGACAGCCCTGTTCTAGATGTTGCCTGCCCCTATTCTTCAAAACGTGTATTAGGCTAAAATAGAAAGGGGGTGTACACAACCTCCTTCTCTCTCATGTGCAGAAGCATAGAGACTTAATACATGCCCACTTGCTTACTCACTCACTTACTCATGCACCCATTATCACACATAACACAACTGATATTTACCGTATATACTTGAGTATAAGTTGACCCAAGTATAAGCCAAGGCCCCTAATTTTGCCTTTAAAAAGTGGGGAAATTGATTGACTTGAGTGGACATCAACACTTGCTTCGGGAGCGCTTCTCCTTCACCTGAATATAAGATGAGTGCCTTTTTTTTAAGCCCAAAATAAGGGCTGAAAAACTCGACTTATAATTGAGTATATACAGTAGTTTGGTTTATGTTTTAATGAGCATGTTCCTAATTCTTCACTAATATGCAAACCAAAACAAAATTATATTTTATTATTTTCATTTTTTCTCAATTTTGCAGTACAATTTGTAAACAGCTCATAAGGCAATGGCACTGACTGGTTCTTTAGAGATAGAGCAGTAGGAAATCTAAACTTACTTTACTGGTTTTAAAACAGATCTACCCCTTAAAACTTAGTATGATTTATACTCATTTGTTTCAGCTGGCAGAGTTTTAAGATACTGTATGACAGAGCAATCCTATATAATTTTTTTTCTAGAAAGATGCTGGCTGCTTAGGAGAGCTAAATGTGGCAAATATGAAAGACGGTGTGTTTTCAAAAATAAATGCACCTTCCTTAGTTAGAAGCATGATTGAGAATATATCTCAATAGGAAAGGAGATGCGGGTTTTGGCTTGCTGCATGCATGTTTTCTAAGCTCAGTTATCTTAGGTTTTGCCTTCTGAATAGTTTATTGAAAATAGAAACCACATACTTTGTAGGTAAGTAGGTAGGTAGGAAAGAAGGAAGGAAGGAAGGAAGGAAGGAAGGAAGGAAGGAAGGAATGAATGTTGTACTATTTAGGCAGGAACAACCATGGTATTTACAGGAACTATATACTGAACATGGAAAGCCTCATGCGGCCACAGCACAGTTTTGGGATATCATTTCTACTCACAGGAGAGTCATTGTGCCATTTTAGTTTAGTAGACGGAAGTCACCTTTCGTTTTGGAGAATGTACACAGGATTGACCACCAGCGTGGCTTACTGCATAAGACAGTCCCCTGCATAAGTTGTAAACAGTGTCCCTGAATGTCACTCATTTGAAATGTATTGAGGGTTTGCCGATTCTAATAAAAATAACTGAACAAAAATGTTTGGACAAATGTAGTTCTTTGTATTAGGATACTCCCCCCCCCAGCCAATATCATATATTGGGATACAGGGTGTCCTATGACTTCTCTTGGCAGTAGGATTCGGAGGTGGCAAAGCAGAAGTGAGTTACTCTCACTGGCAGTCGTAAGTGTCTTCGAATGCAGAAGTAGTTATTGGAACTCACTGTTATGAGCAGCAACCTTACAGTACACAAAGCATACATTGTCCTGTCTTGTACTCAGTCTGTTTGCATTTTATTTATTTATTTTTCATTAATTAATTACAAATATTTCTATATTTCATACCACCCTTTCTCCTTAAAAAGGATCAAAGATGACTTACTTTGCTAAAAATCACCTTTCCCCTTATCTGTTTTGGGTGGAAAGTGTCCTGCATATGTATTGCTGCATAACTCTTAAAGCATTCTCTGGGGAGTTTATAATTAATGGTGCAAGCTACACATTGGCCCCCATCCTGCAAGCTAGGTACTGATTTTATTGACCTCAGGAGGATAGAAGGCTGAATCTACTGTGGCCTGCTGAGACTGACTTCAGGCTATGAGCAGAGTTTATACTGCAATTTAACTACTGTGCCATAGGGATCCCTTCATTACATTTTGCATAGGGAAGCACTGTTTGGACATGAGGCAATTTTATAGCCACTAATTTTCACTAGGGTGGAAAAAAATCCAGAATTCACATAATGCAAGTTGCTTTTCCCTAGAATATAAAATATAAACTTTTAAAAACAACATTGGATTCTTAAATGGCACATTACACCCCACGGCTCTTATAGCATATTAATTCTTGGCAGATTGAATGAACCAATCCTTGTATGGAAAAGCACTGTGTTCACTCCAAAAGTGAAAATATGTTGCAGGCATATTTCAGTATTTTCTCCATAGTGTCAATATTTCTATTGGAATTTTGCAAAATTGCTTTGGAATTATATTTTCTGTATCTTTGTAGCTCTCTTGTGTGTGAGACAAGAAGTTGTGGCAGTGAAGGTTTGAAATACAGATGGGTGTTTCATTTCGGAAGGGGACTGGTTTCGAAATGAAACATGCCAGCACAGCTGGTGTTCAGAATACAATCCCACCCTCCGGAACAAAATCAGCCACTGTCTTACCTTGGTTTGCCTCGCATGGGGTGAAACTCCAACCAGGAAGCAGCCATCTTCCCCTCTCCCTGGCGCTGGCCAATCAGTCAGGGAGATGGGATGATGCACGTCCTTGCACAGCTCCTGATTGGCTAGCGTCAGGGAGATGGGAAGATGACGTGTTGGAGGCTGATTCCTGGTTGAAGTTTCCCCCCACGTGAGGTGAAGCAAGGTAAGACAGTTGCTGGGTTTGTTCCAGAGGGTGGGACTGCATTCTGAATGCCGGCTGTTCTGGCGTGTTTTGTTTCAGAACCAGTCCCCTTCCAAAATGAAGCACCCATCTCTAGTTTGAAACAACTGGCGTAGTGACTAAAGAACTGCAGAGGAAGGTCATCAGCAATGAAGCCCTGCATGGATGTTTATTTATTTACTTATTTGACTTCTGTACTACAGTCCTATGACTCAGAAGCCAATCTGGGCAATGAACAACCATTTAGAACAGTGGTGGCCAAACTTTGGCTCTCCAGATGTTTTGGACCACAACTCCCACAGTCCTTTGTCATTGGCAATACAGGCTTGGAATTCTGGGAGTTGTGGGTCCAATACATCAGGAAGGCCTAAGTTTGGCCACCGCTGATTTAGAACAAAAATACAGAAATGTGCAGAAGAATTCTTATAAATAAAAAAGCAGTGAATAAAACATAAATAGTATGCTGAAGCATCATACTATGACAGAAGTATATATAAATACGAAATAAATACGAATAATGAGCCAAGAGAACAAAGCAGCCGTGGATTATCAATATATCAAGCTTTTTAGTTACCATCAAAATTGGCAATGGAACTGGTTAGTTTTGGCTCCAGAGCAGAGGGATAGAGAGAAGGCAATGGGGTTGTGGATTCTGCCATAGGTTGGATCAACCTATGAGACTCATGGTGCAATGGTTAAAGTAGTAGTACAGTTGAAACTCAACTCACACTTAGCATTTGATTCTGCCAGCCATTTTGAGGTTCACTCAGCTTTCCATCCTTCTGAGATGGGTAAGATGAGTACGCAACTTGCTGGGGGTTTGGGGGCAATGTATACTCTGTAAGTCTGTATCATTAAATTGCAAACTGCCCAAAAGCATTATGGGGCAGTATAAAAGCACCACATTTTCACTCCCAGATGTGGGGAACCTCAAGGATAGTTTCTTGGAAAGGAAAGGACCTCCCTGCAAAAAGAATAGCAGGGACATGTTCAGAGATATTTTGATTCAAGGGTGGTTTCAGATAAGCAATTGTCTATGCCAGCTCAGAAGAAATACAAGCATCATGCAGCTCTATGTGTATTGGCTCTCAGGTGTTTTTTTGTTGGACTCTCAAAATAAGAATGTTCTTACCTTACATGGGATTGTCTGATCTCTTAGGCATCATTGCATATTTAGCTCTATTTAAATGCAATTACACTTAAGATGTGCAACAAGGAGAAAGAGAAAGAAAAAACTATTTCCTCCTTGCCACCACAGTGCCAGTGGCAAGGAGTAGAAAAAAATAAAAATAAAACTTACCACCCCAATGCCCGCTGCCCTCCTCCTCCTTGCCACTGTCACCGCCACAGACCAGTCAGGCACTCTCCGGAGGGGTGGTGTGGGGACTCACCCGCCTGGTCTTTGAACTTCTGGGTCAGATTCCAGGCGGAGGACTGGAAGTTCTGAACTTACTGCTCAAACTTCCGATGTGCCACCCAGGACCTTAGCGGGAGATTCAAAGTCCCCACCTCACCCCTCTGGAGAATGCTTGACTGGCCCATGGTGGCAGCAGTGGTGGCGAGAAGGAGGAGGGCAGTGGGCATCAGTAGTGGTAAGTTTTATTTTTAATTCCCCCCCTTGCCTTCCTGTGGGCTGATCACTATCCATGGATAACTGAATCAGCGGTTAGTGAATCAGTGGATAAGGGGGTTGTACTGTACTAGTCTCTGTCCCATTCATTTTACCACTACTGCTTCATCTATCTTTTCAGTCATGTTTGACTCTTGGTCACGCTGTGAATCAATGCTCTCCATGCCTTTCTTTTACAGCTTCTTTTAGCTCCATCAAAGTCATTCCAGTGTCCCTTCTGATGGCATCAAGCCAGCAAGTCCTTGGGCGGCCCCTTCTTCTTTTACCATTGACCAATCCCACCATTGTTGTCTTTTCAATTGAGTTGGCTTGCAATAACATGACAGAACTGTGATAGTTTTTCTATGGTGATTTTGGCTTCTAGAAATAGTACCATATTATTCCGTCTATATAAGACAACATTGTTTTCTAAAATTGCTAGACTGAAAATTGAAGGGCGTCATTTACACGGAAGCAGGCCAAGGAGAGGATCCCACAGGGTGCACCAGGGAAAACAAGTGATGTCTCCGGGTCAATGTGGGGGTGGGGGCTTGCAAACTGCAGGCACCCCACGGGTGGAGCATGCAAGCTGCTTCTTTACCAGCCTCAATGAGTGGAGGCTGGATGTAGGGAAAAGGCAAGGGCAGTGGCAGCAGTGAGGATGCTCCTTGTCTGCACCTCTCCTCCTTGACAGAGTCTTCCCAGTGCTTCTCTTCCTCCCCCTCCCTTCCCCAAATCGAGCCCTGCATCTCCCCTACCCTTCCCTCGACCTGGGCAAGGGATTTCCCCCTCTCTCTAGCTTGCTCTTTTCCTGCAGCAATTCGACCAATTACTCAGGTACCCTCCCACGCTCCTGCCCTCCCACACTTTCGCCCGGTGCTCCCCTCCTGTTGCTTCCTCCCTGAAACGGGATACTTTGCCTTTCCCCACTTTGAATCCTCCCTCCCTCTCCTTTCCAAAGGCATGCTAACCATCCCTTCTCCGGCTTCTGCAGCAATGCCACCTCTGCTCCTGGTCCCCAGATCTTTGTCAGGGAGGGTTGGGGCACTAGAGCTAGGTGAGCTGTTTTGGGGTGGAAAAGTGGGGATCGTTTTATACATGGTGAAATCTTATAGATGGTTTGATTCTGTCAGGAATGTTGGTCATCCTCGCTGTCCATGGGATGCATAGTAGTCATTTTTAGTATAACAATTCAAATGCCTCTCTCTTTTTCCTGTCTGTTTTCCTCAAAGTAAAAGTTTCACAACCACACGAAGCTATTGGAAATATCTAATTAACTAGTCCACATTTGATGGGGAGGCAGATATCTTTATTCTCCCAGATGTCATTCATACTGATCATTGCTATTCCAAGTGCTGTATGACTTGTGATTTCTGGGGTGCAGTCGCCCTTAAATTCCTTTACCACTTCACTTACCTCATTGTTGATATTAACACTGACTTGCAAGCTTGCTGCTGTTGTCATTGTTTTTGTTTTCTTAGTGTTGAGGTGCAATCCATGTTTTTCCCTTTCATCTTTGATTAGGATTATCTGTTTTAGATCTTCCTTACTTTCCACCAGCAGTGTTGTATCATCTGTATACCGAAGGTTGTAGATGTTCCTACTGCCAGTTTTTCTCTTAATCACTTCTGCATACATGTTAAATAATGAAGGTGAAAGAATACAACCCTGACAAGTGCCTTTTCTGAGCCATTGATTCTGTCCAAATGCTGGACTTATTCTTCCTTTTAAATCAGGTGACAGAGATTGCATTAGCTGGACAAGGTGTGGTGAATTTCCCATTTCTTTCAGGCAGTTCCAGATCTTGTTATGATCTACATGGTCAAAAGCTTTGGTATAGTCAGTGAAGCACACACAAAGGTATTTTTGGAATTCTGTTGGCTTTTCCATCATTCCTCTAATGTTAGCTATGTGTTCACATGTTCCTCTTCCCTTTCTAAATCCAGCTTTTACATTGGGAAGCTTCCAATGGTTGAGTTCATATGTTATTGGATGATCTTCAGTATAATTTTATTCTCATGTGGTATTAAAGGGATGGTGCAGTAGTTTGAACAGTCTTTTGCATCACCTGCAGCATTGGGATAAATACTGACCTTTTCCACTCTTTTAGCCACTGATTACTCTTTCATATACTTTGACGTAGTCCTGTCAATGCTTTTATTGTCAGTGGTCTCAATAGCTCTGCTGGTATTCCATCAGCTCCAGGGGCTTTGCAGTTTGCAGAATGATACAAAAGTCACCATATTTCCACTTCCATCACATGCCACGGACAAGGAGAGATACCTGCCTAGAATACAAGAAAAAGGATATGTTTCTTTATATCCTGTTTAGGACTTCTCTGGCCAAGGAAAGATCTGATTGGGTTGGCTGTGCTTCTTCCATGCAGAAGGTCCACATACTGCATGAGCACCAATGTATATGAAGAACCATTTTGCATGAATGCTGTAAAGCATTTTCGTAGGGTTACCCTATATGGCTCTCACAGTGTCATTTAATATTTTTTTCATTGCCTGGTAGAAAAACAGGAATGTGGACCATCCCTTCATGTTGTTCATATTCAAGACCACCCTTAATCTGCAATAATTTTATTTATTTATTTATTTATTTATTTATTTATTTATTTACTCATTAGATTTCTTATACCACCATCTATACCACAATCATTAGATTTCTTATTCCACAAGGCCACTCAGGGTGTTTACTACTACAGTGGACCCTCGTATAACAAATGGTTTGTATAACATAAAATCTGTACAACATAAAAAATTCCGGAGTTAGGGGAAATTTGCTTAACAGAATCGCCTATGGGGCGAATCCGTTCAACATAAAAATGGTTGCAATTAGGGATTACTCTGTTTTCCATGCATTCCTATGGGAATGCATTCTGAATAAAGGAAAATTTGCTTAACATAATTTTATTTGGAGTGAATTAATTCCTTTATACAAGGTACCACTGTATATATAAATATCTCTCTTTATATATTTTTAACAAGTCATCCCTTCTTTCTGCTTTAGTTTCTGTGGTAACCAAATGTTCTACTTTAGTTTCTGTGGTAACCAAATGTTCTGTGGTAACCAAATGAATGTTCTGTGGTAACCAAATGTTCTAGAGCGTATCTAGAACTGTAGGAATTTTGGTAGGTGCAGCCTGTCATGCCGTTGGGAAAAGAGGCCTCCAGAAATTCTACTTTTTTTTTACATAGTCTTCCAACAGGTCCTCTTTTGCCAGCAACCCTTCATTTTGAAAAATAAAATAAAATAAAATAAAAGCAATCCCTAAGCCAAGGCCAAAGAAGAACTACAAAATGGTGGAAATGCAGCTGAAACCAATATTGCAAAGACCACTGCTCTGTTGTAGTCTTCTAATGCTATCGGGGACTGCCAGGGTCCTCTGCAGAATAAGGGAAGGTTATTTCTCAAGACGTACAATTGTAGATGCTGCAGTCAGTCACTTAGGCCATTGTTAGATATAAAGTTACAGTTTGTTGCTATGAAAATTCACTGGACTAGGTTTGGTGACTTGCATGTGAACATTCTGATCGAGGAGTTTTGTGCTTTCATTTCAATTTCCTTCCTGACTTACAAAAGATACAAACCACTGGATTTCCTGCAAGTTGATGATTCTGATCTTTTTTACTCACTCAAACAACCAGCTCCCAGCATTCTTTGTGGGTTAGGCTCAGATGGTCGGGAAATACACCTGCCATAATAACTTCCACAACCCTGTTTCTTTGTTACATATATGAAAAGGTCCATCTCTAACGAACAGGGTGGTGGGAATGCACTTGCCCTCAAGTCATGCTACTCCTTTTATACCCTGCCCAGCATTAGCTCTACAGAAGGTGGCTTCTTACACTTATCAAGACTCTTCAACAATTTAGAAGTCTGGGGAATCTAGAAATTCTGCAGAGTTCTAGACTGCACAGGGAGTTCACAAGAAAGATCCTCTTTCCAGAACCAGTGGAGACTTTACTGGTGGCTGGGTGGTGATGGAATTGAAAGGGTCCATGTCACTTGGAGGACAGAGCTAGAAGTGTAAGGGCTGCTACCCCACTGGGTGAATAGATACCCTTTTTTCAGGAGTAATAAATGAATAGGCAGGCCTATGACATTTACTTTTTCTTACCTGGCTAAGTGCTCAGCATAGTGAGTGGCAAGTGGACTTGATGGCCTTGTAGTCCCTTTCCAACTTCACTATTCTCTGATTTTATGTTCTGGAGGAAGAGGAAGATAATATGAAGTGTGGTGGGAATAGTTAGGAATAACATGAAGTTCTGTGCTGAGCTGTCACTGGTCTTGATTTTTCCCATTTGAGAGATATGTCTTGGGACTCAATAAGGGGATTTCCTGGATTGTGGAATATAGAAATTCTATTGAGCTTGCAACACATTAAAAGGCATCAGAAGCCTGCAAGTATTAAGCATGGTGGGTTTTTTTTTGTTTTTGTTTTCAGGAGATCCAGCGTATCATTATTGAGAAGGACCAGTCAATATCAGAGAAATGTAAGTACCATATACTTATTGGAAATATTCAAGTCAGTTTTAAAATTTCTATGTTTATTTTAATGAACTGTCTTTTCTGTAGCGATAACAGGAGCAGCTTGGTTGGACTTGCCTAAGAAAAACAAACCCGACAAACCACCATTTGCCCATCTCATCATTGATGGCAATAACATTCCAGCGGGTATGTTCCTTTTAAAAATCCTTTTCAAAACTGACACTTTTATTGATCATGTATGTTAATTGTGATGTCTCTGCTAGGTTATAAGGGTCCATGACTGTGGCTTGCAGTATTGTCAGGATTTATGTGTAAATGTTTGTAATTTTCTGGAAAACCAGAATCTGAAGTCATGGCTTGAGAATTGTAGTTTGTGCTAACTATGGCTTGATGAAATAACTTAATTTAACAAAACATCATTACAGTCACTCTTCTGTCTCTTTTGGGCCTCTGCATTTAGACTGGTGTACTAGTGGAAAGTGATTTGCTAGCTTTATGCTGTCTTTGATTCCATAATATTGTTGTTTTGTTGTATTATATTATATTACTTGTATGGATTTGATTAACAGCCTTGAGTAGTGTCTTACACTAATAAAAGAAATGGTAAGATACTACTCAATTTGCTAATACAACTCAATTTGCTAATACACTAATTTCACTAAATATACTAATTTCAAGAAAGAAAAAGAAAGAGAGAGAAAGAGAAAGAAAGAAAGAAAGAAAGAAAGAAAGAAAGAAAGAAAGAAAGAAAGAAAGAAAGAAAGAAAAATAAAAAGGATCAGCAGCTCTGAATCACAGGAAAAAAGTCATGCTTTTGTATTTTTGCAATAATATTTCTTCTATTATGTAGCCTGCCTTTTTTCTTGTGTGTAGTACTAAGATTCTGAAGCCAAATTGTGTTCCAGAATCTAACACACGGCCTTGAATATGTTGCCTAGTAGAAGCTGTTTGTTACCCAATTTCACAAATAAATAAATAATGCGGCCTTCCTTCTAATAATTATAACACTTGTTCCTTAAAGGACAGTTTATCTTGCTTCTCATTCAGTGTCACCAAAATACCCCTCCAACTACTTCTGGATAGAAAAAGAATTTGTACAATTATATTTATTTATTTATTTATTTATTTATTTATTTATTTATTTATTTATTTATTTTTACATTTATATACCACAGTCCGATTTTCCTCAGATGGGAACTCTGGGTGGTTTACAATAACAACTTATAAAACAACACTCAAAAATATAATAATAATATGGGGAAAAAGGAGAACAAGACAAGGAAGAGGGGAAAAACACAGTATACGAACACAAATGACGATGACAACAACAAGAGGCAACACAACTCATGACAGACAAACAGTTAAGACGGGGAGGACAAACACCTAGCAATTGCCAAAGGCATCCCTAAATAGCCAGGATTTCAAGGCTTTTTAAAAGGATGCCAAGGATGGGGCCTGGTGAATCTCGCTTGGTAGATTATTCCATGACGCCAGCCCGTCCACTGAAAAAAGGCCCGATTGCATGTTACAGCTTTACGGGGCCTCCTTGGAGGTGGCCACCCAGAGCGAGAAAGCCGTAGAGGCTCTAGTGGGATGGGCCAGCACTGACTTTATACCAATCAGTTGGTTGACCAAACACAGAGGATTAATTAACTGGAAAAAATTTAAAGATTAACTTTCAGTCTGGAGTCTTAATAAATTCTGATGCAAAATGATGAATCAGATGATCTTGACTGTGCTGGTGGCTGTACAAAATTTCTTCCATAGGGCATTCAATGTTCTGGAGACCCAGTGATGTTAATCTGCTATCTATCCATTGAGTCAAATGTTTCCAAGTACCAGAGACATGTGCTGCTTTATGTAGGAGAAAACCATTCTGTGGCAAGTGTTTAAACAGTAACTATGTGGTTGGCTGCCTCTGACTGCCGGCAGAAGTGTAACTAGTGAAAGCCTATTGGCCAAGACAAGGCTATGTTGAGGAGATAAATTACTAGCTTCTGTTGCCTTGACTTCCACTCATAAACATACAATTTTGTGTCAAGACTTCAAGAAAAAGCATCTGGAGTGTAAACTTTCTTTTCTATTCATTATAAACCACAAGTATAATGCTGTAGTTTCCACAGTAGGGCTAGAAGAGAAATAGAAGAGGCTGAAGTCCAAGAAATTTCAGAAGTAAATTGGGTTAAAAGTTATGAACTCCCTAAAGAACCACTTAACTACAGCAAACAGGGGAAGGGGGAAAAAGAGGCCAGCAATTATGCTACTGCAGTATATCCTCTAGAATTGATCTGTAGCATGGAGATGTAGTAGATATGGGCTCAAAAATCAATTGTGTACATCTGAATGTTAGAAACAGCTTTTTTTGTTCCCATTTTGTTTATTCTAATGTAGTAGAATGTTAAAAAAATGGTAACCATCCCCATTTCCAAGGCAGCCAAACACTTGCAGAAAGTCTTATTTATACCCTGCATAATTTATATGTGAAAGTGAGCTTCAGGGCTAAAGCAAGTTTTTCCTCTGATTTTCCTTTCAGGGACTGGTAAAGTGAATCTCACCTCCTGGCATCATGACAAAGGCTGGGCAAACATACTGAACATGACCTTCAGCGATGGAAGATTAATAGCCAATTATGATGGCTTTTATTATCTGTACGCCAGTGTCTGCTTTAGGCACCATGAGACATTGGGGAACCTAACTGGACAAATTCTTCAGTTGATGGTTTATGTGACAAAAACTGATGTTAAAAGGAGAAATTCCATAGTCCTGATGAAGGGAGGAAGTACAAAGAATTGGTCAGGAGACTCAGAGTTTCACTTTTATTCTGTCAATGTAGGTGGATTCTTCAAATTGAAATCTGGTGAAATAGTAGGCATACAGGTATCACACCCCTCATTACTTGATCGCTCTCCAGAAGGAACTTACTTTGGGGCTTTTAAAATACGGGATATTGATTGAGCCTAGCTGGAGACTTTCTGAAAGGGAACATACAATATTTATTCAACTGAGTCAGATTCTTGAGATATGATTTCACAGTTTGTGAGACCCAGTTCTGTAGAAATCAGAATTTCTTCTAAGCAGCCTTTTCCACAACTCAGTTGCAGCTGTACTAATTATATTAGGATTGTTTTGTTCCAGTATTTAATTCAGACTATTCATCATGGTCTAGGTTATGTATTAGGCTAGCATAGGGTGGCACCCAGTTCAGAATAGCAAACCATTGGCCCTAAAAACACATAAAACTTCAAACACAAATTTTTTTGTGGTGCAGAGAAAATAAAAGTTTGCATCCAGGCTAAATTAGTCACACATCCATTTGGAATGAATGTGAAAAGTTATTTTCCATTAGTTTCAATTAAGCATATGTAACTTGCAGAGTAAAACTGAACATGTCTACTCAAGGGTGAAGTCCCATTGTCATTGTATTCATAGAGACTTCCTGCCAGGTAACGGTGTAGTGGGTTTTATCCTGAGTATGGATGAGCGCAGAACAAACCAAACCCCTGACAAACCTGGTTGGTCCAGTTCATGACCCAGTTTGGGGATCCCACTTTGCTGAAGCAAAATGCTGAACTCCCCCACCCCACCCCATCCCCTTTCATTTGCTTCAGCAAATCAGGATCACCCACCCATCCCCTTCCTGTTGTCTCCCATCACTGTGGCCCAAGTGCTGCCGCCGCCGCCGCCATTGCCTAGGGTGCCCAGATCCCCAGGTGCCATCTTCAGAGGCAGCAGCCCTGGCAGGGAGGCTGGGCTACAACTTCAGGGCAATCAACTGGGCGGTGGGCACATGCTCAGAGGCAGTGGCTCTAGTGCTGGGTAGCTGCCTCTGTATACGCACCTTCTGGCCACCTTATTGCCAAGGAAGTGCCAGCAATGGACTTCCCTGATAACAAGCTAGTCAGCTGGCACATGTACAGAGGTAGCCACTTGGCTGGCTCCTTGGGGGAGGCCAAGGCAATAATGGCAGTGGGATGGGGGTAGAGGTGGACCTGAACATCCAAGAACAGATTCCTTTTCAGGATGGTTTGTGGTCTGTGGTTAGGCACAAACGACAAACCATCATGCAGCAGCACCATGTTACTGGTTCATGTCCATCTCTAACCCTGAGGTTGCAGTCCTTACCACTGTTAAAGGAGATCAAGTCCTCTTGTACTGACAAGGACTGTACTTCTGGGTAGATATGCTCAGGCTTGCACTTTAGTCTAGATTCAACCTATATTCTATTTCTGCATTTTTGCAACAACAAAAATTCTTTAGTTTTGATGGAACATGTACATTTGTATGTTTTGTATTTTGTGTTTTGTGTTACTCTGTAACATAATCTGTGCACTGATAGCACTATTGAAAAAAGTGTCTTGGTAAAACAGATGATTTGGAAATGTTACCTTTAGCTCAGCAGAAAGGTCTCTATAGACTAAAATGGGGGTGTCTTGGAATATCCAGTGAATAATGGTATTGTTTCTTTTATTTCATGTTTTCCAAATGAAGAAAATGATTATTTTTCCTATTTTTCTGCAGGCAGAATTGCATCTTATGTGTGTTGTATGTTATACTTATGTGCTGTCTGTGGTTTGCATTAATTCTCTTTCCTAGTCCTAGACAAGGGCAATGAAGAAGGATCAGAAGATCCCGTGTTGAACATTTTCAATTTTTAGCACTGAATTTGTCCTGAATTGCTCATCTTAACATGTTATTCTACTAACTACAAAAAGGTGCTTTTCTTGTGATGTAAATTCAACCATAAAAACAGAGGGGGAGTTATTTAGATCATAATCAACTATAGGCTAATTGACTGGGCTAACAACTGACCCACAAACATTTTATTTCTTCATACTGTTTGTAACTTTTATATCTCTCTTTGCTTCCACTACACTCAAGGCAGCATACATACTTTTGCTCCTTCCTACATTATTCTCATCACAACCTGGTGAACCGGATGCATGATTTGTAAAAAGATATGTATAAATAGAGGATTGTGTTGGAGTGGACATCTAAATGGTTGGATTAAATCCAAACTCAATTGAATATGGGCACTGCTGAAATAGGTGAGCCAGGTTTGTAGTGACTCAAGTCACACCGATTTAACTAAATTTAACTAATATACTCTAGTTCCAATCTCTGGGTCCCCCCCCCCATCAAGGGGGCATATATGGATTGGGGAACTCATTTACCAAAGATACATCAAACAGACACTGATGATCTGCAGTCCTGTATCAAAGGGTGTCCCTTGGATCACCATCAGGACCTGCTGCCAGAGAACGTGTAAAGGTAGAGGTCTTCTGCCAGTGCAGAGTTCTGTCTAGAAACAAGCTGGGTTTAACATCTCTGTGGTTCAGTAGTAGTGTATCAGCAGATAAAATAAAATTTCTTTCCTGGCATTCCTGCAGCAACATAAATGTCTATTAAACTCACGAGGATGTCTCAGCTGACCCACAGATCTAATGATTCTTTTATTTGTAAGTTTATCAAAACAAATTCATTGTGGATTTTTAAAGTGAATGGCAAAGCACTGCAATAGGCCTAGAAACCTGATTCTCATTGTAGTTCTATTGTTTTCCCTTTCTCAGCCTTCATTTTATAACTTCCTAGAGACAGTGGTAAATAGCATCCCCTTTAGATGCCTCTGTTTTGTCATGTAGTGCTTGCTGTCACACATAGGTAGAATGACTGAATATCTGAAGCTGCATTGTACTGGTGTGGTTCAGAGATAAGAACAAACTCAAGTTTGTTGCAGCTTGCACAAGCTTCCTTCCATCGCCTTAAGTCATAAGCAGAGAAGGATTTAGGGCATCCACTCTTGAATTAGAAGTGCCTGCTCAGCATTGTTGCATTTGAATTTAGGAACTTTATTTAAGCCAGGAGTGGTCCCCGTGTACCCCACAGGATACAGTGGCTCTTAAAGGTTCAGCCGTGGGCCCTCAATACCCCCAGGGGACCTGAACTCCCTTCCCTCCTACCACCCCAAACACACAAATATTTGTCCTTTGCCGCATCTAATGGGCAGCTTTGCAGTGTTTTAGCTTTCCCTGAGCTAGAGAGGCCTTTCCCCCACAGAATTGAAACTCAATTAAAATACTGACACCTCAACTATAGCGAAGCTGGTTCCTACAGCCACTATATGATGCAAGGGAGCAGGGTTTTTTTTTCAGTAGTAAAATAAATGAAGAGAGAGTATATGCACTGGAGCGGACATTGCCATCTTCTGTTTGTATTTGAGTTCATCAAGTGAGGGTATCAGATCAGACATTTGAAAAATTGTTTGAATGTATTTACATGGAGGAACCTGGGGGCTGGTAAGCCATTTTTAAGTATTTTTCTACCTAGAAAATCCTGGGAAAGATTGCCATATGTTGGTTTCAAATTGAGGGGATACAATTATTATAATTAATAGGGACTGGACCTTGAACACTGCGCAGGCAAAGTGTCTCAGTGTTTTTGCACTGGGCTGTCCCTTCTCCACTATATTCATACCACTTAAAGTCGCCTCAGGAATCACAGAATCAGAGAACCGTAGAGTTGGAAGGGGCCTATAAGGCTATCAGATCCAACCCTCTGATCAGTGTATGGATCCAAATCAAAGTATCTCTGACAGATGGTTGTCTAAATATCTCTTGAATGCCTCCAGCACTGGAGAACTCCAGTGTTGGAGCTCTCTTACCACCTCCTGAGGTAGTTGGTTCCATTGCCATACATTGTCGTATAGGAACTATGGAACATACTGGGGCATGTTATAGTTACAATCTATGGAATAAGTTTGTTGGGCATTCATTGATAAAATGTTGACTTCTCTTACTTCCTTGGCTCGGTAGTTCATCATTGGAGTAAGGTGGTAAGTCTCATATGTTAAGCATTAAGTCTTAAACTTTGAAAGGCAAAGTGCTATTAATGGATTCTGAGCATTACCAGGTCTTGCAAATACACAGTTTCCAAAAAGGTGGGATGGGTAGTCTTCTATTCTGTAATTTCAAGTTATATTTCAGATGTAATTTTTTTATTTGAAAAGTTCTGTAATTTATATTTGTCATTAACTATTTGCTACAAAATATTTAAATATCTCACTGTATGTATATTTAATGTTTGAAAATTGTTTGTACAGACATGAAATACTGGTGCACTTTGTTGATCCCAGTTGGGAAAATTGCAGCTAAAATGATCATTTGCCACTAGCAAATGTGATATATTTTGTGTGCTTTATTAATTTAATAGCTTTTGGTTTATCTTATCAGTATTATTAAGTGGTCCAGGGTCTTATACATCATATTACAACTGTTGATAATTTTAGGTGCCTTACTATATTTGAGGTTAACTCAGTAAATTACTTGTTCTAGAGCTGGTTTTCAACTCTCCAGAGATTAAAGCATTGGGTTCTTATAGGAAGGCAGTATCATTCCAATGCTAATAAATATCTTCCTGACTGTAGTTCTGGGAGAGAATTATTGTAATATGGCTGGCATTTTGGAAGAGTAAACAAGAGACCCAAGAGCTCTGTTGATAGTATTATTCAACAGACATTTTATATGACAATAAAAATTCAGCAAAACTGAAAATGCTCTGGTAGGTTTTTTTTTTTTTGCAAAACAAGCATTTCTCAGTAAATAGTTAGAAGCCTATATTACAATTTTGTACTGTACAATAAGCACTGCTGTCAGATGATATGACTTATTTTCAATAAATGCATTTCTAAGAAAAAGGAGTTGGTTTTTATTTCTTTCCTGCTTTGTCAGCTTTTCTCTGCAAATTCGGCTCTTCTGACTCCTAAACACCACTAGATGTAAAAGGACTGAAGCAGATTTCTTGGTATTGTTTTTAGGGCAACCTGCAAAGAGAAATGGTGAATGTTGACCCATTTATTGAGCTGACTAACTGCAAATTGTAAAAACCTTTAATATCGGTCTTGTATTTTTGATTTACTGAACTCTGGTGACAGCCAACCAGCACATATTTTTTGACATTTTTGCTGCTCTCTACCTCAGCACCACACCTAGTCAGGTAAACAGCAACAAATGATTGGCAGGGAACAAAAAAATTACATTTTGTCTTAGGTGAAAAATCTACATTTCCAGAATAATCTGGCAGACTTTTGTATTTGAGCTCAAGTCACATAGAATTTAGCTTGAATACAAAAGTTGTGAGTTGGTGTGTGCATCTGCCACCCCTCCCCAAATGCTGCAGCCTGTAAAGAAAAAAGAAAGAAAGAAAGGTAAGTCATGGGTGGTGATGGGGTGTATGGAAGGGGGAGGTGTGGGTGATCAGGCAGTCAATGGGGGCAGTTGGGTGTGAGTGCCAGGGTAATTGAGCTGGCGGTAGGAAGCAATTGGGCAGACAATGGGTGGGTGATTCTGGTGGGGGGGTTGACGTAGCAATGGGAGGCAGTCAGGTAGGCACTGGGGGGATGATTGGGAGGGAGATAGAGCTGGTGATGGGTAGGCAGTTGGGCACCCACTGGGGCAATTAAAAGTGAGCAGTTAAGATGGGGTGATCAAGTGGGTGACCTGGCTGGCAATTGGGCAAACAATGTGGGAGTGGGGATGGAGATCAGACGGGCAATGGGGGTGATTGAGATGGCAATAAGGGGACGGGACCATCTGGTGGCTGCAAGCACAGCGCTTTGCTTTTTAAAAAATAACTCCACTGAATTGATCCCACGTGTGCCTCAAAAATAAATGGACCTCTGCCAGAGGAGTAGGGAAAACACGATCCCTTGGCACAATCGTCTGTGGGTACACATGCCTCATGTGTACACTGAAATCAAATGGGGGGGGTTCAGCCCAACCTGGTACAAAAATAGGTGGGGGTTTTATCAGTGGGATCAAGCCCTTAGTTCTGAGTATTGTAGTTTGTACCTTGATTGCACTGTATTAGTGTTATTTTGGGGAGGAGAGGATTTTAAAAACAATAAGCAAATATATGCTTGACAAAAAATTAAGATTAAAAGAATTACAAGTCCACTTATTCAATAAACATGTTGGGGAAGGAATGTGTGAAGAATGAGAGTGGCAGTCATAGGAGGGATGAGAGTATTGGAAGTTGACCTTCTCAGTCACAGCTGCTAAGGATTTGAGTTGGGTTGCTGTCAGCATATGTGGTCACTGTTAGGAATGTGTGCATTAGGAAAAAAACCCCTTCTCACTCTGTACTGCAAAACCCAGTCTGTGTGAGGTCTGTATTAGATGGCACACTTCCCCCTAAGCATTTTTTTGTGTATGTCTTTCTGGGTATCTGCTTTTGTCTATGTTCTGTAGTTGAATTTATTTTTTTCTATTCTGAAATACGCGTTTCTCACTGTTTTTTGTTTATTTCCTGAATCATGCCATAAGCTTGGAAAAGAATGCACAGTAATGTGTACATTCTCAAGAGAAGCAATGATATGTATTCCCTGGACGTTGAGTCATGGCTACTGGACTTCTTTTTTGAGAGATAGAAACATTTCGTTGCTCATCCAAACAGCTTCATCAGTTTCTATCTCTCAAAAAAGAAGTCCAGTAGCCATGACTCAACTTCCAGATAAATTCACCTGGATGACTGAGAATCTTCACAGACATAATGGTATGTATTATGTGAAACTTCTTATCCATCCCTCATCCCTGTCCTAATGCTAAACTTCAAGTCTTCTGTCACAGATAAATGGCTGAACTAATATATTGCCATCATCTCTCTCAAACCAAATGGGGACTAGACAGAAAACATAATCTATGGATGAAATTGAATTTCATTGTTTTATTTTAAAAAGATGAGGGTGCTTATGACATGATGATAAACACTCACTGATTTCAAATGACATTTAAAACTTGATCATTTTTCACTCGTAAGTTTTTGAATGTATATTTTAGCTCTCAGTAATGTTTGTTATTCTGGAAGCAGTCTGGAAGTTGAGTCATGGCAACTGGACGTCTTTTCTGGAGCAATCAGAAAGTTTCACTACTCATCCAAGCAGCTTCATCAGTCTGAGGAAAGTTAGTAGCGAGGCCTCCAATTTATACTTCACCTTGATTTCACATCACCCTGGTCTGAATAGCCTAATATGTTGGACAATGGCCTGAATAGGCTCGTTAGGTGGACAATTGCCTAGGGTGCATAATAGTCCCACCTATGAAACCTCTCCCGACCCCTGCCAAGGGTGGGTCGTTAGCTGTGGCCTTGCTGGTGGAGTTGGATAGCTGTCAGAACTGGAGCATCTGACTGCACAATCTGGGGTTGGGAGATCATTTGCCCAGTGTGCTTCCTGGCTGAACAGCCAGCCTGGGCAAGGTATGTAGTCCCAGAGCACACCCAGTAGGAGGGAAGGGCAATCCCCTTTGAGTATAGCTAAAAAAACTCTGAGAAGTTTTGTCAGAATAGTAGGTATGAGACATACTCCCATGATTAATTAGTATATCAGATATATTAGATACTTCATAATATAAGCAACATTTCTCTTTGGAGGTAGTTACTATTCCAGTCCTGTATGGAACCATTTGTTTCTTTAGTTCAACACTGGTTTCCACATAATCAACTTGCTCCTGAAAGCAGAACTCATTGTTTCAGCTTCAGAGACTAAAGCCTTTTTTCATTGTGTATTGGCTTAAAAACTTGTCATATTAGCCAAATACCTCTTGACAGGACTGTTGAATAATCAACATTTTGAAAGCATTAGTAGTATTTTCAATTGCATTGATAATATTCCCTATACTGTACCCCATTTTGTGCTGTCCCAGATTCCACAACAATGTACATTGTATATATGAATATGTGACCTCCATATTTGACTCTTTGTGTCTGAAAAAAGTGGATGGTAATCTAGACAAGCTCAAAGGCTAAACACATCAACTGTATCCAAATTAGATCTCCAAAAAAGAAAAAAGAAAAATATATATTAAAAAGGCAGGTTTTGAACAAGAAGTCTAAGAGATCCTGCACTAGATCCAGAAGTTGTCTCAGGGCAACTGAACTTATTTTCTTATTAGATCAAAACGTTTCACTACTCATCCAAGTAGCTTCTTCATTCTGAGGAAGGTGCTATTTGGATTAGTTGCAAAACATTTCAATCTAACAAGAAAATAAGTCCAGTTGTCCTGGACTTAACAGACTCAATTTCTCTTTATCCTCACCTGGATGATGGAGAATCTTCACAAACATCCTGCACTAGACAATGGTGAAGTTAAGGGTCTTCTTCACAAGGAATTTAGCAGAACAACTTGCTCCCCACAGAATGTTTGAAATGGGTAGTCAGTTTTTCAGGCAAAATGTGTTTTTTAAAATGTTTGCTTAAATAACTCAAGTGTTGATTATTTAAATATCCTGACTTCAAATGCAATTTTGTTCTGATTTGTTTTTGTTTGTGTACAGTCCCTCATACACAAACAAGTTTTCTGTCTAGCTATATTCAATGACTATTAAGACAGGTTCTCTGGCCACTAACAGAAATGAGCCCTGCCCCACTTTGTTTCTCATCCTGCCCTTGTTCTGCCAGAGTCATTTGTTTGACGAGGGGAGCTTTTCAGCTCCTTAGGTCTCTCTCTCCTTCTGTCATGGGCCTGGAAATCAGCCCCTGTACTCAGGGTGAGCCCTCATGGGTAGCGGATACTCCCTTCTTCAGACTTATTGCCTTCCGAACGTAGGAGATTTACAGCTCCAAGAAAAAGAGACTTGGGGTGGAACTTCAGTCCTCTTGTCTGGGAGTTGGTAAGTAGAGATGGGCACAAAACAAAAACCGAAATGCTGTTTCATCGTTTGTTACAAAATGAAACGGTAGAATGTATTTTGTTACAAAATGAAACAAAATGCCTTTCCTCCTCTAGGAACGAAATGATTTGTCTTAGAGGAAATGGCAGGGGAGCTTCATTTATACAGTGGAGCCTCGTATAACGAGCAGTTTGTTTAAAAGAAAATCCATGCAATGGAAAAAAATTCCAGTGATAGGGGAAATTTGCGTAACGGAATCGCCTATGGGGTGAATCTGTACAATGGAAAAATGATTTTAAAGAACCTCCACGAGGTGGAGTTCTGAGATATTTTCCAGTCTACAGGAAAGGTAGGAAGAATTTAATTTCTAGTTTAAATGCATGTTTTTTATTGGCATGTGGGGAGGGTGATTTAAACGCTTCCTAGTTTATATTTGCTTGCAGTTTTTGTTAGGTGCTTAGTTTAAATGTGTGAAGTAAATTTTATCTTTTTTTATGAATCGTGTGGTAGTGTGTTTATTTTGCGGGGGGTTTAAATGCTTTAGTTAAATAGCTTCTAATTTGGGGGGGTCCCCCTGAAAATTATGTTTGCAGATTTTATTGTGGGATTTTCAACTGTGCCTACTGCAGTTGTGTGTGCATGGTGTGAGTGCGAGTCTTTGTGTGAAATGGTTGTGTTTCATGGCTTCTTGTGCTGTGTGCCTTGTTCTCTTGAAAGTTTGCTTTTGTTGTTTGGAATTTTGATTTTTTTTGTCTGTGCCTACTGCAGTTGTGTGTGCATGGTGTGAGTGTGAGTCTTTGTGTGACATGGTTGTGTTGCATGGCTTCTTGTGCTATGTTTCTTTTTCTTCTGCAGGGAGAACTTTAATAATTTTTGTGTGCAAAAATGGAAGTTTCTGTCATTTTTTTATGCTTCGGAACGGATTAGTCCATTTACAATACATTCCTACGAGAAATTGCAATTTGTACAAAGTAAAGTTTGCTTAACAGAATTTCATTTGGAATGAATTAATTATTTTATACAAGGTACCACTGTATATATATGCATGTAATCCAAAACAGGTAACGCAGCCATGTATCTTTGCCACCAAAACCACTGGGAAAGTTCCTCAAACTCTTCCCTGTAAGCCCCCCCCCCATTTGGAGATGTTTTGGGGTCTGGGGGCTAAGTTTTTAAATGCCAAAGGGATGCCCCTAGGGAAAAAAATCTAATTGAATCAGGAAACTGTAATAGCTCCCCCATAGACAAGCAATTACCACCTTGGCTTCCAAAACCCAATTCAGTTAGAATGATTCCCCCCCTAGGGTATGCACATTTGGAGTTTAATAACTACGCCCCCTGAACCCCCAACCTTTCCAAATTTTGTGGGCTTACATGGAAGAGCTTGAGGAAGCTCCTTTGCCATTTTGGTGTCTCTAGGACCTAGGGGAGCATAGCATTTCATTTCATTTCATTTTGTTTCATAACGAAACTACTTTAAAATTTTGTTACTAATGAAACAAAACAAAACAAATAAAGAAATGAAACGAAATGCTGTATTTCTGTCTTGTGCCCATCTCTAGTGGTAGGTGCACCTGCTTTAATAACAATTCATTGGGGCTTCACTTCAGATAGGGGGGATTTGTAGAATTAATTCACTTCAATGTTAGTGAATTCAGGCAAAGTTGTGCATTTGGTATGAAGTGGAAGGGGATTGAAAATAAAACAGCCAACATTATAATGCCATTGTACAAAATGATAGTAAGGCCACACCTGGAGTATTGTGTGCAATTCTGGTCACCACATCTCAAGAAAGACATAGTGGAACTGGAAAAAGTGCAGAGGAGAGCAACTAAAATGATTACTAGGCTGGGGCACCTCCCTTTTGAGCAAAGGCTAAAACATTTGGGGCTCTTTAGTCTGGAAAAAAGGCACTTGAGGGGGGAAATGATTGAGACGTACAAAATAATGCAGGACATGAGTCAAGTGGATAGAGGGACACTCTTCTCCCTCTCACAAAATACCAAAACTAGGGGACATCCACTCAAACTGTGGGTTGGGAGAGTGAGAACAGACAAAAGAAAATTTTTTTACCCAGCGTGTTGTTGGTCTGTGGAACTCCCTGCCACAAGATGTGGTGATGGCATCTAGCCTGGATACCTTCAAAACGGGATTGGACAGATTCCTGCAGGAAAAGTCCATCACAGGTTACAAAACATGATGGAGATGTGTAATCTCCAGGGGTACTTAAAGAGCCAGATGCAGGGGAGCGGTATCAGGAGACAAATATCTACTCTTGTGCACTCCCAGAGGCATTTGGTGGGGCAACTGTGAGATACAGGAAGCTAGACTAGATGGGCCTTTGGCCTGATCCAGCAGGGCTCTGCTTACGTTCTTATGTTATCAACCTTTGACCCCAAAATTCTTTTTCAGTGTGGATCTCATCAAATTGTGCCATAAAAATGGGATGTTAGTGGTTGAGAAAGTTCATTGAAATTCAATCAGATGTCATGGTCTCACTGTTTTGCCTTATGACATGCAGCCCAACTTAGCATTATCTGTCTGTCTCCCTAGAAAAGGCAGACAAATGAGCTCTAGGTCATCTTAGGTTAGGAAAGAATGAGTGTGGGTTTGTTACCGACATGAGACAGTCTGCATCAACAATGGGAATGGGACAGCTACCAAAGGAACGACCGAACCTCCAGCTCCATTTTCCTTTCCTGGAGAGGGAACAAAATAACAAAGGTTTTTAAGCCACTGAAATAAGCACTACTGGGAATGTGCCCTGAGAAGCACTTCCTTCTGAGTACAGTTATTACTGCAGCAGCCTCAGGAATGGCACTTAAGATGAGAATCCTTTTACAGAACAGTGTACACAAGGAGTATGAAGCTGGAATGGCTGCATTCTATGAAGATTTTGCACATTGGCCAAGCTGAGTGAGGGCTGGTCTACATTTTTCAAAAACAAAAACAATAACAACAAAACTATAATATGTAGAAATTGTCTGCATTGGCTGAGATTGCATTGCTTAAGCAAAGTCAGTGGCAACAGAAGTACCACTGTCAAATCAGTGAAACTTACCGAGGAGCTGATTCATCAGATCCTTGTTGATTTAATGGGCCTACTCTGCCTTGTGACTTACTAATGCAAAAAGATTTCAAATTTGAGTATAATCCAGCCATAATTATTTTTAAATGTCATTTTTAAATAAGAGAATCACGCACAGTACTTAACCTTTCTCCAACAAAATCAGTGACGTTAGAAATCTGTTAATTGTTGACTGAATCTTATTCACTGACTTATACAATTTGTTGGTTTGTTTGTTGTTGTTTTTCCTTTTGTTGGAAATATACTCTTAAAGTTAAGTTTTCCAAGCTCTTCCAAGCTGCTCTGTGGTGCTGACCAGTCAGGAGCTGGGCAAAGAGGCAGGCATCATCCCACCTCCCTATCTGATTGGCCAGCAGGACGGAGAAGCAAAGATGATGATGCAGTCTGATTCCTGGTCGGAGTTTTATCCCGCGGGAGCCCAGAGAAAGGTAAGAGGTTGGCTGTGTGTGTGTCAGAGACTTTGGAACACCACCTGAGCTCATGCAGGTTGTTTCAGAACCTACCAGTTCTGAAACAAATTGCCCCTACCTAGTGCCACATTCTGTTTCCTTACTGTAGGCATTCAGTGGGATGGATTGACTTGCCAGTTCAAAGTAATAATCTCCTTGCATGTATAGTTCAGTGGTTGGCTGTGCTTCCCAATTGTTGAAGAAGGAAAGCATTGCTCCACCTGGGAATTCTGTCAATTTCTATTTACTAGGTAATATTTTTAACTTGGCTGCAGTTGACATTTTAAAATTTTATTTTTAAAAATTTAAATCTTATTTAAATTTTAGAGATTCACTCATTGGCTGAGAAGGTGAAGATTTTAACAGGATCTGCAGGGCTGGTGACAGAGGGGCCTCATTTGTGCTGCACTTGGTTTATACTGATTTTTGCAGGTGTGTTTTGCCAGATAGAAGTTCATCAGATTTAGGGTTCATCCAGGCTAGATTTTTTTAAAAAATGATGTGAGCTGGTCTCTTTCCCCCATTAATCCAGATCTATTAATACACCAACACTGGCTTGGAAGGGTAAGAAATTAATTTTGGGCAAACCTGTTCTCTAGAGGCAAATCCTCCTCCAGCCACTGGAAGCTTTTTAGCAGTGGTTGTTTATGTAAGCTCCATGTTTAAGCATACAAACCTAGTTTAACATTTTGATCAAAATTTAATTTGACAGGATAGTTAACTGAAATGGAGCCATGGTCAGCCTTGTGTTTCCCCGCTGTGTCTCTTGGATAAAAAGCTGCCCTGTGTGGGCCTTGGCAAGCCACATGGTCTTAGGGGGATTCCTGTCTCTGTCTATCAAAGAGCTTCATAGCACAGTGGTTCAGCTGCTGTACCGCTGCCACCACTGTGCTCACAACCCGGGCCCAATCCCAGGTCGCCAGCTCACGGCTGACATCGCCTTCTATTCTCCTGAGGTTGGTAAAATGGGTACCCAACACTTGGAGGGGGTGCAGAAATGTGTAGCCAGCATAATTAAACTGTAAATCACCCTTGAAGAGCACTTTAAGCACTAGGGGGCAGTATAGCAAAGCTGAGCGGCACACTTTGCCTTGCTTTGCTCTCTCTAGGAATGATGGAGTCCCCAGGGGAGGACCAGGTGCACTATGCAAAAATCTGGATGCCAGACTGCACTATGGTTCTGGGAGGCTTTTGTGGCCCACACCTGTTGTAGTGTGCATGTCTGGGTGACACAATATGTGCTGCTTGAAGCAATGCACTGAAAGCAAAGCTAAACCACTTGCTTATTTGCAAATGGCCTCATGCCCTAGTCAAGGTCAAGAACGTCTCTCAGGAGGACCTGGCCATAACAGTCAGTAACAAGGCTGCTTTCCCACAACTCAAGAGTCTTCTCGTTGCCAGGATCCACTGTGGTTTTTAAGGGTGCCTCTCACAGTACCCCATTCAGCCCTGTGATTGTTTGAACCCAGGAAGAAGAACCAGTCATTAGCCATTGTCTATAAATGTCCATAAGGGAGGCAATGTAATTACACAGTAAACAGAGTCTTGGGGGGGGGTTGATTCAGGCATCTGTGACCTTTATGGAGGAAATTCTGAAAGCAGATTGCTTCTTCTGACCTGTTTTCCATTTATGCTGTGGCGAATGCAATTGTAAAATGAAGTAATGGCTGGCAGCATTATCCTTCAGTTTATCTAATGTACATTTGTAGGCCAGCACACAGAATAGGATGGCCCCTTTTTGACTTGCATTTAGATTATAATTTACTGTGTGCCTGCATGTAGATTACAGTTTACTCTGTGCCCATCTCATCTTTCCTCGTGGCACAATTGTCAGTGGTAAAGAACTGTGAACTCTTTGTAAACATGTGCTGCTAAATACACTATATTCAGTCTCTTGTAAAATTCTGCAAACCCGTTTTATTCCAGAGCGCCTCACCACAGCCTGCCAGCTCAGCATTGTAAAATACAGAGACAAACTATTTTGGCAATTTCAGCGAATACTGAAGCATTCCAGACTGGATGGATAAAAATTGACACCTGAGAATGTTAAGGAAGTGGATTTTTTTTTCCAGCTGTAAAATGACACTGCTGTTGTGTTTCTCCAGGAAGAGGCAGTGGCTGGAGGTGTGAATGGGGGAAGACGCCACATCATCTGCAGACCCACCAAAGAGTGCTGCATGTTGCTAAGGATCAGATAAACCTAGGGTGGTGGTCAAACTAAAGAACTATCCAGTACTGTCAGCTACTATACTCAGGTATTTCGTTTATTGGTCTTCAGAAAACTGAAAAGCCACCAAGCTCACCATTAAGGATGAGAGTTCTGACAACTTTCAATAACTCTCGTAAAAATGAACCGGTTTCCAGCGGCCACGTTCACCCATTTGGCTCCTGATCCGTTGATGCCTTTTTCCTTAGAATGGTGGGTTCCTTTTATGGTGTTGAAATAAACAAAGGTGCCTCTGAACTAATCCTGGTTTTAAAGTACCCCCCCACCATTATTAAGATGGCTTGCGGGTATCTGCTCAGAAAGTAGAACAGGTATTTTTCAAAGGTTGCCCACTGATTGCAAGCCTTTGTATTAGACGTTTTTGGAGGAAGATAAATATTTACCAGCAAGCTTTCCTTGGGGCTGGTGGTTATCTTGACTGAAAATCAGAAAATGAGCATATTCTTTATAGGTTACAGCAAAACCTCTGACTGTGTGGAGCATGAGTAACTGTGTGATGTTTTAAAATTAAAAAGTGTGCCTCAGCATCTAATTGTCCTGATTTGTAACATGTGCTCTGAACAAGAGGCTACTATTATGCCAGAATATGGAGAAACAGAATACATGATCAAAGTTGTCAGACAAGGTTATCTGTTCTATATCTATATGCAGTTTATAAGAAATTCATCTGGATTAGACTCAGATAAAAAGACTGTGAAAACTGATGAAAGAAATGTTAACAATAAGGTATGCAAATGGTACCATATTGCTGGCAGAAGCCAGCAATGACTCGATGCAGCTTCTAATGAAGGTGAAAAAACAAAGTAGAAAAGCAAGATTGCAGTTGAACACTAAATACAAAAATAATGACTGTAGAAAAATCGCACAATTTCAATGTTGATGAATATTTCATACACCCTGGATCAACCATTAATGCAAATAGAGAATGCAGCCAAGAAATCAAAAGAACACCAATTCTTGGAAGAGCAGCTATGAAGGAACCAGAAACCAAATGAAGATTTCTCAAAACAATATTTGTGAATACTTTGTACTGATGTAAAAGCTGCACAGTGAAGGAAGAAATCAGACGTGGAAAAGACTGAATCATTTGAAATATGTTATTGAAATAGAACTTTACAGATGTTATATACTGCCAGAAAAAAAATATATAAGCTAGATGTAATCAATCCTGAACTTTCTCTAGCAGTGAAAATAATTAAAGTTATGGTATCATACTTTGCACACATCATGAGAAGACAAGATTCAGTGGAGGAGGCAGTAAGGCTTATAAAGTTTAATGGTCGCAGAAGAGGGGAAACACAGTATAGGATGCTATGAGGTTTAGTATGCAAGACCTGAGTGGAGCAGTTAATGATAACATGTTTTGCAGGTCAATACAATGACAATTGACTTGGCAGCACATAAAAACAACAACCCTCAGATGGGGGTGGAGGCAGGTTAGATTAGGGGGATCAAGGCAGGTTTTCTTGCTTACCCCTCTGCCTGGCACTGTCTTATCACCAACTGCGGTGCAATACAGTAGTAGTAGCATGCGCCACATGGGAAAAACAACAGATGCAATGCCTGCTGAAATGCATGACTGCCTACTTGCTAAAATACCTCTCCCAGAAGTTCTCTTGGTGACACACTAGAAGAAGCCAACCAGGTGAGTCATTTCAAGCTGGCAAAACGTTGGGAGTCAGGAGACTTGGTCTCAGTTCCCTTCTTAGACATGGAAGCTGACTGGGGGAGAGGGGGAGTTGGTAACACCACTCCTTGACTATTTCACTGACCTTGAAAGCTCCATTAGGGTTGCTATCAAGTTGCTTCAGACTCGATGTCACAGAGTATCACAGTGTCCGGCAGTTTATGGTTCAGCTTGATTGGTAATGCCATGAGCCAAGAGATGTCAGACTGGAGAGCAATGCTGCGGCTTTTGGAGAAATGTCTTTGAGCCTCTGCAGCTGCAACTAGACCATTCTGATTTGAGGCAGCAAAACCTCAGAGAAGACACAAAGCGTGGCTGTAATTTAATCCCTTATTCTATGATCCTATGATATCAATGCTTGTACTTCTATGCCTGTACTTTAATTATTCACCAAAAGATGGCACTCTTGGTCTCTAGCTTGAAGACTGTTTGAAAAGCTGCAGTTACTGTCTTAAGAGGAATTCAGATGGGGGTCAAAATCTTATTTATTCAAAGGATCTACAGTTGTTAGGAATGTCTAGCCCTGTCTTTCTCAGGATCTTGCAAGTACATATTAGGCATATAGAAATGAGCACTCTTAGCCAATAAATAAATAAATGCCCATATATTTAATGTAGTATTTGTCCATCAAGCGCAACACTGCCATCTCCAGCTGGCAGCAGAAGTTTCCCAGTGTCTCAGGAAAGGCAGCCCATCCCACGATTTATAAACCACTGAAGTAAAAATAGCCCCTCCTTTGGACTGGAATGAGACCTGTGTTGGCCTAATGTGGCTTTCTGTTCTTCAGGCCTCCAGAGCTTCCTTTGGCTATTTATGAGAAGACGAGTTTGTCAATTTAGATAAAAATGGCCTATATCTTCACTATCATCATCATCATCATCATCATCATCATCATCATCATCATCATCATCATCATCATCATCATCACCACCACCACCACCACCACCACCACCACTCAACTCTTGTACACAACATCAGTTTCAACAGATATGCCAGGGTAGAAAATAGGGCCTTTTTATACATTGCACTACTATCCAAGTTGGAATTGAGGGTGGACTCCTTGGTTCTTTTATATGTAAATGGACGCAAAATGATAGGGGTTACTTTGGGCTGCGGCAAAGTAACTCAGGATGGCTGACATTTCTTCAGACATGTTCACTTGAACTGACAATAGGGTAGCCACTGTTTCATCACCAAAAAAGGGGGAACAGCCATCAACAGTAAGGACATTCTTCTAAACCAGAAGAGGATATTTGTATTTCCTAAATAAAACTAATATATGCAAATTTCATCACCATTAGATTAGATAATTTAAGTGGAAATATATTACTGCTGACTATATTGTGCACAGTTAAAACTAGGTAACCACCTTGGGCACAGTACTGAGAGAAAGACTGGGTATATCAAAAAACAAACAATACGAATACGAATATGTTTATGTTTATTGATTAGCCAAACAAGGCCATATCAGTACAATATATAAGATACAAAGCACAATTAAAAAAAACTAATTCCATATCTATTTTTCACTGAGTTGGGACATTCTATATAATGAGTAAAATCCGTGAATGTTAAAATTTATAGATCCTCATCACCCTTACATGGAGCTCCAATTTGATCAATATAAGCAGATCTCACCACTGTAGCCTTGTGTATAAATCTGGCCACTGCACGAACAACCTGCACGGTAGAACTAGTAAGCAGGAGAGAGAGTCTGTAATTCACATTCCAATGAAGGGTATTGGCCAATATGTTTGAAAGATAATTTTGTTTAAGAGCGGAGTATAACTCACAGTCAAATAGTATATGAGCGATATCTTCAATGACTGGAGCACCGCATATGCAAGTTCTATCACAATACGGCCAGTTATGGAAGCGACCATATTTATTCATAGACTCCAAAAGTTCGAACCTTAATCTAGTATAAGCCTTTCTGAGGGTAAAGTGCAGGCTAATTGTGAGGTATTTTTCGCAATGGAATACAAGTTTATTCTTAGATAGCCAACCCAAGGCTCTGTTTTTAGAGAGCAGCTCCAGGTCTGATTGAGCACTGTGATCTAAGGCTCTTTGAAGGAAGATTTCTTTAGCCTGGTTGACATGTAAAATTCGGCTCTGAAATGAAAGCCCGAAATGGGCAGTAATGATGCGAATTTGTTTAGCCCAAGAATTAGAGTTGTCAGATGCTGACTGTTCTACTAAACAGAGCTTGGGGAGTCTATCAAAGCCTAAAGACTGTATCTTCAGCCAGAACAAAAAGGCTCTCGTTACAGTAAAACTAGAAAGAGAATGGACACCTGATTCCGCCCTGACAGCGTAGGCAGCAGTATTTTTGTCTGTCCCCAAAATTCTTCTAAGGAAACGTGACTGTACTAATTTTAGCTGGGGAGCTTTAGTTAAGCCCCAGATTTCCGCTCCATATGTCAACATAGGAACAATTTTGGCCCTAAAAACTTTCAGTATCGGTAGTAAAGAACTAGGGCAATTGAAACGAATTAATTTGTGCAAATGATTTACACTAATTTCTGCCTTATGTGCACTTCTTTTAAAATGATTTAACCATGAGCCATTATATGTAAAAGTGATTCCTAAGTAAGTAAACGTGTTGACCTGTTCAATAGGTTCTCACTTGATAAACCAATTATGTAACACAATATGTTTACTGAATACCATTACTTTTGATTTGGATCTGTTGATAACTAAAGAGTTGTTAACACAGTAGATGTTCAACTCTTGTAACAGCCTTCTTAGGCCTACCTGTGTATGGGCCAACAAAACCATATCGTCAGCATAAAGCAAGATGTTTAAAAATTTATCATAAATTTTTAACATATGAGTGGAGGCATCATGTAAGTAACCAGGTAAATCATTAACATAAAGATTAAATAGCATAGGCGCTAGAATGCAGCCCTGCCTAACGCCCTTGTATGAAAAGATAGACTTGGAAAGAGAGCCATTGGGGCCTACGCGGATTTTTAATTGCGTGTTTGAATACAGGGCCTTGATTAAAATAAGGAGCCTAGGATCCATGTTATAACTAGCCAATTTTCCCCACAATATTTCTCTATTTATAGAATCAAAAGCAGTGCTGAGGTCCATGAAGGCAGCATATAATTGCTTGCCCTTGGCAATTTGTCTAGTGACAAGGTGGTGAAGAACGAAACAATTATCAATTGTAGATCTGCCAGATCTAAAACCAGCTTGCTCCTCTACTAAAATATTTCTTTCCAACAACCAATCAGCCAATTTGTTTAACAGATGTTTTGCATACATCTTGGCAACTATTCCTATTAGACTAATAGGTCTATAGTTTCTGGGGTCATTTTTGGCACCCTTCTTATGCAAGGGGATGATGATGGCAACTTCCCAGCCTGATGGAATGATACCTGTGGCATCTATGTGAGAAAACAGCCCTGCTAATAGGGGAGCCCACCAGTCAAAATGAGATTTAAAAAGTTCGGGGGGAAGGAAATCTTCACCTGGGGCCTTATTGGGTTGCAATGAGTTAATTATAGAAACAATCTCCGCCGTCGCAACTGGGGGCCAGGCCAGGAAATCATTAATTGACAAAGAGTCCTTAAGAGAAGTTTTTTCAGTGACCTGGGGAGGAGCCATAAATAAATTAGCAAAGTACTCCTCCCATGTTGCAACTGGGATGTGAGAATCAAGATGGAAAGTACGTTCCTTCAGGAGACCCGAAACCGTGTTCCAAAAGAAAATAGAATTTTTGTCCTTGGCTTGCAATTCCAGATCAGCCCAAATTTTGGCTTTATAAATAGCTTTTTTCTTAGAAATAAGTTTTTTGTAAGTGTGTCTTGCCTTTAACATTTCAGTATGGTTTACTGCAGAAGGCGAGATCAAAGATTGACACATTTTTGCTCTTAGAAGTTTTCTATTTAGATGACAGTCCGAATCAAACCAGGGCGACCTGTGATTCAAATATTGCTTAGAAGGAGCATTTGATGTTAGAAATTGGACTTTTAAGGCATTGCATAGCTCGGCATAATAGGACATGACCGTGACAGAGTCAGCTGAATTAGAGGCAATTTCAGAGTTCCAATGTATTGCCTGCTCAGAGTTCAAGAAATTGGCCAATGCCTCCGTGTTCACCTTGGCCCAGGTTAACTTCCTATTTTGCCGAACTTCAACATTGGAGGTAAAGATTTCATCAAGTGGGGTATAAATTCTAGAGTCTGAACAGCCCCAGAACTGGACCTTAATAGGTTGGTGGTCACTGTCTTCCCTCACTAATACTTGGATGTCTGAGAATAAGTTTGTACTATCATATGAAACACAGATGTAATCCAGTACGCTACTATAGTTACCTGAATGATAAGTAAATGGATAAACAAAACCCGGTTCTTTGCCCCCTAAAATATAAAGGTTGCAATTATAAATCAACGACAGTAACTTGGAACCAGCCTCATTTCTTTTAGCATCCCTAGAAGACCACGGGACTTGATTCCGAAGGTATTCCTCGGGGATTTTACCTCGCTGTGCAGCAAGTCTTAAAGATGGCCCAACTCTGGCATTGAAATCGCCTACTAAAATCACTATGGCATTTGGGCAGGATAAGTTTAGCTTGATTAAAAGCTTTCCAAATTAGCCCACATATGTGGGTGATAGTACAAAGAGGAATAAGGAGGGAGGTATACATTCACCATTATCCATATATATTTTTTGAAAGAGAACTTAATTGCTAGATAATAAGTTGCATCCTCAGAGATAATTTCCTGTCCCTGCCAGCCCAGCTCAGCTTTGGCAAGTATTGATAGACCGCCTGAGGCCCGACCTCTGGAGCTGGATCTTAATGCTGGAGATGACCATGAAATAAAACCTGGTAAGTGGATCGGTTCATCATTAGGCAGCCAGGTCTCCTGCAGGGCAATAAGATCAAAGGAGGTAAGAAACTCCAAGAACGACGGGTCTAACGAGCGTTGTCTCCAGCCCGCAATATTCCACGTCAGTAGCTGGATGAGGCCAGATCTAGTGGCATTAGGATTAGCAGAGTTAGTTGACTGGACGGAGGGGTTGGGGAGGCGGGCTAGTCAGATATCCGAAGAAGGATTTTCCAAGGAACTAGAATTGTCTGGGATTTTGTCCATGGCTGATCCACAACAAATCCCCCCCGGGCTCAGCTGTAATACAGGTTCCGTTTGATAACATTGGGAAGAACTATGGGGAAAAGAGTCAGTGCATGAAGAATCCGACTGTTTGAGTGCTGATTCCGGGCTGTTACAAGAGGGGCCCTTAGAACCGGCCACAGAGGTGGTACTATTGGAAAAACCTTTGCTAAGATGCAATTGGTCGTTGTCTGGAAAATTTGAGTTGGGAGAGGTCAAGTCTATAAGGGGATTAGCCGCTTTGCAGGTTAATTTCAGGAGGTCAGACAGTTCATCAACTCCTTTTAAAATAGCTGATTCAGCAGAGCGAGGCCTTGGATTTAAGGGCTTTGTGGAGCAGATTTCAGGACCAGACCGAGAATTAGAAGAGGAAGCTTTTGGCAGAGTCCACTTTTGAGAAGGATGGCTTAGAAGAGGAGTGGCAACGCTGTCCTGGAAGACTCGGACGGGGGAAATCTCAAACTTACGTAGGAAAGGCCTTATTTTGCACAGCATGCTAGGGATGGTGGGTTGGTTGAAAGTCAGGAGAACTCGGGTAGTCTCATTTTTAAAAGGAAGCCAGGTTACTTTAGTCAAATCCAGTTTGGAGCTCTCACAACGAAGGAGACTGCAGAGGGCTGATGTAACAGCACTCTTTGTATTCCATCTTCTGAAATTCAAATTATTGTTAGAAATCAGAAGAGCAATCTGATTAAGTTGCAAACAGCGATTTGAGGATGAAAGATTTTCATGATCCTGGTGGTCCACCTGGACGTGCATTGCTGCAAATTGGGGAGGTGAAATGGATACCTTAGGAGTATCTTTTGCGACATTAGTAGCCTCAGGAAGAGGGAGTGAATTCACCCCATCATTTGTTTGTGAAGGAACGCCCAGGGCTCCTTTGCTGCCATAATGACCTCCCACAGATGGAACCGTTTGCTGAGAGGCAGTGGATCCAGTAATAAGAGCTTTTAAGGCTTCCACTTTACTGTTCACCTCTGAGAGTAAATTAAAAATTGCAGAAACGGTTTGAGCAGTCAAAAAGCACTGATTAGATACTAGGTCCGCAAGACTGTGATTTAAAAAACCCTCGTTCCCTGTAGTGCAAAACACAGGAGCAGCTAAGCAATTATCAGAAGATAAGTGGACAGGACCGGGGGAGTGCTCTTTCGCAGAAGACTTTAAAGCATTGTCCACAGCAGAGCCAGGACACTCTGAGTCTGCTAATACTTCAAACTTATTTTGCAGGGAAACATCCAAAGGCCGGACGCAGGGTTTACTTACTGAGGAAGATTTACTTTTCAAAAAGCCGTCCACCTTGAGCTGTTTCGCTGGTATGGGAGGTGAAGATTCAAATAGTGACTGAGACTGCTACTTTCTCTTACGTTTCCCCATGCCAAGGTCGACCAACTGGGTGAGGGTAAAATATAATAAAGCTCCAACTCCACGAGGTAAACAATCCAAGCGCCCAAGGACAGTTAGTAGAATAAGCAGTGGTGGAATCACTCTAAAACAAGGACCCAAGGTCTTCAAGAGTAGAAGGCACTAAATAGTGGAACGCCGAAGGCCATTCACAAAATTAAAACACTGGCCGCTGTTTTCCCTTTCATCTGTGTCTAATGTGGCTTTCTGTTCTTCAGGCCTCCAGAGCTTCCTTTGGCTATTTATGAGAAGATGAGTTTGTCAATTTAGATAAAAATGGCCTATATCTTCACTATCATCATCATCATCATCATCATCATCATCATCATCATCATCATCACCACCACCACCACCACTCAACTCTTGTACACAACATCAGTTTCAACAGATATGCCAGGGTAGTAAATAGGGCCTTTTTATACATTGCACTACTATCCAAGTTGGAATTGAGGGTGGACTCCTTGGTTCTTTTATATGTTAATGGACGCAAAATGATAGGGGTTACTTTGGGCTGCGGCAAAGTAACTCAGGATGGCTGACATTTCTTCAGACATGTTCACTTGAACTGACAATAGGGTAGCCACTGTTTCATCACCAAAAAAGGGGGAACAGCCATCAACAGTAAGGACATTCTTCTAAACCAGAAGAGGATATTTGTATTTCCTAAATAAAACTAATATATGCAAATTTCATCACCATTAGATTAGATAATTTAAGTGGAAATATATTACTGCTGACTATATTGTGCACAGTTAAAACTAGGTAACCACCTTGGGCACAGTACTGAGAGAAAGACTGGGTATATCAAAAAACAAACAAGCAAGGCACATTTCAATCAAACAAATGTTTATGGTTAAACCTTATGCCATCACAAGAGCATAAAACATAAGAAACATACGCAGCACAGGCACAGTGTATTTATACATGGATATAAAATCCAGTATAGTGTAGTGCAGGGGTGTCCAAACTTTTTGCACAAAGGGCCAGATTTGGTGAGGTGAAAATGTGTGTGGGGCGACCATTCAGCTACATTTGGCCCCCAGGCCGGACTTTGGACAAGCCTCTAGGACATGCAAGGAAGCAGGGAGGATGCTGCAGCAACGGGGCTGGGGGCGGGTAGGCTGGGCAGGTGGCTGGAGGGACAGATGGAGGCAGGGAGGGCAGACAAACCATAAAACTGCAAGCTCAAGTCTCCATCTGGAATTGGGAGGGGCCAGACGGCGGGGATGCATGATAGGCTGAGCCAGTGGGGAGAGGAGTATGTGAGCCACTTGAAATTGAAAATGGGTTGCATTTGGCCCCTGGTCCTGACTTTGGACATGCCTGGTGTAGTGAATAGAGTGATGGCCTAGGATCCAGGAGTAAAGGTAATGTCAAGGATTGTAGTTTTGGCAGAATATGTATTTAACAGATTACAAAATGGATTCTGTAAATTATATCATGTCATGAGCTTGACAAGAATGTGTATTAGGTCTAGGACACAGGTGTAAGGAATAATCAGCACTGGAAGGTCAGGATGATTGAGCACAGGTGGTATAGCTTACTAACCTCATTCCATGTAGTATGTGATTGGCTTACACCATATTGTTTTGCGTATAAAGGTATCAAGCAAACCAGTATAAAATTGGGACTGCCTAAGGTGAGAGGCAGCTTTCCCCATACTCTGTTGTATCTTCTCTATATGCTGTGGTTTGTATATTGTTATTGCATATTACTCTTTGTCATGTGTACATATGTAATATAAGTTTTGTACTAAGCTCTGTTGCCTTGTTCATTGGCCTCCTAGCTCCATAATCACTAACTGCTAGGCCTTTCGGAGGCGCCCGGGGGGTGGTGCAGAGCGACCCGATCGCTCTGCGCAGCCCTCCTGGGTGCCTGTGAGGCCTTTCAGAGGTGCTGGGGGGCCCGCGGAGAGTGACCCGATTGCTCTGTGCAGCCTTCCCGGGCACCTGCAAGGCCTTTCGGAGGTGCCCGGGGGGTGGCACAGAGCAACCCAATCGCTCTGTGCAGCCCTCGCGGGTGCCTGCAACACCTTTCAGAGGCATCGGGGGGGCACTCTCAAGCCCCGCACACAGAGCACACACACAAACAGGGTTCAGTTCTTTGCCAAGATCTTTAGTGGAAAGTCAGGCAAGTTCAAGTCCGTTGCTAACAATCAAGTGCCAGATAAATAACAGAATCCAACTCCCAGCAATTAACAGTCTAATTCAAAACCAGAATATCTCACAGAAACCAGATGCCAAACCCAAGGAAACAGATCAAGCCGTGGTCCAGGAAGCCAGTCCGAAATCAGGAAACAGAGCCAAGGTCACAGACAGGAACGTGGTTGCAAGTTCAAATGAGGCGTTGCTCCCACAGAGAGCTCAAGGTGAGCTTACCAGCTTTATCCCCAAACAGAAAACACACCCTTACTTCTGGAAAGGCTCCTGCTAGTACTCAGGGCTTCCTGGCCTGATTCCCCGTCTAACATCAAAGACCCTTTCCCTAGCTCTCCTGGTAGCACGTCTTTGCAGAATCCTGCTCATGGCCCTTCTAGGGGGAGAAGATATGTTTTCAGCTGAGTCATCAGACCCAGCTGCCTGCTGATTTGAGCTGCAAGGCTCCTCCAGCAGCTTTTCACCATTTAACCCCTCAGAGTCAGGTTCTGTGACAGGCAGGGTCCTAGCACTATCCCCTCCCCATGGTCCCCCTCTTCCGATGGGCCAGGCCTATCAGGGTAACTGTCATGGAATTGTTGAACCAACTCAGGAGCATGCAAGTTGGATGCAGGTTCCCATGACCGATCTTCAGGTCCATAACCTTCCCAGTCTACCAAATACTGCAATCTTCCACGGTGTATTTGAGAATCCAAGATTTGACGGACTTCATATTCTTCTTCTCCTTCTACTAAAATCGGTGGAGGAGGTTCAGGTGTCGGTGGTCGGTTGGGGTCAGGGTCTGCAGCTGGAACCAAGAGGGATCGGTGGAATACTGGATGAATATGAAGGGAATCAGGTAGTTGCAGACGAAAAGCAACTGGATTGATTTGTTCTAAGATGGGATAAGGACCGATGAACCGAGGATCTAGTTTTCGGGATCGCCCAGTATGTCTCAGGTATCTAGTAGAGAGCCAAACTTTCATGCCTGGATTTAACTGTGGCCCTTCCTGTCTTTTCTTGTCCGCTGCTTTCTTATATACTTCCTTAGCATGGTCAAGTTGCTCTCGCAATAATTCCTGAATGCCATGGAGTTCTTGAATGTATGCATCTGCAGCTGGCACAGAGGTGGAAGGAAGGGTAGTTGGAAAATACCAAGGATGATAACCATAATTAGCCATGAATGGGGTCTGGCGAGTGGAAGAATGTACAGCATTGTTATATGCAAATTCAGCTAAAGGCAACAAATCCGCACAATTGTCCTGTTCATAAAATGTATAACAACGTAAATATTGTTCTAAAGTGGCATTGATGTGCTCAGTCTGACCATCTGACTGTGGGTGATAAGCGGATGACAAGTGAACTTGTGTTCCTAGTGCCTTATGCATTGCTTGCCAGAAGCGGGAGGTGAACTGTGGCCCACGATCTGAAATGAGGTGTGCAGGTAAACCATGAAGTCTGAAGAGGTGTTGCAAGTAGTGATGAGCTGTTTCTGATGCGGTAGGGGCTTTAGGACAAGGAACGAAGTGGGCCATTTTGGTGAATAAATCCACGAAGACCAGGATGCAGGTAAACCCTTTTGAGCGAAGAAGATCCATGATGAAATCTAAGGAGACAGCATTCCAGGGACCAGAGGGTGTTGGCAAAGGATGCAACAGACCCGAGGGTTTGGTCACACCATCCTTTGCCCGCCGACAAACTTCACAGGAACCCACGTATCGGGCAACATCAGCATGGACATGTGGCCACCAGAACTCCCTTGTGAGAAGATGCAGTGTTTTGTAAAGTCCAAAGTGTTCACCAGGTAAAGAGTCATATGAGAGGTGCAACACCTGGTTACGAAGAGGACCAGCAGATACCGTCCTCGATGTAATAATAACCCTTGCTGTGCAGAAAACTCTCCACGATTCCAATTCTGGATTTCCTGAAGACGTTGTTGAGTCCATGAATCGCGAGCTTGAGATTCACGGATTTCTTCTGCCAAGCTGAGACATGGATTCGTGGCTGCGAACACAGAGGGAGGCAAGATGGGTGCTACTAATGTCTCTTTCACAGGCACTGCATACTCAGGTTTTCTGGATAACGCATCAGCTTTTTTATTCTGAGCCTCAGGAATGTATTTGATCCAGAAATCGAACCGAGAAAAGAATAATGACCACCGGATTTGTCGCTGAGTCAATCGCCGGGCTGTTTGTAGATGTTCAAGGTTTCGATGATCAGTCAATACTTGAACAGGGTGTCGAACTCCCTCGAGGTAATGCCTCCATACGTCAAAAGACGTCTTGATCGCTAGCAGTTCTTGCTCCCAGATAGTATAATTCTTCTCTGCAGGTTTTAACTGCCAAGAGTAATAGGCACAGGGACGCGGGGTTTGAGAGGGATCATCCTGTTGAGATAGCACTGCTCCCAAAGCAACGCTAGATGTGTCAGCCTCCACTATGAAGGGTAATTGTGGATCAGGATAACAGAGCAAGGGTTCTGAGGTGAAGCAAGTTTTCAAAGTAGAGAAAGCCTCTTCTGCTTCTGGAGTCCACCGGAAAAGCTCTTTGGGCTGAAGGAGATGGTTTAAAGGTGCAGCAATGTTGGCGTAGGCAGGAATAAACTGGCGATAGTAGTTAGCGAAACCTAGGAACCATTGCAAATCCTTATGGTTTTGTGGTCGCCGCCAGGACAACACAGCCTCTACTTTCTTAGGGTCCATGCAGATTCCCTGGGGAGAAATAATATGCCCCAGGAATTCACCCTTCCTTTAATGTCAAACTCACATTTTTCCAGCTTAGCATATAGTCCGTTTTCCCTGAGACGCTGCAAGACCTGACAAACATCTTGAACATGCTGAGCTGGATCAGCGGAATAAATCAGGATATCATCTAAATAAATGACCACACAACAATCTAGTAGATCATGGAAAATGTCATTCATCATCCACTGGAATACACTGGGTGCGTTTGTCAGTCCAAAAGGCATTACTAAATGTTCATATTGGCTGTACCGGGTTCGAAACGTGGTTTTCCACTCATCTCCTTTATGGATACACACCAAATTATATGCCCACAAAGGTCCAGCTTGGTATAACACTTTGCCCCTCTTAACCGGTCCAAACGTTCAGAAATTAGGGGTAAAGGGTACCGGTCCTGAATAGTGATCTTGTTTAATGCCCCAGGGATGCCCCAGGTATCAGATCAATGGCACAGTCATAGGGCCGATGCAGAGGTAACTTGTCAGCCCCCTTTTCCTCAAATACATCCGCAAAGTCTTGGTCTACCTGGGGCAAGACAGGGTCAGATGTACCATGGGCAGCTGCCAGGATGGTAGAATAATTTTTCTTTGAGCAAGGAACCTTGAAGTACAATTCCCCTTGCACCCAATCCACCAATGGGTTATGAGCTCGCAACCAGGAAAGTCCCAAGACAAGAGGAAACTGGGGCATCCGAGTTACATTAAAGCAAATCTGCTCATTGTGGTCCATTACCTGAAGAGGAAGTGGACAGGTTTCCTGAGCTATCGGCCCAGAATGAAGTAACCGACCCTCAATGGATTCTACCAGCAAAGGAGTTTCCTTATTCTGTACTGGAATCCAATGGCACTGCACAAACCCATCATCCACAAAGCAGTGAGCTGCCCCAGAGTCTACTATAGCATACACAGGTACTTTCCGGCCATCAGGAAGCCCTAGAGTTACAGGTACCAGGAAAGGTCCTTGGGGTGTGATGGTATTGTCTGGGAACCCTTCAGTATGCTCCATTCCTGTGGGTTCCTTCAAGGATGGAGCTGCCCTTTTACTGCTGAAGAGATAGCAGCACTTACTGAGGAGCGCTTCAAAGGGCAACTGGAAGCGAAATGTCCTCCTCCACAGTACAGGTGGAGATTATGAGAGTGTTGTCTTGCCTTTTCCTCTGGGGTGAGGCGTGGTCGAGCAGCTGCCAGTTGCATAGGTTCTGGATCCATTCTGCAGGCTTCACCGGATTGCAGATTAGGCACAGCTGGCAGAGGTTGCTGGTTGTAGTTCTTGCCTCAGGAGAGACGATGGCTTTCCAGGTGTCCATCTGTCCTAAAACCAGGGTAATGAGTTCCTGTAACGTGCTTGTTTGTTCCACCCTAGAGAGTTCATCAAGCACTTCATCTGCCAATCGTTCCATATACTGAGAAATCAGTGCCAAACCCAAGGAAACAGATCAAGCCATGGTCCAGGAAGCCAGTCTGAAATCAGGAAACAGAGCCAAGGTCACAGACAGGAACGTGGTTGCAAGTTCAAATGACGCGTTGCTCCCACAGAGAGCTCAAGGTGAGCTTATCAGCCTTACCCCCAAACAGAGAACACACCCTTACTTCTGGAAAGGCTCCTGCTAGTACTCAGGGCTTCCTGGCCTGATTCCCCATCTAGCATCAAAGACCCTTTCCCTAGCTCTCCTGGTAGCACGTCTTTGCAGAATCCTGCTCATGGCCCTTCTAGGGGGGGAGAAGATATGTTTTCAGCTGAGTCATCAGACCCAGCTGCCTGCTGATTTGAGCTGCAAAGATCCTCCAGCAGCTCTTCACCATTTAACCCCTCAGAGTCAGGTTCTGTGACAGGCAAGGTCCTGGCAGGCACAGAGAGCGACCTGATCACTCTGCTCAGCCCTCCCGGGTGCCTCCGAGGCCTTTCGGAGTTGCGGGGTGGGTGGGTGGGTGGAGAGTGATGCGTTCGCTCCGCGCAGCCCCCCATGCCTTCTCGGAGGTGCGGTGTGGGCACGGAGTGACCAGATCACTCCCGCCCCCCTGCGGTGCAGGTACTGTGATCCCATGATGTAGCGGGACCGCGGGACCTGAACCGCGAAATGGCGGGGGGGGTCACTGTATACTTTAACAGGTAAACATAAAGGTTCTTCCTGCACATGTGTGCAAGTCGTTTTCAACTCTAGGGGCTGTGCAAGTCCATGGCCATGTGGCGGGCATGGCTGAATGCATTTCTGTGCACGGAACACTGATTACCTTCTTGCTTTTTATGGCAGTGCCTGTTAAGCTACTTGCATTTACATGCTTTTGAACTGCTAGGTTGGCAGGAGCTGGGGTTAACAGTGGGATGATGTATGTCCACCCTAACTGAAAAAAGAGTTGGACATCCTAAAATTCAAATAGCATTCCCCCCCCCCACTAGATTGACACATGTACCCTTTCATATTAATACAGATTGGTTAAAATTCCACTGGAATTTCAGTGGGATTGGAATTTGGCGAGTCAACTCCTGTGTAAGTTCCAATGATATTACAATGACTTCTTACTCTGAGCAACAATGTTTATGTGTGTTTGCAGTGTATCTATTAATTATCTAATTTAGATTAATATTAATAGATTAGTTCAAATAACCAATGCCAATTAGATCAAACAACCAATAACCTCTCAGAAGTTCCAAAGGCACACATTTTCTGGAGTTGACAACCTATATTACTATGTGCTGTGTGCCATCAAGTTGCATCAGATTTATAGCAATCAGAATCGAGTTTTCAAGTTGGTGAGACATTAAGAAATAGTTTTGCAAATTCCGCTTCTAAGTGAGCTTCCATGGCAAATAATCTTGATCTATCACTATATACACTACACCACACTAGGAAGCTATAGTCATAACTATGAGAACCTTCTGATTACCTTTTGCATATTAGAACCCTGCTTGATGCATTATATGCTCAACCACTCCTGAATACATACTTTGCATTCATTTGGCTATTTTTAGAAGCAACCAGTGTGTGGAAAAGTTACAGTGACATTTGTTTCCTTTTAGTTATTTCAAGGTTGTTTTTACACGTAGGATAATCATAGATTCCTCTAGAATACAGCTTATGGGTTTTTTTTCTGGTGGAGAAAATGTTTAGATACACTTTCCCATGTATGTATATGTGTGTGGAATGTCCTTGCCTAGGTATACTGAATTAGTTCATGGTAAGCCAGAAATTATAAATTCAAGCAGTTTGAATGGGTTGTAGGCTAAGCCATAACACAATGGACACAGAGATATCTAGTTCATATTTTTAATGACAAAATCATTTTCAAGAAGTAAGGCAAAATTAACTGAAGTGAGAAATATATAATACAAGTTAGCATGATAAAGGTGGAAACAGATATTTGAAGTCTTAAATAATCCTGTTAAATGAATGACCTGTATCAGCATAGGAATTTAAGTGTCTTGCAGGGATTTGCTTCAAATGCTGAAGATGGAGAATTGAAATGATTGCCTAGGAGGAGAGCCTCAATTCTCAGCTGAGTTCAGGTAAAACCAATAGATAAAATAAGTTGAATACCTATACCTGGAACACACAGACAAAGCTATTGGTGTGGCTCTTGTGGCTAACATTATGTTACTGTGTTTCAGAACTGGAGGTAGTGGGGGACTAATCAAATATGAGAGTGATCAGACAGGCTTCTGTCCTACTGTTTGGTCCTCTGCATAGATGTGCCATCTCTCTCTTCTGGCAAATTTCTGAGCCTTTATCAGGCCTGATAATTCTCTGGTGAAGGAGGGATCTCTCATAGGTGTTCACTGGGAACGGACAAAAGCGAGCCTTCAGGCTGTCAAGGCTCCATCTTCCGGTGTGCTGCGGCGGCATTTGCCTCGGTGGAGCAGGCGCTCCTTGACCGAGGTGATAGTTTGTTGGTAGTGGGGTCCTCCGGACAGGTAGCAGTGAGACCCGAGGGGAGGGAGTACTGGAGGTACACCCCCCCCCGAGAGGACTCGGCAGTTTTGCAGCATCTCCGAGGCCAGGGACGCCAACAATGTCTGGTTTTCCTCTACAACCCACACCATCACAGCAGGGTGTTTCCCTGTGTTAAGCCGCTGGCTACAGGCTTCCAGCTGATGAAGGTTTGAAGGTTTGGAGCCGTGGAACGGGGAGGGGGAAATCAAAGATTCAAAAGAAGGAGTTGAGATGAAAGGGGACTTTTGAAAAGGCTATAAGAATAAGAATAAGGATTCAATGACGGACATAATCCCCCTCAGTTGAAGTAAAGCAGCCAGCAGAGTGTGGAGGGGACAAAAGAAAGGTAGTGAATCTGCTTCAGAAAAGACGCTGATAACTTCTAAGGTATTCTCTGCAAGGACTGGTCTTTTTTTTACTCCGTTCATGGGAGTGTTACGTTATAACTGACTGTTCGTGCTGTTCCCACTGTGGGGTTCTTCTTCTCCCTATCACCCTTATAATTTTCATCTCTGGACTACTTTGTTTTCTGCATTCATTCCATTTCATTGTCAGTACCCCAAAGTGCATTATCTCCGTGAAAACCGGCTGAGGAGGGGGAGGCTGCGAACGGGAGCCTTCAAAGCACACAGGGCTAGTCTCCAGTTAAGAACTCTTTCAGAGCTGGAAAGAGAGCAGCTGGAAGACTCCCCCCACCCCTCCTGTAGCGCCTGAGAGGGGGAGGCTGCGAACGGGAGCCTTCAAAGCACACACTGCTAGTCTCCAGTTAAGAACTCCTTCAGAGCCGGAAGGCAAGCAGCTGGAAGACTCCCCCCAACCCTCCTGTAGTTCCCCTTTGTGCCAGAACCCTGCCTGTCATGGAACCCGAATGTGAAGGGTTAAATGCTGAAGAGCAGCAGGAGGAGATAGGCGTAGAATAAGATCTGAAAGCCCTGAGTTCTAGCAAGAGCCTTGCCAGAGATATGGGTGTGCTCCCTGTTTTAGGATAAAGCTAGCAAGTTTACCCTGAACCCTCTGTGGGAGCAACGCGTCACTTACCTTCCACCACGTTCCTGTGTGTTATCTTGGCTCTGTTTCCTGACCTTGGACCAGCTTCCTGATTACAACATTTCTCTGTTTCCCTTGAACTTGGCATTTGGCTCTGTAAGTTACTCTGGCTTGACTCGGACTGTAGTTTGTATTTTATCTGGATTACAACTAAAGTTCCTGGCAAAGAACTGAACTTGGCTTGCTGTGTGTTCTGTGTGTGGGGCTTGACAGTTTGCTCCCACCCACCAAACTTATTCAAGCAGAATGGAGAAGGAGGGGGCTGTTGGAATGACTCCACTGGAAGCTTTGCAAAACCAAGTACTGTTTTTGTCACAGGCAATTGTTCAGTTGCAGCAAGCTCCAGCATCATTACCACCTCGTTGCCCTTTGCTGCCTCCTGACCGGTTTGAAGGCAAATTAGAGGAATTCCCTGCATTCTTGGCTCAATGCAAGCTGTTCATTGAGGTACGGGCTCAAGAATTTCCTACTGAAAGGTCTAAGGTCTGTTTTATCATCAGCTTATTGAAGGGACAGCCAGCTAAGTGGGCGACTCCTTTACTCCTCAGTGCTTCACCTTTGCTGGATAATTATCAGGCTTTCCTGAACCATATTTCTTCAGCCTTTCAGAATCCAGTGCAGGCTGCTACCACCAACAGGAAACTTAGAGCTTTGAAACAGGGCAAAGACTCAGTGTTTGATTATACCACTGCATTTCGTTTGATAGCTCAGGATTTGCAGTGGAACGAGCCGGCACTGATTTCTCAGTATATGGAAGGTTTGGCAGATGAAGTTCTGGATGAACTCTGCAGGGTAGAACAACCAAACACATTGCAGGAACTCATTACCCTGTGTCTGAGAATAGATGGACGCCTGGAAAGCCGTCGTCTCTCCTGAGGCCAGAACTGCAAACAGCAACTTCTGCCAGCTGTGTCTCATCTGCAATCTCGGGAGGCCAGTGAAGTGGATCCAGAACCTATGCAACTGGGAGCTGCTCGACCACGCCTCACCCCAGAGGAAAAGGCAAGACGACGCTCTCATCATCTCTGCCTGTACTGTGGGGGAGGAGGACATTTCGCTTCTAATTGCCCTTTGAAGCGTTCCTCAATAAGTGCTGCTATCTCTCCAGCAGTAAAAGGGCAGCTCCATCCTTGAAGGAACCCCGAGGAATGGAGCATACCGAAGGGTTCCCAGGCAATGCTATCACACCTCAAGGACCTTTTCTGATACCTGTGACTCTAGGGCTCCCTGATGGTCAGGAGATTCCGGTGTGTGCTATGGTAGACTCTGGGGCGGCTTACTGTTTTGTGGATGCTGGGTTTGTGCAGTACCATCGGATTCCAGTACAAAATAAGGACACTCCTTTGTTAGTAGAATCCATTGAGGGTCGGTTACTTCGTTCTGGGCCAGTAGCTCAGGAAACCTGTCCCCTTACTCTTCAGGTAATGGATCATAATGAGCAGATTAGCTTTAATGTAACCCGAATGCCCCGGTTTCCTCTTGTTTTGGGACTTTCCTGGTTGCGAGCTCACAATCCACTGGTGGATTGGGTGCAAGGGGAATTATATTTCAAGGTTCCTTGTTCAAAGCAACATTCCTCTACTGTACTGGCATCTGCCCATGATACATCTGACCCTGTCTTGCCCCAGGCATACCAAGACTTTGCAGATGTATTTGAGGAAAAGGGGGCTGACAAGCTACCTCCACATCGACCCTATGACTGTGCCATTGATTTGATTCCTGGGGCACCTCTTTCTGTGGCGCGAGTTTATCCCATGTCCGAACCAGAATTAGAAGCGTTGAGGGCTTTTGTAGATAAAAATCTTCGACGTGGGTTCATACGGCCTTCCAAATCACCATTGTCCACACCAGTGATATTTGTCAAGAAACAGGGAGGGGAACTTCATCCTTGTAATGATTATAGAGCACTAAACAAGATCACTATTAGGGACCGGTACCCTTTACCCTTAATCTCTGAACGTTTGGACCGGTTGAAAGGGGCTAAGTGTTATACTAAGCTGGACCTTTGGGGGCATATAATTTGGTACGTATCCGTAAGGGAGACGAGTGGAAAACTGCATTCCGGACCCGGTACGGTCAATATGAACATTTAGTAATGCCTTTTGGTCTGACCAATGCACCCAGTGTGTTTCAGAGAATGATGAATGACATTTTCCAGGATCTCGTAGATCGTTGTGTGATTGTGTATTTAGATGACATTCTGATTTACTCTGCTGATCCAGCTCAACATGTTCAAGATGTTTGTCAGGTCTTACAGCGTCTTCGGGAGAACGGACTCTATGCTAAGCTGGAAAAGTGTGAGTTTAACATTGAAGAAGGTGAATTCCTGGGGCATATCATTTCTCCCCAGGGAATCCGCATGGACCCCAAGAAAGTAGAGGCTGTGTTGTCATGGCAGCAACCACAAAATCGTAAGGACTTACAACGGTTCCTTGGCTTCGCTAACTACTACCGTCAGTTTATTCGTTAAACAGTCTCCTTCGGCCCAAAGAGCCTTTCCGGTGGACTCCAGAAGCAGAGAAGGCTTTCCCTACCTTGAAAACCCGCTTTACTTCAGAGCCTTTACTTCGCTACCCTGATCCACAACTGCCGTTCATAGTAGAGGCTGACACATCTAGTGTTGCCCTGGGAGCAGTATTATCTCTACAAGAGGATCCCTCCCAAATCCCGCGTCCCTGTGCCTACTATTCTCGGCAATTAAAACCGGCAGAGAAGAATTATACGATCTGGGAGCGTGAACTATTGGCCATCAAAACAGCTTTTGATGTATGGAGGCATTACCTTGAGGGAGCTCGACACCCTGTGCAAGTGTTAAGTGATCACAGAAACCTGGAACATTTACAAACAGCTCGGTGATTGTCTCAGCGACAAATCCAGTGGTCTTTATTCTTTTCTCGGTTCGATTTTCGTATCAAGTATATTCCAGAGGCTCAGAATAAGAAAGCTGATGCATTATCTAGAAAACCTGAATATGCGGCACCAGTGAAAGAGACCTTAGTGGCACCCATCTTGCCTCCCTCTGTGTTCGCAGCCATGAATCCGTGTCCCAGCTTGGCAGAGAAAATCCGGGAAGCTCAAGCTCGAGATCCATGGACTTAGCAACGTCTTCAAGAACTTCAGAATGGGGAACATGGAGAGTTTTCTGCACAACAAGGGTTATTACTACATTGAGGGAGATTATATGTTCCTGCTGGTCCCCTTCGTAACCAGGTATTGCATCTATCTCATGATTCTTTACCTGCTGGACACTTTGGACTTTACAAAAACCTGCATCTGCTCACAAGAGAGTTCTGGTGGCCACGGGTCCGTGTTGATGTTGCCCGATATGTGGGTTCCTGTGAAGTTTGTCAGCAAGCAAAGGATGTGGTGGCTAAACCCTCAGGTCTGTTGCATCCTTTGCCAACACCCTCTGGTCCCTGGAATGCTGTCTCCCTATATTTTATCACGGATCTTCCCCGTTCAAAAGGGTTTACCTGCATCCTGGTCTTCGTAGATTTATTCACCAAAATGGCCCACTTCGTTCCTTGTCCTAAATCTCCTATCACAGCAGAAACAGCTCATCATTATTTACAACACCTCTTCAGGCTTCATGGTTTACCTGAACACCTTATTTCGGATAAGCAATGCACAAGGCATTAGGAACCCAAGTTCACTTGTCATCCGCTTATCACCCACAGTCAGATGGTCAGACTGAGCGCACCAATGCCACTTTAGAAGAATATTTACATTGTTATACATGTTATCAACAGGACAATTGTGCGGATTTGTTGTCTTTAGCTGAGTTTGCATACAACAATGCTATACATTCATCCACTTGTCAAACCCCATTCATGGCCAACTATGGGTATCATCCTCGGTACTTTCCAACCACCCTTCCTTCCACCTCTGTGCCAGCTACCGATGCTTATATCCAAGAACTTCATGGCATTCAAGAATTATTGAAAGAACAACTCAATCATGCCAATGAAGCATATAAAAAAGCAGTGGATCGGAAAAGACAAGAAGGTCCACAGTTGAATCCAGGCTCTCTACCCGATATTTGAGACATCCTTGGTGATCCCGGAAACTAGATCCTCGATTCATCGGCCCTTACCCCATCCTAGAAAAAATCAACCCAGTGGCGTTCCGTCTACAATTACCTGCATCCCTCCATATTCATCCCATTTTCCATCATTCCCTCTTGGTCCCAGCCAAAGGTCCTGACCCCAACCGACCACCAATTTCATGATAACTATCCAGATAAACCTGGCCCATCGGAAGAGGGGGACCATGGGGAGGGGGATAGTGCCAGGACCCTGCCTGTCATGGAACCCGAATGTGAAGGGTTAAATGCTGAAGAGCAGCAGGAGGAGCCTTGTAGTTCAACCCAGCAGGCAGCTGAGTCTGAGGACTCAGCTGAGGGCACATCTCCTCCTCCTATAAGGGCTAGGAGCAGGATCCTGCAAAGGAGAACTAACAGGAGAGCTAGGGAAAGGATCTTTAATGATAGGCGTAGAATTAGATCTGAAAGCCCTGAGTTCTAGCAGGAGCCTTGCCAGAGATATGGGTGTGCTCCCTGTTTTAGGATAAAGCTAGCAAGTTTACCCTGAACCGTCTGTAGGAGCAACGCGTCACTTACCTTGCCACCACGTTCCTGTGTGTTATCTTGGCTCTGTTTCCTGACCTTGGACCGGCTTCCTGATTATGACGTTTCTCTGTTTCCCTTGAACTTGGCATTTGGCTCTGTAAGTTACTCTGGCTTGACTCGGACTGTACTTTGTACTTTATCTGGATTACAACTAAAGTTCCTGGCAAAGAACTGAACTTGACTTGCTGTGTGTTCTGTGTGCGGGGCTTGACACTTTGGATGCCAGAATCAACATTTATGGAACAGACATAAAACAAAAAACATGATATAAAGGGGAAAAGGCATTAAGTAGGAACAACAACAGACTAATAACAACGCTGAAAGGACTAACGAGGGGGGGTGACAGAAAATCAACCGAGAAGGTGGTGATAAAGGGAAGAATCTTTGAATGAATACAATCGGGAAGAGAGAAAAGAATGGAAAGAAGGAGAAGGAATGAAGGAATGGAGTACTGAGAAATACTAAGATGATAAGTGCACACGACGGTGTTAATTGATGACAAAAATATCACATTGGGTTAGAATAATTTAACTCACTGTATCTTATATCTTATGTCTTATACCTTATATAAACTTAACCAAGGTTGAAGGTCTGTAAACTCATGAACTTGAGATCAGGAATAGGGCAACTAACTGGTCTCTCAATTTATTGTATTGAAAGTATTTAATTGTGGACTCAGTCTTTATAATCAACTATTTGTTTTGATGATAAGTTTGGGGATGAATTCCTAGAAAATTAGAGGGAAAAGCTGGAAAGGATCAACTTGAGAATATTTCATAATTGGTGCTAAGGGTAATGTAATGATTAAAATTACCAAGAATAATAGAAACAAGCAAATTGGCTAGATTAAGTAGAAGAGTCATATATAGATTGAATAAGAAGATCAAATGCTAAGAGACCGATATTAGACTGGATTTTTCTGTTTTGATTCTTCCCTACTTTTTTGTCTCTTGCTGTTGTCTCTTTTTCTCATTTTTTTCTTCTCACTTTTTCTTTTCTCTTGCTTCTGTTTTTCTTCTTTGGATATTGTTTGATTTTGTCATGAACCAATCTTTAAAGGTTATATATTTTTGATTTTCATTAATCATTACAAGCAAAAAAGTACACCTTGGATTTAAAATAAGTGTTTAAAATAGTAATTGAGAGCTGGAATTATGGCTAATAAGGGATCAAAAAAGTTGGGATCTGCTCCCTCCTCCACAGACTCCAGCCCGGCCCAATCTAGAACTATTCTTGAACTGATGGGGAAAGAAACATTGAAGAACGTGACTAAAGAACAAACAAATAAGGATATGGAAACAATTATGGCCATGTTTTTAGAGTTGAAGGCAGAGATCAAAAGCAGCCAACAAAAATAGAGGAACGGATAGATAAATTACATGACAAAATTGAGGAAACAGTTAAGAATTTAGAAACACAGGTGAGTGATCTGAACTATCACTTAACAGAATCCAAACAAGAAATAATCAAGAATAGTAATAAAATAGAAGAGCTAGGAAAATTTCTCAATGAAAATGAAGAACAATTGAATAAACAAATAGAACTAAATAGAGAACTACAAGAAATAACAATAGAACACTCCAAATCCATACTAAAGATAGAAATGGAAAAATCAGCTCATATGGTTAGAATAAGAGGAGTGGAGAAAACGGAAGAACAAGATCTTCTGAATACAATAATTCAGCCTCTAGCCGAAAGAATGGGTTTGGGAGTGAAAGAACTTGAAAATGAGATAGAATTCATACATAGGATCAATTCAAGGTTTTCAAAAATGAATAAGCTGCCAAGAGATATAAGAGTAACATTTGTAAGGCGAGAAATGAAAGAAAGGGTGATGAGGAAAATGAGTGAAGAACCCTTGACGATCTTAGGGAAAGAGGTAGTGGCCCTAAAAGAAACCCCACGACGAATAAGAGAGATAAGAAAGAATTATAGGTTTTTAACTGAAGAACTTAATAAAGATAATATAAGATTTAGATGGTTGCTCCTGGAGAGCATGATAGTTAATTGGCAGGAAAAAAAGATAAGACTAGAGACAATACAGGAAGTAAGAGAGTTCTACAAACAAAATTTTAAAGAAAATGAGAGAGACCATGCGACCGAACTAGATGAAGATAATATAGGAAATTATGGTAATAAACATCAGAGGCAACGTTATAAAAAAGTAGAGGTAAATTTAGACCAGGAGGCAAGAGCGGGGACTGAATCTCAAATTAATACAAGGAAAAAGAAAAGAGCCTAAACTTGCAGATTGATTAAGGAAAATATATACAATGAAAACTAATATACTTTCAATAAATGTTAAAGGGTTGAATATACCAGAGAAGAGAAAGAAAATACTTAATAAATTAAAAGAGGAAAATGCTGACATCATCTGTATGCAGGAGACGCACATTAAAAAGAAAGATCATAAATTACTGGAATGTCCGAAGCTAGGGAATCTATTCTACTCTGTGGACTCAGATAAGAAAAAAAGAGGACTGGCGTTGTACGTTCAACCAAGAATAGAGGCAAAATTTATTAAGGCAGATTCAGAGGGAAAAATTTTAATGGTGGAACTTAAAAAAGAATCTAGAGTAATCCTCTTAGTGGCAATATATGCACCGAATATAAATCAAAGAACTTTTTACCAAAATTTATATAATGAGGAAGTAATAAGAAAATATGAACATATTCTCCTCCTGGGTGATTTTAATGCAGTGGTATGTAAACATAGAGATTATATGGCTGGGAAAAATAAAAAGAAAGGTAACAAAAGGACGTTGCCAAATTTTTTTTTCCAATGGGCAGATGAGCTATGCTTAGCTGATGTTTGGAGGGAAAAACATGCTGAGGAAAAACAATATACCTTTTACTCGATGGCACAGAAATCGTGGTCTAGGATTGATATGGTGTGGGCAACGACTGACCTAAGGAAAGAAATTTTGGAGGTCAACATTGAACCCAATACTTATGCTGATCACAATCCAATAACAATATCTTGGACAATAGAGAAAAAGAGGCCGGGCAGATGGTTCTTTGATAGGGAAATATTGTCAGATAAAGAGTTCCAACATAAATTAAATACAGAGATGGAATATTTTTTTAAGGAGAACAACACTGCAGACAGAACTCCAAACGATATGGGACACAGCTAAAGCAGTCCTCAGGGGTAACATAATTGCCTATGCGGCAAAAAAAAAAGCAAAGACAAGAAAGCGAGATTTAGAGAACTAAAATCAAAACTTGGTAAGTTAGAAAATCAGTTAACAGGAAAATGCAAACAGAGATCAAGAATAAAAAAGGAATTAAATCTAGTAAAACACCAAATACATATACTGGAAGCAGAAGATCTAGCCAAACAGATTAAAAAGTGTCAACAAAATTATTTTGAAAACGCAAATAAGCTGGGGAAATGGTTAGCGTACAAAATAAAGAAGAAAAAGGATACAGGATACATTAGAGCACTTAGAGACAAAATGGGTAATCTATGTCAGGAGAAAGAACAACTGCGAGAAATTATCTCAGAATTTTACTCAAATTTATACAAATCCAAAGGAATAGACATAAAGGATATAACTCAATATTTGAACCAAGCAAATATCCCTAAAGCAACTAAGGAAATAAAGTAAATCTTAAATCATGAAATAACAATTGAAGAGCTACAAGAAGCATTGAATAAACAAAAGATAGGCAAGGCACCAGGCCCGGATGGTCTTCCCAACTGAAATTTACAAATGTATTAGAGAAGTAATATTAGGTCCAATGTTGAGAACCTATAATGAAATACTGAATTAAGCTAAAACACCCCGCTCATGGGAAGAAGCAACAATAACTATTATTCCTAAAGAAAATTCAGATACCTCCTTGATAGAGAATTATAGGCCGATCTCTTTGCTAAACTGTGATTATAAGATATTTGTAACTATCTTAGCAAATCGGTTTAGAAAATTTCTAATTGACTTTATACAGCAGGACCAGAATGGTTTCCTACCTGGAAGACAAATAAGAAACAATATACGGTTGATTTTAGATGTCTTGGAGTATTATGAAGCCCGCTCAGATAAAGAGATGGCAATACTTTTTCTAGACATGCAAAAAGCTTCTGACAACGTAAATTGGGATTTTTTGCTCAACCAACTACAAATGATGGAATTCGGAGAGAAATTTAAAAGATTAGTTCGGGCAATATATTCTAAACAAAGGGCAAGAATAGTAATTAATGGAGAGCTTACAAGGGAAATTCAGATATGCCAGGGAACAAGACAGGGATGCCCTTTATCCCCGTTATTATTCATATTGGTTATAGAAATTTTAAATAGACAAATAAGGGGGAATAAAGAAATAACAGGGTTAAAATTAAGAAGGAGGAATATAAGATCTAAGCATTTGCTGACGATTTGGCATTTATTCTAGAAAATCCCATTGAATCAGCACCTAAAGTGATTGAAGAAATTGAAAAATTCGGAATGGTGGCGGGCTTGAGGATAAACAGAGATAAGACCAAATTTATCACAAAAAATATCACAAGCCAAAGTAAATATCAACTGGAGGAAAGAACAGGAATAAAGATAATAAATCCAATTGATGTTGAGATGTATATCTTTGAAAGAGGACAATTATAATAGCCTACTAAATCAAATAAAAGAGGATTTTAAAAATGGGATAGGCTACACTTGTCAACTTTAGGAAGAATAGCCACAGTAAAGATGAACGTGCTTCCAAAATTACTTTTCTTATTTCAAACTCTCCCTATTAATTTAGGGCGGAAATTTTTTGAAGAATTGAACAAAATGACAAATAAATTTATTTGGGCGGGGAAGAAACCAAGGATCAAACTCAAATTAATGCAGGAGTCAAAGGACAAAGGAGGCTGGGGAGTACCTAACTGGCACCTTTACCACCAAGCGTGTGTATTGACTTGGCTAAAGGCCTGGATCTTGCTGAGAGACAATAGATTATTAACTCTAAAGGGTTTTAACCTTCAGAGGGGTTGGCATTTTTATTTATGGCATAGGGGAGCCGAAAATAAGATCTTCAATAGTCACTTTATTAGGAGTTCCCTCACTCAAAGTTGGAAAGGGATTAAAAGGAAATATTATAGGAAAATACCTAGATGGTTTTCGCCACTAGAGGCAACTATGCATCCCAACCTAATAGAACGAGGAACACTACCCACATATAAACACCTATTAGATGTTAAAGGACAGCTAAAATCATATGATCAACTACACATATCAGGAACCATTAAATCATGGTTGCCGTATCACCAAATTAATGTGAGCTATAAACTAGATGGAAAGGAAATTGGGATAGAAAATCATGAATCAGAACTAGATAAGTTACTACTGGGCATGGAGGCTAAAGTCATCAGCAAGCTATATACATTTATGTTAGATTGGGAGTTAAAGGATGAGGAAGTAAAAGATGTTATGATTAAATGGGCGAGAAACATCCGTCAGGAAATAAACCTAGAGCAGTGGGGAAGGTTATGGAAGATTAACTACAAAGCAACCATAGCTGCATCTTATAAAGAAAATCTATTGAAGATGTTCCATAGATGGTTCATATCTCCTGAGTGGCTACACAAAATAAATCGACAAATATCTGATAAGTGCTGGAAATGTAAAGAAAAGAAGGGAACCTTTTTCCACTGCTGGTGGACTTGTAAAAAAGCAAAAAAATATTGGATCAAAATATATAAATGGCTACAGGAAATAACAAAAAGAACAATAAGCTTTAAGCCACAATATTTTGTGTTAGGACTGAATACTGGTGAACATCCCAAAGAAATAAATTATCTAATAATACATATATTAACAGCAGCAAGGTTAGCTTGGGCCCAAAAGTGGAAACTGAAAACATCTCCCAAGGATGAAGAAATAATCTCCAAAATTTTAGACTGTGCGGAGATGAATAAATTGACAAATGCAATACAAAACAAAGAAGAAAACGTTTACGCACAAACTTGGCAACTATTTTATGAGTGGTACAATAAGAGACTAGACAAGTGAAATTCGTGGGAGAATTGTGATCAAAATAAACAATATAACAAGCCATGTGATACTAAAGACAGTGTAAAAGAGGAGGTGGCAATAAACCATAAAAATCCACAAAGTTAGACTAGGGGGGAGTAACCATATAGACACTGGTTGCCTTTTGAACTGAAATATAGTTTCCTTTTTCCTCTGAAAACTTTCAAATGTGAAGACATTGACTGTAATCGTAACAATGTACCAATATCTTTCCCCCTGCCTTGATTTTTATTGATACATGCTCATTGTGTAAATATAATCACAATAAACACTTGAAAAAGGAAAACAAAAAACAAAAAAAGGCTCCATCTATTTTGAATTCCCAATACAGTAATCTCCCGCCAATCGCGGGGGTTAGGGACCCACCCCACCCGCGATCCATGAAAATCTGTGATATGCCCTAAAACCTCGGAGGAGCATGGGGGAGCAGCGTGGAATGACGCATTCGCTCCACGCAGCCTTCCTGAGCGGCTCTGACGCCCTTTGAGGCGCCTGGGGGGACGACGGCGAGTGACGCCATGCCTCCCCGCAGCCCTCCCTAGCAGCTCCAAGGCCTTTTGGAGGCGCCGGGGGGCGACGGAGAGCGACGCCATGCCTCCCCGCAGCCCTCCCTAGCAGCTCCAAGGCCTTTTGGAGGCGCCAGGGGGCGATGGAGAGCGACGCCATCCCTCCCCACAGCCCTCCCTAGCAGCTCCAAGGCCTTTTGGAGGCACCGGGGGTGACGGAGAGCGACGCCATCCCTCCCCGCAGCCGTCCCGAGCGGCTCCGAGGCCTTTCGGAGGCGCCTGGGGGGCGGCGGAGAGCGATGCGTTAGCTCCGCGCAGCCCTCCTGAGCGGCTCCGAGGCCCTTTGGTGGCGCCTGGGGAGGCGACTGAGAGCGATGTGTTCACTCCGTGCAGCCCTCCTGAGAGGCTCCGAGGCCCTTCGGAGGCGCCGGGGGGGTGACGGAGAGCAACACGTTCGCTCCACGCAGTCCTCCCGAGGCACTCTGAGGCCCTTCGGAGGTGCCTGGGGCCGGGACGGAGAGCGACGCGTTCGCTCCGCGCATCCTCCCGAGTGGCTCTGAGGCCCTTCGGAGGCGCCTGGGGGCGATGGAGAGCAACCTGATCACCCCACCTCCCTCCCACGCACCCCCAAGGCTTCTCGGAGGTGTGAGGGGCGGCACAGAGCGACCCGGCCGCCCCCTGCCCCCCGGTGCAGGTACTGCGATCCCGCGATGTAGCGGTGCCGCGATACCTGAACCGCGAAATGGCGGGGGTCATTGTATTGTGAAAGGGCTTAAAAAGCTGACCACTTTAGGACATCAGCAAGTTGTACGTTTCCCCTGCTCCTCAGCAGAAGGGAAGGGGAACTTAATTGTTGTTGCATTGCCTATAAAAATTATTATTACTTTTACCCACATGTCATCTACATACACCATCAATACTCTAACAATAGTAAAGAGACTAATAGAAGACTGCATCACCTCCAGAAGTAGCCTCAACCTGTCCTAGACCATATATCCCTGCTCCCAGACCTGTGTCTGAACACCACATACTTCATATACAGAGGGGATTTCTACAGACAAAAGCATGGTTGTGCCATGGATTCCCCAGTGCCATCCATTGTAGCCAACATATGCATGGAAGAAGTAGAGAAAAAGGCACTCAACACCTTTCCAGTGACAACACTAACCCACTGGTTCAGGTATGCAGATGACACCTAGGTGAAAATCAAGACTGAGGAAATACAGACCTTTACAGACCACATCAATAGAGTGGACCCAAATATTGAAACCATTAGGGAAGACACCCAAGAAAACAGACTGGGCTTCTTGGATTGTGCAGTTATCATAGGACTCAACCATGCCTAGGAATAGAAATTTACAGGAAACCCACCCACACAGGTCAGTACTTACTGTTTTACTCCCACCATCCATTATAACACAAATTAGGAGTCATCAGGATTCTGAGTCACAGAGCAAAGAGCATACCCACCTCCACAGAAGCCAAGAAGAAAGAAGGGAGGCACCTGAAGGCAGCACTTAAAGTCTGTGGGTATCCGAAGTGGGCCTTCAACAAAGCAGTGTCCTGACCCAGAAGAACTATGGACCAGCCTGAGAAATGACTTCAGGTTCGCTGGAGCACCAGGCCTGGGGTAAGTGCAGGAGGCCACAAACAGGCCCATGCAGCTTGCCCCAGCAGCCCTTTGTTTCATATACTGCAGTCATTATATCAGGACAGCAATATAGGAAATGTGAAATGGTGGGAGATTACTGTACCTTCTTTTGAAGAACAAAGGATCATTCAAAGATCCGCCCCCCCCAAACCCAACTCTCCCCCCCAAAAAACCCAATCTGGCACGCAGACCCAGAACCAGCCCCAAGCACTGGACCCAGTCCATGGGCCGGCAAAAGTAAAAACCAAACCAAACCAAACCAAACCAAACCAAACCAAACCAATCCGGGGCCGTGTGGTTGGCACTTGGGAAAAAAATTAAATCAAATAATAATAATAAAGGAGTGCCGACCCAGCCCCAGGGGTGGCCGGGTCGATGCCCAAACATTTAAAAATAATAAAATAAAATAAAACCAGTGCTGCCCCACCCTCAGGTACTGCACATTCGGCCCTTGGGGAAAAAATGAGGCACTGGCCCCAAGCCAGCGCCTCTCAGCTGAAAAGCGCTGGCTTGGGGCCAGCACCTCAAAAAGCCCCTGCTGGGGACTTTTAAAACTAAAAAATAAAATAAAATAAAATGGAGCACCGACCCGGCCCCGGGGTGGCCGGGTCAGTGCTTTGAAATAAAGAAAAATAATAATATTTAAAAAAGAAGCGCTGACCCGGCCCCAGGGGCTGCACAGTTGGCGCTTGAGGAGAAAAAACGAATAACAAATCAAAACGAACCAACAAAATGAATATTCATTAAAAATGAAACAAAACAAATTGAACCTTAAACCAAGCTGAACCAAAATGAATTGCAATGTTTTTGGTTCGTGCCCATCTCTACTTGTTTACTACCTTTGTTTGTTAGGTAGTTGTTAGTCGCCTTTATTCTGAATCTCTGATGTGAGATTGCTCTGTCCAGCCATGTTTGGCCATGCAGTCTGAGAGAATCCATTTTTTTTCTTGTTTGAATACCTTTTTCTACCTGATGATGTTTGTATACTTTTGCAACTACCAGAAGCAAGATTACTGCCTGCAATAGCAAGTTACGCATTGTGAGTAAAGAACCTTTTTTTTTTTTTTTTACCTCAAAGCAGTATCTGAGTGTTTTCTTTGATATTAAGCTGGTACATTAAATACTGTGGGGAGTGTGCATATGTTGGGGGAACTAGCTGAACTCAATTTCTCTTTCCAAAGTTGCGTTCTGGACTCAGCTTGCTGAAATTGTACTAGGAAGATGGTGATACTGTCTACTGTGCAGCAGCTGTCATGGCCTCGTGGGGCTGCGGTGCTGAAAATAGTAAACATTTTATTGTGTCTCTAGAGTGAATGGATGTGTCTGGAAAAAGGTGAAACTGCAGTGCAAAATAAATGAGCCATGCTGCTTTGAAAGTAAAAACTGTGTGACAGGCTTTAGATCTAAATTTTATTTCACATGTGGCAGGCCTATATGCAACTAACAGCTTCCATTTATTAATTTATTTTCCTTTCAGCAGCCCCTGTCCATTATTCAGGCTAACCTTTACTCTTTCCACATATTCAAGGTTCACAAGATAGTGTCAGCTTGACTCCTTTGTTTACCTTAGGAAGACTTTTAAAAGGAATGGTCTAGTAAGGGCTGGTATTTTAGATATGATTAGATAAAAATCTCCAAACTGAAACCCCCCAAAAAAAACCCTTGAGTTCTGCAATAGAAGTAAAATATGTAAATTCCTTATTTTTTCTAGGTTTCTGTTTCTGATTTCTGATTCAAGAAACGGTTGATGAGTCATGATGAAAATAATAATAATAACAACAACATAGAATTATAGAATTGGGCGCTATCTTTAACCCCCTTGAAAGCCAGCCAGGGAAATGGCTCAGGGAGCCCAGCCCCCCCCAATCTCTCCTTCTCCCCTCCCTCCTCCTTGTCCCAGAGCACATGGCAGGGTGATAACAAAGATTGCATCTTCCTGTTTCTGGAAGAACTTCCTCATAAACAATAGGATTAATAGCCAGGAGATTATCAGGAGGCCTCCAGCCCTATTGAACTTGATAATTACCCAGTTGGGGCAAAAATCGTGGTTAACTCTTTCCCACCTCTCTCTCCTGTTGAGTCATAATTGGGCATGATGAAATTCTCAGAGATGCTTTTGCCCTGCTGTGGTCATGGATCATGGAGTGACAGCCACAGATCAATCCCCAGAGACATCCTTTTACTGTCAAAGCTACCTCCGTTGCCCCTCTATCTATATGAACCCTGGCTTTTAGCCATAATCGCCCCCCCTTCCCTCTAGCTTGCTTACACTGGCCCAGGCCTCTGGCCCCAGCCAACCTCACCCCCCCTCTTTTCCTTTCCACCCTTCCTGCCTGCCTGCTTTTTTTTCCTGATGATTTATTTCCATCATGCTCGTGGCTTTCAGGGAATGCTTGCAAGCAATCGCTCTTGGGGACCAGGGACTCCATCACACCAAAAGGACTGTGTTCATGGGTTTTCCGCCTAGCTGATTCTTAGCCCCAACTACCAGCGCCCTCCCTCACATCTCTCTCTCTCTCTCTCTCTTTTTCCCAACCTCAAAACTTGCAGCCAGTAATACAATTTAGGCAAGGCAGATCCTAAGTTGAAAAGCCATCTGCTCCTCGCTCTAGCCAACAAGGGAAGCGACCACCAACCATCCTTCCCATGGATAGGGAGGCTTCCTTGCTAACTAAGGTCTAGCCCCCCCTTCCCTTGCGGCCTCTGTCCGGCGATAGTTCCAAATCCAGCCAAGCACTCTCATTCTCCCTCCTCCCTTCTCTCTCTCTCTCTCTCTCTCTCTCTCTCTCTCTCTCTCTCTCTCTCTCTCCTTTTTCCCCTCCTCGGCCCCTCTGTCCTCTGTTTCTACCCTGTGTTTTCCACACTCTACCAACTGGGACAAGGGAAATGGTGGCATAAAGAGGACTACTCCATCATGGCGGTTCAGTGGAAGCTGGCAGAATCATCTAGAGGACTCCATCCTCCCCAAGACTTTCAACACGTACTCTTGCAGCTGTTTCTCAAAATCAACATCCCTGCCATGTAAACCTAGATGATTATCATCACCTGGGGAAGCGCTCCATTGTTGTATCTGCTACACCTGAAAAGGACTTATGTTCTCATGTCTTTGTGTTTCTCTGCCTGCCCAGACACCTTTCTGTAATCCCCTCGGTTCTTCCTGCCCCCCATTGACTGTGATAATGGTTTTCCCTCACCTTCTATTGACTCCCTGATTCCCCCTGTTTGCCTACATCCAAAGAAAAATGCCTTGTTCCCCTTCCCAATTGTGTTACCCTGGATGGTTTAATCAAGAGACATCCAGAAAACTCCATCATCACCAGATTCTCCACCACGTATCCCAGCAGCCACTCTTCAGAGAATCAACATCCCTGTCTGCCAACCCAGATTGTCATCAAAGCCTGAGGACACTCTCCATTGTTTCATTCACACACCTGGAAAGGACTCGTATTCTCATGTTCCTAGCCTCTGTAACCACTCAAACACTCATATGTAATCCTGTAAGAGTTCACATTCTTGTGCCTTCAAATTCTTGTATTTTTCCAAACACCTGTATGTAATCTCGTAATGGCTTGTATCCCTGTGCACCCAAATCATTGTGTCTCCCAAATGCCTGTTTATGCGATCCCATCAGCCCTTCCTGCCCCCCCCCTGGTTCTGATAATTGCCTTCTCTCACCCACTATTGACTTACTGATTCCCCTCAGTTTACCTGTGTCCAAGAACAATGCCACACTTCCTGGCCCTATTGTGTTACCCTGTCTGGACCCATTAACATTTGCATAAGCCCTGGCTGCTACCAGGGACCACCTAGGACTGCCCCCAACCGACCCCCCAACCCCTTCTGATTGGATCATTTAAACTTTCCTCAACCAATCTCTGGGCTGGCGCCGCCTGGGAGAGGAGGGGAAAGATAATCAATAAAAGTTGGAGCTCCTCGTGTGTTTGGGGTCGAGCATCTTAGCCCGGTTGGAAGGCGGATGTTCACCTACTGATTTTTATTGGTTCCAATAAATTCAGTATTCCTCGGATTTCTCGCGTTGAATCTTTATTGGCTTCTGTTGGGATTCAGCAGACTTCAGTGGGGCTAGCCCATCTGAAAAATAATTTCTAGGCTTTTTTTTCGGTCATTACATGGTGCAGTTATTGATGAGTGAACATTTGCTCACAGCTTTGGCTGCTGTTATTTGATATTGCATTTTCAATTAGATATGCTCAGCTAGAAGAGCTGGAACCTGAAAACCGAGGTTCAGAGTAGCTGAATTCTGTGTTCAATGTGGCATTGCAAGCTTCTCCTGTGTGTTTGCTGAATATGTCTATACAGTATCTCAGATCAGAGGTTCTGTTTCCATTGGTGCTTGAAGCTCTCCAAAGACCTAGTGATCTTTCACTGTAAACAAGATTGGTGTTGACACTGGATCCACCTAACTATAATTAGCAATGCTTTTTCAGCTTAATTGTTTGAAAAATTATGTAGAACAAAATAATTGGACAGCTTGTGTTTTGTTTTTTTGTTTTTTGCTTATTTTTTTACAGGCAAAGATCACAAAGAAAATTTGGGTGGATGACTGCAGAGAAGACTTCACCAACCAGAAGCAAGTGAAAGGAGTTTATGAGACTGAAGTGGGACCAGTGGGGAGATGCTTGAGTAAATGTGTAGAACTTGTGCATGATCATCAGGACAGAGATAGTGATTCCCAGTCCCTCAAACAAATGCTTTCCCTCTTTGAGGCTGTGTCTGCATAGGAATGGTGAAATGGAATGATTTGGCTTTGCTTCAGTTTGATTCATATCCTGTTTTACAACCAAAATCATGCTCAGTGGTCACGCAAGGGCTCCAGGTGGATTCAAGAGTTCACCCGTTCATACATGTTTTGATGCAAGCAGCATTTCAGCCTGTCATTCCTTCCTTTTTGGTCCTGCCTCTGGTGACCCTTTAATGGTTTGCAACCCAGAGGAGTCTCTTATCCCAGAATGTGAGTGAAAGCAGAGAGGGAGAGAGAGGAGGTGCAGCTAAGAAAGAGCCAAGGGAAAATTTGCCTCCTGAATAACACAGTGAGACTTTGCCAGAGAGTCAGGTTAAAGCAGATGGAACCCCAACTGAGCTGTCTTCAAAACCCCCCACATTTGGTAGGATTCTTCTTATATGTACAGTCACCTCCGGAGAGAATATAAACCCATCCTTAGAGGGAAAAAATAAGGCCTTTTATGTAACTAATTGGACATCTTTGGCCCAGGCCCTCACCGAGGGTAATGAACCCAAATTCTGGAAGCAGATAGAAAGAGGCTTGGCTCAGGGATCCTTAGAGACTGCCAACTCCATCAAACCAGAAGTATGGGTATCCCATTTCAATCGTATTTTAGGGGGTAGCATTTGTACAAACACCACACATGGGATTCTCTCTAATTCCCCTGAACTGTTTCTCCTTCAGAAATTGGAAACTTGATTCTAGCTCTTCAGAATGGTAAAGCTCCCGGTGAAGACATGATCCTTGCTGAGGTTTTTGCTATTGACATTGAGTGGTGGTCTCCCCTCTTAGCTAAGCTGTTCACCTGCATTAACAGCACAGGAAACCTTCCCACAGGTTGGCAAACTAGCATTGTTGTGCCAATTTTTAAGAAAGGCAATCCCCTAGACCAGTGGTGGTGAACCTTTGGCACTCCAGATTAGACATGGGCACGACTTGGCAAAATTCTTGTTTCTGTTTCCGTTCCTCGTTTCCGTTATGCAGCGGAAACAGTAACGACAATTAAGCCGTCAGAACTCGAACTCGAACCGATAAAAGAAAAATTGGGTCTGATTTGTCGTTGTCGTTCATGGCATCGCGGCGATCGCGTGATGCCAAGCGGCACAGAAAAAAAGTTTTTTTTTTAAAAAAAAAAACTGATTTCCGGCCAAAAAAGCAGGCGAAAATATGCCTGCCTGAGTGAGGGCACCTACCAGAGGGGTGGTTTCTGGGGGTCCCCGGCCACCACCCCTCTCCTGTCCTGGGCTGCTCTGGTGGGGGGCATCCTTGTTGTCTCGCCATGCCATGCAGTGCGGGGGGATCCAAAATGGCGACCACAATATTTTTTTTGAAATCGTGGTCCAAAAACCCACCAAAGCCCCACACAGAAACATGCGAAAATTAGGTATTTTAACTGCCTGAATTTTTACAGTAGCAGCAGTGGGTTTTTCTTGCAATAAACGTCTTTCTCCAATCCCATTGATTTTATTTTATTTTATTTTATTTTTATTTTTTTACCCAATGATGGGCTGGCCATGGGATGGGACCATGCAAATTTTTGGGCCAATCGCATGGATGGGCCAGGTTTTGACTGAGACTTCTGGGATGTGCCAGTCGGGCATAAAAAGCCCACTATAACCCTAGCCCTAGCCCTAACCCTAACCCTAACCCTAACCCATATGCCAGTACGCTGTCATTCTTAGTGGGTCAGAGGCACCCAGAGGTGCAGCCCACTAACTCACCCTAACCTTACCCGTAATGACCCTAAGCCTAGCCCTTGCCCTAACCCCAAACCTAAGCCAGATCTGTACTTGCATTGCACTACACGCAAGTACACTGTCCTTCTTAGTGAGTCAGAGGGCGCCCAGCAGAGGCATTCTTCTCTCACCTCGCTCACCAGTCCAAATTCCAAAAAACTCTGTACGCCAGTATGCTGTCCTTCTTAGTGAGCTAGAGGCACCCAAAAGAGAGGTGCCTCTGCCAGTGCCACTTGGTACGCAATGGCTACACGGTCATGTACCCTTCCTTTTCCCTTTGTAGGGGGCCAGAGGAGGCATCCACCCCAGAGAGGTGCCTCCAGGAGCCTGCTAAATGCCTTCCCTTTGTAGCGGGCCAGAGGAGGCACCCACCCCAGAGAGGTGCCTCCAGGAGCCCGCTACCCTACCCCCCAAACCAGTACTAACGACAGATGACAAACAAAATGACAAATTTTTGAAAAATTTCGTGACAAACGGAAACGAGCCGAAACGGGCCGGCTCTGACACACGACAACTCGAAACGTCATTTTTCCTGGTCGTGCCCATCTCTACTCCAGATGCTTTGGACCACAAATCCCAGAATTCCAAGCCTGCAATACCAATGTCAAAGGACTGTGGGAGTTGTGCTTCAAAACATCTGGAACGCCAAAACTTCACCACCACTGCCCTAGACTCTTGTATCTTTAGACCTATCAGTCTTCTCAATCTGGCCTCTAAGCTCTATGCTTAGATACCTTTGGAATAGGCTTCTGGATTGGGACAGCAAACACTCTATCATCTTTGAAGAACACGCAGGCTTTAAGAAAGGCAGAAGCACAATAGATCAAGCCTTTGTTTTATACCATACTATTAGTAAATTCACCAAACCACCAAATAAATATCTTTACACTGCCTGTGTGGATTTCTCATTAGCCTTCGACCTTTCTATTTAATTTTTATATAAAGAGCTTGATCCCACAAATGGCGTCACCCTCATTCTTTCCCCTAACCATTGGGGGTAGGAAGATCTCAATGTTGCTTTATGCTGAATATCTGGTTTTGCTTTCTCTAAATAAAATTGGTCTTAAAAGAATGCTCTCCAAATTTGGACAGCTCCGTAAAGAGGAACAGCTAACAATCAACTACACTAAAACAAAGATCATGGTCTTCGGTAAGAAAGATCCAAAGCACAAATGGTCAATGGATGGGCATGCCATTGTTCCAGTACATTCATTTAAATATTTGGGCATTCATTTTAATGAGAACCTCACCTGGAGACAGCATTTAAATGCCACCATTTTACTGAGCACTAGATCAATAGGGCAGTTGGAAAGATTCTTCTATGGCAGAGGAGGCCAGTTGGTAAATCCTGCTCTCAAGGTGTTTGTAGCCAAAAAACTAACACAAATGCTCTATGAGGCAGAACTATGGGGCAAGGCATCAAAGCCAAAACTAGAAATCCTGCAGAACAAATTCATGAGGCTGATACTGGGGCTCCCTCCAGGAACTCCCTCCACTCATCTTAGAGCTGAGCTAAGCCTATCATCAATAGCTGCTAGAGTCGATCTGGAAACCAGACAGTTATTGATATTGATACCCAGACTGAATAGCTTGGAGGACTCCTCTCTAACAAAGTGCTGTTGGCTAGAACAACTACAGTCTGGTGGATGGGCACAACAATGCCACCAAAAATTAAAGATTTATAATCTTATGATGGATAATTTCTTCACTTTAAGTTCCTGTGGCCTCAGAAACTGGATCTATGACTTGGATGCCTGTCAAGATAGGGCTGCTATTGTTGGGTCCCATTTTCTATCTGGTATCCTCAACTTCAAGTGAATCACGCAAAACCACATGATTGTGAAGCATTGACTTTTCCCCAGATCCGCAGAGCTTTTAGAGAACTTAGATTTGAACAGATGGCCTCAGCATACCTCGAAGGGAGATATAAAGGAATCCCAGTTGGGGAACAGAAATGTGTTTTTTTGCTGCAGTCAGATTGAGGATCTAATTCATTACTTACTGCTCTGTCCTCTCTATAAAAATCCTAGAGAAAGATTTTTGTCACCCATTATTCAGCTGTTTCCTAACTGCACCACCATGAAAATAGTAATAGGTTTGCTTGCACACAGATCTAAATTACATATGTGGTAGCAGAATTTGCACTGGCAGCTAAGAATCTGAGGTCTCAGTTTGTCAAAACCCACACTCCCACATAAATGTTGTATATAACTGACATTATTCTTGGATTGGATTTTATTGGTTTTGTTTTGCCAAAAGTCAAATCTGTTGTCCAGGTTCTTTAAATGTTGTTAGTGAGTATAGCTGTTTTTATTCTTGGATTGCAAGACGCTGAAATTGGTTTTAGTGGTAAATCAGTTGTTTTAAACTGAGTTTATCTCAGACTGTCAGACTGATTTTATTTGCTAAATCTACTTTGTGATCCCATTGAAAGATAAAAGACGCAGGGGAAAGTGTGCCGGAATAAAATTCTCTCTCAACTGTACGCTGGAGAGAATTTTTTTGTGTGCTCAAAGCTAACAGGTTTTATGTGTGTTTTTATTTGCTACTTTGTACATTGTAAAGATCAGAAATAATAATGTGTGTGTGTGTGTGTGTGTGTGTGTGTGTGTGTGTGTGTGTGTGTGTGTGTGTGTGTGTGTGACAACATTAACATTTCCATCACAATTCAGTGTGTAAAAGGGAGGTGTCTTCACAATTTGGTGGCACAGCCGTGGGATGTCAAAATAACCCTGGTTGTGCCTTTGAAAACTCAGTCTGTGAAAGGGGTGACAGTCAGGAAAGTCAGGAAAGAGCTACATGGGTGTGGCAGATGTGTTGTTGAGATGCAAGGGTGTAGGAGGTGGAGAGAAGAGCTGCCAGTGTCCCCTGATGTGGTTCAGGAGGACCCAGAAAGGAGACATGGGCCAGCACAAATGTACTAGGTGTTGCTTGCAGGCAAGTCGAGTCAAACTTCCCTGCCTCTTAGCCAAATATCCTCTCTGGTGATCTCCCCACTTAAACTTCTGACTACTGCATTTATGGAAAAACATTCCACATTAAAAATACGTGAAAAGGGTACTTTACCTCACATTGCACTGTGGTCCTTTCCCCTCCACCCAAATACTTACAGTACATGCTTAGGACAGTTTCTGCCACTTCTTTTCCCTCCCTTCAGCAATAGCAGTTATGTGGAGCAATAACAGTGAGGGAAATGCCACCGCTCAGGTCCTATCCTGAAGAGATTTTCTGGAACAGGGGGCTCAAAAGGGGAACAGGTCACAAGAAGGGGCAAGAAGATGGCTCAGATACAGGCCTGGATCTCATATACAGTTGCAAGAAAAAAGTACATGAACCTTTTGGAATGACTTGAAGAAAGTCAGACACGTGATGTCCAAAGAATATGACAGAGCTATAGCAGTTCTGCAAAGATGAATGGGCTAAAATTCCTCCTGAAAGATGTGAAGAATAAGATCTGATCCACAGCTACAGGAAGCTCCTGGTTGAGGTTATTGCCGTAAAGGGGTGGGGTGGGGGGTGGGGGTCAACCAGATATTGATTCTAACCATTCTCTTACTTTTCCCACTAGCATTTTTAATGTTGAATGAGTGCGCTCAATAAAGACATGAAAGATCAGAATTTTTGTGTTATACTTTTAGGCACATTATATTTGTCAATACACTTGACTTAGAGGAAGATCAGATCACGTTGTATGACACATTAATGCACAACAGCGTGCAATCCCAAAAGGTTGATATCCTTTTTTTTTTTTTTTTGCAGTTGTATGGCAGGAAATACAGGGCAAATAGATCTACAGTGGATGCCATCACTACCACACTCCACACTGCTCTGTCCAATATGGAGCAGCCAGGGAGCTATGTGAGACTGCTGTCTGTGGATTTTGGCTCTGCTTTTAATACTATCCCCACCCACCCCAACAGACTGATGTCCAAACTAGAGGCACTTGGACTTTCTAATTCCATTTGTCTCTGGGTTTTGGACTTTATGTCAGACCGCTCTCAACACTGTCTCGCCACAGGATTGTGTGTTGCTCTACACCCTCTATAGACATGATTGCACCTCTACTCACCCCAGCAACAAAATCATCAAGTTTGCTGATGACACTACTGTGGTGTGGCCAAAACCTGTGAAAACAGTTTTCTGTTTTTTTCAGGAGGTAACGTAATCATAGGCTCCATATCTCTGTGTAAGAAATATCTCATGCTCATGGGATCTACATGTCGTGTCTCTATTAAGACCTAAGTAACAACTTGTAGTTAGTAAAATAAATGAATTTGCAGCTGATGATGTTCTTTCCCTGAAGTAAGTATATTCTTTTTTATATTATCTATACAAGTGATTTGTTAGATGTGACATTGTTGCTTTTAATTTGTTTCATTTGTCAAAGTTTGTTTATGACATAACAGTATGGTGAAGTTCATGAAGTTCTGTGACCCAAATATAAAAAGGTTCTACTCAAGGTGGCACAAATCTACTAAATTGTATTGTAAATCTGGATTACCAAGGAAGTCTAGTACAAATAGAACCCCTTCCTTCGTATTAGAAGCTATTTAAATATTTACTATTCTAATCCTGCCAAATTGCTTTTTATAATAATCTCTTAATAGGCTCTGCATTACTTCTAATCATTCTTATGTTCTTTTTAAAATAACAATTTAGGTTTTCAGTAAATGATCTCATTTGGCTAATGTTGATCTCATAGGAATCAGAGGCAGCAGAGATCAAATGTCACACCCATAGCAATCCATTTGGATGGCACCCTGCCCTTATCTAAGTACTGTATATGACTGACTGAGGACTGAAGTAGACAATTTAATCAGCATGTCACTAGAAGCACAGCTCTCTTTAAAAGTTCAAGGATGCCTGTCTCACTCCCCATTGTGCATATTGGTTTGCCCTGCATTGTATTTGGTCAACGGGAGATAAGCGTGGCAGCTCCACAGGGTTGAAGTGTTTGCATGCTTGCTTTGTGAGGGAAAAGAACCCCCCAAACATTGTAAGGGCAATGAGGCCACACGCCCCTTGGGCAGCCTTTTCTTTCTTTCTTTCTTTCTTTCTTTCTTTCTTTCTTTCTTTCTTTCTTTCTTTCTTTCTTTCTTTCTTTCTTTCTTTCTTTCTTTCTTTCTTTCTTTCTTTCTTTCTTTCTTTCTTTCTTTCTTGCCAGGGACTTTTATCAGCCCATTTCTTCTCTCATCTAGAACCCACCCCAGGGCTCTTAGGGAGTTCCACCGGTTGGCTGATTAACAATCTTGATGCAACTATCTGCACATAGGAGGAGGGGCCTTTCAGACTAACCTGCTTGTTTGTTTTGTTCGCATCCTAGCAAATCAGAGGGGCTTAGTTTTCCTGTGTCTACAGAAACTCTCTCCTTCTATCTTCTCCCCCCACATGTTTTTGAAAGACAACATTAGTCTTTGTCCTTTGCAAGAGGAAAGACCCATAGCTGGCTGCTTGCAGCCCCCAGATCTTCTCAAGGCATGTAGCCTGAGGAAACAAACTTCTTTTTGCTTCTATGTTCTTCTATCAACTTAGATCTCCTGACTGCCAGCTTTTTGCACTAGGTTTCTTTGGAAGTGGTATAAAAGTGGATTTGATCCAGTCCCGTGGGATGATTCCACTTCTATAGATACTGTTGTATAAATCAACCAGAATGGGAAAGTGAGTGTTCTTCCTTAAGCAATTTCAACACTTCCATATATATTTTATCAGGGCCTGTGGCTTTGCCACACTTCGATAATTTAATGGCATGTTCTACCTCTTCCCTCATGATATCTACCTCGTCACCTATACACCATGGTCAATACTTCTGTTCTCCTTAAAGAAATGTTCTATAAATTTCTTCCACTCCTCATTGCTTGTCAAGGTATTACCGTTCTTGCCAATAAAAGATTCACTTCCTCTACTGTTATACACACCTGCTGCTTGACTTATTTTCTTGTACATGTTAAATGAATCATGTTTAGCTTCCAATTCTTCAATTTTGCTACATTCCTTTGGAAGTTTTTCTTCCTTTGCCATTCTTATTTTCCACCATATTTCTTTCTGCAGTTGTTTATATATTACAGCAGTAGTAGCCAAACTTTGGTCCTCCAGATGTTTTTGACCACAACTCCCAGAATTCCAAGCCTGTATTGCCAATGACAAAGGACTGTGGAAGTTGTGGTCCAAAACGTCTGGAGGGCCAAAGTTTGGCCACCACTGTATTACAGGATCTCTATTTTTCATCTCTCTTCTACGACCTATGAGGTCCAGAATTTCATCTATTCATCAAACGTTTGATCTTCTTTCTCTCAACCATCTTTAATTTATCTTGGCACACCCCGTTCACAGCAACTTTAATTTGGATCCAGATGTTTTCAACTTCATTTACATCTGCGGTCTCCTTGATGGTTTGAATTTTGTATTCAGGATCGATTGAACTTCAGTTTTGACTGGGTCCTAAAGCTTAGAAACTGCAGTTCGACTATTTGTCACCTTTGACTGACATTTCTTCAACTTAAGGTTCACTGTTGCTAATAAAAGATTATTATCTGAATTAATATCTGTACTAGGGTATGTTTTCACACATTTCATTGAATTCCTAAAATGTTCATTAATCAATCTGATTCCTGATGTTCCTGTCAGCATTTGAAGTCCATGTATAAAGGCAGTGCGGTGCAATCTGGAATTTTGCTATTATAAATTCCTCTTCTTGACAGAATTAATTAATTGGTCACCTCACTCATTGCCAAATCCTAATCCATATTTACATACTACTTCAGTCCGTTGGCCTTCTCCTACCTTTGCATTGAAACAAACCATAACTATATAATTATAATTATATTCTGTTTATATTGTGTTGTTTGTATTTTGGTTATTTAAATATGTTACTATGTTATATTGTGATTTTATGTTGTAAAAAAGCCAGGCAGGTCTCTCATAGATAGATAGATAGATAGATAGATAGATAGATAGATAGATAGATAGATAGATAGATAGATAGATAGATAGATAGATAGACTTTCCGACAGTCCTACTGATGTTTGGATAGACTATGAATCCCACTCTGTTAAAGTGATGAGGTTTGTTGTTACCAGCATAGTACACATGATATTCATCCACTACGTACATTCCAGAATTAGGCCAACACATTTCACTAATACCAAGGATATCAATATTAAGTCTTTCCACTTCCCTGATGGCATTGTGGGTTTTTCCACTTTGAAATAAGCTGCAAACATTCCAGGTGGCTATTCTTCTCATGGCTGGCCCGGAGATTCGTAGCACCCCCTGCCCACTGAAGGGCTACCGGGGACTGCGGGCCATGGCTTTATGTTTTTTTAATAATAATAATAATAATAATAATAATAATAATAATAATAATAATAATAATAATAATAAAGTTCTAATAATAATAAAGTTCTAAGATGATGATGATGATGATGATGATGATGATGATGATGATGATGAAGTCTTGATAAATTTGTCTGAAGAGTAGAGACAGAGATGAATCAGAAAAAACTGATTCATTTTGATTCATGATTCGTCAATTAATCACATTCAGCCTTCATTTATCTAGCCGATTTTTCATTATATGTCTTCATGTTATTAACAGCTGTTTCCAGTAACTACTTAAACTCATTCATCATTTTGTCTTCTTTTGCCATTTCTCCTTGTACTTTTTTCACTGTTTCCAATCTTCTCAGAGTTATTTGCAGTTTGTTCTCCAGAAGCCTCTTCCCTCTGGAATTGGTTCAAGTTTCTTTATGAAGGATGCTTCCGTTCGCAGGCTGCTGACTCTTTCTTTTTTATTTGCTTTTATTTATTTGCTTTTATTTTATTTTATTTTATTTTATTTTTATTGTCACCAACCATATTCTTCTTTCCAGCTATTAGGGGTGAGCAAACCTGTGTTTCCTGTCTAAGGCAATTCTAGCTCACTCTCATTATAGTACTGTTATAAAACTGCAAACTTCCAGTAAGCTTATCAAGCTCCAATCTGTGATCAAGAAACCAGTCTTCAAATAATGTAAAAACTTTTATCAGACACAATCCAACAACTTGCCAGCTCAGCCAAACATTTCTCTGTTCACTCTCTCTCTAGCCACAGGCTTTTTAGAAGGACTAGAAAATGACTTTCGCTGTTGTGGTCTGAGCTTGTGGAAGACATAAGCAACATAAATCTTCAAGGGAAATAAATCTACTCATTCAGGTGCTACTTGCTCGGTTTTAAAATTCACAATTAGTTCAGAGGACAGTCACAACTTCCCTAACTCTCAGTTATGTGATTACTCTTGTCAAGCCACCAGAGCTGTTCCAGCAATACACTTGTAACGTAATCCAAAGGGGAAGGTAAATAACCATAAATCTTTTTGCTTTTGATCCTATCCTATCGGGATAAGGGTACTTTCAGCTGCTCATATTTCTTACTTAGTCTTTTACAGCTCGTTCAAGGGTGCATTTTAAAAATAGCAGTCTGAGGCTCTGAGCAATAGCAGGCTATTGTTACATGGTCAAATACCTGAAGCTTCCCCCTTTCTGTTAGCTTTCATACTTCCTCAAAGACATCATTTTTGGGTCCAGGCGTTTTTACGTTTCTTGCTAATCCTATTCCTTTTGGGATTTCTATAGTCCTTGTTTACTATCTGGTGGAGGTTTCTTGATAGCTAATTGGTTAACCTGCAAACAGACCTGGAGATCAAGAGTTCCACTATCAACTATGCCTCCTGGGAGAAAAGCTAGCCTTTGTAGCCTTGGGCAAGTTCCAAAGTCCTAGAGTGGTCCCAGAAGAAGGAAATTATAAACCATTTCTGAGTACTCTATCCCTAGAAAATCCTGGAAAAGTTGGAGTCAATTTGACAGGATAGTAATTATTATTTTATTTATTTAATATATTTGTACCCCACCTTCCTTCTTAAAAGCCAACCCAAGCTAGCTGTGAAACTATTAACCCGATAACTCCTGTTCTCCCACAATCTTACATCATCAAAACATAATATTTAAGGCTAAAAATAGAAGTCTACAAGTATAGTAATAGATTGGTTTACAAGCATAATCCACTCCGTAAACATGCTTGTAAACCAAAGCTCTTGTTTATTAAAGCAAAAATTCCCATAAGAAATAATGCAAAGTTAGATCATTCATTCTGGGGGCCCATGGGCCACATACTGTACACACAAAATCCTAAAACTCACAAAAAAGTTGGCTAGAAGTAGATGTCCATGCCATTGTTAAACTACTAAAGAAATGAAATGAAACACTATATTTCCAATTCGTGCCCATCTTTAGAAGTGACATAGTGGCACATAACACCTTTGAAGGGTTGCCCCCTTAATTCCCAGAAAAATTGTACAGTGACAAGAAAGAGGGGATCAATTAAACTCAGTAGGATCCGCATCTATGTTTACTTTAATATCATGAGCTTCAAGGGGCTGTTTTCTTTTCACTCAGTTGTGGACATGATGTATTTTGAATTGTTTTCTCTTTCAGCATGAACAGCTGAAGCTTAGGGAGCTGGCTATATTTTCAAAATGGAGATTCAGACTCCTTTGCCATTTGTTGCCTTTTCTTTTCCCAGCTGAGTGGCCATTCTGCTTGAAATCTGATACCTGGCAAGTCCTGTTCAGAGTGCAACTCCTCTCTCCCGTATATATTTACACATACGCAGCAAACAGAACAAAATTTGAAGACACATCATATAATCCCTTCTCACAGTTTCGTTCTTGTGCGTTTTTTGGAATATTGTTGAATAAAGAAGGGTTTTATCCAGGACTTGATCCTAACCAATAGAGATGAATTGATGGAAAAAGTGGCAGGAAGAGGAACTCTGGGGGGAAAGTGACCAAGTTCTGCTTGAGGTCATGATTTCAAAAGAAACAAAATCAGTCATAAACACTCATATATGCTGGACTTGAGGAAAGCAAATTGTAATAAACTCAGAGTCAGAACAGTGAGAAGTCAAGTCCTGTGACTGCAGGAATTCCTAACAAGAAAAGGAGTCCAAGATGGGTGATAGTTTATTAAAAATTAAGTTCTAAGGCACAGTTACAATCAATTTCAGCAAGAAAAAAGAGTGGAAGACAACAAAAAGGATCAATGTGGCTTCACAAAAAAGCTGAGGGAGAAACTGAAAACAAAAAATCATGTATAGGAAGGCCAGGTTACAGACGAAGGCAAGTAACGAAGAATCTTATCTCATTTTTGATAATGCAGTCCCAGTGGTAGACAGTGAGAATGCTGCAGACATAATCTATCTTAACTTCAGCAAAGCCTGTCACACTGTGCTCCATGATATTCTGATTACTAAAATAACAAGGTGCGGGATAGAAGGTGTCAGGTCGATCCACAGTCAGTTACAGAATCATTCTCAGAGTGGTTACCAAACTAGAAAAAGGTAACAAGTGGGGCATCACAAGGGCCAGTGCTCTTCAAAAATTTTATTCATGACTTGCATGAGGGAGTGCAGGGAATACTTATCAAATTTGCAGATGATACCAAATTGGATGGATTAGATAATACCTTGGAAGACAGAAAGAAAATTACTCTCATTCCAGCTGTTCCATTGCCTTCTCATCAGATTCAAACTAGATCCTGAGTGGAACACATACTTCATGCCGTTAATACAGAACAGAACTTTGCAGGAGACTATTGTAGTGTGGGGTTAGTGATTCAGCAGTGATTTCAGCTCAGAGACAAAGCAGGCTGGAGACAGCTTCTAGTGAACAGCTCTTTAATCAGGGAGAGACAAGACTGAGGACTGGGGAGAGGGAGTTACATTTATAGGGGCCAGGACTGGCTAGGAAAAGATACATTTTGGAGGAAACAATTAAAACCAATCACAAGGCTGCCTTTTGGCGGGAACCAATAGGATTGAAGATCCAAATGCAGCAACTAGAATCAACCAATAGGCCTGTTCCCTTTGGAACAGGAAGGCAGTTACTTCAACAAGCAATTACAGATCAATACATAGCAGAGACAACATGCCTTCCTTATCTTCAGGGATACTTTGTGCATAATATGAGGATAAATGCTAGTCTCATTCTTGAGGTGGAAGTGGGAACTCTTGCAGGGCCTGGTGAGTACTTGGCAAGCTGTCTTCAATCTTTCAAGGCAATCTGCCTTAACAAGAATGAAGACTCTGAGATCCATTCATATCTCCATTGGCTACCCAGTCTTGAGATGTTAGTGGGCATATGATGTGTATTCTATTTTATGTACCATATTTTTCGCTCTATAAGATGCATCTGACCATAAGACATATCTAGTTTTTAGAGGAGGAAAACAAGAAAAATGTTTAGTCTTTCATGGTGGGGGAATCCTGGCTGCAAAAGGGGAGGGCAGAGGCTCCATGGAGGAGACTTCCTTGCAAATGAGGTGATTTTTGACTGGGGAATCCTGGCTGCAGAAGGGAATGGGTGGGGAAAGGCTCCCAGGACGAAGCCTCTTTGCAAAGGAGGTGATTGGGACTGAGGAATCCAGGCTGTAAAGGTGGAGGGTTGCAAACGAGGTGATTAGGACTGGGGAATCCAGGCTGCAAAAGGGAAGGGTTGCAAATGAGGTAAATGGGACTGGGGAATTCAGGTTGCAAAAAGGGAGGGTTGCAAATGAGGTGATTGAGACTGGGGAATCCAGGCTGCAGAAAGGGAGGGCAGAGGCTCCATGGAGGAGACCTCTTTGCAAAGGAGGTGCTTGGAACTGTGGAATCCCGGCTGCAGCACAGACATTTCGCCTTAGTTTTGAAGGGGGAGTGTGTTTTATAGAGCGAAAAATATGGTATATGAAAAGAGGAAGAAAGCCAAAGCCATGAGACTGTGCTCAGTTCAAAGTGAACTAAAGATGGCTCACAGAGCATTAAGAGCATTAAGGCTTTGGTGACCCTGAACAACTTGACTTTCATGTCATTTCATAAGAGTTGAAATGTCAAGCCACATAATAATTTTAAAGCTAGAGATATTTTAATATAGAAAATATTGGAGGCACAGTACTCTCCCATTTATTGCAGGGGTTTGGTGCCTGATCGACCCTGATAAAGGAAATCATGCACAGTCTTTCTAAAGGGTCGTTTTTAATTCTTTCTTGGCTATCCAAAACTGTTGCCTTAGTAACAACACATTTTTGTATCTGCTGTTTTGATGATGTGCTAATGCTTATGGATCTTTTCAGGTTTTGTTTTTATATAATCTGAATTCCCCTGTTCCTCCTCATACTGTTGTGGCGTTAAAATGCACAATCACTGATTCCTACATTCCAACATTGTTTTAATTTTTTAAGTACAGCACCTGGCAGTTCAGGAATGTTTTCAAATTGTATTATTGCCTTTTAGTCTCTATAGTAGACTAATACTTTTGTACTAAAAGGAGTACACCATACATTGCTTACATTATGATGCTTAAGAGTATGTTTCCTCACATCAATCTCTACTTGATCTTTTTTTGGAGACTAAACAATCTGAAAACAATTTTAATTTATTTTTTTCACATTCCAACCATAGCAGTGTGTGTGTGTGTGTGTGTGTGTGTGTGTGTGTGTGTGTGTGTGTGTGTGTGTGTGTGTGTGTGTGTGTGTGTGAAAATCATATTTGTGCCATTAGCTGGGGTGCAGAGTGCATATAGAAATATTTTCAAAAGCTACATCAGAAAAGGGCCCTCAGGCAACCATGACTTTCTTCACATTGAGGGAGTAAACCACTGCATCTGGCTGTATCAGTTCAAAGTGCAGGGAGAGGATGAAAATTCTGGATCTTTGTCAATAAATAAAGACTCATCCATAGTTCTCACTGAGGTGATCAACCTGTGACTGGGCTGTACTGCATGGACCTCATACTGCATTCACAGGAAGTGAATGCTGATCCATTAACAGAAGTGTAGAGTGCAAATTTTATGAGGTACTAGTTCCTCTCTATTCAGCACTCATTAGGCCTCATCTAGAGCCCAATGTTCAGTTCTGGACACAATACATGATGGCATCTTTCATGGTAACAAGGTGGAGTAAATTCAAAGGACAAAGAAGAATGATCAGAGGATTAGAAACCAAGTCCTGTGGGTAAAGACTGAAAGTACTGGTCATGTTTAGCCTTGAGAAAAGAAGGCTGGGTAGAGATATGATAGCACTTCTCAAAGTCATAAAATATAGGAGCATCTCTTTTAGGGTAGGAAAAAAAGGGCAATGAAAGTACACTTGGTTACAGTGCTACCCTGGTTTAAGAATGCCTCAGTTAACAACATTTTTGGTTCACGGACAGAAATCCATTGAAAATAATGCCTCCATTTATATTTTTTTTCTGAAAAACCTCAGTTTATGTCCCCCCCCAAAAAAGACTTCCTTTCCCAGAATATATTGTGCCCCCTGCATTTCCAGTTTATGAAATTTCCACATTAAGAAACATCCCGGAGGATGCATTAAGTTCGAGAACTGAGGTACCACTGTACAATATAAAAATGCAAAAGCTTCTTAATCCATAAAGGCAGAGAAAACATCTCTATAATATTTCATTTAAAATAATTTCAAAAAAGCTTTAAAAGTTTTCTTTAAAATACATGTAAGAACATAAGAGTTCTTATAATAAAAACCCATAAAATGAAAGGCATTTCTGAGCCTCCACATTTGTTGTTAAGAACACACACACACTAATAATAATGATGCAATTGTATATACTCACCAAGCATGGCCAGGTGGTCTATGTACCTATCTGAAGTCCATATTCTGGTGCAGCATCATTATCTTTTTGTTGCTCTAAGGATGGTCACCTGGCATTATTTCCATGCTCTGTCTCATGCTCCCTCTTCCTCTTGGATAAGATGTCTCTCTTCAATAGAACACCATTTCATTCATCTTGTATTTATTATCTAGTGTCTTGCTCTTACCCAGCTCTGTGAGTTTATTACTGTGGGAGAGTTTCAGTACCTAGGTAATCTGTATCCTAGCTAATCAGTACTCCAGTAGCCCACTACTAGTGCCAGAGGGGATGTAGGTCATATTCATGTCAGTAGATGGTGCTACAGGATAACATATAATTCTATACCCCTTTTCAAAACAATTTATTATTCCTGGTTTAGTGGCTAAAGTCTCATAAAACAAATTACATTTTTTCTCTTTCACTATTTGTTTATCACTAAACAAACAGCTTAAAATAACATTCACCTTTTCCTGTTTTTTACAATATTCTATAAAAGCTTCTATTTTACATTATATTGTCCTCACTTTTCCATTTTGGTAGTGGTTCAGACAGGCCTGCTTACAATCCAAAGCAATACACTTTTGTGGTAAAACAATGATCTAGTTGGACACTCTTCAAGGTTACCTAAATTTTCTGAGATGCCTGTTTGTATCTCAGATGGAAAACGTGCATTTGAGTTTTAGGATTGGGTTTAACCACACAGTATTATAGAATCATAGAATCATGACATTGAAAGGGTCTACAACTCCCTGCTCAAGGCAGGAATGTTAGTTTCTGCCATAACGTGCATCATGTTTTTCTAACAACTTCTGCTATGTGAAATCTGTCTAACTAAGCAGCATATGCAAGATTGTTAGCATAAATAAAACTTCTTGTGCCTTGATTAAGTGGTTGATTGTTGGTGTAGATGCTAGACAATATGGGAACCAGTACACTGTTCTTTTGTATCCTTAATTGACTGGAATGTCCTTGAAAATTAGTGAAAAATCTGAGATTTTGCAAAGATATTGCTATTACCTTCATGAGTTTATAATTGGATAGAATTATTTCACTAATGCTTGATGTTGAACAATGTCATAGGTGGCTGAGAAATCAAAATGAATTAACCTTATGATCATGTATGTTACAACTGTACAAGAGTTAGTCTATGAGTTCTTTAATAGGTATTTAAATAGGAATCCCTTGTTCCTTTCACCATATTTTTGGAATCCTGAGAGCATCAAGGCAATTATTAATGACATTTAGGAGCCACTTATTTGCTACTGTTCTAAAATGTTTGATCAGTTCTATGCAGAGGTCCTTCATCCCAATTGCCTTCCCATTTTCCCAGCTTATCCTAGTTTGTTTAACCTGAATGGTCTTATAAAATTATTGGTCTCAAGTGGCTTGTTTCTTTCAAGTTTAAGTTCTGATTTCATGTAGTGATATTCAGATCTGCCCTTAATGAGGAGCTGATAGGTTGTTTGGTTTGCTGAAATGTTTGCATGAATTAGGCCCTTTAGTTGGGTCATTGTTAAAACTTCTTTTCTCTATTGACAAATTATTTGTCAGTACTGGTTCCCCCAAATCTTCTATTTTCATAGGACTTTACCAGAGGCACAAAGAACCTGTTTAAATTAATTTCCCAGTTTCCCTTTACAACAACTGGTATAGTCTAGGCACATCTGTCTGGTTAAGATAGATTGAACTGACCCCTTCCTCTCCCCTGGACCAAGAGGGAACCAGGGTGTGCTGGGTCTCTATTTGACCTGCTGGTGCCATTGATCGATGAGTTGGGGGGAGAGAGGGGTACAGCCATCTATCCTCAAGAAGAATTTTGTGTGGAGGGACCATGAATTTGCAATCGACCCACCAATGTTTGAGGTTTGAGTAGAGAGTGCTGCAGTGTGTAGCTAACCAGGCAAGAGTTTTTCTTTTAATTGGTGAGAGTTCCCCACCTTCCTATAAGGTGGAAAATTTGGGGAATTCTTGTAGATCAATAACAACCAGAAGCAATAACTATCCGGCTCTAAAAAGACCAGGAAATTTCACACTAGAATGGGAAATATGGAATCCTTGTATGAAAAATATACAGCCACTCTCATAAAGTATGTGGTCAAAAACTTTGGCAAAATTTGGAAATGATAGACCACTTAAAAAGGAACTAACAGTGTCTCATTGTCGGGACATCAGTTCTGGTTATGGAATGAAATGGTCAGAGAGAGGAACTTGGAGTTTAATGGTAACACAAACCACACAAGGTGACATAATCTCAGTGAGGTGTTGGGATCTGCTCCTGTGCACACACAATCATGCTTAAAGTTATGCTGGGATGTGCTGCTTGGTTACAGTTCTCAGCCGGATATTTACTATGGGATGTTCCAAGAGGAGAGGAGAAAGCCCACAAAATATTTCCACCCAGCACAAGCCAAAGTGCTGGAATGTAATGAGGATGACATTAATCCTCTCATGCCTACATGAGTGAGCCCACAGGCAACTGTTGTACTGTCAGATCCTCCACTCTCATAGCCAGATGAGATGGGATTAGTAACCCTGTGTCCACCACCACCTTTCCTGGCACAACCCCTAATGGAACTGGAGGAGGAGGAGGAGGAGGAGGAGGAAAGTCTGGAAAACCCAGAATCAACAGGTCTGCCAGGGATTCAGGCCACCACACAACCAACCTCAGGACCTGGAGACACCCTTAGAAACATCATTACTTGGGGCATGTGTCCTCATCCTCACCAATTATTCCACACACACTAAGCAGAGGGGGATTAATTTACCTAACATTAATTTAGTATGATTAATTTACCTAACATTTGTAAGAAGAGTATTTATCATTTAAAATGTCAGTAAATGGTATAATAAGTAGTGTTTAATTGGTGACTTTTAATTATTTTTGAATTAAAGGTTTCTCCCCATTATTCTTTATATCCCTGTAAGGTGTATGTAGCATATAGCTATCGCTAAGCATTCAAGACCAATGAGGCTTTATTTAAGTACAGTAATATGAGTTCTATGGTGATTTAAATAATGGCCCATGTCAACATTTGCTACATTAATGAATGACACTTTGCCATTTTGAAAATAAGAATGTGTACATGTATATAGAAAATGAATGAATAATTTGTAAGTTAACCACATAACTGTTTAGGTGTAATTGTTTATCTTCCTCCTGTAGATTAGGGGGGTGTCAGATCAGGCTTGTAGCTGCAGATAAAAGGTAGCTTCTTTCTACAGTCAGAGCCATCCCAATTTCCCTGGCCTAGAAAGAAAAAAAAGTAAATATGAGTAAACAAACAAACAAACAAACAAACAAATAAACAAAAATCCCAATAACTTTGTAGAAAAATATTTTCCTTGCATCATAGAGCCTTGCAACACCTTAAAAACTTGTGTTTTTAATTGTAATTTCAGCTTCTGTCACAGAAGAACTTGTTTTACAGTAGATGTTGGGGCATCCACAACCATACCTGTAGGTTCAGAGATGTGGCGGTTTTGCCCCTTATTGGCTTACCTTCTCCACCAACCTTTGTTTCTTGACTGGCATGTGTACTCAATGGCTTCTGCTTGCCTCTTCTTTCCCCTGTCCATTTCATAAAGTGCTGCAATCTTTTTAACGAAGATCAAGCCCCTTCTTTCATAAACCTTGGCAGTGTATGAAACTAAATTCAACCTTTGCTATGCCATATGGGAGAAACTCAAGGTGTTTTTTTAAACCATGTGTTGGGAAAAGGGTGAGGAAAGGTGACCTCATGGTTGTCCATAGAGACCTCCTCAGCTGCAAAAAGGAAGAATTGCTTTCTCATGGGAAGTTCTTAAGGGAAGGGCGCACCTTTCCCCTCAGTGATGTGACAGACATGGCCAGCTGCACTTTCCACTGGAGTAATTTGGAATGGATACAGCCTCAGTTTTGTTTGTGTAACTGCATACCAGAGAACCTTGAGGCAAACGTGGAGCTCTCCGCCTGCACAACCCTTTAGATCAATCTCTCCAACAGGACTCTAGCCTCATTTGTTTGGAAGGAGCTCAGGACACACGATACCATTGGTTCATTCGTACTTTGGAAAGAACATAGCTTTTGAGGTTTGGAATAAATTATGGAATTACTGTGGAAGAACGGAGACTATATTTGTGGACAGGACCATACCTCCTATACTTATATTTAACTTCAAGCAAATGCGAATGTTCAGGATACTGTTAATGGTTTCCCCAACAGCATGGAGAAGTGAGCTCACTGGGCGCTGAATGAAATTTGCCACTGAACCATCTGTCCATCTTAGGGAAGAACCCTGAAGAAAAAGAAAAAAAACAGAGAGAGAGAGAGAGAGAGATAAAAGAAAAAGAAAAAGAAACAGGAATTTAATGAAGACCACCTGGTAAATGTTAGGGTATTTTCATATTCCAAAGGACTGAAATTAAATGAGTAAAGGGAATATTCACAGTGATCTTCTCAGAGGTCTGTGGCTTGCAGTGAGGTTTCTACTTCAGAGTGTATGAATAATGTGCAGTGCATAATTTATTAGAGGGAAGAGGTTATCTGAAGACAGAGGGAGATTTTCTTGAATCTGTTAGCCATATTCTACAGTCGGTATTTATTATGAGAATGTTACCTGAGCATTTTAATGAGGAGTAGTGTGAACCCTGTTCCATTACTGAATGTAATTAGACTGACTTCAATGTCAAATATTAAGGAAAGCAACTATGAATCTCTCTATCCCCCCACTACTTTTTAAGCTGAAAATCTAAGCAGTGTCGTGATGGGACATAATCCATTCACAGGTTTGTTTGTGTGCATGTATGTATGTATGTATGTATGTATGTATGTATGTATGTATGTATTTATTTATTTATTTATTTATTTATTTATTTATTTATTTATTTATTTTCACACTTATATACCGCACCTATTTCCCACATAGGGGACTCAGGGCGGTTTACAACAAAGGAAGATAAAACAGATAAAACAGATAAAACAGATAAAACAGTAATATCCAATATTAGATTAGCGGGCCATGGCACAGGAAAAAAAAAAAAACTGAATCCCTAGGCATTGCCGAAGGCGTCCCGAAAAAGAAGAGTCAAGTTTTTCTTCAACGACGCCAACGATGGTGCCTGCCGTAACTCGCTCGGAAGCTTGTTCCAGAGGGTTGGCGCCACTACCAAGAAGGCCCGTCCGCGAGTGCTCGTTTTGCGGGCCTCCCTCAGAGTGACGGTCTGCAGCGAGAGGGCCAAAGAAGATCGGGTGGGTCAGGCTGGATCTAATTGTTGGGGGAGATGCTCTGCCAGATAAGCAGGGGCCAAGCCATGGAGGGTTTTGTAAACCAAAACCAACACCTTGAACCTTATCCGGGAGGCAACGGGTAGCCAGTGTAGGCGGGCCAGGATGGGGGTGGCGCGGTCATAATGACGCGCACCAACCACCAGCCTGGCCGCCACATTCTGGACCCACTGCAATCGCCGAACAAGGTTCAAGGGGAGCCCCATGTAGAGAGCATTGCAATAGTCCAGCCTCGACATAACCAGTGCCTGTACCACAGTCCTCAAGGAGCCCTCATCGAGGTACGGGTGAATCTGGGCGATAAGCCTCAGGTGGTAAAAAGCCGACCTGGTCACGGCTGACACCTGAGATTCCAGGGTCAGATCCGGATCCAGGACGATGCCCAGATTCCTCACTCTTTGCGCCAGCTGGAGGGCAGACCCGCCCAGACTGGGAAGAGGGCCACAGTACCCCTCCGAGGCACCCCCGAAGAACATAACCTCGGTCTTACCAGGGTTGAGCCTGAGTCTGTGAGTCCTGGTCCAGTCCAAAACCGCAGCCAGGCAGCGATCAAGGGTCCGGACGGCCTCCACTGCACTGGTGGAAAAGGAGAGATAGAGCTGCGTGTCATCAGCGTACTGATGACAGCAGACTCCATAACTCTGGATGATCTCAGCCAGCAGCTTCATATAGATGTTAAAGAGCATTGGGGAGAGGGACGACCCCTGAGGCACCCCACAAGAGAGTGCCCAGGGAGCCGACAACTCACCCCCAAGCTCACATGCTGGGTGCGGCCCTCGAGGAAGGACCGGAGCCAGCACAAGGCCTGGCCCCCGATCCCTACCTCCGAAAGCTGCTCCAGCAGGACACCATGGTCGACGGTATCAAAAGCCGCTGACAGGTCGAGAAGGACCAGCAGGGTAGAGCAACCCCTGTCAGCCCTCCTCAACAGATCATCGTGAAGTGCGACCAGGGCTGTCTCGGTCCCATGACGCGGCCTGAACCCGGATTGGAAGGGATCCAGGACATGGTTCTCCTCCAGGAACGACTGGAGATGCAGGGCGGCGACTCGCTCAATCACCTTGCCCAAAAAGGGAACATTGGCTATAGGGCGATAGTTGGACAAATCGTCCATAGCCAACCCGGATCTTTTAATAATGGGCTTCACCACCGTCTCCTCCAGAAGACTAGGGAAGATCCCGTCTCTGAAGGAGGCTGAGGCAATTAATGAAGCCCATTTCGGCATGCTCCCCCCTGCGATCTTAATCAGCCAGGAAGGGCGAGTGTCGAACGGAGAAGCCGCAGGCCTGCAATGTCCCAGGGCCCTGGAGGCATCCACAGGTGTAACAGGCCCAAACTCAACGAACTGGGCGACCGAGGCGGCCCAACACTAGCCAAGGCAGGGACAGGATCAGTGCAACCGGCGTCCAGCTCAGAACGGATGGCCTCTATTTTAGATTTTAAAAAGGCTGCGAAAGATTCACTAGTGAAATCACTAGGAGGAGGCCCAGGCGGACTGGGATTGGTGAGGTCTCGGACCACCCGGAACAATTCCGCTTGGCGATTCGAGGCCTCACCAATTCTCAGGGTGACAAAAAATCTCCTAGCTGCCCTTATCGCGCGAGAATAGCGACCGGTCAATGCCTTAACCACAGCCCAATTCAAAGCCGTCCGAGCATTCTGCCATCTGCTCTCTAGCCTTCTCCACTCTTGCTTCATCGCCCGCAGTTCCTCAGTAAACCAAGGAGACGAGCGGGCTCGGCATCGGATCAGGCGCTTGGGGGCGATCTGGTCAGCTACCCCAGCCACCTCCTCAAACCACCGTTTGACCAGGAGTCGGCCGGATCGTCATCCAACCCATCTGGAACACTCCTGAGGGCCTCCGAGAACCACACCGGGTCCAGGAGCCCCCGGGGGTGGGCCCAGATGGAAGGGCCCGGCTTCCCGCGGGGCGGGGTGGCAACCGCAAGGGAAAAAGTCAGCAGATGATGATCTGACCATGACACGGGCTGGGCCAACAACCTCCTGACCCCCAGATCAAAACCCCGCGATGTGGAGGCAAAAACCAGGTCCAAGGTGTGTCCACATTTGTGGGTGGGACCAATGACTAATTGGGACAGGTTCATGGAGGCCATGGACTCCATGAATTCCAGAGCTACTCCCGACAGCCCAGCCTCGGCGTGCACATTGAAATCCCCCACCACCAATAGGCGAGGGGACCTCAAAGGTGCCGCCGAGATGAACTCGGAGAGCTCTGGAAGGGAGAGTGCAGGGTCACGGGGAGCACGGTACACAAGCACTATCCCAAACCTGTCCCTCTGGCCCACCACAAGGTGGAGACATTCCAAACCTGGACTCACCAACGTCACGGATCTGCTGACCTGAAAAGAGTCCCTATACAGCATAGCCACCCCCCGCCCCTCCGACCTGCCCAGCTGCTGCACGCAGTAACCCTGGGGCCAAAGCAGGGCGAGAGAAGCCCAACCCCCTTCGCCCAGCCAGGTCTCTGTGAGGAATGCCAGGTCTGCTCGCTCATCCACGATCAAATCGTGGATGAGTGGGATTTTATTATGTACCAACCTGGCATTAATCAGCAGACAGGACAGGCCGGGGGGACAGATGGATTGGATCCCTGCCATTTGGCAGTGAGCCGACGGGTCAGAATGGGGAACAGGCCGTAGTTGCCTTGTCCCGGGTTCTCCTTATCCGATCGACCTGCCGACCCGAAGCGTATCTCCTGCAGCCCGACACCACCCTAACAGGGCACCCAGCAGGTTCCATGAGATCTCAAATGGCCAGGGACACAATCCAAAATAAAGCAAGAGCGTAAATATAACACAATAAGTAAAATGAGAAACAACAAAATGCAACTACAAATGATATAATACAAATTAAACATTCCCCAAAAAAGGAACCAATGCATCTAATATAATTAAAACACAATATTAAAGCTAAGAACCGAGAATCATTTGAATATTAAACCAATTAATATTACTGTACATTAACATGTTAGGAAAGCATAGATTGAGAAGCAAATAAATAAATAAATAAATAAATAAATAAATAAATAAATAAATAAATAAATAAATAAATAAATAAAAATACAGCCATCTTGTTTTAAGACCTCTCCTAGACAGTCAGTCACTGTGAGAAAGCTTGCCTGAAGAAAGGCCTGGGTCTGCTTGCAAAAGGACAACACAGGAATTGAAAGTAACAGTGGAAGTGTGGTACTGGTTAGAGATGGGCTGGACTACACACACACACACACACACAGAGAGAGAGACAGAGAGAGAGAGAGAGAATGAGAATGAGAACGAGAGAGAGAGAGAGAGAGAGAGAGAGAGAACGAGAGAGAGAGAGAGAGAGAGAGAGAGAAGAGAGAGAGAGAGAGAGAGAGAGAGAGAGAGAGAGAGAGAGAGAGAGTAGCTGGATGAGGCATCATTAAACCTAAGGATTTTCTTTGCACCACCAAGACTTGTGGAGTGAAAATAGTAACTTTATTATTCCAGAAATATATTTGACAGTCAAGTTTTCTCAGTCATAAACTATAGTTGGCCTCCTTCTAACAAATACGCTCTCAACTGGCAGCCATATGTACAAGTTTTGTTTTATAAAGACCATCACAATTTCTTAATTGGCAATTGGAAGCTCCCAGTCCTCTCATTATTTTATTGGTAAGGCTTTATTGTTTCAATAATATCTCTGCAACATCAACATACTGTATGTTGAGCACATCAGGCAAAACCCAAAGAAAAATAAAAAAATAAAGAGGACAAAAACATGAGGGTACCTTAAATATAATAAATATTTAAAATATAAATACTAACTATATTTTAATGTAATCTTTCATAGACAAATCTACTTCCTCAGACATGAGACTCTTTTAGCAATAATTGTGGGGTGGGCTATTTCTAGCATTTATTTCTGACTTTAAAAATGGGATTTTTAGGAGAGTCCAAACATCATTATCTTCCATTTGTAAGCCTACCTTCTTTTCTCACTGTTTCTTCCATCTTTTTTCCCCTTAGGAGAAAAATATATAGAAAATATGGGAAGAGTGGCACAGTGCTTCTTGGCAGACCATGACTAGTGGTGCTCTGAAGAGCTACACTCCCAGGATTCAACATTGTAATAGTTGCACTCACCTTCCGGTGACTTCCACCTGTCCAAAACTGGGCTGTTTTTTGTCCGTGGTAAGTGGCTAGATTCACAAGAAAGTCATTATGTTCTGGGCTTGAGATGCTTGTCAAGTGCCCTCCTATGGCTTGTCTTTGGCAAATTCCCTAGAAAAATAAAGGGAGTTGGAAAGGGCAAGACAGCCATAGAACATCTTTAAAAGGGTGACTCAGGAAGAGGTTGGGTGGTTTGCTGGAGAACTGTAAATATATACACACCACATTTTCAACAAACAAAACGAATCAGAAAAACAGGATTTTATAAATCATAAACATTTTATGAGAGAAGTGATAATTTTAACAAAAAGAAAAAAAGCAAAGATAAAATAATAAAGAATTATTGTTAAGTATGTAGAATGAAGGGGTATAAAATAATATAGTCAGGCAAACAGCCATAGAAAAAAATTGGGGAAGAGAAAAATGGGAATATTAAATAAAGAGACTTGTTAGCCCTATTGAGGGATTCCTTTGACAAACAGGTTTACCGTTCTTTGAGAACAAGAACTGGACCCTTCCTTTTCCATCTCCACTTTCTATATGGGGGGGGGAGGAGAGAGAATCATCTGCCAATGAAAGGGCTCTGCTCACTTGTGCCTCTGACAGTGAACGGAAACCTTGACAACTCACATTTCTTGCTTTCATGGAGATACTATGTTTGAACAGAAACCTGCCCTTTCCCCTTTCCACATGTAGACAGTGACAATGGAGCTTCTCCGTGCTTTTTGCCCTTTTGACATGTAGCGGGTGACAATTTCTAAGTCAACTTATTAAGGATGTTAAAATTCATTTCTTCAAAAAAACAAAAAACAAAAAAACAAAAAAAACTTTGATTTCTGATTTGCCATATTGGCAAATAGCACTGGCCTTGGTTGCTAAACTCCCCTTTCACCATTTTAGACTGGAGGTAAATGGTGTCTGGGAAGGGAGTGTCAGCAACATCGCTCTCTTACTGTCAAGCCCAGGAGAGGAAGGCTGTCCTCAGTGGAAGGCCCTTCTTCCCTGCTCCATCTCCACACCTTTCACTACATGCTGGGGCTTTAGAATGAAGAGCCCAGTGCAGTCCCTGGGAGTTGTTTTTCAAAATGCCTCGCAACAAGTGTGGCGACAAGAATGAAAACAAAAGCATAGTGGTATGCTCCTTTGTGCTTTGTGCATCTGAAGAAGTGGATTGTAATCCACAAACATTCCACTTGAATACACTAGTTAGTCTTATATTTTGCTGCAAGACTTCTCTTCTGTTTATTTTTGTTATATTTGCCACTGGAACAGGTTGACACAACTCCCTGACTGAAAACAGCTACTTAAGAAGAAAGCACCGGCTTTAAGTAATCCTCTTGAGGGAAAGTTAAGTGGCAAGGATGTCCAGAGAAATGGCCTCTGCTGCAATGTCCGTTAATTTCTCTGTATAGCCCTCCTGTTGGGTTTGGTTCTGAGAGGGCACTTCAGAGCCTGGCATTAAAAAAGCAGCTCAGACCAGAACTAGCGACCAGGCTGCACCACATGCCCCTTCTGCTGGCAGAAGGTGGGGGAAAGTGCCAACAGTAGAGGATGGTTGGATGCCTCTCTTTCAGGGAGGGGCTCAGTGATGCAGCAGGGTGGCAAAGGGAGTGCTTCTGGATGGCAAATGTGCTCTTGTCACCACAGGGCTCTGCAACCTGGCTAATAACACGGACAGCTGTGACTGTGAGTGTTAGAGCCAATACACACTACAAAGAGCCTGTGATTAAAGGAGGGAATTCCTCAATTGCCAATAGCATCAGACTTACACAGCAGGAGATTTTTACTGTTAAAATAAGTGCAGCATGAACAGTCATTATAATATATGTAGCAGGGTGACAAACAGACAGATAGCCAGGTAGCACAGGGCATCTTGGACTCCCTTGACTTTTTATACCTCCCCGCTTGTAGACCTGCAAGACTAGTGTCTTGGGGCAGCTTCATCCTTAGCCCACTCCCTTCCACTTCAAGGGAATAGTTTGTTCTTGGTTCTCCTTCCATCTGCAAGACATGGAAGCCATCTCCAAGGTCTTCTGCACTCCAGTTCAGGATTAATCCTGTTTGAATTTATTGGAGTAACAGGCTCATCCCTCTTTTACTTTACCAAGAACAGCCTGGGACTGCTTCTAATTCATAGCTTACTTTACCTCTGCTAACATAATTCCCATGAAGTCCCATGCCTACACCTCTCATAATTAATGGCAAATAGTCTTGATTTGTTTTGTGATCAACCATTGGGATATAAAGAGAAACTTCATTTAAGCATATGATTTTCCTCATAGATTTTCCTTCATTTAAACATATGCTTTTCCACACCTCATGAGTGTGTGCTTGAATCACAACTCTGGAACATGATGAACTGTTTCTGACATTTAATGATGGGCAATCTGTAACTCACAGTATGGCTTTTATTAATTCTTATTTGTGTATATGAGCCTGAGGCAAATATTCTATTCCTTCATAAATCTTAAAGTGTTACAGTAAATCTCAGCAGTCTTTCTGTGAAGTTCTTCTGAGTTCTGAACATCCCCAGTATATCTGATGGGAAAAAAAACCTTTGTCCAGCCAAAGATGCTGCTGGATATTGTATTGATAGCATAGGCCTTGTGTGGCAGAGTTAAAAGGTAAGTCTCAGCTGCTAATTTATCCCATCCTATTTAATTTACGATTGCTGGCAGGTGACAAGGATATGGAAGCAATGAGCCAAACTTTATCATGCAGGGATAATTTAGGAGGCTGAATGTGCCACATTTCACCTTCTAGAGCAGATATTATTAAAAAGCAGGTTCCTTGTTTTGCTCAGTCATGTGCACAATGGTAATTTTGGCAAGCATTCAGTGGAATTCTGTCGAGGTCCAAGAAAAGATAAAAGGAAAGATGGCAGAGGAGCAAGGAACATTATTTTTTTATCATTACCTCAGCTTCTTCCCATGTCCTTTGATCTGGAACATACAGGTAGCATTGGCCATTGTAATTGATCCAGCCATCACGGCAAGGACCTTGACAAAAGAATTTTGGGTCAGCCAGAGAAGAGTCATCGAAAACTGGGACCTTATTTGTCACACGAGAAGGGTTGTTTTTCTCGCCAAAAATATTTCCAAACAAGAACCGGCGCTCACGAGATTTGTTCTCTGGAAGCTCCTTGCCTGAAATCAAGAAGGAAATGTTTGTAGCAGGAAAGTAAGCTCTCAAGTCCATAAAGTTGTAGGATCTTACTTGTAGGCTCTCAGAATCACCAGGTCAATATAAATGGCCCCATTTTATAGTAAAGGAATAGAAATCATTCACCTGCCTCAGAATCAGCATTACAAAGGTGTTCATTTGTTGTTGTGGTAGCAAACTTATTTAAATGCAAGAGAAATGGGGTGTAAATATTTTAAGCAAACAAAGGCATAAATACGTGGGGGGAAGGAAGTGTTTGTGGTATAAAAACCAATTACTTAAGAACATAACATAAGAAGAGCCATGCTGGATCAGGCCAACGGCCCATCTAGTCCAGCTTCCTGTATCTCACAGTGACCCCACCAGATGCGTCTGGGAGCGCACAAGACTAGATATCTGTCTCCTGATACCACTCCCCTGCATCTGGCCCATGAAGTACCCCGGTTTTAAGCCTGGAGATTACACATCTCCATCATGGTTTGTAACCTGTGATGGACTTTTCCTCCAGGAATCTGTCCAATCCCCTTTTGAAGGCATCCAGGCCAGATGCATCACCACAACCTGTGGCAGGGAGTTCCACAGACTAACAACGCGCTGGGTGAAAAAATATTTTCTTTTGTCTGTTCTTACTCTCCTGGCCCTCAATTTGAGTGGATGTCCCCTAGTTCTGGTATTTTGTGAGAGGGAGAAGAGCTTCCCTCTATCCACTTTACTCATGCCCTGCATAATTTTGTATGTCTCATATCCCCCCTCAGGCGCCTTTTTTCCAGACTAAAGAGCCCCAAATGTTTTCCTCATAAGGGAGGTGTCCCAGTCCAGTAATCGTTTTAGTCGCTCTCTTCTGCACCTTTTCCAGTTCCCCAGTTGGGGCCTTACTATTGTTTTGTATAATGGCATTATAATGTTGGCTGTTTTATTTTCAATCCCCTTTTTGATAATTCCCTAGCATGGAATTGGCCTTCTTCACCACTGCCATACATTGGGTAGACGCCTTCATGGAGCTGTCCACCAACACACCAAGATCTCTTTCCTGATCCATCACGGATAACTCAGAGCCCATGAGTTGATAGATAAAGTTTTGATTTTTTGCCCCAATATGCATTACTTTACATTTGGCTACATTAAATCGCATTTGCCATTTTGCAGCCCATTCCCCTAGTTTGGAGAGATCCTTCTGGAGGTCTTCACAATCTTCTCTGGTTTTTACCACATGGAAAAGTTTTGTGTCATCTGCAAACTTGGCCACCTCACTGCTTATCCCTGTCTCCAGGTCATTTATGAACAGATTGAAAAGCACTGGTCCCAGGACAGATCCCTGGGGCACACCGCTTTTGACCTCTCTCCATTGTGAAAATTTCCCGTTGACACCTACTCTTTGTTTCCTGGATCTCAACCAGTTCTCAGTCCATAAGAGGACCCGCTCTCTTATCCCCTGACTGTGCAATTTTCTCAGCAGCCTTTGGTGAGGGACTGTGTCAAAAGCCTTTTGAAAATCCAGATAGACTATATCCACTGGTTCACCCAAATCCACATGCCTGTTGACCTTTTCAAAAAATTCTAAAAGATTTGTCAGACAAGACTTACCCTTACAGAAGCCATGCTGATTTTCTCTCAGCAAGGTTTGTTCTTCTATGTGGTTTAAGATTTTCTCTTGGATGAGGCTTTCCACCATCTTCCCTGGGACAGATGTAAGGCTAACTGGCCTGTAGTTTCCCGGGTCTCCCCTCCTTCCTTTTTTAAAAATTGGTGTGACATCTGCTATCCTCCAGTCCCCCGGCACTGTGGCCGTTTTAAGAGACAAGTTGTATATTACCGTTAAGAGATCTGCAATTTCATTTCTCAGTTCCCTAATAACCCTTGGGTGGATGCCATCTGGGCCCAGTGACTTGTTAATCTTCAATTTATCAATTAGTCCTAAAACATCCTCCTTTTTAACCTGTATTTTATTTAATTCTTTAGTCAAGAGGGGCCGTTCAGGCATGGGAATCTGCTCACAGTCCTCTGTCGTGAAGACAGATGCAAAGAACTCATTTAATTTCTCTGCAGTTTCCAAGTCCTCCTTAACTTCCCCCTTTCCTCCCTCACCATCCAGAGGGCCAACTGGTTCTCTGGCAGGTTTTCTACTTCTAACATATTTAAAGAAGCTTTTATTATTACCCTTTATATTGCTAGCCATGTGTTCCTCAAAATCTTTCTTTGCCTCTCTTATCATCTTACATTTCTTTTGCCAGAGTTTGTGTTCCTTTTTATTTTCCTCATTTGGGGAGGATTTCCATTTATAGAAAGACCTCTCCTTGTAGAGCCTCTCTAACTCCACTCGTTAACCATGCTGGCGCCCTCTTGGACTTAAATTAGCTCTTCTTTCTTTGTGGTATGCACTTGTGCTGGGCCTCTATTATTGTTGTTTTAAACAGGCTCCATGCACTCTGAAGAGATTGGATTCTTCTAACCTTCCCCTTCAATTTCTTTCTAACTAGTTTCCTCATCTGAGGGAAGTTTGCCCTTCGGAAATCAAGGGTTTTTATGTCTGATTTGCTTGATACTCTGCCTCCAACATGCATGGCAAAGGAGATTGCAGCATGGTCACTGTTCCCCAGAGGCTCAGTGACATTCACATCCCTGACCAGGTCCTGAGTATCAGACAGTATTAGATCCAGAGTTGCCTGTTCTCGGGTGGGCTCCATGACAAGTTGCTCTAAGGCGCAATCATTCAGCAAGTCGAGAAACCTGGTTTCTCTTTCTTGCCCGGAGTTCGCATTGGCCCAGTCAATGTGGGGATAATTGAAGTCCCCCATGATTACTATCCTATCCCTCTTAGACACCTCCATGATTTCTCTCCTCATTTCAAGGTCCCCCTCAAGTTTTTGATCTGGTGGACGATATAATACCCCAACTATCACATCACTCCTTGGACCTGGTAGTTTAACCCACAGTGATTCTATGGTGGATTCAGGCCCTCTGTCAATCTCCATTCTGCTGGATTTTACCCCATCTTTATAGATGGCCACTCCCCCTCCAACCCCCCTCTCTATCCCTTCTATAGAGTTTATAGCCTGGGATTGCTGTATCCCACTGGTTCTCCACATTCCACCAGGTTTCTGTTATGGCTATTATATCTATGTTATCCCTAGCTGCCAAATGTTCAAGTTCTCCCATCTTTGCTCGGAGGCTTCAAGCATTGGCGTAGAAGCACCTGTACAGTGGGTCCTGCAACAACAGCTGCTGCTTTGTTCTTTCCCCCACAGCTTTTATTTTCAGTAGACAAACTATCATATTCCATTATTCTCCCAGTGCTAATACCTGCTATGTCATCTTTATATGATTCTCTACCCTCTCCAACCTCATTCCCCAAGGATGAGGTGTTCTGAACCGGATGCCACTCAGCTTCTGTCGGCTTTCTCTCCAGTTATCAGTTTAAAAGCTGCTCTGCAGCCTTTTTGAGGTTGAGTGCCAGCAATCTGGTCCCATCATGATTCAAGTGCAACCCATCCCTCCTGAACAGGTTTGGCTTGTCCCAAAATGTTCTCCAGTTCCTGACAAATCTAAAGCCCTCCTCTCGACACCATCGCCTCATCCACGCATTGAAGTTTCTGAGTTCTGCCTGGCTAGCGGGTCCTGCATGAGGAACAGGTAGCACTTCTGAAAATGCTACCTTGGAAGCCCGGGACTTCAATCTTCTACCTAACAACCTGAATTTGGCTTCCAAGACTGACCACTTGGCCTTCCCGACATCATTGGTACCAACGTGTACCATGACCAGTGGCTCTTTCCCAGTTCTCTCTAACAAGCTATCTAGATTTCTCATGATGTCTGCAACCTTTGCACCTGGCAGGCAAGTAACCATACGGTTATCATGCTCATCACAAATCCATCCCTCTGTATTTCTAATTATAGAATTCCCTAGTACATGGAGCTTCTCTCCTGCAGCCTATTCATCTACATGTATCTGATCCTGTATCTCATCAATTGTGATGAGGGAGAGATCCTCAGGTGGAACCAGTTGTTCCTCTGTGCATGCCTCATGAGGTGTGATGAGGGAAAGAGCCTCAAATTGATTGTGCAATATGAGACTCTCAGAGCGATCCCTTGGCATTTTACTCCTTTGAGTCACATTCCTCCACACATCTACCGCCTGAGTTCATCCTCAGAAGTGTGCCCTGTCTCTTCTTGGACCTGGATAGTCTGTTCCACTCTGTCCAAGAACGGCTCAAGCTCCTTAATATGTTGCTGGTTCGATATGTGGGCCTCTAGCTCCTGGACCTTCTCTTCTAATAGTGCAACCAGCTTGCACTTGCAGCAAGTGTAGTTCTCTGTGCGTTTTGTCAAGATGACAAACATGGCACAAATGTTACAGGTAATTACAGCTGCTCCCTCAGACTCCATTCTAATGAGTGCAATATTCTGGGCCTTAAAATTTTTACAGTTTTACTAGATACTAATCTAGAAATAATAATCTAGTACAATGTTCTTCCTTTTATGTTAAAATGAAATCTCGCACGCTGTCAGGCGTGCCGGCCGGTCAAAGAGCCCTAGTTGAACTGTTCCAACCCAGAAACTTACCAGTGCCCAGTTCTTTCTCTTTTGCTCTCTCAGGAGTAGGTCTGCCTGTTTCCACACACCAGGCTCAAATGCTGAGGCTAAGCTTCTTCTTCAGGGGAAAAGACTTAGTATAACCCCACCCCCAAGCTCAGAGCTTAGTCTGGCACCACTCCCTGCTGCCTAGCCACTTCCTTTGTTTGGCTGATTAATGGCTCTTTGTAATTAAATGAGCAGTTAAAGTTAGCAGAGGCAGAGGTCAAACAGCCCTAGTTGAACTGCTCCAACCCAGAAACTTACCAGTGCCCAGTTCTTTCTCTTTTGCCCTCTCAGGAGTAGGTCTGCCTGTTTCCACACATCAGGCTCAAAATCAGTGTGGAGATAACTTGTCTTGAACAAAGTGTGTAAGACAGAAATGAGAAGATGTCAGGTTGTCAACAAGTAAGTTCTACCAGCCACAGCCAGCATTGTTGATAGGGAAGACTGATCAGAATTATAATCCAAAATCATCTGGAGGCCCACAGGTACAGTATATCCCTAATGTATGAGAACTGTGCTCAAGACTGTCATTAGAGGGATGTTCTCATGGAGATTTAGGGCCAAACCTAATGCTTTCAAAGGTATGATTGACAATCATGTTTTTGATTTTTTTAAAATGAAAATATTTGTTTTAAAAAAGTGGGCTGGGAAGCCCCAGGTAGGTCTGCAACATATAGGGAATAAAGGTTTGCCTAGCTAAAAATCATAGGAAAAACTCATCCTATAGAGGGAGAAAGATGAAGAAAGGTGGCTGATGATATTTTCATTATTAGCAAAGAAAAGTTAAAGTTTCCCTTGCTTCATGCAGTCCTGCCAAGAAAAAAAAATGGAGGCACAGCTTGCCATTTTTGTATATTGTTCTTTTTAAAAGACAGATACTGAGGGTACCTGTTGTATTAAGATTTAGGCACATCTTTCCCATTCTCTGCTCCCCAAAGAACCCCTTTATTGGCCATTCATGCTAATTTATTTAGTGGCCATTCATGCTGGTTTATTTAGGCTGCTATCACACGGGCAAAAGAAACTTTTTTGTTTTATTAAAGACGTGTTTTTACTCACGTGCCTGAAGATCCAGCTACAGTGTCCTCATGGACATGGTATTAATAAATGATTCTCTAACATTCCCATGTCCTAAAACTGCATTTTCCCAAGATGCTCTTGCAATAATGCGACTGACCACAGATGGCCCTCAAGTATATTTTAAAAGAATCCTTGTATCACGAACATAAAAACACATAAGGATCCTTTCCTTTGAATCAGTAAGCCAGAATAATATTTTTAAATTTTAAAAAAATATATTAGCATCAGCTAATAGGGCAACAGTGTGGGGGAGAAATGGATAATCTGCATCCCCACATACATGGGAGGTTGAAAAATGTGGATTAATAACCAGGTTAAAAAATGCCCGACATCACCCCCTAGGTCAAGGAAAACTCGGATCAACACACTGATGAGGGCATTACCGGGTTTTCTTTTTTAAAAAACTCAGTGGTCATGGGGACACATATTTTTGACCCTCATTACTGTAAAAACAGGATTAAATTGCTCATGTGATAGCGCCCCTAGTGGCCAAACAGGAGTCCAGTGTTTATGAGACCCACCTCCTCTGCCAGGCATCCACTCAGAGGCAGTACCTAGAGGAAGTAGGGGCAGGGAAGCCTAGTTGCTACCTCTTAGGGGAAGCCCAGTGGAGGAACAGGGCTCAGAAGTACCAAAACACCAGTTTGGGTGCTAAACAAACCAACACAAACCACTGAATTGGCAGTTTGTGCCCATCTGTAGTCAGGAGAGGAAGGATATCCTCCAGCACACAGTTAACCCACTCAGCAGAGTTTATCAACATCATGTATTGGGGCTGCAGAGGCTATGAGAGAGAAAGAAACATGGCAGAGCAGTCTGTCTCTGATGGTCCAACTGCATGATGACTATTCTAGATTGAGTATTATATTAACACTATGTATGCAATCCCCTTTCAGACTGCGATCCCTGTTAGATTTTATTTCATCACATTACAGATTATCAGTTTGGGAAAGCCAAATTAATGAGCATATAAGCTCCCCCTTTCTTGATATTTTGGGGTGTGAGAACACAATGGGGGTACCACAGGTTCCTCATTGCTATTTTATAGAGGGAGAAAGACTCACCACCAAGTTCATGGGCTCTGACCCTCACAAGGCAGCAGAGCCCCGGTTGAGAATAAAGGCATTTCACTCTCACTTTCAGAAATAGGGATAATCACTCTTCCCCCTTCTGTCTCCTCAGTCCTAATGTTTTCAGGTCTCACTAGCACCACCAGTACTACTGCCACCCTTCTCCACTGCTGCTGCTACTGCCTCCTTACATGCAAGTAAACCTGGTAAAACATCAGTAAACTGATAAAACCTTGTTCATGAGTAAACCAGCAATGCAGACCTGTTTGGATCCTTGTAACAGGAGAATAAACATTTTCACTGTGAATGGAAGTATTGGCCAAATGCAAGATAAATTAATGCAGATCACACTGAAGCCAAAAACATTTTAAGCACAAACCAAACCACTTTGAGTTCCCTCATCTGGAAAAGAATAAATACTTATTTTATCTTCTTAGCAAGATTTCTCTGTTCAAGCCCCACCCCCACCCAATATCTCACAGGAAAATGCACAGGATTTCTTAAATGGTTCGTGGTCATTTATTCTAAAAAAAAAAGCACCAATCCGTATGGCTATGTCACAGTGTCTGTGCCAGATTCCCTGGAAAGGCCATTCAGGTGTAATGAAAGAATAAACAGAGAAAATAGTATCTTGTTTACAGGAAGGCAAGAAACATGGCCATTGCCAGGGAAATTCTGGATGAGGAGTCTTGGCATGGGAAGACTGGAAAAATCAGTGAGTAGAAGACATGTTTTAAATAGCCTCCAGATCTCTATCACTATACTTTTCCACTCTCACCTTCAGAAATGGGGAGAACCACTGTTCCCAGGTACAGCAACAGAATTGTATGCAGCATCATTGCCTGGTCCTAGCAGAACTTCAACCTAAAACACATGAAGATCACCAGTGAGCAATTGGCTGTATGTTTTAAAACACTGTTTGACTTTCATTTTAACAAGGAATTAACATTTACCATATGGCATTTGAAGCTTTCAAAGTGTCCGCTTTGGATACTCACAGGTGTTGTACAATTGTAACATTATACAGTCTTTCCAGATTTCCAGATTTCAAACCACGAATCACAAGTAAACACATTTTGAATAATTACAAATATAAGCAGTGCAATAATCTCTACAGACTTTATCATAAGCAGTCTAATATGGAACACTGATCCTCCAGTTTTTCACAATGGCACAGCTGCCTAGGAAGACAGTATTTGAGCCTGTCACACTGCCAACATTTGAATCAATACATTGCTCCTATCTAGTACAGTGGTATCAGCTCTGATGGGGAATGACTCTCCCAGTCTTGAAGAGATGCTTCCTTGCTACCTCATCTGGAAGTTGAGTCATGGCAACTGGATGTCTTTTCTTGAGAGACTGAAATGTTTCGCTGTTCATCCAAACAATCCTTGCTACCTGAAAGCCTGGTTTTGTTGTGGTATTTGGGAATACTGGTCTCTCCCATTGCTGAGGGTGACAATGAGATGCATCGTGACAGAAACTGCCTCCATCAGGGAGACGTGATGTCAGAAGTTTAAAATGGTACCTGGAGGAAAGTAAGTGAGTGAAGATCTGTTTTCCGTGCATAATGCTAGAAATCAGGATCACTCCGTAAACCTCATTGGCAGTAGCTTAAGGACAGAAAGAATGAGAGGAAACACTTTACAACAATGCAAAGTGGAACTGGAGTTGTGGAACTGGCTAGTGTGAGATGACGGCTCATGGGCTTAACAAATATTGAAGGGCAGTTGCATGGGCCACCAGAGCAAAATGGAGCCTCCATATTCAGAATGAACATACTGTATCTCAGGATACTAGACATGAAAGGGGGGGGTAAAACAAAAGACAGCTCTTTCCTTAAAGTTTTATGTACCAGTAAGCATTTCTTGCACTGCCATGCTGGACTAGGTAAAACATTGATCTGTCTTACTTTCTCTTCTTTCTTTTTTGGACTACATAACTCTACAATTCAGGGGTTTATTTGGAGACCTTAGATAGTTAATGTTGATCCAGGGACCTCGGAGGTCCGACCGAGCTCTTCAACAGGGAGTTAATTGAAATCATGACCAGGGACTCTCCTGCAAAAAGAGTCGGTTTAAAAAGAAAAACCTCTGGTATACATGGGGTCTGTCATGTAACTGGGGAGTTTGAGACAAATTTGGGGTTCCTGTCACATAGAGAGGCCCCATGTGTAGGAGAGGGTCTCCACAGACTACCCTTTGTCATGAGGAGACAGGCAGGTGGCTGCTACACACACTCTCAAATTAGTCCCGTTTTGAAGGCCTAAATCTAAAACTTCTGTATTCCTTAGAAGATTCGCTGTAGCTATGATATAAGCAGGAATAAGTGTAAGACCATCTGGAAGTGTTCTCAATTGAATATCCTTAGATGAAGAAATACCTGTTCTGTAGATCTTTTCCTTGCTCTTCTCCTTATTTGGTCTTGTTCATAACAACCAGCAAGGGCTTTGGACAATCTCAATGATTCCTCTTTGGTGAAGGGAACGTCTCCCTTTGCATAAAGGAGGCTGATGGAATGTGGATCATTTTTATATAAGGTTTCCTTCATCCCAAGAGGGTGGGAACCTGTGACTCCCTTGTTGATTTTGCTCTTGAGCCCTTAAACCCTGCACAAACTCACACCTAAATCGTACTAGGTCCAGCATGACACAACAGTTTCTTGCTTTTCTTGTTTTCCTTCTTGCATTGTTTTTATTCCCAGGAAAGAGAAGTGTTTATGATGTTTGCCACTTCAGGTGCCAAAATCCTTGAGTGCAATGCACCTTGACCTGGTACCAAAAATTAAATAAAGTAAATTTTAAAATAAAACAAAAATTGTACTGGGCCTGGCAATACTTGTTGGCAATGCATACTTTTATGCAGGCACGTCTGAGTTATGGTATAGCTGTGCGTTTGTGACCTCCAAAAGGCCCCATCATAGCACAAACTCAAGTTCCATCAACAATATATTTGCCACAAAAAAGGAGATAGGATTGCCAAAAATCAGCAAAGATTGCACATCAAATCAGTTAGGAATTATTCCAGATATTATAACACAAAACTAGGGAGGTATATGGAGTGATATTGAACTACAAGAGTTATATAAAATGGGAAATTTAGAAGAAATGCATTGGTATAAAGGATCATCATCATCATCAGAACTGTTTAATAAAGAATGTATTAGAGATACAGAATAAATGGGGACAAATACTGTGCTATGGAATATCACCCTTAACTTCTCAGTGGTGGGAATGGAGAACTTTCCTAGATACAGGATAAAGGAGTTGATAAACATATTAAAAAGAAAGCATATGAATAGGAAGACTGGAAGGAAATCAAAACTAGGGAACAATTAAGAACTATGTTAGCAGAAGAAAAAAAAAACTAAGTTGCAACAGGAACAATGGTTAAAGCAAAGTGAGAATTTTAGATTAATAGACAGGAAATTGACAATGAAAATATTTTAAACAGTATGGGGAATGAGATAGATGGGAGAAAGGAAGATGGTATGATATATACTGTACAAAGTTTGATGGAAGAGGAAGACCATTTAGAAGGGTTGGAAATAATATGGGCAAAAGATGTAAGTAAAAAAGATAAAGGGGACTGGAAGAAAAAAATGGAATTGAAGGATTTTTTTTTTAAAAAGTCAATTTAAATAAAAGAAAATAGTTATAAAATAATTTGGAGATGCTATATATCACAGGTAAAATTAAATATGATAAATGCTAAATATTCTAAGAAATGTAGGATATGTGATAAAGAAAGTGGTTCATATTTACAGTTTTGGTGGAACTGTGAAAGTGATACAAAAGGAATGGAGTAAATTTTTGAAGAGATTATAGAAATTCTGGGAGTTAATATTGAAAAATCACCAAAATAACATTTTAAACAGAAAATGCAGAAAAAGCAAATGGTGAGTAGTATAAAAAGCGAGATGATAATGATTGCTTATTGCAATTGGGATTGGGAATACTGTATACACTTTGACTTGACTTGTTAAGTTTATAAAAGGAGATATGAATATCAAAAGATCCCATGAAATATGGAATGAACTGATAAATGCTACATTTTGTGAAGGGAAAGGGGAAAAGTCGGATCAAGAATATGTATGTACAGTATTTATGGAGGGGAGATGAGGGCAGTGAAAAGATGAATTTAAAGGTATATTGTATGCAAAGGGAGGACATTATACAGTACATGATATAATGCTCCCCAAGGTGAATGTTTTTGTTTTATTATATTTTGTATGTAATTTGTGAGGCTAGCATGCAATTGTATGTTGTATGTTTTTAATTTTTTAAAAAAATACATGGCTCAAGAAAGGATGGGCTAGTCTTTATGTTATGCTATTTTTGCAGGTTTGCAGAACTGATACATGTAAAAAACAGGCCTAGAAGAGAAAGATGATCAGATCTGTATTCACTCTCACCTTCTTAAACAACTTCCCTTTTCAGGATGTTTAAGATCAGTGAGAACTCATCCTTTCCAACTCCATCAAGCACCTACAATACCCTTTTCATTATTTTCTTTTGCTAAATCTGGGCCTAACTATTTCATCATTAAGTTCTCTTGGGTGGTATCCATGAAACCCCAAGCCAAATATTTGCCAAGTAGGATGAAACAATTTAATTGCCCCAGTTCTGGTTCCTGGGGAAGAAAATTGTTTGTGTAGAGATCCATTCTTTATCTTTATCTTTTATCTTTTAAAACCTTTATCTGAAAAGGGCTTTTTAAAATTCTTGTATTAAAATAAGAGATCAAATTGCAAAAAAATATCTGATTGATACTGCAAAGTGACTTAGAGAGCTAGAGAAATTGAAGGAGGAATGGAAAGGTTTAAGGCCTTGAAGACTTTGTTTGTAGTGTTTTAGTTCTTCAACTACTGTACTTAATCATTGGAAGCTGTCTGATAAGCCTGGTTATTTTACTGGAGAAAGAATTTATCACACCATTGAGGGTTGGAAGTATTACTTACAAATTAAGATGGAGTCGCTGAGTTTAACTCAGCTGGTACTAGAGAAAAAGGATGTTTGGTCACTTAAGGAAAAGTCTGTGGCCACTGAGTCCTGGACTGACATGTTTTAGCTTCTTCAGTCCTCAACCTGATACAGTAGCTCTACTGAAATTTAGTGACTGGCAGCCTTGGGAACTAGAGATGGACACGAACCGAAAAAATGGCGATTCGTTTTGGTTCATTTCATTTTAGGGTTTGGTTCGTTTTGTTTCATTTTTAACAATTTTTTTAAAAGTTCATTTTGTTGGTTCATTGATTTGTTACTCATTTCCCCCCACTCTGTGTGATCTAATCAATTTGACAGCATGCAGGCGGAAAAAAACATTCAAAAAAAACAAAAAAGACATTGACAACAACTGCACAAACTAGATTGGCAGCATCTTCATCCTCCTCATCCACATCATCATAATCATCTTCAATCCAACACATCATCCTTACTTGGTGGTGGTGGCGGCGGCAGCAGCAGTGGGGCAATCCTGGTCTCAATGGCAGGGGCTTTTTGAGGCACTTGCTTGGGGCCAGCGCCTCTTTTTTTCCCTCCGTAGTGCCGACTGCGTGCCGCCTAGGGCTGGGTCAGCGCCGGTTTAATGTTTTATCCTTTTTTCTTTATTTTAGGGCACCAACCCAGCCACCCCAGGGGCTGGGTTGGCACTTCTTTTAATTTTTTTTATTTTTTTTCAAGCACCGACCGCACGGCCCCTGGGGCTGGTTTTATTTTTTATATTTTTTTCTTTATTCTAGGGCACCAACCCGGCCACCCCTTGGGCCAGGTCAGCGCTCCTTTTTTAATTTTTTTTATTTATTTATATTTTTTTATTTATTTTTATTTCATTTTTATTTTTATTTTTGATTTATTTTTATTTTATTTTTATTGGGTTTTTTTTACTGCCGACCACGTTGTTTTTTTTCCTGGTCACCCCTCCTTGCTGCCAGGAAGACCAGACCTCCAGGAAGGACCAGCACCAGGTAGGAGACATCTCCAGCTCGGTTTGTTTCTTTTCGTTCTAAATCCACTCTGAGGTTCGTTATTTGTTTAGTTACATCACAAAACAAATAACGAATAATGAAATGTAGTAAAAGTTCATTCCATGCCCATTTCTATTGGCAACGTTTCAAGTTTTATTCTGCCCAAGTAAGTAAAGGGAAGGGGGCTACCCAGTAAGTAGCAAGCTGGGTACTCATTTTACTGACCTTGGACGGATGGAAGGCTGTGTCAACTTTGAATTGGCTACCTGGGATTGAACCCTGGTGCTCAATGTTGAAGAGGGGCAAAACATAAATCAAAATGAAGCAATTTATCAGCCTACCAATAGAGATCAAAAGTAAACATTCAGAGGTCAATGAGGATTTGGAACAATACATCACAGAACCCCTGTATCTACTGGGAATTGGTTCCAAGCACCTCCGTACTGAAAACTGTGGTTAAAGAGAGAGAGAGCATTGTAAAAAGAAGAAAAATATTTTCACATGCAAGTAACCACAACTGGACACTAGAGGATGCCAGAGACCATCCTATGTATACTTCACCAATAAATATTAGTACTCCATCCTATGTATACTTCACCAATAAATATTAGTAGCAAAGTCTCTGTCTCCCTCTAGTGTCTGGTCTGATAATACACATGAAAATAGGTTTTCCTATTTTTTTCTTTTAATATTTTTAATACTTTCAGAATGTGAATAGATGAAACTTTGGATACTGATCCCATGGGTACAGGATCTTGCAGTACTGTGGAATCCTTTCATCTAGCTATATGAGCTTATCTAGTGATTGTGATTTTTGTGGCTGTTTTCTGTTAGCCATGAAGTCACAGACACTCTTAAAATGTTATAAAAATATTCATATTAACTTCTGTAAGACTTAACATATACCTGGACTTCATGGGGGGGCTGTTCACAGATGGATGTAGTGCCAAAGACTGTGAACATACCTGCAGCAAATTTCTTTAGGTTTATGTCTGTCTATCTATCTATCTATCTATCTATCTATCTATCTATCTATCTATCTATCTATCTATCTATCTATCTATCTATCTATCTATCTATCTATCTATCTATCTATCTATCTATCTATAAACCTAAAGAAATTTGCCTCCAGAGCTTGTTCCAGGCCGTGTGGCAGTCCTGTGTGTGGCCTCTGGAGCTTGTCTCAGGCCTGGCGCTGCCTGGAACGGGCCTCCAGATCATGCGGTGGATCTGCACTGGGCTTCCTGGGCCTTGACATGGACCAGAAGCGGACTCTGGGACTCTCCACAGGCCCAGTGATGCCTAGAATAGGCCTCCAAGGCATCTTGTGGGCCCACACCAGGCCTGGCACTCTCTGTCCATGGCCTCTGGAGCGTGCCCTGAAAGGCACTGGGCCCATGTGAGCTCCGGCGGCCTCTGCAGCTCCCGGACAGAACAAATTTCTCCTGTAAGAAATAATGGAAACTGGGATCAGTAAGTTTCCATTATTTCTTATGGGGAAATTTGCTTTGACATATGAGTATTTTGTTTTACAAGCATGCTTGCAGAACGGATTATGCTCTTAAACCAAGGTGCCACTGTATGTGAATTATTTTTCTTTCAGTATCATTGTCCTACTCTTCAAGAAAGGCAATCGGCCAGATTGCTGTAACTCTAGGCTTCTTGATGAAGCCTCCAAACTTTTGCATGAGGTCTTTCCAATAATCTTCCACGTGATATCTACCTGGCCCCCCTCCGTGAGCTCTTTCAAATAAGTGTTAAAACTTGGATGCACATGCAGGCATTGCTACAGGCTGGCACATGATCTCATTGTTTACCAATGACAACTCTATTCTGCCCACCCAAAAATGCAAAAAGAATTTTTTTAAAGAAAATAATTACTATGATGGTTATGTTAATTATGATTACTGTGCTTCAGTCTACCTTTACTCCCTATCTTTAGTCTGCTGGCATAGACTAAGTGGTTTGGAGGTCTATTCTCAGACTTAGTGTTGCTAGCTGGAACAATTGTGGACCATAAGAGGGGCACAGCAATGTCATTGGAAAAGTTTCAGTGGAATTATTTCTCTGTCTCAGTTCTCATGCAGTTGGGATTTGGATTCAGATGCTAGCCAAAACAGGGCTGCCATTGTTGGGTCACAATTTTGTATTTGGTGCCCATGAGTTCAAGTTAGTCAAGTGTCATGTTATTTTGAGACTCTTGGCATCTCCATAGATTTCAGCAGATACCCTATACATCAGGCATGTCCAAACTTGGGCCCTTCTGAAGTTTTGGACCACAACTCCCAGAATTCTAAGCTTAGATTGCCAATGACAAAAGACTACGGGAGTTGTGGTCTAAAACATCTGGAGGGCCGAAGTTTGGACATGCCTGCTCTACATATCTTGAAAGGTGATACCGAGGAATTCCAGATGTGGAATATCAATGTGTTTTGGGCTGTAATCAGATTGAAGATATAAATGCAAGACTAGGCTATAGGTGATACATTCATAGGTGACTAAAAAAAGAACTATTGCAAGCTTTCATGGACAATACCCACTTCTTCAATGCATGTACCAAAAGTCCTAACATGGCAAAAGATGTGGTTTTCCAGGAGATTATTCTTAGATGTAAAGTTCTTGGCAAGATGATTTTTGCCAGGCACATCTGTCTTAGATGGGGCAGGAAGCAGCAGGGCTGTTGCAAAGCTGCATCTAAAATCAAGGATTGGATTTCACACCCCACCCCTTCAAACAAAGGGACACCCAGCTGCATTCTTGTTTTGTTAAGGATCACAACTTTATATAAATGCCATCAGAGATCAACATAGTCTGGATGTTTGCTTTAAAGGATGGTACGATTGGACTGTTGATAAGCATCTCAATGATCTATTAAAATTTGTCTGTTTTCAAATTGGAAATTTTCTTTTATTTTGCATACTATAAGGGCTTTTGGTCCTAAATTATAAGGTTGTTGTATTTATGGAACAAATCCTTTCCATCATCCTCTATTTAGTGTAGATGATTGGCCTTCCACAAGTGTTCAGAAAAAAGCTAAACTTTTTAAAACAATGACCTCAAAGGATTTCAGGGGCTGAGGAACATTTAAAACCTGGTGCAATAAGATTAAGTGCAGTTAAATCTTGCAGTGGATACTTTGCTCCACACACTTTGCCCACAATTTTCAGAGGACAGCACTGTCATCTTTTCCTCATGTCTGGCATGACCACCATACCAAGTTTCCACGTTAATAATTTTAATTGTTGGGAATTATCACAAACTCAGGTATTATATAATGGACTAATCTTCAAGCCCTCCCCAGGCATTTATTTGCTGAAGAGGACTTAACTATAAGTATGGACAAAGCTGGGGCTATATATCTGCACCTCCTGTCTCTATTTGTGGTCTGTTTGCGTTGGTTGATTTATTTATTATTTCCACTTTTATTCCACCCCATTAGTGTTACCATTCTCTTGGCAGTTCACAACATACAATAAAATCATACAACAAAATCACTGAGCAATGCGATAAAAAACTGTACAATGAAGTACAATAAACCCTGTCACTAGCTAAAACAATGAGCCTACCTTTAAATAGAAATGCAGAAAGCAAACCCCATTGAAGCATTTCAGGTCAATAATATTCACCACTAGTAGAAGGCAGCTTTATGTACTGTAATCTTGTCATAGGGCGTTTATACACGACCCCTAAACTCCGGGGCAAATGGCTCCCAGCTCTGGAGCTTAAAAATGTTTCCCCACCAGCTCTGGAGTTAACAGGAAATTAAGTGCGACCACACCCACTTTAGCGCGTCCCAGCGCACTTTCAAGTACCTGCTCTTTGGAGGTGAAAACTATTTGATCCAGTGTAAGGATAGTGAGTGCGGGGCTCTCCTTGCTTCTGTTTGTTGTTTTTTGGCTCCCGCCCCTTTAAGAGCTACTTTTACAGAGACTGGAATGTTGCCAGCAGGAGCGAAAGGCAGAACGGAGGTGAGCGGCATGCTTTTCTTTCTCTTTTTTTCCCTCCCCTCACGCGGCCGGCAGCCAGGAAGTGCGGAGGGGTGGGGACACAGGAAGAGCAACGAACCCCTAAGATCCCTGGTCCGAATTTAAGTGGCCAGCGGATCTTAGGGGTTATGTGAAAAGGTTGTTAATTACTTTTGCCAAGTCTGAGAGGAATGGTGCCTGGTGAATCTGTATAGGAAGCTTGTTTCAGAGGGGAGGGGTCACAACAGAAAAAGCTTGGTTCCTAATGTTGGGTTTTTTTGTTTGTTTTTTATTTTATTTTTGCCTTTTTGTTTTTTGCTTTCTTGAGTGTCTCAATTCAAGGGGTGGATGTAATAGATAGCTCTTTTGCAAGAGAGATGTTCCACTAAATACTGACTCCATGAACTGTTAAGGGATGCAGTGGTTAAATGCCTGTACTGCAGGTTAAACTGTGCTCACAACCTGGGATTCAATCCCCAATAGCCAGCTCATGGTTGACTCAGTCTTCCATCTTTCCGAGGTTGGTAAAATGAGTACCCAGCTTGCTGGGGGAGAGAGAATGTGTAGCCTGCACAATGTAATTAAACTGTAAATTGCCCAGAGACTACTTGAAGTAGTATGGGGTGGTATATAAGCAGCAGAGCACTCTGCTTTGCTTTTGCTTTATGGGGAATCTTGGTCAGAAAAATGTAAACCTGTGTGATGGAATGTGTTTCCATTGCTTCGTGAGAGTGGATCCCTCTCTCAGTTGAGGTTCCTGATTGCATGGAGTCCTCTAACTGTATGTGGGCAAACATGGCTACACTGCCTTTACATACCTTCACCATTAATGGGACAACTCTGAAATTTGAATATATTGCTGACTTGAGCTTTGCCAAGTTTATTTAGGGTAGTGCCACATGGGAGGGTGGTGAGCAGAGCCCAGCTCTTCCTCAAATGATATGGTAATCATGTGAAAGTGAATGCCATGGTCAAGCTATCTGATAATTATTGAGCTAGAAGGCTGCTTGTCCTCCCATATAATAAACTCTCCAGATGTATATACAATGAGGAATTCTTGGCCGATGTTTGCTGAATGATGAATGCTAGCCTAGCTGGGAGGATTATCCCATAATGTTGTACAAGACTGGTAAACAACCGTTCTGGGTATTGTGCTTTCTCCTGATTCTCACCCTCTCATGTTGACAATCCTATCGGGTTCTGCATATGGGCAGCTCATCATCAGTTGTACAAATGCCTGCCTGTCACTGCAATTAAATTTCAAGGGCTTAAAAAGACCTCACCAAATATGGTCAGTTATGAATAGGGACAGGGAATTATATTTTTCCAAACATTTATTTGATCTCGGTAATCAGACAAATTGTCTCTGGTCTGATTGCTCCTCAGAAGAGAGCCAGTGAGTAATGGGTGAAGTCCAGATATGTTTGCATTTTTATTTCATTTTACCTATTTAGCTTCATTTCCCAGCTGTAAGATCAACCCATAACTATTGTTGTTATGTAACATCAAGCTACTGCGGCTTATGGCAACCCCATGAATGAACAATCTCCAAAATGTCCTTCCCTCAACAGCCTTACTCAGCTCTTGTAAACTCAAGCCTGGGGCTTCCTTTAAGGAGTCAGTCCATCTTGGTTTTGATCTTCTTCTTTTCCTGTTGCCTTCAATCTTTTCCAGCATTGTTGTCTTTGATGCACCCAAAGCAAGGCAGGCTCAGTTTCCACATTGTTTCCTCCAGAGATAGGGGCAAAATAATTTGATGTAGCACTTACTTGCTTGTCTTTCTGGCAGTCCACAAAGCTCTCCTCTAGCTACGGATTCAAAAGAAATCATTTTTTTATCCTTTTCAGCTTTCTTTATTCTCCATCTTTCACGCCCATAAACATGATTAGAGATATAAGACTGTGGATGGATTTGGTCTTCATCTCCATTGGCATTTGATGGTTCCTTTATTGCAGCCCTTCCAAGTCTCAGTCATCTTCTGATTTCTTGGCTGCAGTTTCTAAGAAATCAGAGGAAGCCTGAGACTTCAAAGGGTAGTCATGTCAAGGAACTAGCCAGCTGGATTCCTAGGTCAGTTTCATCAGGGTCCCAAGTGGTTTCTGCTGATTTACAATTCCTATTCTGAATTCCAAACATCATTCACTTGAATCTGTTACCTGGCTACTCTTCCAAAGATAAATTAATCCCCCCCCCTCTCTCTCTCTCTGTGTGTGTGTGTGTGTGGCTTTCCCTTCCATTCCCAACATGTTCTCTTCTTTTCTCTTCCATTTTCTTCCTCTTGGGGCATCCTGGGACTCTATAGCTTGTCCAAGGGCACATAGGCTGGCTATTCTCTCAGGTGGCACAGTGGCAGGGGTGTGGTGTGGGGAGGTCAAGGGGGCAGGGCACCCCAGGTGCAGCAATTAGGGGATAGAGATGGGCATGACCAGGAAAAATGACGTTTTGAGTTTTCGATTGTCGGGACGGGTCCGTTTCGGCTCGTTTCCGTTTGTCGAGGAAATTTTCAAAAATTTGTCGTTTCCGTTTGTCGTTTGTCGTTTGGGTTTGGGTTGGGGTTGGGGTAAGTGGGCTCTGGGAGGCACCTCTCTGGGTGCTTCTCTGACCTCTGACCCACTAAGAAGGGAAGCAAGGGAAGCGTTGCCATGGAGCCACCCCGTACCATACATTTACATTACATTATGTTAGGGTGGGGTGGCAGAGGCACCTCTCTGAGTGCCTCTGACTCAGTAAGAAGGGAAACATAGTAACGTACTGCCGTACAGGTTAGGAAATGGGATAGGGGATAGTGGGCTCTGCGAGGCACCTCTCTGGGGGCCTCACTTTGACTCATTAAGAAGGGGAGCGTACTAGCGTACTGACGTACAGGTTAGGGAATGGGATAGGGGATAGTGGGCTGTGGGAGGCACCTCTCTGGGTGCCTGGGACCCACTAAGAAGGAAAGTGTATTTGTGTACGGATCTGGGTTAGGGTTGGGGTTAGGGTAAGGGTTAGGCTTAGAGTTACGGTTAAGGTTAGAGTGGGTTAGTGGGCTGCACCTCTGGGTGCCTCTGACCCACTAAGAAGGACAGCGTACTGGCGTATGGGTTAGGGTTGGGTTAGGGTTAGGGTTAGGGTTAGGGTTTATGGGCTTTTAATGCCCTCTCTGGCACACCCAGAAGTCTCAGTCAAAACCTGGTCATGCGATTGGTGGAATGGGTCCAAAAATTTGCATGGTCCCATCCCATGGCCAGCCCATCATTGCGCATGAGCAGGTGTAAAAAATAAAAATAAAATAAAATAAAATAAAATCAATGGAGATGTTTTATTGCAAGAAAAACCCACTGCTGTTACTATAAAAAAATCAGGCATTTAAAATACCTAATTTTCAAATGTTTCTGTGGTGCTTTGGTGGGTTTTTGGACCACGATTTAAAAATAAATATTGCGGTCGCCATTTTGGATCCCCCCCACCGCATGGCAAATGGAGATGACCAGGATGCCCCCCCCCAGCCTGTTACCAGCAGCCCAGGACAGGAGGGGGGAAGGCTGGGGACCCCCCCAGAAACCACCCCTCGGTAGGTGCCCTCACTGAGGCAGGCATATTTTCGCCTGCTTTTATGGCCAGGAATCGGGTTTTTTTTAAAAAAACTTTTTTTCTGTGCTGCTTGCTGGCATCGCGCGATCGCCGCGATGCCATGAATGACAACGAAAAATCAGACCCAATTTTTCTTTTTCGGTTCGAGTTCGAGTTGGAGCGGAGTAATTCTCGTTACCGTTACCCGTTGCGTAACGATAACGAGAACCGAAAACGGAAATGAGAATTTCGCCTAGTCGTGCCCATGTCTATTAGGGGATGCCAAATCGCCCCCCCGCCTGCCATCTCCGAGTCTAGCTGCATGCAAGCAGGCATGTGAAAGCAGTGGCTATGTCGTTGTCGTCATCGTCGTCGTCGTCGTCGTCGTCGTAGTCGTAGTCGTAGTCGTCGTCCTCCTCCTCGTCCTCCTCGTCCTCGTCCTCCTCCTCCTCCAACTCTGTGTTGCCATGCGCGGGAGAGGATTGCTGGGGGGATGGGATGGAATTGGGGAGGGCCAGAGGGGCACAAAAAACATCTTGGGCCCCAGGCGCCCCAAAACCTTGCTATGCCCCTGCACAGTGGAGCGATAAAGCTGTTTGGATGAACAGCAAAACGTTTCTATCTCTCAAAAAAGAAGTCCAGTAGCCATGACTCAACTTCCAGATAAACTCACCAGGATGACTGAGAATCTTCACAGACATATTGCACAGTGGAGAATTGAACTTCTAACCTCTGGCTTCATAGACAGACAACTAAATCAATGAGCAGTCCATTGATACTGTATCCCAGTGTGTTTTTTTTTTTTTTTTTTTTGCAAATATGTCCATGGTTGGAGGTATAACACTGGCTGGGTGGGGGATCTCGAAGCCAAACTACGTGTGATTCCATCCTTCCTTTTTAGGGTGCCGTTGTATGTTCCAACTCCTTCCAATGATCAAGGTAAGATATAAGTATCCCAAGCACACACCCCCAATACTCTGGCTAGGGGGTGAAGATTCAGTGATTCTTTCTCTCTCAGTCTTAGTCCCCATGGCTGTGTTTAATGTTGGGGGGATGGGAATGGAAAAAGGAATGAACACCTGACCACTATGTGTAGTTTGGTCTTAAAATCTTCAGTGGGAGCAGCTACTAGAATTCAGGAGAATGTGTGTAATGCAATGGTTTAAGTCAGATGTTAGATGTGGTGGGAAGTCCAGGTTCAAACCCTTAGTGCTGTAGGTCATAGTCTGGTCCATCTTCTGGTCTGTCCTACCCTGTAGAGTGGCCTCTAGGTCAAGAACCATGGATAGTATACACATAGAATAAATTGGGTGAGACAGCTAGAGGTATAAAAGACTACTAATGGAGCTTCCTCACATATTACAGAGTCTCCTGAATGCTCACTACTTTATGATTACAACATCGAGTGGTGATTTGCAGATGTGAAATAATAGTCTCAGATAATGTGCCATGTGTAGTATTTCGTGTGATCATTTCCAAACCCCATGGAGTAAATCCAAATTTAGTAGGAAATTAATTGCTCATGGTACAGACAGGGGGAAGAGATGCCTTTGATTTTATTCTTACCCAGCACACACTCAGCAAGAACAATTAAGTTAGCTGTGCATAAAAAGCAATCTTCTGGAAGGAAGATGGAGCTTCAGATAAACATTTCCTCAATGATGTTTTGTTATGTGACCTTTTAGATGGGTTACCATATATGATTGCCTTGACTGACTTTATAAGTACACCTGTGTTTTCCATGTTAGTCTCCATCCCTCATTATGGATTTTTTTCTTTGAACTGTTCCTGTCCTCTTTTTAGTCTTAATGTTGCCTTTTGATGCTATAAGATGCCTTTTCTAATTCCCTGTTTTTAAGCTTAAATATGTCTTAAATGTTCTGGGCTGTATATCATCCCTCATTATTGTAAGCTGCCTTGGGTCCTTTTCCAAGGAGATAGGCAGGGTAAAATAAAATAAAATAAAATAAAGCATATTAGTTCAAACAAATCCCTTGCACGTTAATGTATCTGCTCAACGTAGGATAGCCTTATAGCTCTTGCTACTGTGAGATCTCTGGAGATCTAAACTCCAAACCTTGCAAACTCAAGAACAGTGTCCTTATGAGGCCTGCTCTCATGGAGCCTTAGCCATTTTCAGGTGGATCAGCAAGGCAAACCCTCCAGTCCCCCTAACATATAAGACCCACTCCCAGGTAGGCGCTAGTCAGCTACCAGGGAGCAGGAAGAAATTATTTTGATGCCAAGGCAGATTTCAACATCGGCCTCCCTTCCTGATGGCTTTTTAAAAAGTACACATTGTACCATTTACTATTACATTGTATAATGCTAGTTTTTATGTACATCATTATAAGATGATGGGCTTTCCTGCATTTAAGCTGTCATAGCTTTCTCTTCCTAGCGTAATGTCCTGAAGAGATGTCTGCCTGACAAATTTGAATGACTTTCATGGTATACCTATGCCTAAGTCGACAACCTTAAATTGATGGAAATCCTGGGGGTCCAAGGAACAATGTGGATAGATATGCAGACAGATATCACACATATACCTGTTAGCTATGTAACCAAACATTAGGAAAAAAGGTCTATATTATTCTCCCACAAAGGCGAATTATAAATGTATTTGTTCAATAAAGTTATAACGAAACCATCAGGGTCTGGTTTTTCCTTTCTAGATGCAAATCTCATATTCAGTTGAGTTGTCGAATGAGGGACTCATATTCTTCTTCAGATAAGCTTTAGTCTTCTGCACACACATTATCTTAAGCTCAGAACACAAAACCTTAGCAATTGTCAAGCTCCATTGCTAGGGAAAAACAAATCAGTAATGGTCAGGTCTTTGCTAGTGTGCAATGCTTTAATGAAATGAATAAACCAGCAAGCAATTTGACAGCCTGCTGAAAGTGATTTGTTGTTTCAGGCACTTTGTCAAGTCTTTGTTTTCTCCCTCTCCCTCCTTCCCTCCTTCCCTCCCCCCACCTCTCTCTCACACACAGTTGCTAGGATAACTGTCAACAATACAGGAAATATGGATCCTGGAAGATACTGAATCTAATCATTGTCGTCATCATCATCATCTGGTGAAGAATCAGTCGTGCTGTCTTCCGGGGTGAGTCAGTGATTGATAAATATTACTGAATCTTTCAGATTCCAGCTATGTAAAGGAGGTGTCTAAAAATAGGCAATTTGATACCTAGGTTATTGAAACACCTCAAACTACAATTATAGTTGCACAAACAGTCCTAAGCAGTGGAAACAAATTGACCTGCTGTGGGCCGAGAAAGTTATTAGTACAATACTGTGCTAGCAAACCATATTTGAAAATATCATAAGGGTTCCCATATAAATTTTTGTCATAGCGCTTACAATATGATTTAAGCTAGAAGCCCCATCTTCCAGTATCCTTCTGGTGTTTTTTTTAGTCAGTAGCTATTGCCACCCCTATAAAATGATGTTTTTTAAGTGTTCCATGGCAACACCAGTGTCATGAGAAATACTGTGCAACATTTATTACTCCATTAAAACAAGCTATTTCAAAACAAACTCCTCTGTCTGTCTGTGTTCTCTGAATTCTAAGACACAACAAGATGGCAGAGGTTTGATTCAAAAGGCATTTCAGTATGCCAGCCTGAATTAATAAAATCCATTTTAACATGTAGGTCAGAAACTATAAATGACAAGGCAGAAGAGACAGCATTTTAGATGTTGGCAGAAGGATAAAATAAATTATGGGTTCATTCAGACAAGCTGTGTGACCCAGAGTGATGTGTGTTGTAACAGTGGTCCTTTCCCTCCATTGGTGGAGTAGGGGAAGGGGATGGGGATGCGCAGCATCTTTCTACCAAGTGGCATGAATTAATTTGTGCCAATCTCTACAGACTTCCATAACTATCATGAGTTTTATTTTAGCATAATCTAGATGGAACATTCATACCTTTTCATGTCCCCTCCTTTCCTCCTTTCCTCCCTTCCTCTTCCTCTTCTTCAAGTGCCATTTCTTCGTAAAATGTTGGCAATCAGTAGCCTGAACTGGTTCCTATCTAAAGCTATTCTAAATAAAGCACCTGTGCTCACTGCGGACCATTGGCTTAAGTCCTTAAGTCAGAATGTTTTTCTACACCCCAAGCCACGCTTGAAGGATGACCTGCAGCTAATGGTATTTCTTATTATGCATTAATGTGTCTGAAATATTGCAATTTTTTTCTCTTTTATTTATTTATTTATTTTATTTATTTTCAGACTTGTATACCGCTCCTATTTCCCAAATGGGAACTCAGGGCGGTTTACACAAAATTAAAAATTAAAAGCAATAACATCTACAACAGACAAAACCAGTATTGGCAAGAGGCAGTGGGGAAGAGAAAACAAACAAACAAACAAACAAAACAGAGCACCCCCTAGCAATTACCAAAGGCGTCCCTAAATAGGCAGGTTTTCAAAGCTTTTCTAAAAGACGCCAACGAAGGAGCCTGCCAAATCTCTCTCGGCAGAGAGTTCCAGATTGTGGGGTCAGCTACCGAGAAGGCCCGTTTACGAGTGGTCACCTTGCGGGCCTCCTTCGGGGTGGCGACCCGGAGCGAGAGGGCCATGGAGGGTTGGGTGGGTCGGGCCAGATCTAATCTTTATGGTACTGAGGATTTTTAGCTTTGTATTCATGTGCTGTAGTACATTAGTGACTCTGACTGTCCAAGTTATCTTCAGAATTCATCTGTACATCCACATTTTCAATTCAAATGCTTTCAGCTTCCTGTGAAATGCGACTGTAAGGGTCCAAGTTTCAACACCATAGAGAAGTAGACTGAATACATAGGATTGAAGTATTCGAGTACAGTACGAGGTCTGATAGGGTTTGTTCATTTCTACAAATGGATTTTGCATGAAAGATCCCAGTTATCCTTGACAATTATATCACTGCCAATCTTAAGAAGGTTCTGTGCACCATTTTGTTTTTTTTACTGATAAGCTTCCATTTTGTCTTCTCCTCCTCCCCTCCCTATTTTCTTCCTTATATACTGTCCTTGTCTGCTTTCCTCTTTTAGATGGAACCCTAAATCCATAAATCCATAAAAATCCTGCCTGTTTTTTTAATTATATAACATATTCAGGATGGGATGATGGAGCAGCTTTGTAAGAGGACCTGTTAGGAGATGGTATGGTTCATGTTGGTTGGCCAAGTTTAGGTTCATGCTGTTGCTGAACAGTCTTTTGGACTTTCGTGCAAGGTTACTGCAAAGATACAATAGGGAGGAGGGCGGATTATGTACACTATGCTAAGGTAGGGAAAAGTACACAAGTAACTTTGTGTAGGGGTGGGCGGGCTCAGTCTTATCAGAACTATTGTGGAAAAATGAACAATGCAGCAAAATCAACAACTCTTCATTAAAAAACAACAACCAAAGAAGACAACAAACAGTGCTGTGGCACCTTAAAGACTTACTGCTACATTTTAACATTAGCTTCTGTGTGGACAAGTCCACTTCCACATAAGAGCCACAATGTTTTTGACTTCTTCATAGATCATAGATTTAGGTCTCTGGCTGCAGAGCCAGAGGTTAGAAGTTTGGTTCCCCCAGTGTGCCTCCTTGACAGGGTCTGGACGTGATGATCTATAAGGGCCCTTCCAACTCCACAGTTCTAAAATAATTATAATTTCTTTAATTTTGTTTTTGCCTGATATGCTAGCACAGGCTACCACAGCTGCCTCTTCTGAATTTTTAATCAAGATTTGGTGGCTTTAAAATATAAATCCAGTTAGCTAGCCATGAGAAGCATTTTTCTGTTTCATACGCACCTGAGTTCTGACGTTGCTGGCAAGCAAGATGCCATCAAAGCTGCAGTAGAGTGTTACGTTGTTTTTAAGTTTGCTGGGTGTTTTTGCAGACAGGGATTGGGGAGGGATTTTCTGCCTCATATGCCCAAATATTTGGACGGTCTTGGAGTAATAGGCAAATATTGTGTGAACACCTAACTCTCTCTGTGTGTGTTTGTGTGTGTGTGTGTGTTTTCTTGGGCAGGCCTTGCTAAAAATAATGATCCAGTTTAACCACAACTATGTAGTTGTGTTTAACGATAAAATAAACTCATGGTATCATCCCCAATGGAGAGCAAAATTGACTTTTCCACCTTCTCCTCTCACAGCTGCTTTGCATTCTGAAACCATCTACAGATGAGAGAATACAAGGGACGAAACCTCAACTTCTCCCATGATCCTAAACTTCCATGCATATTGGTTCCTGCCTCTGCTGAGGATTCCCCTTTAATTAAGGTATTGAGAAGGCGTAGTACTTACTTTACAAATTGTAACAATCTCAGTATTACTGTAGGACCCATTTCACTTATCAGCGGTCTAAAATATTATACCCTGAAAATGCACATTAAAATGTTTTTTCTGACTTTTCCTCCCTTTTACTATACTATATATTTAGCTTCCACTATTATCCACAGGCTCTCACCAGAACCAATCCCCCATGGAGACAGGGGTCCCACTGTATTTAGTGCTTTTTGAGACCTTTTTGAAACTTTTGTCATTTTGCCTTTTCACTATTTTTAATATTTTTTCCTCCAATCAGTTGTTTGGGTTTTTGGCTCAGAGGGTTTGTGGTATTAAAATCAGGTCTTGACTTGACCAACCACTGAAAGCTTTGGTATTTTGGGGAGTATGGGGGCAGCTCTACCTTACAGGGTGGGTGTAGTGGCTCTGTGTCTTTTTTGACTCTCTGGAAGCAAAAGAGTGCATTTGCCCTGGGGCATGCAGCAATCTGGGGCGCCTGGAGGGAGAGCAGGAGGAGGAAGTCATGCGCCTTCCCACCAGCAGTCCTCCTTTCACCCTGCTAAGGCTTAGTGGGGGAAAGGAGGAGAGGGAAGCAGGTGATTTTCCCCCACCAAGCAGCACCTCCCTCGATTGCCCTCTTCCCCTCCCCGCTAAGGCTTGACAATGGGGAAAGGAGGAGAGGGAAGCGTGTGACAGACGTGCTGCTTTCTGTTTTTAACCACTTATAACCTTGTGGGATTACACTATCACACTATGTTTTCAATCATAGTTTCCATTACTCATAATTTTACATGGAATATTACTCTCCTTTTAATTGCTTGGGTTTAATGTAGTGTTGTATTTTAACGCTGCAAGATGTTCCTCAATTCCCTGTTCTCAATATTTGAACATGTTTTAATTGTACTGGACTGTATATTATCCCTCATTACTGTAAGCTACCTTGGGTCCTTTTCAAACGGGAAAGGCAGGGTAAAAATACTCTAAAATAAATTTTAAAAATATACAAATAAATCCCATTGCCTGATTCCCTCTCCTCCTTTCCCAGGGCTACCAATTGCCAAGCCTTAGCCGGGAGAAAGGAGGAAGGGGAAGAGTGCTACAGAGGTGATGCTTGAAAAAAAAAAGCATTGCCTACTTGGCGCTACCCACATGCTGTGCGGTTTGCACATCACAGCCTTAACTGTAAAGGAGACCCACAAAGAGGGCTTGAAAAGGAGAGACCCTTCTTCCCCTGCCCCACTGTTCCCCCAGGATCTGCCCCCCCTTCCTGGGTGGTTGAGACACAGTTGGGGTGGGAGAGGGTGCAAAAACTGACGTTGTCCCCAGGTGCTCCAAATTCTAGCTATGCCAGTGTCTGGAAGCACTGCTAAGTCTTGGGAGAATGGCATATTGGGAGGTACAGTGCCAGGCAGCTCCCACAGTTATCACCCATCTGACTGTCCTGGGTTCATTCACCTGCCACAAAGTAAACAGGGCAGTATGGCTGTTTGGCTAGTGAGGAACTCCCTGTATCATCACATTTATAACCAGTCTATAAGGCAAGTCAAGCTTCTGTTGAGGAGACAAATAATATCCAATACTTCTGTTAAACTCCCCCAACAAGCCTGCCCCAAAGAGAAGCCTGGATTTGTAGTCCCGCCCAAGTAACGGTTTGCAATGGGGAAGGGGGGGAGAGTTGCACAACTCCCCAAGCTAGCCTGGCCAAAAGACATGCTGGGATTTGTAGTGGGAAAAACACACACACATACAACGATCATCCCAAGCCGGGTTCTTGACTCCTGCCCCTGTCCCTGCCCCTGCTTATGAATGAATTGTGTTTACTATAGTGTTTTAAATGAATGTGAATCATGTTCTCCCTCTAGGGAGAAAGGCAGCATATAAATACAATGAGCAAATATAAATAAATAAATCTCCATACTGTACAGTTCCACATCACTAAAAAAACCCCACACAGTTGAGCTGGGCTTACAGAATTGTGATGTGTCTCCAGGTCTTCCACTGAGGAGCAGAATTGGAGAAAGAGCTCATTGTGGTGGGGGAGGGGAATGACAGGGAGAGAGGTGGTATTAAAGGCTGGTCACTGATCTTGTCCATTGCCACCTGGTGCCTGGACATCCTGATTCAATGTGAAGCTGTTTGTGTGTTATTCCAAAATAAATGATGATCCAAATCCATGCACTCACCACCTAAGAACATAAGAACATAAGAAGAGCCATGCTGGATCAGGCCAAAGGCCCATCTAGTCCAGCTTCCTGTATCTCACAGCGGCCCCACCAGATGCGTTTGGGAGCGCATGAGACTAGATATCTGTCTCCTGAAACCACTCCCCTGCATCTGGCCCTTGAAGTACCCTGGTTTAAAGCCTAGAGATTACACATCTCCATCATGGTTTGTAACCCGTGATGGACTTTTCCTCTAGGAATCTGTCCAATCCCCTTTTGAAGGCATCCAGGCCAGATGCCATCACCACATTGTGTGGCAGGGAGTTCCATAGACTTACAACGCGCTGGGTGAAAAAATATTTTCTTTTGTCTGTTCTTACTCTCCCAGCACTCAATTTGAGTGTATGTCCCCTAGTTCTGGTATTTTGAGAGAGGGAGAAGAGCTTCCCTCTATCCACTTTACTCATACCCTGCATTATTTTGTATGTCTCAATCATATCCCCCCTCAAGCGCCTTTTTTCCAGACTAAAGAGGCCCAATTGTTTTAGCCTTTCTTCATAAGGGAGGTGCCCCAGCCCAGTAATCATTTTAGTCGCTCTCTTCGGCACCTTTTCCAGTTCCACTATGTCTTTCTTGAGATGCGGTGACCAGAATTGTACACAATACTCCAGGTGGGGCCTTATTATTGTTTTGTATAACGGCATTATAATGTTGGCTGTTTTATTTTCAATCCCCTTTTGATAATCCCTAGCATGGAATTGGCCTTCTTCACTGCTGCCACACATTGGGGAGACACCTTCATGGAGCTGTCCACCAACACACCAAGATCTCTTTCCTGATCCGTCACGGATAACTCAGAGCCCATGAGTTGATAGATGAAGTTTGGATTTTTTTGCCCCAATATGCATTACTTTACATTTGGTTACATTAAAATGCATTTGCCATTTCTCAGCCCACTCCCCCAGTTTGGAGAGATCCTTCTGGAGCTCTTCACAATCTTCTCTGGTTTTTACCACACGGAAAAGTTTTGTGTCATCTGCAAACTTGGCCACCTCACTGTTTATCCCTGTCTCCAGGTCATTTATGAACAGATTGAAAAGCACCGGTCCCAGGACCGAGCCCTGGGGCACACCGCTTTTCACTTCTCTCCATTGTGAAAATTTCCCATTGACACCTACTCTTTGTTTCCTGGATCTCAACCAGTTCTCAATCCATATGAGGACCTGCCCTCTTATCCCCTGACTATGCAATTTTCTCAGCAGCCTTTGGTGAGGGACTGTGTCAAAAGCCTTTTGAAAATCCAGATAGACTATATCCACTGGTTCACCCAAATCCACGTGCCTGTTGACCTTTTCAAAAATTCTAAAAGGTTTGTAAGACAAGATTTACCCTTACAGAAGCCATGCTGATTTTCTCTCAGCAAGGTTTGTTCTTTTATGTGTTTTAAGATTTTCTCTTGGATGAGGCCTTCCACCATCTTCCTGGGACAGATGTTAACCGGCCTGTAGTTTCCTGGGTCCCCCCTCCTTCCTTTTTTAAAAATTGGTGTGACATCTGCTATCCTCCAGTCCTCCGGCACTGTGGCCGTTTTAAGAGACAAGTTGCATATAACCGTTAAGAGATCTGCAATTTCATTTCTCAGTTCCCTAATAACCCTTGGGTGGATGCCATCTGGGCCCGGTGACTTGTTAATCCTCAATTTATCAATTAGTCCTAAAACCTCCTCTCTTTTAACCTGTATTTGATTTAATTCTTTAGTCAAGGGGGCGGCTCAGGCAGCGGAATCCGCTCAAGGTCCTCTGTCGTGAAGACGGACGCAAAGAACTCGTTCAATTTCTCTGCAATGTCCAAGTCCTCCTTAATCTCCCCTTTTCCTCCCTCACCATCCAGAGGCCCAATTGGTTCTCTGGCAGGTTTTCTACTTCTAACATATTTAAAGAAGCTTTTATTATTACCCTTTATATTGCTAGCCATGCGTTCTTCAAAGTCTTTCTTTGCCTCCCTTATCATCTTTTTACATTTCTTTTGCCAGAGTTTGTGTTCCTTTTTATTTTCCTCATTTGAGGAGGATTTCCATTTACAGAAGGACCTCTCCTTGTGCTTTAGAGCCTCTCTAACTCCACTCGTTAACCATGCCGGTGTCCTCTTGGACTTAAATGAGCTCTTCTTTCTTTGTGGTATGCACTTGTGCTGGGCCTCTATTATTGTTGTTTTAAACAGGCTCCATGCACTCTGAAGAGATTGGATTCTTCTAACCCTCCCCTTCAGTTTCTCTCTAACTAGTTTCCTCATCTGAGGGAAGTTTGCCCTTCGAAAATCAAGGGTTTTTATGTCTGATTTGGTTGACACTCTTCCTCCGACATGCATGGCAAAGGTAATTGCAGCATGGTCACTGTTCCCCAGAGGCTCAGTGACATTCACATCCCTGACGAGGTCCTGAGTATCACACAATATTAGATCTAGAGTTGCCTGTTCTCGGGTGGGCTCCATGACAAGTTGCTCTAAGGCACAGTCATTCAGCAAGTCGAGAAACCCAGTTTCTCTTTCTTGCCCAGAGCTCGCATTGGCCCAGTCAATGTGGGGATAATTAAAGTCCCCCATGATTACTATCCTATCCCTCTTAGCCACCTCCATGATTTCTCTCCTCATTTCAAGGTCCCCCTCAAGTTTTTGATCTGGTGGACGATAGAATACTCCAACTATCACATCACTCTTTGGACCTGGTAGTTTAACCCACAGTGATTCCATGGCGGAGTCAGACCCTCTGTCGATCTCCATTCTGCTGGATTTTATGCCCTCTTTGACATAGATGGCCACTCCTCCTCCAACCCGCCCCTCTCTATCCCTTCTATAGAGTTTATAGCCTGGGATTGCTGTGTCCCACTGGTTCTCCACATTCCACCAGGTTTCTGTTATGGCTATTATATCAATGTTATCCCTAGCTGCCAGATGTTCAAGTTCTCCCATCTTTGCTCGGAGGCTTCGAGCATTGGCGTAGAAGCACTTGTACAGTGGGTCCCGCAACAGCTGCTGCCTTGTTCTTCTCCCCCCACAGCTTTTATTTTCAGTAGACGAACTGTCACATTCCGCTATTCTGCCAGTGTTAATACTTGCTATGTCATCTCTATGTGATTCTCTACCCTCTCCAACCTCATTCCCCGAGAATGAGGTGTCCCGAACCGGATGCCACACAGCTCCTGTCGGCTTTCCCCCAGTTATCAGTTTAAAAGCTGCTCTGCTGCCCTTTTGAGGTTGAGTGCCAGCAATCTGGTCCCATCATGATTCAAGTGCAACCCATCCCTCCTGAACAGGTTTGGCTTGTCCCAAAATGTTCTCCAGTTCCTGACAAATCTAAAGCCCTCCTCTCGACACCATGGCCTCATCCACACCTCCCTCTACTCCTTTTCCCTGATGTATAGCTTTGCCAACACTTGGACAACAATGAGCCCACTGTGGAATTTGGAGCAAGGGGTGGAGTAGAGCATCAGTGTCAAAATTCACATGTCTTCTTTTTGTAGATAGCAGTGCAACATCTGGAAGCCCCTATTCCCTTCTCTGCCTCAGCTCTGGTGCATTGAAAGGTCCTGTCCTTCCTTTAAGGACCTGTCTCTGAAATGTCAGAGAAGGAGGTGCTGCTGTTCATACAGCCCTATGTTTTTTAGATCTAATCTCTGATTTGAATTCCAGGCTTTCAATATGTGTTCATAGGTTTTCCGCTTCATATACCAATTGGTTTAGGGAAATTATCGACTCTTCTTAGCATGGATACTAAATGAATGGCTTCATTGATTATGATAATATCAATTTTAGTGGTAGTAGGACTAGGGCAGTGGTGGCGAACCTTCGGCACTCCAGATGTTTTGGACCACAACTCCCACAGTCCTTTTTTACTGGCAACACAAGCTTGGAATTCTGGGAGTTGTGTTCCAAAATAAGGATGGGCATTTTGTTTTGGAACCAGTAGGTTACGAAATGAACCACGTGAGCCTAGGTGGTGCTCAGAACTGGCTGACAGTTGCAGATTCAATTGCTTTACCTTTCTCTCTGCCAGCACGGAGCTGGGCTGCAATGAGGAAGCACGCTGCGATGTCATCTTTCCTGCCCCATGCTGCTGGCCAATCAGAGAGGGAGGCAGGATGATGCCTGTCCCTGCACAGATCCTGATTGGCCAGCATCACAAATCAAGCACTGGTGGAGTTCGGGGATCTTGATGGGGGGGAACTTTCTGTTGGGGGTTCTCGGGTTTGGACCTGGGGCGAGGGTGGTTCTGCTGTGAGCTAGCCGGCATGTTTTGCCATCTTCTCTGCCTGGCTATCCACCTAACTGTTGCGACCTTGACAGTAATTATCTGAGCCCAGGATCACCTGGCCTTCCTCTCCTCCCCACTCTCAGGTGTACTACATCTTCTCCTGGCAATATGCCCGCATATGTTATGCTTTGCCCTTTTAATTTTATTTTTTTATCACTGTCTATTTAATATTTGATTTTATTATTATTTATTATTTTGCTTGTTCTGCTTTATAGTTACTGTTAATTGACTTATTTGTACCATTTTGTAAACTCTATTGCTGCAAGTCTTTCTGTATTATTTTGCAGACTTCCCCCTCTGCTCCCTCTCTCCCCTTCCCTGCTAGGTCACCATGGGCCTTTTTACATGACCCCTAAGATCTGCTGGTCCCTTAAATTCGGACCAGAGATCTTGAGGGTTCGTTGCTGTTCCTCCGTCCCCACCCGCTCCGCACTTCTTTGTTCTGTCTGCGTGAGGGGGAGGGAAAAAAAGCCTTAGACAGAGACAAAAGAATAAAAGGCTTACCTCCGGTGCTGGTGGAAGTTGCTCCAACCTCCGTTTACTTCCTGGTTCCTCTTTAAGGGGCGGAGGCAAAAGAAAAACAACAGAAAGAAGCGAGGAGAGCTCAGGCAGTCTCCGCATCAAAATTTTTCACCATCAAAGAGCAGGTACAAGAAAACTGCTGTTTGGTCGCGCTAAAGTGGGCGGGGTCGCACTTAATTGTCTGCAAACTCCGGAGCTGGTGGGTAAACATTTTTAAAGTCCGGAGCTTGCAGGCATTTGCGGCGGAGCTTAGGGGTTGTGTATAAACGCCCCATGTTAGCAGGGACTCATATACCAACCGTGATGGTTCGTGGACGATACGCTCGGAGTCGAGGAGTTAGTCGGTTGAGAAGAACTAGGGTCAGGCATCTTGCGCCTGTCCCACGTTCTGACTCCCCGACTCACTGCCATGTGTCCCGGAGTCATCCCACCAGCGCCTTCAACCTGACCTGTCTCCTTTAGAATGCCAGGTCGGTCCATAATAAGACCGCCGTCATCTTTGACACCATTGTGGGCGGCATTGTATAACGGAGACCAGGGGGGCACAGGGGGGGGCTCCCTCGCCCAGCTGTGTCCACCTGGGTTTCTGGTCCAGGGAGTGGGCAGGTTGGAGGGTCAGAAGGGGGGAAGGATCGCCTTTGTCTACAGGGAATCACTTCACGTGACCAGGGCCTCGACATTGGTAAGTCCGGGGTTAGAATGCCTCCACCTGCTGGTAGGGCAGCGGGATAGATTTGACATTGTGCTGGGTTACCGTGCTCCCCGCAACCCAGCACAATCCCTACCAGAGCTCTCAGAGTTCATCACCGCTGCTCTGTTGAGGTCCCCCCGGCTTCTGGTCATCGGGGACTTCAACGTGCATGCTGGGGATGGTCTCTCGGGCGCTGCTCTGGATTTCATGGAAGCCATGACATCCATGAGTCTATCCCAGCATATTTTTTGTCCTACCCACAGGTGTGGGCATACCCAGGATTTGGTATTTACCTCATCTGGAGGTGGGGGACATTGTTTCCTCACCTGTGTCATGGTCAGATCATCACCTGCTGTCCTTTTCCCTGTAAATCGCGGCCCCTCCCCACGAGGACCAACGGCCTTTGGTTTGGGCTCGCCCCCGTAGGTTTCATGGAGTAAACACTTTGAATTTAAGATGGGGCTGAATCAGAAATATGGGAATTCATTTTGATTCATGATTCGTCAAGGTCAATGAATAAAAATAAATTTAAGATTTTTTTTCTGAAAAATTGATGAATCAATTCATAATTTTTTTTACGTTAAACCCATATAAAATGGCCCCCAAGGAACCTAGAGACACCAGATTTGCAGGGAGGCTTCCCATGTCTCTCCTCTATAAGCTCTCCAAGTGAAGACTGGGTTTCAGACATCTGGGATATATACACCAACAAAGTGCATCTACAAAGGAAAGTGCCCTTTAGTAACTAGCTTGGAAAAACTGGGTCTTCACCAAACTTGGAGGGGACTAGAGAGTCAGAGGAAGCTTTTCTGGAAGTTTGGTTTTTCTAGATACTTGGGGGTGAATTTTCCAGGGAGAGGTGTCTTTGAAAGTGCATAACTGAGAAACCAGAGATCCAGTTTTCTCCACACTTGTAGGGATCATAGTGAAGAGGGAATGGAAGTTTCCCCAGCAAGTTTTGGTGTCTCTAGATGCCTTGGAGGACCATTTTTATGGCCCAATGAATAAATGAACCAAAACTCACTAAAATTTTGTCAATTTGTATTCATTGTGGATATCAATTCATAGAAATACAGAGTGACAAATTAGTGATCTTTGAACAAATTTTGCAATTCTTTTTTTAATTTGTGCCCACCTCTAATTTTAACACTTTGCTCTAAAAGTTTAATGTATTAATTCTTTATTTGTATGGAAAGAGGAACACTTTTCTTGTTAAAAAAAGCTCCCCCTCCACATTTACCAAGCTAGAAAGAATTCTCCCATAGCTTTTTGGTGTAACTTTGTTCCAGGCATTCTGACAATCTGGCCTTGGGCTGAGGAATGGATTTCTGGATTTTAAACAGCTTCTGGTGATCTGGTTTCCTTGATTAGAGGTGACCATGGTTAAGTTAATCAGTACATACTGATTCAGTGGATTCTAGGGTTCTACTGTATTTCAAAAATAAACATTGACAATAATGTTGCAAATACTTGCATGGTTTAGCAAGCCACAATAATATATATTATATGTTACCACTATGTTACTGTGTACATTTATGTATTAACAATACATACTAATTATAGGGGTTAGAGGATGTAAAATGTTTTTAATTACTGTTTTTCATACTTTAATATATTGAACTGTTATTCATGGAAACTTTCTGGCATGGAATCAATGTCTAATGGGCAAGCAAGGTGAATCTCTTCCCTCATATTTTTTAAAGTAGAAGTTGGATGGCTGCCTTATGGGAATCCCTTATCTAAATATTTCCTGCACTGGCAGGAGTAGGGCTCAATGACCCTTGATGTCTCTTCTCATTCTATAATTCCATAATTTTATGCTTTTCCTTACTTAACAAATTATAGACCCCCAAGCCATCTGTAGGAGTTGGATGATGCCTTCTGTGAGCAGATGGCCACACAGTCAAAAGGGAGAGATGTAGTACTAATGGGGGATTTTAACTATCCTGATATATGCTGGCAGTCCTACTCAGCTAGGAATGCAAGGTCTAACAAATTCCTTACTGCCCTTGCAGACAATTTCATGGTCCAGAAGGTAGAGGAGGCAAACAGAAGCAAAACCATTTTAGATCTGGTCTTAACCAATAAGGAGGACCTTGTAAATGGGGTCGAAGTGGTGGGATCATTAGGTAAAAGTGACCATGCCCTCTTGGAATTTGTTATACAGTTGGAAGGTGAAGCTAAGCATAGTCAGACAAGAATCCTGGACTTTAAGAAAGCCAATTTTTGTAAACTTAGGGAATTATTGGCTGTGATTCCATGGACTGAAACACTGAAAGAGAAGGGAGTCTAAGATGGATGGGAGTTCCTGAAAAGTGAGATATTAAAGGCACAATTTAAAACTGTTCCAACAAGAAGAAAAAATGGGAGAGGTCTAAAGAAACCACAGTGGTTTACTATAGAACTTTCAACTCAGCTAACTATAAAGAAAAACAAGTACAAGGAATGGAAAAATGGGAGATGCACCAAAGAGGAATATAAACAAACAGCTAATATATGCAGGGGGATGGTAAAAAAAAAAGCTAAAGCGCAAAACGAACTTAGACTTGCCAGAGAGATTAAAGATAGTAAAAAGGGTTTCTTTAGTTATGTCCGCAGCAAAAGGAAAAAAATAAGGAAATGATAGGCTCTCTGCGTGGCAATGATAACCAGTTACTAACAGGAGACAAGGAAAAGGCAGAACTACTCAACACATTTTTGCCTCAGTTTTCTCCAAAAAGGAAGAAAGAGATCTGCTGGGACAAAGAGTAGATGAGGTAGGATGGGAATTGCAACATAGAATAGGTAGGGAGGTAGTACAGGAACATCTGGAAACATTAAATGAATTTAAGTCTCCTGGGCCAGATGAATTACACCCAATGATATTAAAATAACTGGCAGAAGTAATTTCAGAACCATTGGCAATAATCCTTGACATGTCTTGGAGGACAGGAGAAGTCCCCATCGATTGGAGGAGGGCCAATGTTGTCCCCATCTTCAAAAAGGGGAAAAAGAGGACCCAAATAATTACCGCCCAGTCAGCTTGACTTCAATTCCTGGAAAGATCCTAGAGCAGATTATTAAGCAGCCAGTCTGCAATTATCTAACAAACAATGCTGTCATTACAAGAAGTTTTTTTTAATTAATTATGTTTGTTTTATTGAGGAGGTAACAGCATATATTTCCAGTCTTTACGTTTCCAAAACATTACATCATCCTTTAGTCCCTTCCTCATTAACCCTCTCCCCCCAGCAAGCAAAATTCACTATCCTTTCATGTTGAACATTATTAAGGCATGATGGAATAGTCTAGCCCATTTCTCGTTCTCAGGGTTCCCTTTTATCCAATTTATATATTTCTCCCACTCCTTTAGAATTCTATGTTTCCCTTCTATGTTTTCTTCTTGCATGATTTGTATCCAATTATTTTGAAAAAATTCATGTATATAATCTTTCCATTTATCATATTTCCATTTCCTTTGGTCCTTCCATCCACCCGTTAGTACCATTAAAGCTGCTGCTATTCCGTAGTAGACAATCTTTTTTATGCTTCTCCATTGTTTTTCTCTATCTACTAACCCTAAGAAAATATAGTCTATTTTTAATTCAATCCTTTTCTTTGTAATTTCTGATAACCAATTTTCTACTTTCCTCCAATATGTTTGTATTTTCTCGCAGTTCCATATCATGTGTGCAAAAGTACCTTTTTCTTTTTTACAATGCCAACAATTTTGTGATATGTTATTATTTATTCTATTTAATTTCTGTGGGGTATAATACCATTTATGCAATATCTTCAATTGCATATCCTTAATTTTTTCCAATTTTACCTCTCTTATCCCTCGTAATATAGCCTGAATATTTTCTGTATTTAAATCCATATCTCCTTCCCAATTATATTTAATTAAATTTTCATTCTGATTTCCCAATCTGACCAAATATCTATAGATCTCTCCTGCTCCGACCTTTTTTTCTTTATATTTCTTATACACCACTTCCCATTGTCTATCTTCTTTTCCCTTAGGAGAATGGAACCATTGATCATATCTCCTTTTCATACTTTCTGCCACCATCCATTTTTGATTCCCTAATATCCCTTTTAATTTATTTATCCCCCCTCCTGTTGACATTAATTCATGCATATCTTTGATTTTATAATATCCTTTCTCTTTTAGATTCTTTATATCTTTTGTGACAAAATCTTCCCCTCTTTATTAAACTGTTCTAAAGGGCCCCAATTCGATGCTCCACCTATTTTCGTCCTCTTTATTAAAATCTCCATTGTTACTTGCCTTGGTCCCTTAACTTCTTTCAATATTCTTTTATCTCTATCAAATATCCCTAAATAACCTGCTGAGTTATTTATTGCATCTTCTACTCTTTTCCATTTGGGTGTGGGGTATTCCTCCACCTTCATTGCCCATTTTAATTGGAAGGCTATATAATACTTTTCCAAAGAGGGCATACTCCATCCTCCTTCTTCTTTTATTGCATATAGGATTTTATGTTTAATTCTTTGATTTTTCTTGCCAAAAGCCCATTTCCTTAATGATGTGTCCCATTTCTTTAAAATCTTTTCTGAAAGTAATATTGGAAGAACCTGAAATAAATATAACAGTTTTGAAACTATAAAGATTTTCAAAGCCCTAATTTTTGACAGTATTCCCATTTTTTAATCTTTCCAGCCCTTTATTATTTTCTGGATCTTTCTCCAAGTTTTGTTATAATTTTCCTCCCCTAGTTTTTCCCAATTTTTTGTTAATACCACTCCTAAATAAATCATTTTTAACACCATTCCCCATTTTCATTTGTAATTTTAATTGATCTTGCTCCTTCCTAGGAACGTTTAGAAACATAATTTCTGATTTTTGTAAGTTTACTTCTAATCCTGATATTTTTTCAAATTTCTTTAATATATTAATCAGGGGGCCTGCCGCTTCTTAAGGGTTAGTCAATATTAAAATTAAATCATCTGCAAACATGTTTAACTTTATTTCCTCTTTTCCTATTTTATACCCTTTTATTTGAGCACATTCTCTCAAATTTTGGGCCAATGGTTCCATCGCTAATGCAAATAATGGGGGGGATAGAGGGCATCCCTGCTTTGTACCTCTTTCCACTTTAAACTTTTCCGTTAATGATCATTTATTCTTACCCTTGCAAAGTTTTCTTTATAAATTTCCTTTACTGCATTTGCATAGGGACCTACAATATCCATCTGTTTTAATAACTTTAATAGATACTCTCTTTCTACCGAGTCAAAAGCTTGTTTAATATCCAATTTTACCATTGTTACTTTACTTTGTTTCCTCTTGGCATCTGCCATTATATTCATTACTATTCTTATTGGATCACCTATATATCTTCCCTTAATAAACCCATATTGATCCTCCTGTGTTAGATCTGGAATTGCATCCTCTAATCTTTTAGCTAATATTTTTGTAAAAATTTTGTAATCTTGATTAGCCAATGTGATTGGTCTATATGAAGCTACTTGTTCTTCGGCTTTACCTTGCTTTTTGATAGGGATAATTTCTGTCTCCTTCCATGTTTCTGGAATTCCTTCCCCTTGCATTATATCATTGAATAATTTCTCCATTCTTTCTCCTAACACCTCTTGAAACTGTCGATAAAACAGAGTCGTAAAACCATCTAAGCCTGGAGCCTTCCCCATTTTTAATGTTCCAATTACCTCCTTAATTTCCTCTACTGTGATCTTTTCATTTAGCCTCTTCTTCTGTATTTCAGAAATTTTACTTCTGACTTGTAAATCTTCATCACATTGTCTTTTCTTTTGGAACGCTTCCTTAAAATATTCAGTCATAATTCTTTTTTCCCCTCTTCTTTATATTTACATTCCCCTTTTTTATTTTTTAATCTTCTAATGAAGTTTTTACTTTTCTGTATTTTTAAATAAGATATAAATCTTTTCCCTGCCTGAATTGTCGTCCTTTGGAATTCATTTTTAACCAGGGCTTGTTTCTTCCATAGGAGTAAATTATTTATTTCATCTAATTTTCCTCTTTGTTCCCTTACAAGAAGTCAACACGGGTTTCTTAAAAACAAGTCATGCCAGACTAATTTGATCTCTTTCTTTGATAGAATTACAGGCCTGGTGGATGAGGGGAATGCTGTGGATATTGCTTATCTGGACTTTAGCAAGACTTTCGATAAGGTTCCCCATGGTATTCTTGCTAAGAAGTTAGTAGGAAGTGGGATAGATAGTGCTACTGTTAGGTGGATTTGTAATTCGTTGACTGATCGCACCCAAAGGGTGATCATAAATGGCATCTCATCAGCTTGGAGAGACGTGACCAGTGGGGTGCCCCAGGGTTCTGTTCTGGGTCCAGTGCTGTTCAATATCTTTATTAATGACTTGGAGGAAGGAATAGAGAGTATGCTAATTAAATTTGCATATGATACCAAATTGGGAGGGGTTGCTAATTCCCCAGAGGATCGGATGAAAATCCAAAAGGACCTTGACAGATTAGAATGCTGGGCCAAAGCTAATGGAATGGATTTCAACAGAGGGAAATGTAGGGTGCTACATCTAGGAAAAAAGAATGAATTGCACAGATATAGGATGGGGGACACTTGGCTAGAGAATAGTACCTGTGAAAGGGATCTGGGAGTTTTGGTGGACCACAAATTGAACATGAGTCAGCCAGGAAAGCCAATGCGATTCTTGGTTGCATCAACAGAACCATAGTGTCTAGATAAAGGGAAGTGATAGTGCCACTCTATTCTGCTCTGGTCAGACCCCACCTGGAGTACTGTGTCATTTTGTGCGCCTCAGTTTAAAAAGGATGTTGACAACCTCGAGCGGGTGCAGAGGAGGGCGACCAGGATGGTTGAGGATCTGGAGGAAATGTCTCATGAGGAACGGCTTAGGGAACTGGGAATGTTTAGCCTTCCAAAAAGAAGACTGAGAGGGGATACGATAGCTATGTTTAAATATTTGAAAGGATGTCATATTGAAGAGGGAACAGGTTTGTTTTCCATGGCTTCAGAGACTAGGACTCGGGGCAATGGTTTCAAACTACAGGAAAAGAGATTCCATTTGAACATTAGGAAGAACTTCATGACAGTTAGAGGTGTCCGGCAGTGGAATATGCTGCCACAGAGGGTGGTGGAGTCTCCTTCTTTGGTGGTTTTTAAGCAGAGGCTGGATGACCATCTGTCAGAAATATTGTGAAGGGGTTCCTGCATGGCAGGGGGTTGGACTAGATGGCCCTTGAGGTCTCTTCCAACTCTATGATTTCTATGATTCTATGATTCTATGAAACCAATAATGTTTGAATTATATCTTAGCAAAGTCTCAAAATGTACTTTTTAGAAATACAGACAGAAGATCAAATCATATACAAAATTGTACGTAAACTGTACCAGTAATTGTTGGACTAATGTTTATGTTTCTACATTTACTGCTAAAACAATCCACTGAGAAACAAACACAATTTGAAAAGGCAGAGTACTTAATTTACACCTGTAACTTATGGTATAACTTAAAAATTTACTTTACTGTAAATGAAGTAGTCAATGAAACTAAAGAAGCAAAACCTTCATGCCTCAGTCATCTCAGGGCACTGCTAAAGCTTCACTGCACTGATTATTTTATATATCAACAGATTTTAGCTGTTGGTACTTATTTCTCTTTTCCCGTGTTAAAAGAGGAAATAAAGAACAAAGTCTGAGATTCCTCCCAAGTAAAACATTTTCATTTTGTGCAGTTTGGTGCATGGGTGATGGGATCTTGGGTGCTTGCCAGTTTTCCAAATGGGTCTGTGTTTCGTTCAACAGGATTTGAAGAGAGGACAGAAGCCCTACTTTTACAGCATCATGAGAGTATATAAGAGCAAAGCTTCGAGGGAAATGTTGCACCGTCGGTATGTGATCAATCTGCAGCACCAGCACATGTTGGGTGAGTGTCAGCCAATGCAGCTTATTGCATCAGTCGCCCAAAGAAATTGGCGAGGAGCACAGAAATGCCACAGACTTGAGGCAATCATGAGGCATGGTTTATGGCCCATGAAGGTACATCAGACACACAGTCAGAGCACACAGTGGTTTATAGGCAGAGTTCACATCGCCTTCAGCCAAGAAGCTCTGCCACTCGCAGCAGGGCAGTGGAAACGACAGGCAGTGAAATGATGTGGGTCTGCTGTTATTTATACCATGTCCATCCACCGCACAGTTTGTCTTTAACTCCTATATACAGAAATGATACAAACAGAGAGCCAGCGAGATGAAAGATATATGTTTCAGGAAAAAACGTTTATTAGCACTCACAGCTGCCTTTAAAAAACCCTGACAAAAACATTCACCCTATTATTCCTCCTAAAGCCATACAATGTTTGGACGTCAAAGCTCGTAAATCTTCCATAGGAGCACAGAGGATGGAGCCCTGGGAGAGGACCACCTTATCTGTTTTGCAGCTATAGTTTATATCTCACCTTTCTTCCAAAATGGGGCTCAGGATAGCTGACAATATCAAAACTGAGAAATTAAAAACAAATGCTTGATTAAAATTCAGCATGAAATGTAACTATTTAAAAGCAAAACAGTAAAAGACAGAATGATCATGAAAGCAGGCAAACAGCTTAGAGGGCTCATTTTTTTCCTGTCTGCAGAAGGACTCCAGAGCCAGCCTCTAGAATTTCAGAGCCTGGGAGAGGGCACCTACCAGCCCCTTCCCTATATATTGTGCTTCTAGTGCTTATAAAATGTAATTGTACAAGTGGTTTCGTAATCCTGTCTTGCACTAAAGCTTGCTTCTTCTAGTTATACTTAAACATTACTGACTTCAATAGGTAGCGTTGGAATCTAAGGGGGGTTCCAAAGATGAGAAGCCATTGAAAGGAGAGTGTGGAAAGTCCTGGTATCTGAATCAACTTAATTCCCCCAATTCTTCATAAACAGTTCAGTGTTTTAGCTGCAGGGTAGGGCCCATGTTTTCCAGTGCAAAAGGTTTAGCCCTTGGCATTTCTAAGCAGGAGTGGGAAACCCTCCTGTTGGGAACCCTGGAGAACAGCGACCAGGATTGTGCCCTCCAGACATGGCAAAAAGTGTGGGTTGCTTGTAGAACACATTTGGATGCAGAACCAAAACTAATCATTTTGACACTCAGAGAAAGCGACACAAAATGCATCCCCAAATGAACTCACTAATTCAAGGTGTAAAAATAATGCAAGAAACAATTACAGTACTGAAGCATTTCCCCTCCTCGTCTAGGTTTCAACAGCACCATCAGAACAAAAAGATAAAAAACAACACACATGCACCCACACAAGTGCATATATACACAAGTATGATTTAGCATACCATATGTTAATAAGCTGCTCAGACCTAGTCCACTCCAAATCCAGGTAGACCAGGCAGCCACGTGGATAGTGCAGCCTTTTACTTCTTTATCCCTGGACCAAAGATCTGGTCTATTAACCCTTGGGTACACCTGCCCTCTAATGGGAGAAGCCTGGTTTACCTACAATCTGGGTAGGGCAGTCCTGTATCTGGATAGCATTGCCACCTGCCCATCCACAGCTGGGAAGAGGCCTGCTACAATGAACTGCAGATCTGTTGTCTGCTGCCTATATTAGTTACAGCCATGTCTGGATGGCATTGTATTGGGGAAAGAATAGAGCAAACCAGTGGCCTGACTTCTTGCATAGTTTTACAGAGAATTTGTAACTAAGGAAATATGGTCGTAGGAATGGAGTGCCAGGGTTTTGGAGTGTTTTTGTGAGACAGCTGGTTTGGAGAGATTATTGGGCTTTAAAATCTGCCTTTAAAATCTGCTTTGGGCAAGGTTATAATCTCCCTACCTTAGTTTTCCATCCATAAAACAAATGAACTATTTAGTCTAATTTTGAGAGTTTGTATCTTGTTGCCAAATTTAGATGCAGAAGAGAAGCTATGTAGACCTGATTGCAGTCTGGGATGTTCTATGCTTCAGGGCTGCTCTCACACTGGTTGCAGAATTAGTCATAGAATTGTTCATGCAAAAGAAAGCCTCATAAAGTGAATGACACACACACTATTTCCTTCCACTCCATGACTGGGCAAGAGAATATTGGCCACTGTTTCATACTCTGCCCCCCCCCCCAGAGACCACTTGGTAGTAGGGTGGCCACATTTGTGTGTGAATAAATAAATAAAGAAATATCAGACTCCTAGAAACATACAAACCTTACATGTTTTAATACTGGTCCAGAATACTCTAGCTAGCTCGGTATCAGCTATCTAAATTGGCAGCAACTCTTTCAGGGGTCTAGATATTAGTACTCTTTTAGTTGTGAGTTTTTTGGGCTGTTTGGCCGTGTTGTGAATGTTTCCAGAACACAGCCAAACAGCCCGAAAAACTCACAACTATCAGATCCCGGCCATGAAAGCCTTCGAGAATACCTAGTACGCCTTTCTTAGCTCTACCTAAAAGGCCAGTAATTGAATTAAAAACTGTTTTCTGAATTCTGGGTAATTAGTAGGATAATTCAAAGTAAAGCTTAAAAATAACAAATAAGGGACCACTATAAATCAGTGATATCTTCACCAACATTGGAAACACTTTTTTTTTGTATTGTGGCATAAATGCCCTGCCATCATGTGACACTAATAGGCACCAGATTCAGGTTGAAATCCTGTCAGTAATTTTATATAATTAAACACTTCCTCCTTCTATCCCAAGTGATGAAGGTGGTGCTTTGGGTTAAACCGCTGATTTGCTGGGCTGTCAATCAGCAGGTCAAATCTGCACGATGGGGTGAGCAGCTCCTGTTGTTTCTTGCAGCTCCTGCCAACCTAACAGTTTGAAAGCATGTAAAAATGTGAGTAGATAGACACCACAGCAATGGGAAGATTTCTGTGTGCTTGTGTGTTAAGTCATGCTTTTTCCTCCCTCCCCAAGGAACACATCTTGGTAAAATATTTAAAAGTGTATTAAAAATTATAAAAAAACTAAAAGAGATCTAAAAGTCAGTTGTACATTCAAAGCATTTCAAAGCAAAGCATATTCAACTTTAGGCAAATTAAACAGGTAAACCTCTTAAGTATTAAAGCTATCTGTTCTAAATAATCATCATGGCAATGCTAACCATCTACAACTAATGAGATGAATGCCGCAAAAAGCATTAAGGCTAGAAGCAATAAAATCATTAGCCAACTACCAAGAGGTAAATTAACAGTCCCTCAGTCAAGGTATTAACCAATCAATTCAAAGTCCTTTGTTCTGTAGCTCCTCCTTCAGGAATGTAACTCCTTCAAAATTCTCCTTTGTTATTCTCTCTGGGATTGTTAGCAGAAGAATTTTATTTTGTCTTCTCACAGTTCCTGAGAGAAGCTGGAAAATGAATGTTAGACTGTTTCTTTTGCTGACCAATAAGGCACTTGGGATTGTTTTTAAACAACATGGGGCTGAAAAATTACAGGAACAACTTCTATAAGGTTTAACTTTACATCCTCCATCTTCTCCCATGGATGTCCATGTTCTCACCATATCTACGGACAAAAGCTGGCTCTTTGGCTTATAAACAGAGATGAGCACCAGCTGCTAGAGTTGGAATTGACTGGAATTATTTGTCAAGGGGCAACTTTAACTTTGCTTCTGACCCAAATCTTTTCCGATTCTCACAGAATATCTTTTATCACATGGAAGCCACAAGAGACATGGGTTGGTATGAGGAAGTATTTAAATAGTGAACACTATTGCTGTAAAATGACATTAGTGAATGACAGTTTAATTAAAACACTGCTTCCACATGATGGAAGAAATTGTGTAGAAGTCAGAAAGGTCAAGGAACAGAAGACATGTTTAAATATTAAAAATTGTCTTTACTAATGTTATCATCAGACTTCCATGGGGGAAGTTGCACTAGCAGGATTTTAGCCACTCAGTATCATGAAACGGTGGCATATTGTTAGGTTTTTAAAAATAATTTATTTATTTATTTATTCACATATAAATTCACATAAAAATTCACATAAAACTAAACAACAGTGCTCCCCTCCACCAGTGGGACATTTTAATCAATATTATCCTCGCTTCCAGAATTGAATTGATTGTTGTACTGGAACTTTACTCTTATTTCTTACAAGCAAATATTAATTAATCTAGCCACTGTCAAGAGATTAGTAATCAATTCTCTAGTTTTACAGTCATAATCTGTCTTAACAAATATTGACAATAAAGCAATTTCTGAATTGGGTTTTATATACCTTTCAAATATATCACTTAATTCTTTAAAATTAAAATTAGATCTCCAAATTTTTGTACCTTTTCACATTCCCACCACATATGAAAATATGTACCAACATCCTTACCATATTTTCAACAAATTTTAGAAATATTACCATTTATTTTATTCAATTAGTTATTTTTCATTATTATTGCTTTTTTATTGCCAGAGATGGCAAGAGGCACATGTGTAGTTTTCTAACTTATTTTCCACAGGACTTGGTGTCTCAATCTATTTCCATTTGCTAAAGAAAATCTCAGCTGACTGTGGGTGCTGGTGTGCCTTGACTTGGCAGGGGTACCAGTTGCTGCTCCACCCCAGGTAGAAAAAAATGTACAAAGGGATTCCTCACTTTTGCAATACAGTAGGAAAGAAACCTGTCTCTCTTTACAATATCTCATTATATCCAATTCAGCTTATATTAATGAAAGCAAAAGGAAACAGAGAGAGAAATGTTCATTTCATGATGAAGATAGCACAGAGTAGTCCATCTGATCCTTCAGTCCTGAAATCATTAAAAATCATATCACATAATCCACAGGACAATAGTTGCCAGCAGAAGGCTCACAAAGTCCATCTGCAGTTACCGTCGTTATTTTCCAGTTCCATCGTCTATGCGTGGCAGGGAGCCCTTTTTTCCCCATCTGCTTTTATTGCCTCCTCTTGCCAGGTTGACTAATGTGATGACAAGTCGTTCAGCTGTTCTGCACACTTCTTCTTTCCAGTGCAAAACAGGAGCAGGCCAGTAGAATAAAGCCTCCTTCACTCCCCCCCCCCATCACACTCCCAGTGTTTCTCCCTAAACACTCCTCCCCCTGTTCCTATGTATGCAAATATTTTTAGAAAGGACCATTATTGACCCCAATTTATGAATATTTTTAAGGGCTCATCACAGAACAGCAAGCTGTGTATTACGCCTCCTACCTGAGAAATTCAGAGCACTACCAAGGGACAAGGCTGGGGACTGCACCGCCCTGGAAGGCAGACTGCAGGAAGGCACAGCTGGGACTCATTAATTAAACATGAATCAAAGAAACAAGAGAGACTTCACACTGGGGGAATGAATCAGCTTTTTTTTTCATCTGCAAGAGCTGAACGCCTAACTTTCTTTCCCATCTGTCCCCACCCCACCCCTTCTGCAAGAGGCAGCTAGATAGCTCTCCCTCCCCCCCCCTTATATGCATGTTCTATTCGTTCACATTTTCTTTTCCACGATTGCTTGATTTAGTCTCCCTTGAAGCTAAGCAGGGTCAGCCCTGGTTAGTACTTGGATGGGCAACCACCAGGGAATACCAGGTGCTGTATAAACCTGGAGTAGGAACTGGCAAGCCACTCCAGTACTCCTGCCAAGAAAACTCCATGGAGATGTGGTCATGAAGAGTCGGTAACGACTGTAACGACACAAAACACACACACACACACACACACACACACACACACACACACACACACACACACACACACACACACACACACACACACACACACACACACAGCAAAAAGAAACTTGGAATCTTTCATGATTTGCTATTTTATGACACGGAACAAAATTTGGTGCATTTGGAGAGGTACAAATAAATTCTTTGAGAACGAAGGAGGGGCAGAAAGCAAGCCAAAGCCTGACTAGAGATGATGGAGAAAGAATGGCAAGGACCAGGATCACAGAGGAAGTTTTGCATATTTCCCCAGGATATGTATATAAGTATGAGAGAAGCGTGTTAAAATGAAATGAACATTGCACAATTTTTATAAATTTTGTGAGATTTGCCTGTTCAAGAATCACTCTGCCCCTCCCCTCTTTCAAATAAGCTATTTGACCCACTTGTTAAAGATGAGTTCCAGAGCCTAGAAGCAGCAACAGGGAAGGCCCTCTCCCTGGTACTCACCAGGGGCACCAGTGAGGGTGGTTGGACCAAGGGAAAGCTTTCCCCTGATGATCTTAATCCCTGGGGAGGCTGACAGAGGGAGATGTGGTCTTTTAAATAGCTTGGACCCAAGTTGTTTGGGCTTTTTAGGTTAAAATCAGCACTTTGAATTGGGAATTTATATATATATATATATATGTTTTCGTAGATTTTCAGGGTATAGGTATGCATGTTAGGGTGGACACATTAGAAAAAGTCTCAGTCATCCTCAGGCTGGTGTTCTGGCTTCTTTCTTCTTGAAGCAAAGCGTGGTCTCAGTTGAAGTCCTTCTATAAATACTGCTGGGGTGTGTGTGGCTTTGTTGCTGATTGCAGGTTCCTTTGTTCCTTTGTTCTTTTGTGATCTGCTGTGTGGCCGTTAAAGGGATTAACTGCTGGTGGCTGTTTAGATGGCTGTTTAGATGCTGGTGGGTTAGATGGCTGGTGGGTTCTGGCAGTATCCTGGGCTTTGGTGGAGTGGGGTCCTGTGTCTTGTGAATTCATTTTGGTCTGGCTACGTGTCTGTGGTCTCCCAATGAGAGTGTGCTCCATGTGGTGACTGGAGTGGGGTGCCGCAGTAGATGGTGCAGTCGTGGTTTTGTTATTGGATGGTGGTTTCGTTTCATCTGTGGGAAGGGTCTGGGTTTGTGTTTGGTGTGGATGGAAGGTGGTGGCATCTTGTGTCCTTTTGGACCTGGTGTCAGTCTTTGTGACCCTGTCTGTTGACCAGGGCTAGTTTCCAGATGTCAGCCAAGCGGGAGGTGTCATGTTTATTCATGTTGTTTGGGGCAATGGCTTCCATGATTATTCGACTGTTGGTTCAGTTTTGGAGATGAGTTTGGTTCTTTCAAAAAATGACCTGTTGTTTTTATGTGCTGGAAGAGAGAAAGATTTTTCTTCGTTCTTGTGTTCTGCCCCTTATTCTCCTGTTTGTCTGTCCGATGTATGTGGCTGGACAGACTTTGCGTATTTTCTTGGTTTTCTAGCTCAATCTTGTCTTTGGGGTTTCTTAAAATGTTGGTCTCTGTAAAAGGCTGTCTTGATATTGTGTTTGTGGAGAATTTTGCTGATTTTGTCTGTGGTGCCTTTGATGTAAGGGAGGAGGGCGGTGCCATCACCAAACTAATCCAAAAGGAAACACCCCCAAGAACCAAGAAACAGAAGAGAACAACGGCACAACATCAAAGGCACCACAGACAAAATCAGCAAAATTCTCCACAAACACAATATCAAGACAGCCTTTTGCGACCAAAAAATAGCCAACATTTTAAGAAACCCCAAAGTCAAGATTGAGCTAGAAAACCAAGGAGTCTACGAAATACCATGCAAAGTCTGTCCAGCCACATACATCGGACAGACAAACAGGAGAATAAGCGCACGCATCGAAAGAACACAAGAACGCAGTCAAAAAAGAAGAAAAATCTTCCTCTCTCTTCCAGCACATAAAAACAACAGGTCATGAAATTGACTTTGAAAGAACCAAACTCATCTCCAAAACTGAACACTTCAACAGTCGAATAATCATGGAAGCCATTGAAATAGAGAAACACCCAAACAACATGAATAAACGTGATGACACCTCCCGCTTGGCTGACATCTGAAACTAGCCCTGGTCAACAGACGAGCCTCTGTTGACACCAGGTCCAAAAGGACACAAGATGCCACCACCTTCCATCCACACCAAACACAAACCCAGACCCTTCCCACAGGAAACCACCATCCAATAACAAAACCACGACTGCACCATCTACTGCACCCCACTCCAGTCACCACATGGAGCACACTCACACACCCCAAAAAACATTGGGAGACCACAGACACGTAGCCAGACCAAAATGAATTCACAAGACACAGGACCCCACTCCACCAAAGCCCAGGATACTGCCAGAACCCACCAGCCATCTAACCCACCAGCATCTAAACAGCCATCTAAACAGCCACCAGCAGTTAATCCCTTAACGATCGCCTCAGCCACACAGCAGATCACAAAAGAACAAAGGAACAAAGGAACCTGCAATCAGCAACAAAGCAAGCAAACCACACCCCCAGCAGTATTTATAGAAGGACTTCAACTGAGACCACGCTTTGCTTCAAGAAGAAAGAAGCCAGAACACCAGCCTGAGGATGACGCAGTGAGACCTCGTCGAAACGTCGCCAAAACAACCAGATTTCTCTTTATATATAGGAAAATGAAATTTCAGCTATATACTTCCGTGTAGAAATCTGTTTGTTTTGGCGGCGTTTAATCTTCAGGCTGGTGTTCTGGCTTCTTTCTTCTTTTGGTCTTGAAGTCCTTCTATAAATACTGCTGGGGGTGTGTGGTTTGCTTGCTCTGTTGCTGATTGTAGGTTCCTTTGTTCCTTTGTTCTTTTGTGATCTGCTGTGTGGCTGAGGCGATCGTTAAGGGATTAACTGCTGATGGCTGTTTAGATGGCTGTTTACATGCTGGTGGGTTAGATGGCTGGTAGGTTCTGGCAGTATCCTGGGCTTTGGTGGAGTGGGGTCCTGTGTCTTGTGAATTCATTTTGGTCCAATGTCTCCCAATGTTTTTTTGGGGTGTGTGAGTGTGCTCCATGTGGTGACTGGAGTGGGGTGCCGCAGTAGATGGTGCAGTCGTGGTTTTGTTATTGGATGGTGGTTTCGTTTCATCTGTGGGAAGGGTCTGGGTTTGTGTTTGGTGTGGATGGAAGGTGGTGGCATCTTGTGTCCTTTTGGACCTGGTGTCAGTCTTTGTGACAGAGGATGTCTGTTGACCAGGGCTAGTTTCCAGATGTCAGGCAAGCGGGAGGTGTCATCACGTTTATTCATGTTGTTTGGGTGTTTCTCTATTTCAATGGCTTCCATGATTATTCGACTGTTGAAGTGTTCAGTTTTGGAGATGAGTTTGGTTCTTTCAAAGTCAATTTCATGACCTGTTGTTTTTATGTGCTGGAAGAGAGAGGAAGATTTTTCTTCTTTTTTGATGCGTTCTTGTGTTCTGCGATGCGTGCGCTTATTCTCCTGTTTGTCTGTCCATGTGGCTGGACAGACTTTGCATGGTATTTCGTAGACTCCTTGGTTTTCTAGCTCAATCTTGTCTTTGGGGTTTCTTAAGATGTTGGCTATTTTTGGTCGGTGCAAAAGGCTGTCTTGATATTGTGTTTGTGGAGAATTTTGCTGATTTTGTCTGTGGTGCCTTTGATGTAAGGGGGAGGAGGGCGGTGCCATTGTTCTCTTCTGTTTCTTGGTTCTTGGGGGTGTTTCCTTTTGGATTAGTTTGGTGATGGTGTTTTTTTGGAATCCGTTCGCAATTAAAACATTCGAGAGAGTGTGTAATTCAGTTTTTAGGTGGTCTTTGTCAGCGAGGCGTTTGGTTCTGGAGATGAGGGTTTTTGCTACGGAGTTGATCTGTGCAGGGTGGTGGTGTGATTGTGCATTTAAGTAGCGGTTTGTATGTATTTTTTTTCTGGTAGATGGTATGTCCTAAGGAGCCTTCGGGTTTTTTGTAGATTAGGACGTCCAGGAAGGGAAGTTGGTTGTTGGCTTCTATTTCCATAGTGAATTGTATTTTGGGGTGTAGGCTGTTGAGATGTGTGAGGAAGTTGTTCAGTTTATCTTTCCCGTGTGGCCAGATAACAAAGGTGTCTCAACATATCTGAGCCAGAGTTTGGGTTTATGTTCGGACTTTGTAAACGTTGGTTTCAAAGTGTTCCATATATAGGTTTGCGATGACCGGTGAGAGGGTGATCCCATGGGTGCTCCTTCTATCTGTTTGTATCTTTGTCCATTGTGGATGAAGTATGTGTTGGTTAGGCAGTGGTTGGTCAGATCTAGGATGTGTTTGGGGGTTGTATTTGTTAGAAATAGAAGCCAACAACCAACTTCCCTTCCTGGACGTCCTAATCTACAAAAAACCCGACGGCTCCTTAGGACATACCATCTACCAGAAAAAAACACATACAAACCGCTACTTAAATCAATCACACCACCACCCTGCACAGATCAACTCCGTAGCAAAAACCCTCATCTCCAGAACCAAACGCCTCGCTGACAAAGACCACCTAAAAACTGAATTTTCGAATGTTTTGTCTGATTCAAAAAACACCATCACCAAACTAATCCAAAAGGAAACACCCCCAAGAACCAAGAAACAGAAGAGAAGCACCGCCCTCCTCCCTTACATCAAAGGCACCACAGACAAAATCAGCAAAATTCTCCACAAACACAATATCAAGACAGCCTTTTCAAAAAAATAGCCAACATCTTAAGAAACCCCAAAGACAAGATTGAGCTAGAAAACCAAGGAGTCTACGAAATACCATGCAAAGTCTGTCCAGCTACATACATCGGACAAACAAACAGGAGAATAAGCGCACGCATCGCAGAACACAAGAACGCAGTCAAAAAAGAAGAAAAATCTTCCTCTCTCTTCCAGCACATAAAAACAACAGGTCATGAAATTGACTTTGAAAGAACCAAACTCATCTCCAAAACTGAACACTTCAACAGTCGAATAATCATGGAAGCCATTGAAATAGAGAAACACCCAAACAACATGAATAAACGTGATGACACCTCCCGCTTGCCTGACATCTGGAAACTAGCCCTGGTCAACAGACGAGCCTCTGTCACAAAGACTGACACCAGGTCCAAAAGGACACAAGATGCCACCACCTTCCATCCACACCAAACACAAACCCAGACCCTTCCCACAGATGAAACGAAACCACCATCCAATAACAAAACCACGACTGCACCATCTTTTGCGGCACCCCACTCCAGTCACCACATGGAGCACACTCACACAGCCCAAAAAAACATTGGGAGACCACAGACACGTAGCCAGACCAAAATGAATTCACAAGACACAGGACCCCACTCCACCAAAGCCCAGGATACTGCCAGAACCTACCAGCCATCTAACCCACCAGCATGTAAACAGCCATCTAAACAGCCATCAGCAGTTAATCCCTTAACGATCGCCTCAGCCACACAGCAGATCACAAAAGAACAAAGGAACAAAGGAACCTACAATCAGCAACAGAGCAAGCAAACCACACACCCCCAGCAGTATTTATAGAAGGACTTCAACTGAGACCACACTTTGCTTCAAGAAGAAAGAAGCCAGAACACCAGCCTGAAGATGACGAGTGAGACCTCGTCGAAACGTCGCCAAAACAACCAGATTTCTACACGGGAAGAAACCCGAATCCACCTAACATGCATACCTATACCCGTGAAATCTACGAAAATATATATATATATATATATATATATATATATATATATATATATATATATATATATATATATATATATATATATATATATATATATATATATATATATGAAATATATGACACATTGAAAGAGTCCAAGAAACCTAGGGCGCTTTTATACAACCCCTAAGATCCGCTGGCCACTTAAATTCGGACCAGAGATCTTAGGGGCTTGTCGCTCTTCCTGTGCCCCCACCCTGGCTGCTGGCTGCGTGAGGGGAGGGAGAAAAAAAAAGAAGAAAATATCATGGCTCCCCTCCGTTCTGCCTCCGTTCTTGCCACGGCAACATTCCTGTCTCTGTAAAGTAGCTCTTAAAGGGGCGGGAGCCAAAAAAACAACAAGCAGAAGCGAGGAGAGCCCCACACTCACTATCGTTACACCGCATCAAGCAATTTTCACCCCGGAAGAGCAGGTACTTGAAAGGTGCGCTGGGTCGCGCTTAGGTGGGCGGGGTCGCACTTAATTTCCTGTAAACTCCGGAGCTGGTGAGGAAACATTTTTAAGCTCCGGAGCTGGGAGCCATTTGCCCCGGAGTTTAGGGGTCGTGTATAAACGCCCCAAGTCCACAACTTGGGTGTTCTCCCTGACCTGGTGTTCTTTAAGGAAAATGAAATTTCAGCTGTGGCTTAATTCATTTTTGGCAGATTGCACAGTGGTGGCCCTACCTGGATAGGAAATCCCTAACAACATTTGTCCATGTGTTGGTAATCTCTAGGATTGACTGCTCCAATGCTGTCTACATGGGGCTGTCTTTGAAGATGACACAAAAGTTTAAGCAGGTACAAAATGCAGCAGCCAGGTTCATTTCAGGAGCACAAAGATAAAATGACATCTCCGTGATCCTGCAGTGGCTCCCTGTAAGAACATAAGAACATAAGAAGAGCCATGCTGGATCAGGCCAAAGGCCCATCTAGTCCAGCTTCCTGTATCTCACAGTGGCCCCACCAGATGCGTCTGGGAGCACACGAGACTAGATATCTGTCTCCTGATACCACTCCCCTGCTTTTGGTCCTTGAGGTACCCCGGTTTTAAACTTAGAGATGTTACATATCCCTCATGGTTTGTAACCTGTGATGGACTTTTCCTCCAGGAATCTGTCCAATCCCCTTTTGAAGGCATCCAGGCCACATGCCATCTCCACACCCTGTGGGTGAAAAAATATTTTCTTTTGTCTGTTCTTACTCTCCCAGCCCTCAATTTGAGTGGAAGTCCCCTAGTTCTGGTATTTTGTGAGAGGGAGAAGAGCGTCCCTCTGTCCACTTTACTCATGCCCTGCATGAGGGGCTTGTTAAGGCTGACGATTGAAGCCACTGGAATACTGGAACAAGCATCCCCCCCCCACCATCCACCTTTTCTCCGACTTTGACTTGCCTGTTTCAACTTGCCTGCTTCCCTTGGGGGCTACCCTTGAGCCCCGTAGCGTGGCCTGGTTTTATGGATCCCGCCCCGGAGGCCGCCGCCACGGCTTTGCAGCCCCCCGCCGACCATCTCCACCGGCGTGGGGATCCTGCCCTGGAGGCTGCGGTCGCCACGGCTGCCCACCGGCCCGCCGCTGAACACCATCTTCGGCCCGGGGCTCCCGCTTTGGAGGCCGCCGCTGCCATGGTTGACTAAGGTGATGACAAGTCGCGGAACACCATCTTTGGCCTGGAGCTTCTGCCCTGCAGCCCGCCGCCGAATACCACCAATGGCGCGGGGAGTCCCCCCCCCGAGGCCGCCGCCGCTGCCTCTGCCCTGCGGCCCGCAGCTGAGCACCATCACCGGCGCGGGAACCTTCCCCCCAAGGCCGCTGCCGCCGCCATTGCCTTGCGGCCTGTTGCTGACACCATCATTAGCATGGGGATTTTCCCCCAGAGGCCGCCGCCACAGCTGCTGCCTTGGGGGTCTGCCACCGGATACCATCACCGGCACGGGGACCCTGCCCCGGAGGCCTCCGTCACCGCCGCTGCCCTGCTGCCCGCTGCCGAGCACCACCACCGGCGCGGGGATTGTGCCCCCGAGGCTGCCGCCTCCGCCACTGCCCTGTGGTGCGCTACCGGACACCACCACCGGCCCGAAGACCCTGGCCTGGAGGCTGCGGCCATTATCCTGCAGCCCGCCGCCGACCACCACCACCGTCATGGGAATTCTGTCCCACAGGTCGCCGCCAGGGCACTGCGGCCCGCTTCCGACCACTACCATCAGTGCGGGGGATCCTGCGGGGACCCTGCCCGGAGGCCGCCGCCCCAAACACCATCACCGGCATGGGGGCCCTGCCCAAATTCCATCATTGGAGGTTTTCAGCATGTTTTATTTCCATCGGCCTTCCTCTGGGCTCTCTTTCTGAGAACCTGATTGGGGGTGGGGAGGCTTGGGAACTGGGGGGTTTATATTGTAACATCGCTGGTTTACACCATGAACTCTGCTGTGGCCTTTCTCTAATCACCTGTGGCCACCTTTATGGTATGGATGAGCTATTTACTCCATCTCCGACCCCCAGGTACACCTGTCCGCTTATGTAAGCTACAGCTGGACTTGTGTTGTGGTTGCTATCGCGGGCTATGGTTTTCCCTAGCCCGGCTCTATTGTTTTCCTCTCCATCATGGCCCAGGACTATGCTCAATTTATTCTTTTTTACCATCTGAACCTTTACTGGCCCTTTCCATCGTATTTCCCCCTCCCCCCGTTCAGCTTTGAACTATGCCCTTGTCATCGGCAGGGGGGTGGGTGTCTTAGGGATGACGGTGTCTGTTCCAACCTTCGTCGGACTTTGTTGGGGTGGGGGTGAGGGTTTGGACTCGCTCTGTAAGGCCGGATTTATTATTTATGATTAGGCCTTTTACTTCTAGCCTTCTAACATCAGGTTGGCTCCCCTCCCCCATGTCTCCTCTCCGGCTCCCCTGGCCCCATGTTTTTGTTTTTGTTTTTGTTTTTGTTTCATTTTGTTTTGTTTCTGTTTTGCTTTGTTTCTGCCTGGTGTCTTTGTTTATTTTGCATTATTGTTATTTGGTTTTGGTTTGTTGCATTATTTGTTGTTGTAATTACCACTGTAGATTGATTTGTCCTCTTATTGGTCCCCCCCCCCAGGTCACCATGTTAGCAGGGGCTCCCATACCAACTGTGTCGGATCGTGGACGGTACGCTTACAGTCGAGGGGTTAGTCGGATAAGAAGAACTCGGGTCAGGCAACTTGTGCCTGTCCCACGTTTTGATCCTTCGGCTCACTGCCACATGTCCCAGAGCCATTCCACCAGTGCCTCCAATCTGTCCTGTCTCCTTCTGAACGCCAGGTCGGTCCACAACAAGACCCCTGTCATTTACGATGCCATCATTGATGGGAGGGCCGACCTGGCCTGTATTACGGAGACCTGGGTGGGTGCAGAGGGGGGAGTCTCCCTCACCCAGCTGTGCTGCCTGGGTTTCTGGTTCAGGGAGTAGGCAGGTTGGAGGGTCAGAAGGGGGAGGGGTTGCCATTGTCTACAGGGAATCACTTCATGTGGCCAGGGCCTCGACATTGGTCAGTCCGGGATTAGAATGCCTCCATCTGTTGGTAGGCCAGCGGGAAAGATTTGGCATTGTGCTGGGTTACCGCGCTCCCCGCAACCCAGCGCAATTCCTACCAGAGCTCTCAGAGTTCATCGCCACGGCTCTGTTGAAGTCTCCTCAACTTCTGGTCGTTGGGGACTTCAACGTGCGCTTTCTGGTGCGGCTCTGGACTTCATGGAGTCCATGACCTCCATGAGCCTATCCCAGCATATTTTTTGTCCTACCCACAGATGTGGGCACACCCTGGATCTGGTATTTACCTCCATGTCGGGGGATTCCTATCTGGAGGTGGGGGACATTGTCGCCTTACCTGTGTCATGGTCAGATCACCACCTGTTGTCCTTTTCCCTGTCAATCGCGACCCCTCCCTGTGGGGACCACCGGCCCTTGGTTTGGGCCCGTCCCCGGAGGCTTCTGGACCCCACCCAGTTCCGTGAAGCTTTTGGGGAACTTCCTGGTGGACTGGCTGACGATTCGGATGAGGCTATGGTGAACCAATGGTTTGAGTCAGCTTCCCGTGCCGTCAACCTAATCGCCCCCAAGCGCCTCCTCCGTTGCAGAGCTCGATCTTCGCCATGGTTCACGGCGGAGTTAAGAGCGATGAAGCAGGAGCGGAGGAGGCTGGAGAGCAGCTGGAGCCGGAGCCGGACGGTTATGAATCAGACTGCTGTTGTAATCCAGACTAGGCACTACTCGCGAGCGATCAGGGAGGCTAAAAGATCTTATTACTCCCTGAGAATTGATGAGGCCTCAAACCGTCAAGCGGAGCTTTTCCGTGTGGTTTGAGACCTCACCAATCCTAGTCTGGTGAGGCCTCCTCCTACTGATTTCAGTAGCAAGAATTTTGCAGTCCATTTTAGAGCTAAAATAGAGGCCATCTGGGCTGGCTTCGAATCCGGTTGCACTAGCCCTTCCTCGCCATCCCCAGTTGCTTCCCCCCCTCGCTCTCCTCGACTGGTCGAGTTTGGGCCTGTTTCCTCTTTGGAGGCCTCCAGGGCTATTGCCCACTGCCGTCCCGCGACCACCCCCTTCGATCCTTGCCCATCTTGGCTCATTAAAGCTGCCGGAGGGAGCATACCGGGTGGGCTGCTGTCATCGCCACCACCTCCTTCAGCTAGGGGGTTTCCCCCTCCCACTTGAAGGAGACGGTGATCAAGCCTATTTTGAAAAAAACGGGCTTGGCATCAGACCAATTGGCCAACTATCGTCCGAATGCCAATGTTCCCTTCATGGGCAAAGTCATCGAGAGGGTGGCCGGGGTGCGGATTCAGTCATTCTGGGAGGAACAGCGGTGCCTTGATCCTTGCCAGTCTGGTTTCAGGCCTGGCCGGGGAACCGAGACAGCTCTGGTCACGCTGCAAGA